>CM068297.1:20047595-20647595 GCA_034768395.1 Linum lewisii
AAAAGAAGAGGATGGGTCCCGTCCTACCTAGCCCAATTCTAGATTTGATTATAGGGAATCTTCACTTGCTTGCTCCCCCCCAAAAGAAAGAAGAAGAGAATAAAAAATATTTAACAACAAGTAAGAGGAGGAGGTAGAAAGGAAAAAATGAAAGAGAACAAGCACTAGCAAACAGTGTGAGAACCAATTAGGTTAATCAGCCAAGGAACTAAGAAGCCAAGATGTTTCAATGGAGGAGGAAACGAAGCAGGAGGAGGAGGAGAAGGGTGAATTTGATTTAGATTAGAATGGATGGAATGAAAAACTACTGTGAAGAGGAAGTGGTACATGTATTGTGAAGAGCAGAAGAAGAGTAAAAAAAGAAGGAAAGCATAATCGGTTTTATTTAATTTCTTGACTAATCAGTTTCTACTCCGCTTACTAGTATCAGACTCTCCCAGTCTCAACTACAGTTATAATATTTTGGCATATATGTCTTATCTTCTTTTTCTAGTCACTATATGTCATTTCTCTCAACCTCACTAAGTTTGTCTCTTTCCTTCCAACCCTAAACCATAATACTAACCTCCTCCTTCCCATGTGCCATATGTCACCAACCCACTACTCTTCTTCTACTTCTTCTTCTTCTTCCTCAGGCCATGCATCCTCACGATTCAGCTTGACTCCTGTGATTAATTACAGTATGTGGTTACGGTTACTGAATTACAACTACCTCCTATCTACCTACCTACATACATTTTTGCAAGTGCATTAGTAAGAAAAGAATCAATGGGGCCCGAATACAAAGAAGGAGAGGGGGGGGAGGAGGAGGAGGAGGGTGGATCTTATTTCGATTACTATGGATGCGATCAGAGACTAGCGTGAAGAGGAAGTAGAATATATGTTGTGTGACAAGGAGAGGATGGATAATGAACTCAGAAGGAAAGCATAATCTGTTTCGTTTAATTTTTGGACTAAATTAGTTTCAACTCTGCTTACTGCTATCAGACTGTCCCAGTCAAAATTTCAGAATTTAGTCTGTGTAGAAACTAAACTCAAGTTGCTAGGATCTTTCATTCATATTATTTTCCATGAGAGAGTTTTCTATCACTCTTGGACTTCTGGATTTGGATTATCAAGTTGTTCGGTAATTCACATGGTTTAGTAATCAACGAGATCAAAGGTGTAGTAAATCGTTGGTAAGCCATTTACTACACCAACAAGATTAACGGTAGTTTGGGTTAAAGATTTGACTTGTAAGAGATTCGAAATAGATGGAGATTCCAAATGGATGAGAATTGATAAATTGAATCCTTGTAGTTGATTTGGAGTGAAGTTATCATGGACAAAAACTAAAAGAAATTACTAAATAGGATTTTTGTCCAATCTATAGTGGTATTTAAGTTTGAGAACAAGAAAAATGGAATTTTTGAAAATTTATTGTTCTAACAAGTTTGTAATAGTAAAACTTAGTCGGAGCAATGAATGATCTATATTCAACTATTTTCTTAACTACTGTTTGAGAATATATTTGCACCATTCTAGCAAAGCTTATAAGGATAGTGGACAAGGCTGCCTGCATGGTAGAGTCTAGGCCAAGACTCAAAGTCCATTGTTTTCATACACTTGGCTACATACGTTTGATCTGTTACTTAGTTAAATTCTACCAAAAATTTTATATAAAAAAGTTTCACATGTATAAAATGGAAAAAAATTAGATGTATATATAGAATATAATATATCTGAAAATTTGATCGTGGGACTTCGTTAGTAAAATTTATGATAGATTCTTTTGAAACAAATTTGAAAGAGAGACATTTAATATCTTAGTTCTTATTAAATTTTTTTTAGGCGGAATGGCACAAGTTGATTAATGAAATTAGGAATATTATAAGGATTCCATGTATGAGAAATCAAAATAATTAACGAATTGTTATGATGATTACATTTTTGGATTTTAGTACAGTTGAATCTGCGATTAACTAATGTTTTGTAATTTTAGGACGGATGTTGAAGTTGTCATCAGATAAAGCGACATGATGATTATGAGGTTGACGAGGAGGATCAGGTCCCTTCTAATCAACCTAGCTTAGCTAATATCTCAAAAGAAGAGGATGGGTCCCGTCCTAGCTAGCCTAATTCTAGATTTGATTATAGGGAATCTTCACTTGCTTGCTCTCCCCAAAAGAAGAAGAAGAATAAAAATATTTAACAACACGTAAGAGGAGGAGGTAGAAATGAAAATGAAAGAGCACAAGCACTAGCAAACAGGTGTGAGAACCAATTAGGTTAATCAGGCAAGGATCTAAGAAGCCAAGATAATTCAATGGAGGAGGAAGACAAAGCAGCAAGAGGAGGAGAAGGGTGAATTTGATTTAGATTAGAATGGTTGGGATGAAAAAACTACTATGAAGAGGAAGTGGTATATGTACTGTGAAGAGCAAAAGAAGAGTAAAAAAAGAAGGAAAGCAGAATCAAGTTTTATTTAATTTTTTGACTAATCAGTTTCTGCTCCGCTTACTAGTATCAGACTCTCCCGGTCCCAACTGCAGTTATAATATTTTGGCTATATGTCTTATCTTCTTTTTCTACTCACTATATGTCATTTCTCTCAGCCCCACTAAGTTTGTGTCTTTCCTTCCAACCCTAAACCATAATACTAACCTCCTCCTTCCCATGTCCCATATGTCACCAACCCACTACTCTTCTTCTGCTTCTTCTTCTTCTTCTTCCTAAAGCCATGCATCCCCATGATTCAGCTTGACTCCTGTGATTAATTACAGTTTGTGCTTACGGCTATTAAATTACAACTACCTCCTATCTACCTACCAACATACATGTTTGCAAGTGTATTAGTAAGAAAAGAATCAATGGGGGCCGAATACAAAGAAGGAGGAGGGGGGGAGGAGGAGGAGGGGGTGGATCTTATTTCGATTAGTATGGATTCGATCAGAGATTAGCGTGAAGAGGAAATAGAATATATGTAGTGTGAAGAGGAGATGATGGATAAGGAACTCAGAAGGAAAGCATAATCTTTTTCGTTTAATTTTTGGACTAAATTAGTTTCAGCTCTGCTTACTGCTAGCAGACTCTCCCAGTCAAAATTTCAGAATTTAGTATGTGTATAAACTAAACTCAAGTTGCTAGGTCTTTCATTCATATTATTTTCCATAAGAGAGTTTTCTATCACTCTGAATTTGGATTATCATGTTGTTCTGTAATTCACAGGGTTTAGTAGTAAATCCTTGGTAAACCATTTACTACACCAACAAGATTAACGGCAGTTTGGGTTAAAGATTTTATTTGTATTCATCGAAAAAATAGATTTGATTTGTAAGAGATTCGAAATAGATGGAGATTCCAAATGGATGAGAATTAATAATTTGAATCATTGTAGTTAATTTGGAGTGAAATTATCATGGATAAAAACTAAAAGACAATTACTAAATAGGATTTTTGTCCAATCTATAGTGGTATTTAAGTTTGAGAACAAGAAAAATGGAATTTTTGAAAATTTATTGTTCTAACAAGTTTGTAAGAGTAAAACATACTCTGAGCAATAAATGATCTATATTCAACTATTTTCTTAACTACTATTTGAGAATGTATTTGGACCATTCTAGCAAAGCTTATAAGGATACTGGAGAAGGCTCCCTGCATGGTAGAGTCTAGGCCAACACTCACAGTCCATTGTTTTCATACACTTGGCTACATAGCTTGATCTGTTACTTAGTTAAAGTCTACCAAATATTTTATATAAAAAAGTTTCACATATATAAAATGGAAAAAATTAGATGCATGTATAGAATATAATATATTTGAAAATTTGATCGTGGGACTTCGTCAGTAAAATTTATGATAGATTCTTTTGAAACATATTTGAAAGAGAGACATTTAATATCTTTGTTCTTATTAAATTTTTTTAGGCGGAATAGCACAAGTTGATTAATGAAATTAGGAATATTATGAGGATTCCATGTACGAGAAATCAAAATAATTAACGAATTGTTATGATGATTACATTTTTGGATTTTAGTGCAGTTGAATGGGCGATTAACTAATGTTTTGTAATTTTAGGACGGATGTTGGTGTCGTCATCAGATAAAACAACATGATGATTATGAGGTTGACGAGGAGGATCAGGTCCCTTCTAATATACCTAGCTTAGCTAATATTTCAAAAGAAGAGGATGGGTCCCGTCCTACCTAGCCCAATTCTAGATTTGATTATAGGGAATCTTCACTTGCTTGCTCCCCCCAAAAGAAAGAAGAAGGAGAATAAAAATATTTAACAACAAGTAAGAGGAGGAGGTAGAACGGAAAAATGAAAGAGAACAAGCACTAGCAAACAGGTGTGAGAACCAATTAGGTTAATCAGCCAAGGAACTAAGAAGCCAAGATGTTTTAATGGAGGAGGAAGACGAAGCAGGAGGAGGAGGAGAAGGGTGAATTTGATTTAGATTAGAATGGATGGGATGAAAAACTACTGTGAAGAGGAAGTGGTACATGTATTGTGAAGAGCAGAAGAAGAGTAAAAAAAGAAGGAAAGCATAATCGGTTTTATTTAATTTCTTGACTAATCAGTTTCTACTCCGCTTACTAGTATCAGACTCTCCCAGTCTCAACTACAGTTATAATATTTTGGCATATATGTCTTATCTTCTTTTTCTAGTCACTATATGTCATTTCTCTCAACCTCACTAAGTTTGTCTCTTTCCTTCCAACCCTAAACCATAATACTAACCTCCTCCTTCCCATGTGCCATATGACACCAACCCACTACTCTTCTTCTACTTCTTCTTCTTCTTCCTAGGCCATGCATCCTCACGATTCAGCTTGACTCCTGTGATTAATTACAGTATGTGGTTAAGGTTACTGAATTACAACTACCTCCTATCTACCTACCTACATACATTTTTGCAAGTGCATTAGTAAGAAAAGAATCAATGGGGCCCGAATACAAAGAAGGAGGAGGGGGGGGAGGAGGAGGAGGAGGGTGGATCTTATTTCGATTACTATGGATGCGATCAGAGACTAGCGTGAAGAGGAAGTAGAATATATGTTGTGTGACAAGGAGAGGATGGATAATGAACTCAGAAGGAAAGCATAATCTGTTTCGTTTAATTTTTGGACTAAATTAGTTTCAACTCTGCTTACTGCTATCAGACTGTCCCAGTCAAAATTTCAGAATTTAGTCTGTGTAGAAACTAAACTCAAGTTGCTAGGATCTTTCATTCATATTATTTTCCATGAGAGAGTTTTCTATCACTCTTGGACTTCTGGATTTGGATTATCAAGTTGTTCGGTAATTCACATGGTTTAGTAATCAACGAGATCAAAGGTGTAGTAAATCGTTGGTAAGCCATTTACTACACCAACAAGATTAACGGTAGTTTGGGTTAAAGATTTGACTTGTAAGAGATTCGAAATAGATGGAGATTCCAAATGGATGAGAATTGATAAATTGAATCCTTGTAGTTGATTTGGAGTGAAGTTATCATGGACAAAAACTAAAAGAAAATTACTAAATAGGATTTTTGTCCAATCTATAGTGGTATTTAAGTTTGAGAACAAGAAAAATGGATTTTTGAAAATTTATTGTTCTAACAAGTTTGTAATAGTAAAACTTAGTCGGAGCAATGAATGATCTATATTCAACTATTTTCTTAACTACTGTTTGAGAATATATTTGCACCATTCTAGCAAAGCTTATAAGGATAGTGGACAAGGCTGCCTGCATGGTAGAGTCTAGGCCAAGACTCAAAGTCCATTGTTTTCATACACTTGGCTACATACGTTTGATCTGTTACTTAGTTAAATTCTACCAAAAATTTTATATAAAAAAGTTTCACATGTATAAAATGGAAAAAAATTAGATGTATATATAGAATATAATATATCTGAAAATTTGATCGTGGCACTTCGTTAGTAAAATTTATGATAGATTCTTTTGAAACAAATTTGAAAGAGAGACATTTAATATCTTAGTTCTTATTAAATTTTTTTTAGGCGGAATGGCACAAGTTGATTAATGAAATTAGGAATATTATAAGGATTCCATGTATGAGAAATCAAAATAATTAACGAATTGTTATATGATTACATTTTTGGATTTTAGTACAGTTGAATCTGCGATTAACTAATGTTTTGTAATTTTAGGACGGATGTTGAAGTTGTCATCAGATAAAGCGACATGATGATTATGAGGTTGACGAGGAGGATCAGGTCCCTTCTAATCAACCTAGCTTAGCTAATATCTCAAAAGAAGAGGATGGGTCCCGTCCTAGCTAGCCTAATTCTAGATTTGATTATAGGGAATCTTCACTTGCTTGCTCTCCCCAAAAGAAGAAGAAGAATAAAAATATTTAACAACACGTAAGAGGAGGAGGTAGAAATGAAAATGAAAGAGCACAAGCACTAGCAAACAGGTGTGAGAACCAATTAGGTTAATCAGGCAAGGATCTAAGAAGCCAAGATAATTCAATGGAGGAGGAAGACAAAGCAGCAAGAGGAGGAGAAGGGTGAATTTGATTTAGATTAGAATGGCTGGGATGAAAAACTACTATGAAGAGGAAGTGGTATATGTACTGTGAAGAGCAAAAGAAGAGTAAAAAAAGAAGGAAAGCAGAATCAGTTTTATTTAATTTTTTGACTAATCAGTTTCTGCTCCGCTTACTAGTATCAGACTCTCCCGGTCCCAACTGCAGTTATAATATTTTGGCTATATGTCTTATCTTCTTTTTCTACTCACTATATGTCATTTCTCTCAGCCCCACTAAGTTTGTGTCTTTCCTTCCAACCCTAAACCATAATACTAACCTCCTCCTTCCCATGTCCCATATGTCACCAACCCACTACTCTTCTTCTGCTTCTTCTTCTTCTTCTTCTTCCTAAAGCCATGCATCCCCATGATTCAGCTTGACTCCTGTGATTAATTACAGTTTGTGCTTACGGTTATTAAATTACAACTACCTCCTATCTACCTACCAACATACATGTTTGCAAGTGTATTAGTAAGAAAAGAATCAATGGGGGCCGAATACAAAGAAGGAGGAGGGGGGAGGAGGAGGAGGAGGGTGGATCTTATTTCGATTAGTATGGATGCGATCAGAGATTAGCGTGAAGAGGAAATAGAATATATGTAGTGTGAAGAGGAGATGATGGATAAGGAACTCAGAAGGAAAGCATAATCTTTTTCGTTTAATTTTTGGACTAAATTAGTTTCAGCTCTGCTTATTGCTAGCAGACTCTCCCAGTCAAAATTTCCGAATTTAGTATGTGTATAAACTAAACTCAAGTTGCTAGGATCTTTCATTCATATTATTTTCCATAAGAGAGTTTTCTATCACTCTTGGACTTCTGAATTTGGATTATCATGTTGTTCTGTAATTCACAGGGTTTAGTAGTAAATCCTTGGTAAACCATTTACTACACCAACAAGATTAACGGCAGTTTGGGTTAAAGATTTTATTTGTATTCATCGAAAAAATAGATTTGATTTGTAAGAGATTCGAAATAGATGGAGATTCCAAATGGATGAGAATTGATAATTTGAATCATTGTAGTTAATTTGGAGTGAAGTTATCATGGATAAAAACTAAAAGACAATTACTAAATAGGATTTTTGTCCAATCTATAGTGGTATTTAAGTTTGAGAACAAGAAAAATGGAATTTTTGAAAATTTATTGTTCTAACAAGTTTGTAAGAGTAAAACTTACTCTGAGCAATAAATGATCTATATTCAACTATTTTCTTAACTACTATTTGAGAATATATTTGGACCATTCTAGCAAAGCTTATAAGGATAGTGGAGAAGGCTCCCTGCATGGTAGAGTCTAGGTCAAGACTCACAGTCCATTGTTTTCATACACTTGGCTACATACGTTTGATCTGTTACTTAGTTAAAGTCTACCAAATATTTTTATATAAAAAAGTTTCACATGTATAAAATGGAAAAAATTAGATGTATATATAGAATATAATATATCTGAAAATTTGTTCGTGGGACTTCGTTAGTAAAATTTATGATATATTCTTTTGAAACAAATTTGAAAGAGAGATATTTAATATCTTAGTTCTTATTAAATTTTTTTTAGGCGGAATAGCACAAGTTGATTAATGAAATTAGGAATATTATGACGATTCCATGTATGAGAAACCAAAATAATTAACGAATTGTTATGATGATTACATTTTTGGATTTTAGTACAGTTGAATGTGCGATTAACTAATGTTTTGTAATTTTAGGACGGATGTTGATGTTGTCATCAGATAAAGCGACATGATGATTATGAGGTTGACGAGGAGGATCAGGTCCCTTCTAATCTACCTAGCTTAGCTAATATTTCAAAAGAATAGGATGGGTCCCGTCCTAGCTAGCCTAATTCTAGATTTGATTATAGGGAATCTTCACTTGTATGCTGATACGCGAGATTTAACTCACAACTATCAAGGTCGTATTCCACGAGGTCCTCTCATAAGCTAATGCTCACAAAGTTCATGAACGGTCTAAACATTTAAAATTGAGTTTTGGTTTTGAAAGAGAAAAATCAAAAGCATAAACAAACAAGGAAAAACTAACAAGTGAAATTGAGGATCAAACAAGAGAGAAGGGAGTCTAGCTTAGCAAGGGTTTCTTCAAGCTCAAGGTTCATGAAAGCTGGATTGAATCTCAAGTAACGATGTGTAAACTAATGACCATGCAATTCACTCAGTAGAATCAACGAACTCTTGCACAATTGACTCTCTACTCCTAGACCAAATGCACCATGCTCTCGCTATGTGAACAAAGGTAATGGAGTGCTTTAACTAGCTCAATGAAATGCCAAAAACTTGAATTTTATGCTAACATTCATCTAGCACAAGGTAAATGATGCAAGACACTCTCATGTCAATCATATAACACTAGTCTAGCAATCAAAGGGTCTTTCAACCTTCAAATGAAAGAAAACCAAATGCACACCAAGTGTTTGATAAAATGACAACAAGGAAAACAAGCTCAAAATGGTTGCAATTGCATAGTCCAATCTCTCAAATCATCCAATGACAATCCTACAACCTTAGATCAACATCAATCAATCATTCTCATGTATTGAAAGACATAAACAATACCAAAAGAATAATCAAGCTCTAATGGCTACAAAGCACAAGGTCTAGGATCATCATCTTACACAAATGGCTAAGAGAAACTCAATCCATACAATCAATCACTATCCTAGCTTGATCCAACCCCCACTAAACTAAACCTAAGCTTAGCCTAGCATAACTGACGACACTCGATTTGACGTGATTATCAGCCTCATTTAAGCGACATTTCCTTGCTTGAAACATGGTTTTAGGGGTAAAATAGCGAATATTCACTCAACTAGCCTATTTCCTACCGATTTGGTTACTTTGGCCCTTTTTGGGTCTATTTGATGGTTTTCTAGTGTTTTTGTGAAAGCACAGGTTTTTGCCATCATTTATGTAGCCACAGAGGTGTTCAAGACCTCAAGGAGTGAACCGAAATCGAACCAGAAATCAAACTAGAGTCAGAACCGAAGATCCAACTGCCCAGCACAATGTTTTTGCCGAAAACACTATGAAGTTTTCGGCGAAAATACCTTCAGAAACCCACAAGCGGAATGAGCTGAATTACACTGAAGTCTTCAGCGAAAATACTATAGAGTTTTCATCGAAAAGTTATGAAGAAATCAGCGACAGAAGCAGCAATTTACAAAGGAATTTTTGGCGAAAACTCCCTTAGGTTTTCGGCAAAAATTCCTTCACAAATCCGGCGACTTAGGGTTTAAGTATAAATACTTAAACCGGCGGCCCAAAGAGGGAGGCATTCATTATTCATATTTTCACAAATCAGACTTTTGAGAGTCAGCCGACTCTAGGGTCGATAGATAGAGTTTAACAGTTCGAAGATCCATGGAGAGATCGTGACGCCATCCTTCCACCTCGGAGAGCTTGGAGCTTAAAGTTGAAGATCCAGGAGATCGAACTTCGCCGGAGTCGTCAGAATTAGGTTTTTCAGTTCTCATCTGTTCTTCCTCTGTATGATGATTTCCTTTGTTGCTTTTGATTCTGCTATCATCGTTATGAGTAACTGAACTCGTAGATCTTAGATTAGATGAACCCTAAGTGACCCAGGGCTTTAAAGCAGTCACGGATTGGCGGTGATTAGATTCGAAGTTCAATCAGTTTCTCTTTGCATGGTTGTTTTGTTTTTGATTGTTCATGTTTCTTTTCTGGTTGGTCGCCTAGATTAGGTTTTTGCAAGCTAGGGTTAGTCGCTAGACGGTTCCCTGCTTTGGCGCTTAAACCTGTCTTCCTTGATCGCCTAGTTTAGATTCTTGTTAAGTTGAGGATAGAAGGAACGATCGCCTCTCTTTAAAACATCAATTCAACCAGTTAACCTTATAATTGGAGTGTGCCTTTTGTAGGAACCGGTTAGGGTTAATCCACTGCAATAGTAAACTCATAAATCATTAATAATTGCACTAGTTAATTAAGTTGTTGCGAGAGGCGACCGTACCCGGGCGGCTAGTTAATCTTGGTAGTTAGATTGGATAGAGCGAACGTTCGCCAGTCTTAAACCTAAGGGTAAGGAGTTATGGTGGTGTATAGAAACCGATTGAATTAGAATTGAAAACCGCTGGTCTTGTGATTGCTGTTGCCTTGGTGATCTAAGGGGGATTCGAAATCTAAGCTCGTCTATCTTCCTGTTAGTCAACCGTTTTAATCTTTCTGCCTTTATTTTCCTTTGTTCATTAGATTAGAAGTCGTGGAACTCACATCACGCACTAAGTGTTTAAACCTGAGTAATTTGCCAGCTTCTTTGAGTAGTCGATTAGTAGAAACCCTGTGGAATACGATCTAGTCTACTTCGGTAGGTTAGTTATTTGATACCGCTAAAACTGCAGCTATCAATAACCATGGAAGAAACCTGAAATTGAGTAGAGGAGACCATCCTTGCTTCCATGGAGGATCTTCCTACTTGGCTCTTCAAGCTCCAATCCAAGGTGTGGAAAGCTTCACTTAGATCCTTGATCTTCAAGTTGATCAACAAGGGAGGAAGGATGGTGTTTGGTTGAGAGAGAGGAGGTGATCGGTGATTCTCAAAATAGAGAGAGAGTGGCGACGGGTGTGTGTAAAATTAGAATGAAATTATGCCTTCAATTTTTGCCTCCTTCTCCTTTTTATACTGCACCGGAAATACCTTAAATTTTCGGCGAAAATTGTGTAAGATTTTCGCCGAAAATGTCTTTGAAAACCCCGAGCGGCCGCACATTCCTTCATATATTTTCGGCGAAAACTCTCCAGGGTTTTCGCCGAAAATTCCTTCATAAATCGAAAGTCCGTCTCCTATTTCTTCTGTCCGTGAAAAGCTTAGAGTTTTCGGCGAGAACTCTAAGTTCTCGCCGAAAACTTCTTGAGGAAAGTTGTATTTCTTCGATTTTGCAACGTCATATCTCCTCCGTCCTAGCTCTAATTGACCTCCCGTTTGATCCTACGGGCTCCTTGTCACCAGTACTTCAATGCCAAGACCTGAAAATGCAAAAAAAACAACCCAATAGACATAGAATTGGCCTCAAAGTGGCAACCGAACAACAAAATAGCACTTTGCATAAAACTGCAATAAAGGCATATTAATCATAGCAAAATGAGATCAAACATGGAGATCTTAGGCTAATCAAAGGCTAAAAATGCACTAAATATGATCACATCATATGCTCCCCTAAAAAAAAAAGAAGAAGAATAATAAAAATATTTAACAACACGTAAGAGGAGGAGGTAGAAATGAAAAATGAAAGATCACAAGCACTAGCAAACAAGTGTGAGAACCAATTAGGTTAATCAGCCAAGGAACTAAGAAGCCAAGATGTTTTAATGGAGGAGGAAGACAAAGCGGCAAGAGGAGGAGAAGCGTGAATTTGATTTAGATTAGAATGGCTGGGATGAAAAACTATTGTGAAGAGGAAGTGGTATATGTACTTTGAAGAGGAGAAGAAGAGTAAAAAAAGAAGGAAGGCATAATCGGTTTCATTTAATTTCTTGACTAATTAGTTTCTGCTCCACTTACTAGTATCGGACTCTCCCAGTCCCAACTGCAGTTATAATATTTTGGCATATATGTCTTATCTTCTTTTTCTGGTCACTATATGTCATTTCTCTCAGCCCCACTAAGTTTGTGTGTTTCCTTCCAACCCTAATACATAATATTAACCTCCTCCTTCCCATGTGGCATATGTCACCAACCCACTACTCTTCTTCTGCTTCTTTTTCTTCTCCTTCCTCAAGCCATGCATCCTCACGATTCAGCTTGACTCCTGTGATTAATTACAGTATGTGCTTACGGTTACTGAATTACAACTACCTCCTATCTGCCTACCTACATACATGTTTGCAAGTGTATTAGTAAGAAAAGAATCAATGGCCGAATACAAAGAAGGGGGAGGGGGGAGGAGGAGGAGGGTGGATCGTATTTCGATTAGTATGGATGCGACAGAGATTAGCGTGAAGAGGAAATAGAATATATGTAGTGTGAAGATGAGATGATGGATAAGGAACTCAGAAGGAAAGCATAATCTGTTTCGTTTAATTTTTTTGGGAAAAAATTATTTCAGATCTGCTTACTGCTATCAGACTCTCCCAGTCAAAATTATAGAATTTAGTCTGTGTATAAACTAAACTCAAGTTGCTAGGATCTTTCATTCATATTATTTTCCATGAGAGAGTTTTCTATCACTCTTGGACATCTGAATTTGGATTATCATGTTGTTCGGTAATTCACAGGGTTTAGTAAGCAACGAGATCAAAGGTGTAGTAAATCGTTGGTAAACCGTTTACTACACCAACAAGATTAACGGTAGTTTGGGTTAAAGATTTGATTTGTAAGAGATTCGAAATAGATGGAGTTCCAAATGGATGAGAATTGATAATTTGAATCCTTGTAGTTCATTTGGAGTGAAGTTAGCATGGATAAAAACTAAAAGAAAATTATTAAATAGGATTTTAGTCCAATCTATAGTGGTATTTAAGTTTGAGAACAAGAAAAATGAAATTTTTTAAAATTTATTGTTCTAACAAGTTTGTAATTGTAAAACTTACTCGGAGCAATAAATTATCTGTATTCAACTATTTTCTTAACTACTATTTGAGAATATATTTGGACCATTCTATCAAAGCTTATGAGGACAGTGGAGAAGGCTCCCTGCATGGTAGAGTCTAGGCCAAGAGTCACATTCCATTGTTTATACACTTGGCTACATACGTTCGATCCCTAACTTAGTTAAAGTCTACCAAAAATTTTATATAAAAAAGTTTCACATATATAAAATGGAAAAATTAGATGTATATATAGAGAAATAATATATTTGAAAATTTGATCGTGGGACTTCGTTAGTAAAATTTATGATAGATTGTTTTGAAACAAATTTGAAAGAGAGACATTTAATATCTTTGTTCTTATTAATTTTTTTTAGGCGGAATACCACAAGTTGATTAATGAAATTAGGAATATTATGAGGATTCCATGTATCAGAAATCAAAATAATTAACGAATTGTTATGATGATTACATTTTTGGATTTTAGTACAGTTGAATGGGCTATTAATTAATGTTTGGTAATTTTAGGATGGATGTTGATGTCGTCATCAGATAAAGCGACCTGATGATTATGAGGTTGACGAGGAGGATCAGGCCTTCTAATCTACCTAGCTTAGCGAATATTTTTGTAGTAACTAAATTTTTTCCGGGCTCGCGAATTATCGGACGGCAAGTGATTTGTGTCTATTGGTCCCTATTAGCAATAAGTTTATATTTTAGCTAGATTAATGTCGAGATAAACGATCGTGATTCGAATTTTTCTAGCTTTGGTCGGTTTCGAGCGAGGAGATTTGGGCTTTCAGCCCACATGTTCTACGCTTCGGGCTTTTAGCCCATTTGTTAAGAACATGTGTTGGACCATCACTCTCTCTGTTTTGAAATTTAACAATGAGGTGTGTGGGCCTTAAGGCCCACTCGTTTTGCTCACTTGAATCCAGAAAAGGGCTGTTTGATTTTTTACCCCAAGTGGTAATTTGTGTACTTAGGTCTTCCTTTTGCTATAAAAGGAAAGGTGGGGTCTCCCAAAGGGGGGGGGGGCAGCGAAAAAAGAAAGAAGAGAAAAGGGAATGAATCAGAAAGAGAAAGCCTTCTAAAAAAGGGAACTCTCCCAAGAATACTTTCTTCTTCTTCTTCTTATTCTAATCTCAAAAATAATCAGAAACATAAAATTTCAAGAGCAAAGGAGGCATCAAAAGTTCAGCGTCAAGTTCAAGAGAGGCACAAAGACAGAAAAAGGAAAGGCAACAAGTAAAGGCTCTCATCCTCTCTTCCTACCTCTAATCCTATTACCTAGCTTTACAATACCACAGTGAGCATACCCACCCTTCAAAACTCCACTCTTTTTCAAGTTTTCATATCTAACTCATGTACCTGCATCATAAATACACCATTTTAAGCATGTTAAACACATAGTTGTGATGTATCAAGTGCTAGGATGTAAGAGTAGCTATTCAAGTTACTTTGTTTTAAAGCTTTGATGGGTTGCTTTAATTTCAATTTTGTTCTTAACTTGTGATCTTCTCTTTAAATTTTCAGGACTATCATAACAATGACCCTAATTTTGTGTTTTTAAAAGTACTGCAAAGCAACAAATAAAAAATGAAACAATAATAGAAATAGGGTTTTATCTCACTTAACTTGATTTAAGCTCCATCTCTCTTGTAACTTCTTCTTCCTGGGAGATGACCTAAACCAAACATGAACAAGATTAGTTTTTTTAACAACTATATTTCTGTTTTTTTGGTAAAAAAGGGGTAAGTAAATACTGTATTTTTACCTCCATTTTGGCCCACCTTGGGCTGCCGCCGCCGGCGTCCCGTTTACCCGCCGGCGTTCGGTTCCAAAAAAGGGGGAAGAGGTCGCTTAATAAATAAAAACGAAAAGAAACAAAAAAGGTCTGGAAGTTTATTTTTTTAAAAAAAGAGATATAGCCTTTTTACCGAGCCGTCGCCGCGCCGCCGCGCGTCGCCGCCAAACCGTCGCTCCTCCACCGCGCCACCCCCGATTTCGTCGCCGTCTCGACATCGTCGCCACGGATCGTTCACCCTCCTCATCGTCAGAGATGGGGAGGGGATCCCCTTTTCCTGATGCCCCTTGTCGACAGAGGGCCGTTTTCGAGAAAGGGCGGTAGTAGCGGCAGCTTTAGGAGGAGGGGGATTTCGTTTAGGGTTTGCTTAGAAGAAAAAGGAAGAGAGGATGTTGGATTCCAGAATAGTCGAGAGAGAAACAAAAGAGTAGACAGGCGGCGGTGGATGTGAATAGTAGTAGGGTTTTTTTTACCTTCAACCCTTAGATATTTATATGGCGCATTAGGATTAGTCTGATTTACCGAAATTGCCACCGTCCCGTTTATTTATGGTTTTGCCATTAATGATTTAGTTTGGGCTGGCCGAGTTTCTGTCCCTGGGCCGAAAAAGGTTGAGCCCAATTCGTTTTTGGGTTAAATATTTAAAGCAGGTCCCTAAATTTCATTTTATTATCAGCCCATTTGATTTAAGTATGATTTGAAAATTAAAAGTGGCTTAGATTAATTAAGAAAAAGAAACCCTTTTTTGTTTAATCTTAAATATTTTGTCAATTAAATAATTTGGTTTAATAAAATTTCTTAACCAATATCATTTCAAAATTCGATCGTATCCGTGGATTTTTATGTTAATCATCGATAAGATTTAAGTCCGTCAACTGAGCTTGTCCTTAGGAATTAGTAACGATCACTTCACATTCGTGAAGTATTGTGGAAATCATGAGCTAAAAGTAAACTATCCAAGCATTTTAAAATCAAAGTCGATATCATTTCGCACTCGTGAAATACCGCAGAAGTCCGGAGCCTAAACTGCCCGAAACCATTAAAAACCCTTGGAATTAGTAACGAAAGAAGACCAGCGAAAATTTCCCCTCTAAATAATAGGTAGCACTAAATAAAATAATAAAATATTTAAAGCAATTTGCTCTTCAAATTTATTAGCGACGTTGGATTTATCGCGTTCATCTCGCAACATTTGAACGACATTTTCCTTGGTTGACTCTGAATCGTGATGATTTTGAATGTATTTTATGAAAAATGTGTTTTGTCCCCCGTTGCCCTCTTTCTGGTCGTTTGATGTGTTTTCGAGTTGTTTTGATGAGATTCCAGGTTGTCATTTTATGGAGGACCTTTCTACGAGCTCGTCAATTCAAACAGGATTAATTCGGAGCAGAAATGAGGTTGGAATTGCAGAAAGAAACTCGGAGCTGAACTTAGCTCCAAAAGTGCGCGTTTTCGGGTCAGAAGTGCGCCGGCGCACTTTTCGAAGGGGTCAGGCGCACTTTGCAATTAAGCTTCGGCGGAATTTTGTGCATAAGGAAAAGTGCGCCGGCACACTTTTCAACCATTCCAGGCGCACTTTTGGTAAAAAATTCGAATTTTGACAAAAATTGGGTTTTTAACCCAATTTCGAGGAGAGAGGAAATATAACTTCTACTCGACAATTCTCTACTTTTTCTCGGACGAACTAGACACTCTCAGAGATGAAGACGAGCTTTGAAAAGATGACTGAGCAAGAGAAAGCCAGGATTAGCTGGGAGATTCTAGGATTCTTGAAGATTAGGATTAATCGGAGTAAGATGATTTCTTCTCCAGTTAGTTTTTTCTCTGTTTCTGTGATTTCTTCTCTGGCGATGTCTAGCTAAACTCTTAGTTTGTTCAGATTAGATGAAGTTCTAGCAAGATTTTGTATGGATGATGTTGGGTTTTTAACCCGTTAATGTTAATTGAGGTTTATTCAGACTTAATTGAGATTTTTCTTAAACCCTAATTTGGAGCTCTAGAATTCGCAGATTGACCATATCGTAGAATTTGCTTCATCTTTGATTCGCGGTTCTGACCATGGACGTGAGTCATTCTAGAGTTTAGGAGGTCATTAAGATTAGCCGGTGTCTTGACCATAGGACCGGTGAAATTAATCTCTTTGCATATCTGTGTGGCATTTCTTTGTTCTTCGTGCATTCTTGGCGATTTGTGAGTTATCTTGACCATAGGAACTCATAGGTTTGATAAGATAGTTTCTCTGCGTCCTGACCATGGAGTAGAGATTGCCAAAGGAAATGTCGAGTCTTTGAGTCTGTTGAAACCTTAGTTGCATTGCATCATCCGTCATAATCGAGCTAGAGCGGATTCGAGTCTGGACAAGCGCCTTAGTCAATTCTTGAAGCTCCAACGTGTTTTTTTTGTTTGCATTATTTGTTTCTTGCATTCTTAGTTAAATTAGTTCATAAACCAACTCAAACCCAAAACGAAACCTCGAATAGCTTTACACACTTTTCTGAGTAATAGAGAAAGGAAGACCCTAGGGAGAACGATCTCTTTGGAGCAATCCATAGAGTAAAGGCATTGTGCGTTTAAGCTTTTCATTCACTCTTTTATCATCTCTTTTCTCCCACATTTTTTTATTACTTGGTATTTCTTGTTTATGGTGTTTCAGGCAAAATTGTAGGTACGAAAGAAAGAAGACAGAGTAAGCGCATAACTGGCAAGGGCAGAATCTTCTACACTCAGTTCGGCACTACTCCTGTACCTCCTCCTGTAAAGACACCTCAAGTAAGGAAGACCCTTTTTACATCGTCATCCACATCTTCACCTTCACCATCCACCATTGCTACTACAAATCCTCCTATTCCACCTGAGGTAGAGGTTATGGCAGAAAGGACGATCAAGGACTATGGTCATCCGACCATTGATGGGACGACCTCTTGTATTCAGATTCCCAACACGGAAACTAGGAATCTGCACATTCCCCCTCACATGATCAACATGATCCAAGCTAATGGAAACACGTTCTCTGGAGATATTAATGAGGACCCTAATGCTCATGTGAGGAATTTCATATTGCTTGCTCACATCGTCTCCAACAACGAAGCATATCATAGTGCCGTCAAGCTTCAACTATTCCCTTTCACTCTGAAGGGACAAGCAGAACAATGGATGTATGATCATCCGACGAATCATTTCACTAGTTGGGATGCTCTTGCTACAGCATTCCTTGAAGAGCTCTTCTCAACCTCTAGAACCGAGGGACTCAAGGCACAGATAGCAGCCTTTACAAGTGGTTCAGAGGAGAACTTTTATGAGGCCTGGCAGAGATTCCAAGGACTTCTCCGAGCTTGTCCTCACCATGGTTGGGATGATTACGCCAAGATTAGTACTTTTCTCAGAGGCATAGATTATGAGAAGAGGAAGGATTTCTCTTTGCAGTTGAACATGGATTTGAATGATATAACCGCAACTGCGGCTTTAGCTGCTTGCAAGAGCTTTGCTATGAAAATCAAGTCTCTAATGCAAGCTAATCCTTTGAAGGTGGACGACAGGAGTCTGGGGCAAAGGAGATTTTCTACTGATGCCCAATATCCTGTCCCCACAACTCCTGCACCGGTGGATGTTGTTAGAAGTCAGTTGGAGTTGGATAACTCAAAGTTGGAGATGGAAGTGCAGAGATTGAAGCATGAGTTGGAAAGGGCTAGGATAGCTCCTTCACCAGGTGTTCCGACAGCTCCGCCACCAGGTTTCAAGATGCTTACTAGAATCGCTCCTCCTTCTGCTTCTAAAGCAGAGAGTATCGCCGCAGTTTCAACCCTTGCTCAAACTGTGGTGGTCCAGGTCATGTAGCAGAGAGCTGTACTTGGATATCTGAGAGCGACCAAGACCAATAACAAGAGGAGATCGCTTATGTTGGTGGTTAGAACAGAGGGAATTGGAACAACAATCCGAGTCAGAATCAGAATCAGTTCCAGGGTGGATATCAGAACCAAGGTGTTTACCAAAGGAACTATGGGAATCAGAATCAGAATTCCCAATGGCAGAACAGAGGGAGCTGGAATGGTAATCAGAACCAGAACCAAAATCAGAACAATAACAGTGGTTCGAGCTCTTCTGCGCCTACGTCCAATACCGATATCATGTTGGAGAAGATTCTTAGTGAAACCCAATCAAATAAGAAAGACATCTTATTCACCGATTCCTGTATCCAGAAGCTTAACGATCGGGTAACGGCAATAACCAAATTTCTGCAGGAGAAGGGAGTTAGTCTTCTGCCTAGCACAACTCCCTCCTCTTCATCTAACAATGCCAGAGGAAGTAAAACTAAGGAAGAATTTTGTGGAGCAGTTTCTCTTCAGGATGGCACGGAGGAATTGGAGAAGCCAATGGAGCAGTTGTGTCAGAAGGAGCAGCAAAGAAAAGAAGCTACTCCGCCAGTAGCTCCTTACCGACCAAAAGCACCTTATCCTACCGCCTTGAACAGACCTGTGCTAAACAAGGAGAATTTGGGGAAGACTCTGGTGACAATTAATAACCAGAAGATGGGAGTTGCATTATTGGAAGAACTTCTTGCAAACCCGGATTGTGCGAGACATATGAAAGAAATTCTCTCCAAGAAGAAGAAGCTGAAAAATGCAGAAGCTGCTGCTGTGGTGGAGGAGCTGAGAAGCGTGATTCCGGACAAAAAGAAAGACAAGGTTGTCAACCCTCTTCCAAAGAACTCCTCTCAAAAGACGAGAGCAGAAGAGATAGAGGAGATAGCCTCAGTTACCCTCCATGAAGCTGGCGAGTCTGCTCCGAAGCAGAGCCACGTGGTGCCAAAGCGACTTGATCCAGGGAGTTTTTCTTTCCCTTGTTATATTGGCACTTATTTGATTGATAGAGCTCTTGTAGATTTAGGGGCTAGCATCAGTGTAATGCCTTACTCGTTGTTTGAGCGTCTAGGACTGCCTCAACTAATCCCTACCACCATGAATATCAACCTAGCTGATCAAACTGTTAGACATCCTAGGGGTATTGCTGAAAATGTTGTAGTTATGGTGCATGATAGCTACTTCATGACTGATTTTGTGGTTATTGATTGCGTGGAGAGTGGTAATATTCCCCTTACACTGGGACGCCCTTCCTAGCCACTTCTGGTGTACTCATAGATGCGAATGCTGGGAGGTTGACCTTTCGGGATAAGGGAAAAGTCATTATATTTGAAATTTCTCCACTGGATCCTAAATTACACCCTTCTGCCAAGAAGTCCATGTCGTTTGTAACACCCGTCCCAAACCGACCCGGGTTTACCCGTGGTCGAACCGGTTTGAGTGCTACTCGAAGATACAGCATTTAAATAAAGGAGTAAAACGCAGCGGAAACAGAAACAACTCTCCATTAAAAAGTTCAAAATCAACTGAAGGCCTTCATTACATAAAATCTGAAATCCGAAACCAAATCTCAAAACGATTACAAAATTCCCAACCAAAGGTGTCAACTGAAATCTAAAATTAAAACAGTGGTCACTCCACAATAGCTTCCTAATCTTCACTTCACAACTCCAACCTGCAACTCCTCCGAACTCAACCGAACACCTGAAAAGAGAAACTGGGGGGGATAGCTTCCTAATGAAACTGAGCGAACCCACTGGGTTTAACTATGCGCCGAACCTAGCCTAAGAGCGATCCCAACTCCGCACACAAACAACAATGGAATCTGACACAGCCATCCTCATTTTAATTCCTAACATGATACTAGGTGATCACATAAGCTCAAATCTCAATTAACATCCACAAGAGTTTAACATGCATAAGCTCAACATTACACCGCATCCAACTCCACATTATGCAACAGAGAAAACCACATGCACAAACATAACCAAAATCATGTAACCACTCGTCCCCCAATTCAATCAATACTCATACATTCACCTTCACACACATACATTTACTCTCCATTTCTCCTTCATATTTTCTAGGTGATCACACAGGTGCACTACTCAGTCCATTGCCCACAACTAACAGTCTCAACAATGTAACCCAAGTCATCCATTCACAAGTACACGATATAGCCAACTCATGTAGTGCACAGTTCAACATTACATCACAATACAACTCACTATCACTAACAACACTTCCACTCACACATCAACCACAACACCCACACATTAACCACAACACCCACATTACCCAAAATCACACTTATCATCATCATCAATCCTAGACCATTCAACTCCTATCTCACATCTCATCACAACAACATAATTCACAACACAACACTAGGCACTTCACTAACACCTCCAATACACATACCATACACGAATCACACATGCATCTTATTCCACACACACTCACAAACACGCATACACCACCGCACATAACCAAGCATTCTCATCACTAACACATACCACACATTCATTGATCTAGGTGAGTTCATTAGGCGCCATAAGGAGTTATTCCCCCGCTACCCCGCCGGCCTCGTGCTCCCCTACCGCATGGGGAACACGTCACATATCCACAATTCCATAATTCCACAATTCCACAATTCCACTCCCCGTCGGGAGACTAATCTACCAGTCCGTCGGTAGGCCCTAACCACCAGTCCGTCGGTGGGTGAAACACATTTGGGGTAACGTTGGCTCCTTCCAGTTCTATCATTTAAATTCCATTTACCCAATTCCATTTGATTAATTCCACTTTACAAACCCACTTCCCAATTCCACTTTACAAATCCACTACACAAATTACACATCACAATGCCACATCACAATACCACAACACAAACCCACATCACAAATCCACACCATGATTCCACCACACAATTCCACGTTCTAGTTCCAAACACCAATTCTATGTTCCAATCCTAGGACATAATTCTAGTCTAACCACAACCGGCAATAATAGATACAATCATAGAATTCATCGCATCCAACCCCATCTCATCTCACATTTCTAGATCAAATACATTAGCTATCATCTTATATCCCAATCCCCACATCACACATAGATCAGCACAATCATCATACGTCAATCACAAGACAGTTGTTCAGTTTTACTCTCATAGGTTCATGCAAGACCTAATTCTGTTCTAAGTCTATTAAACTCCGCACTCCCATTTCTAGCCACCTAGTCAACTATACACTCACACAAGTCAACCATACAATCACACCAGTCACCCAACACCACATAACAGCAACAATCACGACAGCATCAATTTACCATTTCAACTCTCCTATTGAGCATTACTAGATTAAACCACATAATCTATCTAGTTCACATAATTCATCTAACACGATTCCTAGCCACAATTCGACCAATTCTGACATCCTCATTCTTCTCTACCATTTACCAATCCACATTCAAGACTCCAACCTTACTACGATAACCAAAAGACACACTATCAATCACCATCACACACAGCATCAATTTCATTCAAATCAATCATACGACCCCAGTTCAACTAGTTCATGCAATCACACCACCCAATTCCATTACTCAATTCCATTTACCAATTCCCTTAACCAATTCCATAAGTCAATTCCACGTACCGATTCTATTGTCCAATTTCCATACCTACATTCCCTACCGATTCCAGTAGCCAGTTCTAAGTCATAGTCTACCACCCTAAACACATTAACAACCACCTTCACACGCATCATCAATTCTACCTAAAAGGCATGTTGCATAATTCATACATCAACACCTAGCATCATCTCAATCCCAACATCATGTAAACCCACACAATCCAAATCATTCAATAATCCCACATCACACATAACCACACATCACAAGACATTCAACGCCTCCACGGCACAAACAGTTTAAGGGTAAACGGCTAGCTCACCGGCCACCCCCACCTGCAAGTACAGGGGAAGCCATGTCATGAGTCGTAGGGTTACCCTCCTGTACGTCCTTCATTGGATGACCACACATTGGTGGAGCAATCCACCTGTTCATCAATTAAGGGCGACCCCACATTGGCAGGACCACCCTCCTGAAACCCACAGACTGACAATAGCATAATATACACAATTCTCATGTTCACATACCCGTCCCTCCTATCACTCTTTACTAGTTCCGATCAATTTATCATCCATGTTAATCAATTTCTCCAATAAAACTCATCACAAACAGCCATCAATCATCAACCAATCCATCAATTAACAAATATCCAACAATCATCAAAACAGCATATTTCACAGAACAATCAATTGTAGAACAATTTTCCCCTTTTACTCTCTTTCAATTTCATGCAAGGCCCTACATTTTTCTAAGTCTGAATTGTAACTCCTCACACCGACAAGACTACCTATCGTACGCTAAACCCTCACCTGACAAGAAGACGAGGCTCTAAACTCTTTGAGAAACCTGAACAACCAAACTCTCAGACACCAAAAACGTAGCTATCCTCCTCTTCACCGACAGCAGCTTACTCCGAAATATCCAGAACTTCTGGTGCGATCTCTTCCTCTCATCACAACAAACTCATAGCAAGAAACGGATCGCCAATCGGATCTCTACAACTCTCAGAATCGAGGTTTGAAGTTTTGGAGATTTCTGGCTGAGACACAAAAACGTAGCTCTTCCTTCTTCCACGGACAGCAGCCTGCTCCGACCCAGCCAGAACCACGACTAGCGATCTCTTCCTCTCATCGCCACGAACGTGTAGCAAGAAACGGATCATCAATCGGAGCTCTACAACTCCGGAATCAAGGATTGACCCAAATGGGTTTTTGGTTCTTCAAACACGGGTTTGGGGAAGATGGAGCAAAATGAAAAAGTGAAGAAACTCCTAAAATCCGAATTTGAACACTCAATGCATGAAAACGGCCACGTATCATCAAATGCACCCAAGGTGTTTTAACTCGACCCAACTCAAATTCGAACGTCCCGAACTTCGATGGGACCTCAAGAACATTGTTTCCAATGTCTAAACCACCAACTCGAGTTCCAATCCGTTGGTTGGGCGGGATGTTACATCATAGTATTTGAGAATGCTTCGGTATATACGGTGTTTTTACTATATGGGCCCTCTTGATTCGTCTTCATTTTTGCAGGAGCAGGTAGCGACGATGGTGATTACTGAAGATACTGGTGGGACTCCGAAGGAAGACAAGCTTTCAAGGAGAGCTAAAACACCACCCCCTGACAGTACGTCTACCAAACCCCTAGATGTGGTCCTGGACAAAGTGGAGCTATTTGGACCCTTTGAGGTAGTTGGATTGCGTGGCGACGGTTCATTGGAGCTGTTCCATGCTAACGGGAAGAAATTTGTGCTTCAGAGTGAAGCGATGAAGGTATTCTTTCAGGACACGGATGCTAGTCTGAAAGAAGTTCTGAGCTGAAATGCCGCACGTTAGACCAGGTATCGTCTAGCTCAAAGACGTAAAATAAAGAGCGCTTCATGGGAGGCAACCCATGTCTGGAGTCTGTTTTGAGTTTTTGAATCAGTTGTTTAATCTTGAGTTTGTGTGGAACTTTTGTAGTTCTTGAGTTAGTTGTCTATTCTGTACTTTGAATGCTCTAATCGTGTTGTGAGATTCTCTCCTGTTTCAGGCTATCCTCAGCTCCCGCCATGACTATCCATCGGTACTTCACTCTTGCCTCTATTGCATCCTCACAATCTATTTCCGGGTACCCCTTTACACTTTTCTTCACTGTTTTGTGTGGAACATTGAGGACAATGTCCGATTTTAAGTGTGGGGTGAGGTGTTTATTTTTTAGGGTTGCTTTCTGTTGTGATTTCAATATGCTTTCCATGATTTGAACTTGCTCTGCTCTTGACTTGATATGCTAAACCGTTTTTCAGTCTTTCACAATGACGCTTAGACTGTCTTATCTAGAACCTGTAACCAGCATGCTTGAATTGATATTAAATGAATCCGGTCAGAACATATCTTAGAATCACTCTTGTAGCTTCACTTTGAATTGCACGAAAATTATTCGAACCCAACTAGCAGCCAATTGTGAGCTTTTGATCCGTTGCACATAATTAGCAACTTGTTTCTTTTTTAGTGGCTTTCTTGAATTTTGAATGAGTTAGAATTTGCATGAGATATATTCGAGACCACACGATAACACGAGTTCTAGGATGATAGAGGCACCTATAATTGCTACCTAAGCCAGAAGCCAACCCAACATTAAATCCCCTAGGTGTAAACCTTTGAGCTTGGCCTGTTCTTTCGGTTCGATATTACGTTACAACTTATTCCATGTTTTTGTTCACCCCGTCGATCCCTTGTGGTAGTAGCTTGAGATTAGCTAACCGGAAGTCGGTCTGTGGTGACTTTCCTATAGCCAGTTAACCGGTGGTCTTAGCTAGTATGTCCAGACGTTTAAACCTCTCTAGCAACTTAAAAATTTAGCACTTAAAAAAAAGAGAAAGAAAAAAAAAGAAAAGTTCAAATAAAGTGTCAAGTGTTAGTAGCTTTTAGTTCAAAACGTTCTTCTCCCTACATAAGGAAGAACGAAAGCAATAAGTAAAAAAAAGAAAAAAAATGAAGTGCTAAGTTGCTTGAGGGTGTCATAGGACGAGCGTACATTATTCCACATGTGTCTGGTTAGACGGTAGGAATTCATAGACTTTGATTCGCAGGAGGTTAATCGATTGCTGCACCGCACCATACCTTTCATCATCATTTATCCCTTCATCCATTCATCATTAGCCCTCGTAGTATAGTATCGTTACAAACCCTTGAAAAGTCCTCTAGACTAGTTTCTCGTGTTGTCACAGTGGTGGAGATTGTGGTCGAAATGCAAGCCTATGACAAAATTCGGTCGAGAAAGTGATTGAGAGCACAAACACGTCCCTAAACACAGAGTGTGAGAGTTCCCTATTACTAAATATTTTCTTTGTAAGGAGTCTGGTCGGCTAGGTTGGAATCATGCATGATTGGTGATTGTTACTTGTTGTGTGCAGAGAATAGTGAGACTTGGATTTGTTTGGTTGATTTTCCTTCATGTGTGGGTTGCGTTTTCTAGATGGAACAGTTTAGGTTAAATTCCCAGAGGTTGAACTTCAATTTAGTAGATCTTGTCATTTGTGAATTTGATCGAGATTTAAAAAAATTATTTATTTGAGGACAAACAAAAGTTTAAGTGTGGGGTGATTTGATGACGTTGGATTTATTGCGTTCATCTCGCCACATTTGAATGACATTTTCTTTGTTTGACTCTAAATCGTGATGATTTTTAATGTATTTTATGAAAAAATGTGTTTTGTCCCTTGATGTGTTTTCGAGTTGTTTTGATGAGATTCTAGGTTGTCATTATATGGAGGACCTTTCTACGGGCTCGACGATTCAAACAGGGATCAATTCGGAGTACAAATGATGTTGGAATTGCAGAAAGAAGCTCGGAGCTGAACTCAGCTCCAAAAGTGCGCGTTTTCGAGTCAGAAGTGCCCCAGCGCACTTTTCGAAGGGGTCAGGCGCACTTTTGCAATTAAGCTTCGGTGGAATTTTGTGCATAAGGAAATGTGCGCCTTTTGAAGGGAAAAGTGCGCCGATGCACTTTTCAACCCTTCCAGGCGCACTTTTGGTAAAAAATTCGGATTTTGATGAAAATTGTGTTTTAACCCAATTTCGAGGAGAGTGGAAACATAACTTCTACTCTACAATTCTCTGCTTTTTCTCGGACGATCCAGACACTCTCGGAGATGAAGACGGAGCTTTGAAGAGACGATTGAGCAAGAGAAAGCTAGGATTAGCTCGGGAGATTCTAGGATTCTTGAAGATTATGATTAATCGGAGTAAGATGATTTCTTCTCCAGTTAGTTTTTTCTCTGGTTCTGTGATTTCTTCTCTGGCGATGTCTAGCTAAACTCTTAGTTTGTTCAAATTAGATGAAGTTCTAGCAAGATTTTGTATGGATGATGTTGGGTTTTTAACCTGTTAATGTTAATTGAGGTTTATTCAGACTTAATTGAGATTTTTCTTAAACCCTAATTTGAAGCTCTAGAATTCGCAGATTGACCATATCGTAGAATTTGCTTCATCTTTGATTCGCGGTTCTGACCATGGACGTGAGTCATTCTAGAGTTTAGGAGGTCATTAAGATTAGCCGGTGTCTTGACCATAGGGCTGGTGAAATTAATCTCTTTGCATATCTGTGTGGCATTTCTTTGTTCTTCGTGCATTCTTGGCGATTTGTGAGTTATCTTGACCATAGGAACTCATAGGTTTGATAGAATAGTTTCTCTGCGTCCTGGCCATGGAGTAGTGATTGCCAAAGGAAACGTCGAGTCTTTGAGTCTATTAAAACCTTAGTTGCATTGCATCATCCGTCTTAATCGAGCTAGAGCGGATTCGAGTCTGGATAAGCACCTTAGTCAATTCTTGAAGCTCCAACGTGTTTATTTGTTTACATTATTTGTTTGAATTGCATTCTTAGTTAACTTAGTTCATAAACCAACTCAAACCCAAAACGAAACCTCGAATAGCTTTACACACTTTTCTGAGTAATAGAGAAAGGAAGACCCTAGGGAAAACGATCTCTTTGGAGCAATCCATAGAGTAAAACTAGTGTGCATTAATTTGCGCATCAGGCATATATATATATATATATATAAACAACAACAAAACTTTAAAAGATAAAAAGTACCCTAAAACCAAACCGTTTTTTTTAAACGAACTATGTGGACTTTGACTCCTGTCTCCGGATACGTAGGCAGTCACTCGATTCGAGTCCGATTTAAAAAAAAACCCCTCCATTAAGTTTTATTAACATAAACTAAATTAATAAGAAAACATTAATTTCCGAATTAGTAACGCAAACCCTAAATTAATAGGGAACATGGACGCCTCTCTCCTTAACCAACCGTCAAGAAAATAACCTTATCGCGGTCGGTAGTACCGGTTTTACTGGGCGTTATGGGGGTGCTAATCCTTCCCCACACGTAACCGTCCTCGAATCCTGATCTTTGTTTCACAGACCTAGTCCAAATCATGTTGGAGGACCCGATTTGGACACCTAAGCGTCCAATCCGCTCTAATGATTGGTGGCGACTCCAACACCAAAAATAAACGCGAAAAGCTTCGGAGGTGCCGGCCCGCCGCGGACGGTAACGTTCACGACAATTTTAAAAGAAGAGGATGGGTCCCGTCCTAGCTAGCCCAATTCTAGATTTGATTATAGGGAATCTTCACTTGTTGCTCCCCCAAAAGAAAGAAGAAGAATAAAAATATTTAACAACACGTAAGAGGAGGAGGTAGAAAGGAAAAATGAAAGAGCACAAGCACTAGCAAACAGGTGTGAGAATCAATTAGGTTAATCAGCCAAGTAACTAAGAAGCCAAGATGTTTCAATGGATAAAAACTAAAAGAAAATTACTAAAATAGGATTTTTATCCAATCTATAGTGGTATTTAAGTTTGAGAACAAGAAAAATGGAATTTTTTAAAATTTATTGTTCTAACAAGTTTATAATAGTAAAACATACTCAGAGCAATAAATGATCTATATTCAATTGTTTTCTTAACTACTATTTGAGAATATATTTGGACCATTCTAGCAAAGCTTATGAGGACAGTGGAAAAAGGCTCCCTGCATGGTAGAGTCTCGACCAAGAGTCACATTCGATTGTTCATACACTTGGCTACATACGTTCGATCCCTTACTTAGTTAAAGTCTACCAAAAATTTTATATAAAAAAGCTTCACATATATAAAATGGAAAAAATAGATGTATATATAAAATATAATATATTTGTAAATTTGATCATGGCACTTCGTTAGTAAAATTTATGATAGATTTTTTGAAACAAATTTGAAAGAGAGACATTTAATATCTTTGTTCTTATTAAATTTTTTTTAGGCGGAATAGCACAAGTTGATTAATGAAATTAGGAATATTATGAGGATTCCATGTATGAGAAATCAAAATAATTAACGAATTGTTATGATGATTACATTTTTGGATTTTAGTATAGTTGAACGGGCAATTAACTAATGTTTGGTAATTTTAGGACGGATGTTGATGTCATCATCAGATAAAGCGACATGATGATTATGAGGTTGACGAGGAGGATCAGGTCCCTTCTAATCTACCTAGCTTAGATAATATTTCAAAAGAAGAGGATGGGTCCCGTCCTAGGTAGCCCAATTCTATATTTGATTATAGGGAATCTGCACTTGCTTGCCCCCCCAAGAAAGAAGAAGAAGAATAAAAATGTTTAACAACACGTAAGAGGAGGAAGTAGAAAGGAAAAATGAAAGAGCACAAGCACTAGCAAATAGGTGTGAGAATCAATTAGGTTAATCAGCCAAGTAACTAAGAAGCCAAGATGTTTTAATGGAGGAGGAGGAGAAGGGTGAATTTAATTTAGATTAGAATGGCTGGGATGAAAAACTACTGTGAAGTGGAAGTGGTATATCTTCTTTTTCTGGTCTCTATATGTCATTTCTCCAGCCCCACTAAGTTTATCTCTTTCCTTCCAACCCTAAACCCTAATACTACCCTCCTCCTTCCCATGTGCCATATGTCACAAATCCACTACTCTTCTTCTTCTTCTTCTTCTTCTTCAGGCCATGCATGCATCCTCACGATTAAGCATGACTCATATGATTAATTACAGTCTGTGCTTACGGTTACTGAATTAGAACTACCTCCTATCTACCTACCTACATACATGTTTGCAAGTGTATTTGCAAGAAAAGAATCAATGGGGAGCGAATGCAAAGAAGCAGTAGGAGAAGGAGGAGGAGGGTTGATGAGCTGTAAAACAGTGATCAAACACTACCAAGTTGAAAGCAAGATAGATTGTTTTCCACGGGTCTCTTCTAATCGTTTACTCAAAGGAGTTGACAAACTATTCAGGTTTAAACACGTTGTGCGTGGTGTGAGTTCCACTGACTTCTAAACTAAGAAGCAGGAAAATTGAAATGAAAACAAAAGACAAAAAGAAAGGTTGATTGACTTGACAAGGCGACAAACAAGCTTAGATTTCGAATCCCCTAAGATCACCAGAACATTGGCGATCACAAGACCAGCGATCTTCAATCCTGATTTATTCAGTTCTCAAACACCACCATAACTCATGACCCTTAGGTTTAAGTTCGACGAACATTCGCTCCATTCGATCTAACTACCAAGATTAATTAACCGTCTGTGCGTTCACTTCTGCAACGGCAAACTAACTGGTGCAATTACTAGTGATTTATGAGTTACTCTAGCAGTGGATTAATCCTAAATGGTTCCTATGAAAGGCACACTCCATTGAAGAGATTAATTGTTGATTTGATGTTCTAAAGTGAGGCGAACGTTCGCTGCTATCCTCAGTTTAACAAGAAACTAATCTAGGTGATCAAGCTAGAAAAGAAACACAGGCAATGAATAACAAACGAAACATGCAAGAGAAACTGTCTGAATCTGAATCTAATTACCGACGATCCGTGACCGCTTTAAAGCCCCGGGTCACTTAGGGTTCATTTAATCTAGGCTCTACGATTTTAGCTACTCATATTCAATACAAGAGAATCGAAAACAGTCAAGGAATACATCTCTGGTAGGAAGAACAGAGAGGAACTGTAAAACCTAATTTGATGAATCATTGCAGCTTCAATCTCAAGAATCTTCAACTCCTAGCTCCGAGCACTCCGAGGTGGAAAGATGGTGTGACCATCTCTCCGGGAACTCCGAGGATGCTCTCTGATGAACTGCAGAATAGCGGTTGGTCAAATAACTACCAAGCTGGAAAGCTAGGGTAGATCATATTCCACGGGCCTTCTAATGATCGATTACTCAAATAAGTTGGCAAATTACTCAGTTAAACACTTCATGCGTGGTGTGAGTTCCACGACTTCTAATTCTAAGAGATGCACGAAAATCAAAAATTGAAACTAAAAACATATTGGAAATTGGTTGGTTTAAACAAAGATGACAGATGAACTTAGACTTTGAATCCCCCTTCGTTCCCCAGAGCATTGGCAATCAACAGATCAGCGGATTTCGATTTCCATTCAATCAATTCTAAGACACCACCATAACTCCTGACCCTTAGGTTTAAGACCGGCGAATATTCGCTCTATCCGTTCTAGCTACCAAGATTAATTAGCCGCCCGGGTACGGTCGCCTCTCGCAATGACTTAACTTAACTGGTGCAATTACTAATGATTTATGAGTTACTCTTGCAGTGGATTAACCCTAACTGGTTCCTACGAAAGGCACACTCCAATGATTAGGTTAATTATTCGATTTGATGTTTTAAAGTAAGGCGGGCGTTCGCTTCTATCCTTAGCTTAACAAGAATCTAATCAAGGTGATCAATCCAGACAAGAAACATGAACAATGAAGAACAAATCAAACATGAAAGAGAAACTGATTGAACTTTGAATCTAATCACCGCTGATCCGTGACCGCTTTAAAGCCCTGGGTCACTTAGGGTTCATCTAGTCAAAGCTCTAAGAGTTTAGCTACTCATGTTTTTCCCAAAAGAATCAAAGACAAACAAAGAGTTCATCTTTAACAGAGGAAGAACAGAAAAGGATCTGAAAAACCTAATTAAGACGACTCCGGCAGAACTTCGATCTCCGATAAATTGCAATCCTAGCTCCGAGTCTTCGAGATGGAAGGGATGGCGTCACGATCTCTTCCTGGCTCTTCGAACTCTAAACTCCGCTCTTGAGAGTCCTTGAAGTATTTGGTATTAGTTGGTAATTATGATGTATCTTTGATTTTGGGCCGCCGGTTAAGTATTTATACTTAACCCTAATACCGCCGGTTTTTAACTGAGATTTTCGCCGAAAATGTGAAGGGATTTTCGCCGAAAATCCTAGTGTAAAAGGGATGACCGCCGGCAGGATTCTTCTGTGGTTTCCAGACTGCTGGTTCTCGGCAAAACTTGATATTTTTCGCCGAAAACTTCCCTTGGCTGACATCAGTTGATTTGTGCATGTATTTTCACCGAAAATGGGAAGGGATTTTGGCGAAAACGGGGCAGGAATTGGTTCGACTTGATTGGTTCCTTGGATCGATTCCGGTGCGATTCCTCGAGGTTCCAATGCCTTAGACACATCCTTGGCTACCTATTTGACGGCAAAAACCTGTGCTAACATAGAAACACTAGAAAACCATCAATAGACCCGAAACGGGCCAAGGTAACACAAATGGCACGAGATAGGGCAATTGATTGAATATTCGCTATTCTACCTTAAAAATCATGTCTTAAGCAAGGAAATGTCACTTAAATGAGGCTGATAATCACGTCAAATCGAGTGTCATCAAAATACCCCACACTTAAGCTTTTGCTTGTCTGATGACACTCGATTTGACGTGATTATCAGCCTCATTTAAGCGACATTTCTTTGCTTAAGACATGGTTTTTAGGGTAGAATAACGATATTCAATCGATTGCCCTATCTCGTGCCATTTGTGTTACCTTGGCCCATTTCGGGTCTATTTGATGGTTTTCTAGTGTTTTCATGTTAGCACAGGTTTTTGCCATCAAATAAAGTAGCCATGGACGTGTCTAAGGCGTTGGAGCCTCGAAGGAATCAAACTGGAATTGATCCAAGGAGCCAATCAAGTCAAACCGAAAATCTGCCATTCACTCTTACAGTTTCGGCGAAACCAGGCCTCCAATTTCGGCGAAACCAGCAGTTCAAATCAACTGATGCCAACAGAAGGATGGTTTCGGCGAAATAAATCAACTGCTCGGACGAAGACATTGAACAGCCGGCGGAGCCCTGAACTCAAAGCCAGTTTCGCCGAAACTATCCCTATGGTTTCGGCGAAAACATCAGCCCAGCCCGGCCCAACTAGGGTTAAGTATTTATACTTAATCCAGCGGCCCGAGGAGGAGATTCATAATTAATCATAATACAACTTTTTCGAGATCATAATTCTCTGAAGTTCTGGAGCGAGGAGTTGGAGTTCGGAGAACCGGAGCTAGGAGTGCAACTTACCAAAGATCGGAGTCTGTCAGAGTCGTCTGAATTAGGTTTTTCAGATTCTTTTCTGTTCTTCCTCTGAATGATGAACTCTTTCTTTTCTTTGTGTCTTTTGTAATGATCATGAGTAGCTAAACCCTTTAGAGCTTAGACTAGATGAACCCTAAGTGACCCAGGGCTTTAAAGCGGTCACGGATCGGCGGTGATTAGATTCGAAATTCAATCAGTTCTTTTTCATGTTTGATTGTTTTTCATTGTGCATGTTTCTTGTCTGGATTGATCACCTAGATTAGATTCTTGTTAAGCTAAGGATAGAAGCGAACGCTCGCCTTACTTTAGAACATCGAATTAAACAATTAACCTTATAATTGGAGTGTGCCTTTCGTAGGAACCGGTTAGGGTTAATTCACTGCAAGAGTAACTCATTAATCACTAGTAATTACACCAATTAATTAAGTCGTTGCGAGAGGCGACCGTACCGGGCGGCTAGTTAATCTTGGTAGTTAGAACGGATAGAGCGAACGTTCGCCGGTCTTAAACCTAAGGGTAAGGAGTTATGGTGGTGTCTTAGTAATTGATTGAATAAGAATCGAAATCCGCTGATCTGTTGATTGCCAATGCTCTGGGGAACGAAGGGGGATTCAAAGTCTAAGTTCGTCTGTCATTCTTGTTTCCAAACCCTAATTCTCAATCTGCTTTAGTTTAATTTCTTTTTAAATTTTCTGCATTTCTTAGAAGTAGAAGTCGTGGAACTCACACCACGCACAACGTGTTCACCTTTGAATATTTTGCTGGTTCTGAAGTAACCAATCATAGAAAGCCCTCGGAATACGATCTGCTATACGCTTTTTAGCATTAGTAGTTTTTATTTGGCTGAACCGCCTGCATAACAACGACCGGGCGGGTCACCAAATTGGCGCCGTTGCCGAGGACTTCTTTTGATTGTTCGATAGAAGAACTGGCAAATTTATTCTTCTATTTTCCATCTTTCATTTTTCCACCCACTTCGATTTTACGCCGGTATGTTTGCTTTTGTTGCTTGTAGGTTGTTCTACAGGTTCATGAACCGCTCGATTGCTCATTCTCAGTTTAAGCCGGGTAATTCTACTTCGCCGAAGAAACCGCGAGCTCAGAAGCAAGTCATAACCACACCGCCTACACCACCTATCCCTCAAAATATTGAGGAGTTGAAGGAGAACTCCTCATCTTCATCCGTTTCATCCTCTACTTCAGATTCACCACCACCTTCTCCTCCCATACTAGCTGCTCAGCGCACCGTGGCGGATTACTGTAGACCAAATGCGGCTTACCTCCGAGCTAGCGTCGTCGTGCCACACAGCGATGACGACCCCGACGAAAAGATCACAATCTCTTTCTCGAGCATGGTCTCTAAGGATCTTCACTTCGAAGGGAAGCCGCAAGAAAACCCCCGCACACATTTGGCGAACTTCCTTGACATGTGCGAGACGTTTAAAAAAGGGAATCTCGGTAAGAATAATCTTTGCTTACGAGTATTCCCATTCTCTCTTAAAGGCAATGCCAAGATATGGCTCAGCTCAAAACCCTGGATTCACTGACTGGGATAGTCTAGCTCAAGACTTCATAGAAGAATACTATCCCCCTTCAAGAACTACATTCTACAAGGATAGTATCGCTAGATTCTCTCAGAAGGAAGGAGTAAGTTTACACGACGCGTGGAACGACTTGCAAGCGCTCCTCTCTGAATGCCCTCATCACGGATTCAACCAGGGGCAGCTAGCTGAAATCTTTGCCCAAGGGATGAATGAAGAAACAGCTGAATGGGTCAACATCTTAGCTGATGGGACTGCACAGCACTTGAACCAGAAGCTGCTCTACTTCACTTTGCGGACTACGCATCTAAGTCCAGAAATAGGGAAAGACAGTTTGGAGCAGCCATGAGTCAACCAAGTTGTGAAGATCAGATTAAGATCGCAGTACAGAAACAAATGGAAGAGATCCTCGGTACAACTAATAACTGGCCTAAAAAGGAAGTCAACTTCATTGATCACAGCTTCACCAGGGATCAAAGAGGCGACCCCGACTACCGTCAGTTCAGAACACCTCCTCAACAATGGGAAGGCTTCTATGAGCGTCCTCCCTACAACTTCCAACTCAACCAGAGCCGAAATCAATACATGGACAATGGTTATCAAGATCCTTCCAGATTCACCAGAGTACAGCAGCCTCTGAATTTTAGATCTGAGGACAATTGGGAGAGGAGAATAGCCAGGAAGTTTGATCTAATTACAGCAAGACTTGATGATCACGAGGAAAGATTTAGAGCGCAAGATGCTCTTAACAAAGGGCAGATCGCACAAGGACAGAGAATAGAGGATATGATAAATAAAATTGCTAGTGCGATGGCTCGTCTTCCCATTTTCAATCAGGCTCCGTCTCCAGATAACTCCACCGTGAAGAACGAGCACGCTAAGGCCGTAACAACCAGGAGCAGTGAGCAGACCAGCCCGTCTGAGAAGGAAGAAATTCCCGTTTCCAATGAGGGAGAGTGCTCGCTATCATCCCTCGACCACCACCCATACCTATTCCAGCTAAGTGCCCCGACCCTGGTCCTTTTACTTTACCTTTGAGCATTAATGACATTGAAATCGAGCGTAGCATAATTGACCTAGGTGCTTCTATAAATGTCATGCCTATGTGTTTATATAAGAAACTGAACCTAGGGGAATTACAACCTGCCAACATGAATTTAATGTTCGCTGACAAAACTCTAAGAGAACCTAGAGGAATGATCCAGGATGTAATCACTTGCTGTGGCCCGTTCCGATTTTTCATTGATTATATAGTTATGGATACTCAAGAGACATATTCTACCCTTCTCTTGGGTCGGTCATTCATGGCGACAGCCAGAATTAATGTCAATGTTCCTAATGGCTCTCTAACTGTAAGGGTGGGGAAGGATACTGCAACATTTTGTCTCAAGGACGGGATGAAATACATTCCTAAGGAAGAATTAAATTGTTTATCTGTAGAGATTGTGGAGTTGGCCTCGGTCAACTTCATTTCTAATGTTTCTTCCAGTGTTTCGAGATCAATTGACACTGCAGGTGCTGGACAGGGTACCGAAAAGAAGCCAGAAATATCGGTTCAGAAGCCACCTAAGAAGAAGAAGGAACTGCAAGCCTCTTCTAAACCACCGAGCAGACCTCGAGGAAAGAACAAGAAGACGGAGACCCAAATGGTCTGGAGACCAAAAATTTCGCCGTCTTCCACCGAGCCAGCTGCACCACCATTTCGTTCCGAGAAACCGGCGCCGGAACAAGTATGGAAGGAGAAGCCGAAAGCGTCTCCTAAGGAAGTACTAACGATCACCGATCCTGGTGATAACAAGCCGAAGAAGAAAGAAAAAGAGAAGCCGACAGTCCTCATTCCTTCCATCGTCACACTCAAGAAGGATGATCTCTCTAGAGAGCTGTTCGGACCATTCAAGTTCGTTGATCATCTTCCCGACGGACGTACCAAGCTTTTGCATGCGAACGGGAAGAAATTCACGTTTACCGGAGAAGTCCCGAAGCTGTACTTCATGAACTCCGACGCGAGCGTGAAGGAGAATCTAAGTTGGGATGTCTCCTAATACCGTCCAGGTATCGTCCAGCTCAAGGACGTTAATAAAAGAGCGCTTCGTGGGAGGCAACCCACGGCTGGAGTCTGTTTTAATTTTTGTTGAACTTGGTATTTTAGAGTCGGTTCGGGAGAGCCAAAAGTGTCAGTTTGTTTGATTTATTATTTTTCGTGTAGAGTCTGCGTGTCATAGAGTCAGTTGCAAGTTGATTGAGGTCGTTCCAATTTTTCTGGATTTAACTGTGATTTTCTGAAGTTGGTCGGATTTTCGAAAATATTTTAAACCCGAACAGTTCAAAATTTTCGCCGAAACCACCCTTGTTTTCGGCGAAACCGATTTTCAAATTTCGAACCTGTTTCTCCTGTTCCTCATTTTTCGGTTCAAAAAATTTTTGTTTTCGGCGAAACCATTTCAACTAAGATTTCGGCGAAACCGAGCTTCCATTTTCGGCGAAACCGCCTTTTCAAATCGGTCAATCCATGTTAACTTGTAGTTTCGGCGAAACCACCCCCCTCTCCTTTTGAAATCGCCGACCACCCTCCACTTTAAAACCCGCCGCCGCCGCCGACCGCCGCCGCGCACCTCTCCCCTCCTCATTCCGATCCCACCAAGCCCTAGAACGTTTGAATCGGAGCTTTGCAGCTCCAGTTCTCCGAAACCCCAGTTTTCAAGTTTTTCACCGATTCCTCTCACCTCGTTCATTTTTAGCAATCATGACTTCAAGGTAAGTTGTATAACTTTTCAATACGAATCTTTTGACATATAGATTGCTGGATTTCGTCGAGGTTGAGTTTCGGTTGACTTTTCGGTTTGCCTTATTTTGCGTGCCGACTGTTTCGTGTGAACTAGGATTGACTGAACTTATATAACTGTTCTAGGATGCTTAGGGAGTTCCGTGCTTAATCTCCATATCATTTGGTCATGTGTTGCTATGCATACGATTAATTTCTTGTTATGTTGACTTTTGTGCGAAATGTCGGTTTGACTTTGAACTGTGTTGATCGTTTGGCTGTCCGATGTGTTCATTCTCATTCATATTATCGAGCTGCCATTTGAAATCATATTTTACCGTCATTCTCCACGTTATGATAGTCTTGCCATGATTAGGGTTCAGTATGCTTAAATGTTGACTTCCAAACTGTCGGTTTGACTTTTTGCACTTTGATTGTGCTTATCCGACTCTGGCTGTTCCTAAGTATGTATTTTACTGTCTATGATTACCGGTTACTCCGCTTTGCCTACCCTACTTAGTTTCCCTCATTTCTTTGTGAAATCGAGTTTTTCTACTAAGTGTGGGGTAAGGTTTTGGTTGACTAATCTGGTTTCATTCTGGTTCTAGGAACACCACTTATGAGCGCAGGACTAAGGCGCGACTTGATGGCGCCTCGAGCTCAGGAGCTGCCGCTCCCGTCACACCAGCTGTTCTGGGTCCACCACCTGCTCTACCCCGCCATGCTGGATATCATCCCACCATCGTCCGTCTACCGGATTTCTATTTTGAGTGCTTCCAGAAGATTCAGCACGTTCGGGGAGCTGACGTGCGTCCTCTCCCCATGGAGTCCCTGTATGATCATGATGAGGACTACCACCGGAACGTGCCTGACGCCTTAGCACCGGCTGGTCTCCTAGAGCTGACCACCATAGCCGCCGAGTTCGCAGACATTACTCTCCAGGAGTTCTGGGCGACATTTGACTTGGACGAGCATAAGAGGAGACGGGGCCAGAAGGTGATCACCTTCTTTCTTGGTGGGGTGTACAGGCAGCTCACCTACAATGAGTTTGCCGCTCATCTGGGCATCCCCTACGAGCACTATCACGATCACCACCTCGGCTGGGGCGATGTTGATGACGACGAGGAGTTGCACGCCCTCTGGAGCCACATGACTGGCGTGCCTGGCGATCGCCTCGGGAAGAGCAACTCAGTTAAGTCTCTCTCTCACCCGCTCTATAAGTTTATTCATATGGTTTGGCGGAGGTCACTTTTATATGTCAGAGACAAGGATCGCCACCATATCCTTAAGGAGGAGCTCATGCTTCACCGAGCCATCCGAGAGAGCTACCCTCTCCACCCCGGCTGGGTGCTAGCTCACATCTTCAGCCAGCGGACCAAGAGGAGGAAGCTACCACGCAAACTCTTGGGAGGCAACTTCATAGGTCAGCTCATCCTCTCCTTCGGCATCAGCCATGAATATGGCCCTAACATTCCACGACACCCAATTATGACCATTGGAGGAGACTTGGCGGTCGAGTATGACTTTGAACTCGACCTCAGTCCCCATGTAGCAGCAGATCCTCCACTCTAACCTGCGGTCGAGTCGGAGGACGAAGATGATGCTGAGGAGCAGCAGCCGCAGCCGCCGCCTGAGTTTCAAGATTATATACCCTCGCCACACCATCAGGCAGGGTACATCCACCAGTCGCCGCCGCGCATTCCAGATCCAATTCCGGCGCATACTCACCAGCCGCGACATCACCCCGCGGATGTGGGAGAGTTATACGAGCGACTGCAGGAGTGGCGCATCACCGACAACGCAGCTCAAGAGGCACGATGGACTATTATGCAGCAACATATGCGCCGAGCTGACCGGCGATATGAGGCACAGATGGCGTGGCAACGCCAGCTCGGTCGAATTTCTCAACTTTTCACCTCCCGGTTCACCGGACCAGCAGTGATCGGGTTGTATTCCTTTTCTGGTGTCTTCTTTTTATTTATTATTTTCGGATTTCGATCCAACTTTTTTTTTTCTGTGTGGATCCGGCGCACTTGTCCCGGTTTTCCTTTTTATGTTTCATTTGTTTTTGTTTTGTAGGCAGTTTGGAGATTCCCTTTGCTTCAGGTTCTGTTACACTTCCCTCCGCTCCGAGGATCCGTGCTTACCCTCTGAAATCAACCGTCCTCTTCCAGGTTCTTCCATTCCACTCTGAACTCTAGAATTAGTCCCGTGAGGACACAGTCCGATTTAAGTGTGGGGTAGGATGCTAGAGAACCTTGCATGAACTTGATTGCCCTTGATTATGTTTTATGTGTGCCTCATGATTCCATTCCAGTCTCTCTAGCATTAGAATGGCTCAGTTCTTGATTTTTGATGTTAAGTTGTTGTTCAACCTTTCATAATGATGCTTAGACTGCTTAACCTAGAACTTGAGAACCAACTTGTATGCTTTGATGCTAAATTGCCTGGTCAGAACAAATTTTAAAATCACACTTGTAGTTTGTAGCCTTGATTGCATGAAAATGACCGAATCCGACTAGCAAACCAACTGTGAGCTTTTGATCCATTGCACGTAACTTGCAATTTTAATTCTTTCTGAGTGGTTTTCTGTTTACTTGAATGAGTTAGAATTTGCATGAGACCTACTCGAGACCACACGATGACACGAGTTCTAGAAGGATAGGGGCACCTAGATTCAGCTACTAAGCCAGATAGCCTACCAAACGATAAAATCCACTAGGTTTAGACCCTTGAGCTTGGCCTGTTCTTTCAGTTCGATAATACATTACAGCCATTCCCCATTTCTTTCATTCCCCCGTTGATCCCCTGTGGTTGTAGTTCTAGATTGACCTACCGGAAGTCGGTTTGTGGTAACCTGCCTATAGCCATTAAATAGGTGGTCTTAGCTAATATGTCCGGATGTGTAAACCCCTCTAGCAACTAAAAAAAAAAATCGGCACAAAAGAAAAAAAACAGAAAAAGAGAAAAATTTCGAAAAAAAAAATGAAGAAAGAAGAAAATCAGAAAAAGTTCAAAGTGTAGTTCAAATAAAACGTTCTTCTCCCTATAAATGGAAGAAGAAGTAGAAAGAAAAGTTGAAAAGAGAAGAAAAAAATGTGTATGCAAAAGGAAAAGAATAAGTGTTAGGTTGTTTGAGGGTATCATAGGACGAGCGTTCATCATTCCACCAGTGTTTGGTTAGACGGTAGGAAGCCATAGATTAGATTCGAGGGAAGTTAGTCGAAAGCTACACCGCACCAAGCCATCATCATTCATTCCCATCATCCATCTCATTATAAACCCGAGTAGTGTAGATTTCATTACGGTCCTAGCAGGGAAGTCCTTCTTGACTAGATACTCGTGTTGTCACAGTGGTGGAGATGTGGTCGAAATGCAAACCTATGACAGAATTCGGTAACAGAGAATGATCGAGAGCAGAAACACGTCCTTAAACACAGAGAGTGAGAGTTCCATTGTACTATATACATCCTGTGTGAGGAGTCTGGTCGGTCAGGTCAAATTCGTGCATAATTGGTTGCTAATTACTTGTCGTGTGCAGTTTATTAGTGAGACCAGGTAGTTTGGCTGATCTGTATGCATGTTAGGTTTCTTATTCTAGGATCGAGCTGTCTAATAATTCATTGTGTTTGATTGAGCTCCAATTTAATCATCTTATCATTTGTGAACATGAGCGTTTCTATTCAGTTTGCTTGAGGACAACAAAAGCTTAAGTGTGGGGTATTTGATGACACTCGATTTGACGTGATTATCAGCCTCATTTAAGCGACATTTCTTTGCTTAAGACATGGTTTTTAGGGTAGAATAACGGATATTCAATCGATTGCCCTATCTCGTGCCATTTGTGTTACCTTGGCCCGTTTCGGGTCTATTTGATGGTTTTCTAGTGTTTTCATGTTAGCACAGGTTTTTGCCATCAAATAAAGTAGCCATGGACGTGTCTAAGGTGTTGGAGCCTCGAGGAATCAAACTGGAATCGAACTGGAATCGATCCAAGGAGCCAATCAAGTCAAACCAAAAATCTGCCATTCACACTTACAGTTTCGGCGAAACCAGGCCTCCAATTTCGGCGAAACCAGCAGTTCAAATCAACTGATGCCAACAGAAGGATGGTTTCGGCGAAATAAATCAACTGCTCGGACCGAAGACATTGAACAGCCGGCGGAGCCCTGAACTCAAAGCTAGTTTCGCCGAAACTATCCCTATGGTTTCGGCGAAAACATCAGCCCAACCCGGCCCAACTAGGGTTAAGTATTTATACTTAATCCAGCGGCCCGAGGAGGAGATTCATAATTAATCATAATACAACTTTTCGAGATCAGAATTCTCTGAAGTTCTGGAGCGAGGAGTTAGAGTTCGGAGAACCGGAGCTAGGAGTGCAACTTACCAAAGATCGGAGTCTGTTAGTGTCGTCTGAATTAGGTTTTTCAGATTCGTTTCTGTTCTTCCTCTGAATGATGAACTCTTTCTTTGTCTTTGTGTCTTTTGTAATGATCATGAGTAGCTAAACCCTTTAGAGCTTAGACTAGATGAACCCTAAGTGACCCAGGGCTTTAAAGCGATCACGGATCGGCGGTGATTAGATTCAAATTCAATCAGTTCTTTTTCATGTTTGATTCGTTTTTCATTGTGCATGTTTCTTGTCTGGATTGATCACCAAGATTAGATTCTTGTTAAGCTAAGGATAGAAGCGAACGCTCGCCTTACTTTAGAACATCGACTTAAACAATTAACCTTATAATTGGAGTGTGCCTTTCGTAGGAACCGGTTAGGGTTAATTCACTGCAAGAGTAACTCATTAATCACTAGTAATTACACCAATTAATTAAGTCGTTGCGAGAGGCGACCGTACCCGGGCGGCTAGTTAATCTTGGTAGTTAGAACGGATAAAGCGAACGTTCGCCGTCTTAAACCTAAGGGTAAGGAGTTATGGTGGTGTCTTAGTAATTGATTGAATAAGAATCAAAATCCGCTGATCTGTTGATTGCCAATGCTCTGGGGAACGAAGGGGGATTCAAAGTCTAAGTTCGTCTGTCATTCTTGTTTCCAAACCCTAATTCTCAATCTACTTTAGTTTAATTTCTTTTTAATTTTTCTGCATTTCTTAGAAGTAGAAGTCGTGGAACTCACACCACGCACAACGTGTTCACCTTTGAGTATTTTGCTGGTCTGAAGTAACCAATCATAGAAAGCCCTCGGAATACGATCTGCTATACGCTTTTTAGCATTAGTAGTTTTTATTTGGCTGAACCGCCCGCATAACAACGACTCGTACAGATCATAGCAGGTACAGAAGCAGATCACATCCTGTTCCATCTTCCTTTACCACAATGGTTACTCTTAAAAGTGTTGCGGACTATAGTAAGCCGCGTGCATCTAATCTTCGATCACCCATCACCGTGCCCTCTAATGACAATGATCCTGACTATGAGATTCAGATTCCTCTCCTGGAGCTAATTTCTAGGGACATACAATTCGAGGGAAGACCAGAAGATAACCCTTACACACACATAACCACCTTTCTGGCTGTTTGCGACACCTCCAAGTCTGGGAATCTCAATAAGAATGTGCTATATCTCCGAGCTTTCCCATTTTCTCTCAGAGGTGCAGCTAAACAATGGCTTAGCAGCAAACCACCAGGTCATTACACTGAATGGGAGACATTAGCTCAAGATTTTGTTGAGGAATACTTTCCTCCTGCAAGAACAACTGCTTATAAACACCGCATCTCCAGGTTCACACAGAGAGAGGATGCAAGCCGTATGACACTTGGAACGAATTTCAGTCTCTTCTCTTCGACTGCCCTCACCATGGGTATGAACAGAGACAGCTGGATGAATTCTTTACTCGAGGTATGCGCAAAGAATCTGCAAACTGGGTCAACACCTTAGCCGGCGGAGATTGCACCGCTCTCACTCCTCAGGATGCTCTTCTGCATTTTGCTGACTGTGCGTCGAAATCTAGAAACTGGGAGAGGCACATAGAAGGAACCAAGAGTCAGAGCCAGAGTCAGATAAATGTTGCAGAGCAGATCAAGGTAGAAGTTCAGAAGCATCTCCAAGCAGCTGGTATCCCTCTCGACTCTCCGTCAGCTACCGTCTTTTCGGTTGACTGTGGATGGTGTGGATCATGTGCTCATAGCGGCGGAAGTTGCCTCAATTTCGGTGCAGCAGAAGTCTGGTCTACTGAGGAGGTAAACTTCATTGATCAAGGTTTTTCCAACAATCAGAAAGGCTATGCCGGTTACAGAAACTACGTGCCACGGAAGCAAAGCAACCGGTTGGTAGATCCTTATTATAGACCTCCGGGATTCATTGGAGGGCAACACCAGTTTCAGGCGAAGCCGTGCTACAATAGAGATATGGACTATGAGAGGAAGTTTGATCAGATCATGAGCCGACTTGACGACCATGACATTCAGTTAAAAGCCCAAGCCGCACTTAATCAAGGAACAAAGGCTCAAACCCAGGGATAGAAGATGCAGTACTCAATATGGCGAAACTTTTTACTAGCAATCCTCTCCTTAATCCAGAAGCATTCCAAGCAGACTCTGATATAAGGAGTGAACAGCTCAAGCTATTACCACCAGGAGCGGCAAGCAAACAACTGATCCAAAAGCTCTGGAACCTGACATGATACCAGATACTAGTGCTGCCATGGATATGCCAGAAATAGAAGATATCACAGAAGAGGAAGAAGAAGCACCTGCTCCTCCTCCGCCGCCCAGGACAGCCCCTGAACCTGTCTTGGCGCCATATGTACCTAGGATTCCTTTCCCAAAAGCTGCAAGGAGCAAAGCCAAGGATCACGACACTCAGTATAAGAAATGGTACAATGTTCTTAAGACTGCAGAAATCAAGATACCAGTGACAGACGCTGTAGAGATTATACCACCACTTGGGAAGTTCTTTAAAGACCTCGTGAAGAAAGTGAAGAGTGGCGAGGTGTACTCTATCACGCTCACTAATGAATGCGCGTCTATTCTAGGTGCGCCATCTCCCATTCGACAGCCGCCACCACCCCCAGCTAAGTGTCCTGATCCCGGTTCTTTTACATTACCGTGCATTATTAATGGCATTCAAATTGATCGCAGCCTGGTTGATTCTGGTGCTTCTATTAATGTTATGCCTGTCTATCTATATGAAAAGCTGAATCTAGGGCAATTAAAACCGATTACTCTGCATCTCGTTTTAGCCGATAGGTCTGTCAAATGGCCTAGAGGTATAGTAGAAGATGTAACTGTTTGCTGTGGTCCGTTTACTATACTGGCAGATTTTGTTGTTTTAGATACTCATGAGCTAGACGGAACACTTATCCTAGGTCGACCTTTCTTAGCAACTGCTGGTGTGAATATAAATTGCAAACAAGGCTTATTAACTTTAAGTGTAGGTCAAGAGAGTGTTGCATTCCGCATTAAAGATAGCATGAGATATTCTATTGCTCAAGATGATAAATGCTATGCTGTTGATCCCTTAGAGACGGCCTCGGCCGACTCCTTTACTAATGCTTTATCTAGTGATCCGCTAGAGTTGTGTTTGATTTCAGGGATTGATAATGCGTTAGACAACCCAGAGCAGTGCTTATGGCAAGATGAGCTAGATGAACAAAAGGCAACATTCACACCCTTACATGCGCCTCCACACATCGAACCAGCTTCGAGTCGGATTACTACTTCATATGAGAATCCACCAGAACTTACTCTGAAGGAGCTTCCTGACCACCTAGAATATGCATTTCTGGGGAAGGACCGCCAGCTACCAGTCATCATCAGCTCCAATCTGACTCCTGAGCAGAAAGAGCAACTGATTGGCCTACTCAAGAAGCATGTCCGAGCTATTGTCTGGCAGTTGGCAGACATCAGAGGCATCTCTGAAACCTTCTGCAAACATCGGATAGTTGTTGATGAAGAATTCAAACCAGTCAGACAACCGCAACGCCGACTTAACCCTCAGATGCAGGAAGTCGTAAAGAAAGAAGTACTCAAGCTTCTAGATGCCGGTATCATCTATCCTATCGCCGACAGTCCTTGGGTCAGCCCGACTCAAGTCGTCCCAAAGAAAGGAGGAATCACAGTCATCCCTAATCCAAAGGGTGAACTCATTCCCACCCGAACAGTTACAGGATGGAGAGTCTGCATCGATTATCGACGACTAAATGATGCCACCAAGAAGGATCACTTTCCACTGCCGTTCATTGATCAGATGCTTGAACGATTGGCTGGTCATGAATACTACTGCTTCTTAGACGGGATGTCCGGTTACTTTCAGATCCCCATTGAGCTTGCTGATCAAGAGAAGACGACCTTCACATGCCCGTTCGGTACGTTTGCTTATCGTCGTATTCCTTTTGGTCTATGTAATGCTCCCGCTACTTTTCAGAAATGCATGCTTGCAATATTTGGAGATCTGGTAGAGAATGTGGTAGAGGTGTTCATGGATGACTTCTCTGTCTATGGAGATTCATTTTCAAAGTGTTTGGCTAATCTGGATAAGGTGTTAGCTCGTTGTGAGGAGACCAACCTAGCTCTTAGCTGGGAGAAATGTCACTTCATGGTTACAGAAGGTATTGTTCTTGGCCATAGAATATCTAAGACAGGTATAGAAGTCGATCGTGCCAAGCTTGAGACCATTGCCAGCTTACCACCGCCAACCTCAGTTAAGACAGTGCGAAGTTTCCTCGGTCATGCTGGATTCTACCGGAGATTCATCCAAGACTTCTCCAAGATCGCTCTCCCCATGACCAAGCTACTCGAGAAAGATGTTCCTTTTGTTTTTTATAAAGCTTGTCTCGAAGCCTTTGATACTCTGAAGACTCAACTAACCACCGCACCGATTCTTACAGCACCAGATTGGAATCTCCCATTCGAGATCATGTGCGATGCTAGTGATTTTGCCGTTGGCGCGGTTCTTGGTCAGAGAAAGGAGAAGAGATTTCATCCTATCTACTTTGCGAGCAAGACACTCAATGATGCTCAGAGAAACTACACTACCACGGAGAAAGAGCTTCTAGCTGTCGTTTTCTCCTTTGATAAGTTTCGACAGTATCTAGTTCTTTCACATACCATTGTCTACACAGATCATGCTGCTCTGCGCCATTTATTAGCCAAGCAGGATTCAAAGCCACGTCTCATCCGGTGGATCCTTCTCCTCCAAGAGTTCGACATAGAAATTAAAGACAAGAAAGGAGCAGAGAACTTAGCAGCAGATCATCTTTCGCGCCTCGAGGAATCACAAACAGGTAGGTCTACTACCCCTATCAATGATTCGTTCCCTGACGAGCTGTTGCGTGTTGAGACATTTGAACAAGTTAACAGCATAGCTATTGAGCCCTGGGCAATTCCTCACGCTCAAGATCTGAGTAATGTCGCCGATTCAGATGAGCCTTGGTATGCAACTCTGGCTAACTATCTCTCACACGGCATTGTACCTCCTGAACTGGATTTCAATGCACGCAAAAAGCTCTTTAAAGAAGCCAAGTCATACTTCTGGGATGAGCCTTTCTTATACCGCATCAGTCTTGACGGGATGATCCGGAGATGTGTCTCTTACATTGAAGCTGCAGACATCATGCGTAAGTGCCACGAAGGACAGTTCGGAGGACACTTCGGAGGCAACCGCACGGCGAGAAAGGTACTCGAAACAGGTTTCTACTGGCCCTCAATTTTTAGTGATTACGATGTTTATGCTCGACGTTGTGATGGATGCCAGCGATCAGGTAACATTTCCAACCGTAATGAGATGCCCCAAATTGTTTCTTTAACCGTTGAAATTTTTGATGTTTGGGGGATTGATTTTATGGGTCCGTTCACACCCTCCAACGGAAACAAGTACATTCTTGTAGCCGTTGATTACGTTTCTAAGTGGGCTGAGGCTGAAGCTTTACCCACTAATGATTATAGAGTGGTGGGTCGGTTCCTTACTCGTCTTTTCACGCGTTTTGGTTCACCGCGCTTCAACATAAGCGATAGGGGTACCCACTTCCACGGACAATTCGACCGGGTGTGCAAACGTTTTGGTGTCACCCACAGAATGTCCACGGCTTATCATCCTCAAGCGAATGGTCAAGCGGAAGTGACGAATCGTGAGCTCAAGCGGATTCTTGATAGAACAGTTGGCCGGTCTCGCAAGGACTGGTCATCTAAGCTCAATGATGCCTTATGGGCATACCGAACTGCCTACAAGACTCCCATCGGTACCTCACCGTATCAGCTGGTCTATGGCAAGTCATGTCATTTACCAGTTGAGCTTGAGCACAAGGCATTCTGGGCTAACAAAGAGTTGAATATGAGCTATGCAGTAGCAGGTAATAACCGCCATGACCAGATCGCTGAGCTTGAGGAGCACCGTCTCCACGCTTATTAGAGCACAAAGCTATACAAAGAACGCACGAAGAGAATTCATGACTCTCAGTTGAAGACGATCAAGTAGTTCTACCCGGGAGAGGAAGTGCTCTTATATAATTCTCGATTAAAGCTCTTTTCGGGTAAGTTGAAATCTCGATGGTCTGGCCCTTATACCGTGGTCCGACAGACACCCTTAGGCAGCGTCTACATTCAATTGCACGATCAAGAGCCGTTTGTAGTCAACGGGCATAGGCTTAAGAAGTATCTGCAAGGGTTAGCCGTATCCTCCATAGATGTACACTACCTCGTTTTGGAATCCTGACACGAATCCAGGTATCGTCTGGCTCACGGACGTTAAACAAGAGCGCTTCATGGGAGGCAACCCACGGCTGGAGTCAGTTATTTCCCGTTTTGAGTCGTTTTGTTTTAACACCAAAAAAAAAAAACTCAGCCGCCGGTTTTTAACTGAATTTTCGGCGAAAACATATCCAAATTTTCGCCGAAACCATGTGTTCAATTCCGCATGATCCTCCTGTCCATACTTTTCGAACCGAAAACCCCACATTTTTTCGCCGAAACAATTTCTTCCATTCTCACTACAATTTTTGCCGAAAATTCCCATTCATCTTCGCCGAAAATCCTGGTTCAAATTCTCCTGCCTATCATGTCTAACATTTTTGCCGAAACCAAGCCATCTTTTTCGCCGAAAAATTTCATGCTACCACCCTCCTATTTAAATGCTGCACCACCCTCATATTTTCGCCCCCCCCCCCCCCCCCGAAAACGAAAACATAATAAACCACTCCCTCTCCTCAGCCGCCGCCGCCCGATCGTTCGACTGCACCTCGGACCCACCGATCAGCCGCCGTTACCTCATTCTTTAGTAGCCGACCGCCGACCATTCCCCCACCCAGACCTGGTTCCTTGCCCCTGTTTCAAAACCCTAGAACCAGTGTTTTTCAGCTCCGGTTCTGGCCGACCTAATTTTCCAGTTTTTCCCCGTTTTCGTGGATTTCCAATCGTTTTCTCGAATCATGTCTTCACGGTTAGTTGTTCAGCCTTTGATTGTGCATCTTTTGGCTTTTTGACTTTCGGTTTTTGGCACGGTTGACTAGGGTTGACTTTTAGGTTCTCCCTCATTCTTCATACCTGCTTTATCGGTATCAATCGGCTAGGTTTTGGTGTTGTTTCATGGCCTTTTCAGGATTGTGATCTGTTGTCGGTGTGATTGTGTTAATGAATCATTCCATTATACATGCATGCCTCATGAATTGATAGTTATTCAATGATATATCTTGATTCTATGATAACTCGGTTACTTAGTACCCCAACGTGTCACCTTAAGTGTGGGGTAAGAGTCTTGTAATCTAATGCTGGTCATCTATGAGTTATGTTTTACAGGGCTCCCAAGCGTTTTAAGACTACCAGTGCAGATAGAGCACAGCGATCCTCAGCTCGCCAAAGCAGGACACCACCTCCTCGTCGACCCGCACTAGCTGCACAGAAATCGACAGCTGTGGCCATCATTCCTGAGGATGCGCCTACCCCTGCGACTCCCATTTCCTCTATTCCTACACCTGCCAATGGGGCCGTGCATCCTTTCATCGCCGCCCTGGAGCCGCACCAGCTCGAGGTCTTTCTGAAGATCAAAGACATCCCTCCGGCTAAGGTGGCAGTTCTGTCTCTTGACAGTCTCAAAGCGCACAACCCGGCTTGGCACTCGACAATTGACACCGCTCTTAATAAAGCCGGATTGCGAGTGCTGACCACTCATGGATCCCCGTACCCGCTTGTCGCCCTCCAGGAGTTCTGGAGTTCATTTCGGCGCCTCACCCCGAAGCCCTTTCGTGAGCAGAAATTCGTTTCCTTTCACCTCGGTGGTGTTCTTCATGACAAGTCCCTTCGCGAGTTCGGCCGCTTGCTGGATCCGCACGTCAATTTCGATACTGCATTAGCTGGCTTTGAGGACACATACTCCATCACCAGTGCTCCTTACCCGGATGTGTGGAAATGGGCCAGCTGCGAGGATGAGAGCTCACCTATCGTCCACCCCACGGTCGGTGACATCTTCCACCCTGTTCTCAAATTCTTGAATTATGTTTGGGTACAGTCTCTGTGTTTTTGCAGCAAGACGAGCCGTCACCACGTTTCTCTAGAGGAGCTCGTATTGTTCCGTGCTTTAGAGGAAGATGCCAACCTGCACCCCGGCTGGTGGCTTGCACGATTCTTTCACAAGCGCACTACCGCCAAGAAGCTTCCTACTGAGCTTCCAGGAGGCCCCTTCATTTCTATTCTGATCGACAACCTCCAGCTCGGTGATAAATGGGGCCCCGATATTCCTCGTCTCCCGATTGAGCATGTAGGCGCTGAACTTGCCATAGCACGGCGCATCGACCTTTCAGAGACTATTGAGCATTGCACATCACTCCCTCATCGCACGAACCAGCCAGTTGACCGCCCACCATCGCGAGCGCAGATCACCGCGGAAATGAATGAAAGGCTGGCGCGTATTGAGAAGTGGCAGCTAGACTACTCGGCTGGTTCGTTGCAATGGTAGAAGGACCGAGTGGCACATGAGGAGACTCAGAATGAGCGTTGGTCCACTCTACAGCAATTCATGGCTGACCAATCAGCCAGACACATGGACGAGCTCGCATGGCGACAGCAGATGGAGCAGTGGTTCACCATATCCTCCATTCCCACTGCACCTCCACCTCCTCCTGCGGAACAGTGATCAGGTTGCTTCTATCTTTTTCCTTTCTTTTCTTTCTTCTTTTCGGGTCTCGACCCAATTTTATTCTGTGTGGATCCGGGACACTTGTCCCGGTGTCCTTTTGATCTTTTTGTTGTTTGTGTTTTGTAGGATTTTGAGTGGCTCTGCTCCGCTCCGGACTCTCCGTGCTCATCCACTACACCGACCATCACCTTCCAGGTTCTTCGTATATCTCTCCTCTAGTTAGTCCTCTGAGGACACAGAACAGTTCAAGTGTGGGGTAGGGTGTTAGATAACCATGCATGATCTTGATTGCCTATATCTTTGTGTGTGCCTTGTGATTCCTGTCCAGTTCTCTAGCATCGAATTGCTAAATTCTTGACTTTGGATGTTAAATTGACTTCAATTTTGAACAATGACATCTAGACTGTTCCACTTAGAACCTGTAACCAACGTGTCAGATGATAAATGCCAGCTTCTTCCATATTTTCACTCCATATTTGATCACCTGTGATTGTGGCTTGAGATTAGACGGAAATCCAATTCAAAATCTTGTGTAAAAAGTTATAACTAGCTAGGATTAAGTGGCTAAATGGTGAAATCAAGTGATTGAGTGAATCAAATCAATGCTAAGTTCTTTAAAGTGCTGAAAGTAAAGCTAGGCAAGCCCGACACCTAAGTGAAGTGTTCGGGTTGAGCACTAAAAAAACAAGGCACGAATACTGTGAGCTAGGCAGGTCCAACACCTAAGTGAAGTGTTTGGTATCGAGCACTAGTATGCAGTAAATAAATTAAAGAAAGTTTGAATCTTGAAAGAAATTGTTGTTTAAATCGGTCCTAGCTAGAACGTGTAACGTACAGATCTAGAAGCGGATGAAGTCGAGTCAATAGCCACGTCACTTTTCCTGCCTCCGCGTCCACATCATGGCCAGAGCTTAAAGTCGTTTTGATTAGAATTGGTGTTATTGTAGTCGGTTAATCATGATTAATTGTTTTGCTGAGAATCAATCTGTGTTAAAACCACTACTAGAAGTGTGCAGAAATCAGTATGATCGGAAACTTGTTTGGTTGATATTCTTGCATGTGTAGGTCACTCTTTCTACGTGGAGCAGTCTAAACCAAATTGTTAGAATTGAAGCTCAGTTTCATCTCGTGTCATTTATGAATTTGAGCGTGTTTCTATTCAGTTTGCTTGAGGACAAGCAAAGCTCAAGTGTGGGGTATTTGATGACACTCGATTTGACGTGATTATCAGCCTCATTTAAGCGACATTTCTTTGCGTAAGACATGGCTTTTAGGGTAGAATAACGGATATTGAATCGATTGCCCTATCTCGTGCCATTTGTGTTACCTTGGCCCATTTCGGGTCTATTTGATGGTTTTCTAGTGTTTTTACATTAGCACGGGTTTTTGCCATCGAATAAAGTAACCAAGGACGTGTCTAAGGCATTGGAACATCGAGGAACTGAACCGGAATCGTTCAAAGGAGCCAATTAAGTTCAAACCAAATTGCTGCCCGGTTTATACATATATTTTCGGCGAAACTACTCTTTGGTTTTCGCCAAAAATGGAAGAAGAAATCACTGGCCGATTGAGCTGAAGTCTTCGGCGAAAATACCCTTGAGAGTTCGCCGAAAACAAAAGGAAGAATCCACTGTCCCGAGTATGAAGAAGTTTTCGCCGAAATTCCTTTACTATTTTCGGTGAAAATCCCAGTTGAAATCAGAAAAATCTCGGGTTGATATAAATAGAGAACTCGGCAGCTAATATAGAAGGAGGATTTTTGCCAACTGAACAGACACAAACAACGAGAGAGAGAGAGAGGCAGGGCGAGTAGATAGAGTTCGAGGAGCAGGAACGGATCGTGACGCCATCCATCCATCTCGGAGAGCCAGTGCGAGGAGCTGAAAATCCAGCAGATTTGAGCTGCCAGGAAACATCGAAATTAGGTTTTGCAGTTCTTCTCTGTCTTCCTACCTGAGATGTATTTCTTGTCTGTCTTCGATTCTTCTGTATTGAGTATGAGTAGATAAACTCGTGTAGCTTAGATTAGATGAACCCTAAGTGACCCAGGGCTTAAAGCGGTCACGGATCGGCGGTGATTAGATTCAAAATTCATTCAGTTTCATCTTGCATGTTTGATTTGTTCTTCGTTTTCTGTGTTTCTTGTCTGGTTTGGCCACCAAGATTAGATTCTTGTTAAGCTAAGGATAGAAGCGAACGCTCGCCTTACTTTAAAACACCAAATCGAACAGTCAACCTTATAATTGGAGTGTGCCTTTCGTAGGAACCGATTAGGGTTGATCCATTGCTAGAGTAACTCATTAATCACTAGAATTTGCACCAGTTAAGTTAAGTCGTTGCGAGAGGCGACCGTACCCGGGTGGCTAATTAATCGTGGTAGCTAGATCGGATAGAGCGAACGTTCGCCAGTCTTAAACCTAAGGGTCAGGAGTTATGATGGTGTCTGTGAACTGAATGAACTAGAATCAAAAATCACTGGTCTGTGACTGTTGTTGCCTTGGTGATCTAAGGGGAATTCGAAATCTAAGCTTGTCTGTCATCTTTCTAGTCAATTAATCAATCTTCAATCTTTCTTCGGTTTAATTTTCATTTCTTCTTATTTTTGCATTCTTAGTATAGAAGTCGTGGAACTCACACCACGCACAACTTGTGTTTGAACTTGAATTAAAACTGTCAACTCCTTGGAGTAAGGAAGTAGAGGAAACCCTTGGAATACGATCTGCTATAGCCTTTTATTAGCATTAGTAGTTTATTTGGTTGAACGCATTACAACGACACGCTCACCATTGTCCTCAAGCAAACTGAATAGAAACGCTCATATTCACAAATGATAAGATAGATCAAATTGGAGTTCAATCAAACACAATGAATTAATAGACAGATAATTCCTAGAACAAGAAACCTAACATGCATATTGATCAGCCAAACAACCTGGTCTCACTAATAACTGCACACGACAAGTAGTAGCAACTAATTATGCACGAATTTGACCCGACCGACCAGACTCCTCACACAGGGAATGTATAGTATAATGGGAACTCCCACCCTCTATGTTTAAGGACGTGTTTCTGCTCTCAATCATGTTCTGTTACTGAATTCTGTCATAAGTTTGCAATTCGACCACATCTCCACCACTGTGACAACACGAGTAACCAGTCAAGAAGGACTTCCCTGCTAAGACTGTAACGAATTCTACACTACAAGGGTTTATAATGAGATGGATGATGGGAAAATATGATGATGGCTTTGGTGCGGTGTAGCTTTCGACTAACTTCCCTCGAATCTAGCTTATGGCTTCCTACCGTCTAACCAGACACGGGTGGAATAGTGAACGCTCGTCTTATGATACCCTCAAGCAACCTAGCACTTATTTTCTTTACACATTTCTTTTTCTTTTCTGACTTTTTCTTTTGACTTCGTTCTTCCATATGTAGGGAGAAGAACGTTTATTTGAACTAAAAACTTGAAACTTTTTTGTTTTTTTTGCTTTTCTGATTTTTCTTCTTTCTTTTCATTTTTTCAAAATTTACTTCTTTTCTTTGTGCCGATTCTTCCTTTTTGTTGCTAGAGGGGTTTACACGTTTGGACATAATAGCTAAGACCACATGTTTAATGGCTATAGGCAGGTTACCACAAACCGACTTCCGGTAGGTCAATCTAGAACTACAACCACAGGGGATCAACGGGGAATGAAAGAATGGGAAATGGTTGTAATGTATTATCGAACCGAAAGAACAGGCCAAACTCAAGGGTCTACACCTAATGGATTTTATCGTTAGGTAGGCTATCTGGCTTAGTAGCTGAATCTAGGTGCCCTATCATTCTAGAACTCGTTTCATCGTGTGGTCTCAAGTAGGTCTCACGCAAATTCTAACTCATTCAAGCAAACAGAAAATCACTCAAAAAGAATTGAAATTGCAAGTTACGTGCAATGGATCAAAAGCTCACAGTTGGTTTGCTAGTCGGATTCGGTCATTTTCATGCAATCAAGGCTACAAACTACAAGTGTGATTTTAAAAATTATGTTCTGACCAGGCAATTTAGCATCAAAATATACATGTTGGTTCTCAAGTTCTAGGTTAAGCAGTCTAAGCATCATTATGAAGGATTGAACAACAACTTAACATCAAAAATCAAGAACTGAGCCATTCTAATGCTAGAGAGACTGGCAAGGAATCACGAGGCACACACAAAAACACAATCCAGGGCAATCAAGTTCATGCAAGGTTCTCTAGCATCCTATCCCACACTTAAATTGGACTGTGTCCACACAGGACTAAACCTAGAGTTCATAGTGAAATAGAAGAACTTGGACCGAGATGGTTGGCGTAGGGGATGAGCACGGATCCTCGGAGCAGAGGGAATCTACCCAAGCGAAGCAAAGGGAATCTCCCAACTGCCTACAAAACAAAAACAAATGAAAGATAAAAAGGAAACCAGGACAAGTGTCCCGGATCCACACAGAAAAAAGTTGGATCAAAATCCGAAAAGAAGAAATAAAAAGAAAGGACAAGGACAAGGACACCACCCGATCATGGCTGGTCAGGGGCGTCGGGGGGTTGAAAGTGAAGGAAATCGCCGAGCTGACGTTGCCAAGCCAGCTGTGCCTCATTGATGTGATCTTATTTAGTGCATTTTTAGTCCTTGATTAGCCTAGGATCTCCCATGTTTGATCTCATTTTGCTATGCTTTATAGGCTTTTATGGATGTTTTATGCAAAGTGCCCTTTTGTTGCCCGGTTGCCACTTTGAGGCCAATTCTATGTCTATTGGAGTTGTTTTCTTTGCATTTTCAGGTTTTGGCATTGAAGTACTGGTGACAAGGAGCACGTAGGATCAAACGATAGGTCAATCGGAGCTAGGACGGAGGAGATATGGCTGTTGCAAAAACGAGAAAAAAACACCCTTCCATTGAAGTTTTCGGCGAGAACTTAGAGTTCTCGCCGAAAACCCTCGGCTCGTGACAGACAAGAGATTCCAGAAGATCAACATTCGATTTATGAAGGAGTTTTTGGCGAAAATCTTAGTGGGTTTTCGCCAAAAACCTATGAAGAAAATGTCAAGCTGCTCGGTGTTTTTCAAACATATTTTCAGCAAAAATCTTGAAGAGTTTTCACCAAAAATACCAGGCAATTCCAGCACAGTATATAAAGGGGAAGCAGGTGGAAATTAAAAGGGGGCCATTCATTATTGTTTTAACACTCGAACCAAAAAACCCTTTCTCTCTCAATTCTCTTCCATCACCAACCGAACATCAACCTTAGCTACTTCTGGTGCAAATTGGAGTAAGGAGCTTGGATTGAAGCCCACAACCTTGGGGAGAGGAGCTTGCAAGAAGAGGATTGCCCTGGAGCTCTTGGTGACCATCTCTCCTTCTTTCTCTTTTGTACCCTTGGCCATGTGTGGCTGATTTCCTAGGTTTCCTTGGATTGATAGATAGTTATGCTAGGATAGAGGTTGATTGTACAAATTTGCCATGATTGATCTTGGATTGTAAGAAGATGGTCTCTAGACTTGTTGTTAATTCCAAATTGTGTTATGGCTTGATTTGGTCTATCATTTGTGATGTAATGCATGAGAGTGCTTAGATTACATGGTTTGTAGGTCTAGGGATTGAAGGGAGTGTGTTCTAAGAGATTAGATCATCTCAATTCAACCATAGTTGCATGATTTCTCACTTGTGCATTTTATCAAACACTTGGTGTGCATTAGGTTTTTCATTCAATTGAAATTTGATTAGTCTTTGGATGATTCTCTTAGTGTTAGGGCATTGACATGAGAGTGTGGTGTCTAGCCTAGTGGTCATAGAGTCATAGGAGAGGGTTTTGTAGCTTGGCATTTCATCAAACACCTTTAATGCATCCTTAGTCACTTAGCTTGAGAGCGAGAGCCTAGGTTGAGTGGTTCTAGGATAGGGACTTAGTTCGACAAGAGTGCATTGAGTCTATAGAAAGGATTTGCGTGGTCATTTGATTGCAACCTCGATCATGTTTGGCTTGTTTGTGCATTTGTTCCTCTTGAGCATGATGAAGCTATCTTTCCAAGTAAACCTCCTTTATCTTTGATTTGCACCATTTTGTTTTGCTTTCTTGTTTAGTTTCCTTGATGTTTTCATTTCCTTTCCAAACTAAAACCAATTTCAAAAGAATAGACCGTCCACGAACCGTGTGAGTATTAGCTTTTGAGAGAGCCCTCGTGGAATACGACCTTGATTGTTGTGAGTTAAATCTCACACATCAAGTTTTTGGCGCCGCTGCCGGGGACTTTCTCAATCCTTTGAAAGCATTTAGTAATGCACCGTTCTATTCACTTCCTTCCGTTTTAGTTTTGCTTCTTTGTTATTTGCTTTTGTGGCTTTGTTATCCCGCATTGTTGTACTACTTGGTTGTGTTTGTTGTGCGTGTTTGTAGGTCCCTTATCCACCTATCTAGTTCATGGGAGCACGGTTGCAAGTAAGATGAACTCGTGGAATGGAGGTAATGGTTATGGTACCTATCAAGGTTGGAATTCATCTCCTAACCCATATTATGGTCATCCTACTCCGTCCAACTACTACCAAGAAACTTGTGAGGAAGATAGCCAATGGTGGGGTCAAGAACAACAAGCTTCAACACCCATGTGGAATGAGCAATGTCCCTATCTATCCCCACCCTACCATCAAGTCTTGCCAGAGTATTATCAAGAAAATTTCACAAGTCATGAACAACATTCTCCACCGCCTTCCATGCTAGAGGAGCTCTTTAAGATGATTAAAGGAAGCGAGCGTCCTCAAGAGGAGTTCACAAGCTGTGAGCAAACCTCTCAACCTCCTTCTATGCTAGAGGAGCTCTTGAAAATGGTGAAGGAAAGTGAGCATCCTCGAAAGGAGTTCGTAAGCTATAAGGAACCTCCTCCATCTTTGCCCACGCTTGAGGAAGCTTTGAAGATTGCGGAAGATAATGCGAACCAACTTAATCGTTTAGCTCAAGGTGTGACGCTCATCAAGGAAGCTTTAGAGGAGGAACAACACTCTCCACCTTCCCCCCACAATTGAGGAGATATTGCAAATTGCGGAAGATAATGCAGCTCGGTTGGATCGTTTAACTCAAAGTGTGAAGCTCATCACCAAAACCTTTGAACCGGAAGTGCTTGTCATGGGGGAAGAAGAAAGTGAATCTCCCCAAGATGAGTTCATAAGCCATGAGAAACCTCTTCCACCTCCTTTCATGCTAGAGATCTTGCAAATTGCGGAGGATAATGCAAACTGAGTTAACCATTAATCCCAAAGCGTAGAGCTCGTCACGGAGATTCTTGAGAATGAACGTCGTCTCAATCATGTGGAGCAAGTTTATGATGATGAAGATGACATTTGTGAATCCGAAGAGCTTGACACGGAAGAAGAGTTGGTAGTGGAAAAGATTGAGGAACATGTTCTACCCGAGGACACACCAAGTAACGATGATGTGAGGATAGATGAATCAAGGAGACTTGAGGATGATGACCCTTTGGAGGAGGTGAGAGATGATTTGGAGATGCTTCAAGAAGAGGTGACACCGAGAGTGGAGCATGAAAGTGAACAATACCACTCTATTGTGATCCCACCAAGGATTGTGAGTACTCTTCAATCTTCTTGCTTGATCATGAAGTAGTTGTGTCAAGAGACGGACACAAGCTTCATAACCCCCCCTAAGGTGATAATGGAAGAGGAGTCGCCCATGTTTGAATCGAATAACTCTTCGAGTGGCATCACCAACTTGGAGACGATAGAGCTCAATGGTGGCCCCCTACCATACTTTCTTCCTCAAGTTTCGGAACTCAAAAGTAGCAAGCCACCCCAAGGTCTCAAGTGCTATACAAGCATCATTGTGCATTGGCTAGTCTACCATTCTCCCAAGATGTTTCTTGGAGCTCAATTTTCATCATGGAAGAAGCTACTTGACATCAAGGAGGTACTAAGTTGGACACCATAACACAGGTATCGTCGAGCTTAAGACGGTAACCAAGCGCTTCTTGGGAGGCACCCCATGTTATCTTTACTTTTTCATTTTTAATTGTTCTTTGAGGTTTTTGTGTTATTTTAGTTTTTGAATAAGGTTAACAAGAATTTGGGATCACTCTTCACCAAGGATCATCATGGATCTCTTTCACCACTATTACGTTCTATGCTCTTCTCTACCAACGCGGTAACCTCGTTCCACCTTACCCTCTCTCTCTTGATCATTGAGGACAATGCTCCTGTTAGTCGTAGGGGAGTTTGAGGTTTGGTGTGATTATTTGTCGGTAGAAGTCTAAGGCTATGCTTTGATGAGTTGCATGATCTTAATTGAATGTCAATTTCCTCTATTGTAGAATCATTCGGTTCTTGACTTTTGGTGTTTAATTGACTTCAAGCTTTCACAATGACGTTTAGACTATCCTACTTAGAACCTATAACCAGCATGTCAGAGCTAATATCAAATGAGTCTAGGCCAGAACAGAGATTTTATCACTCGTGTATGTTGGTTGATTGGTTTGATACGTGTTTTGTACCACTCGATAACATCGGTCTAAGATGATGAAGGCAATCAGAATTTTCACCCCTTTTCCGTGTTTTCTTCCCCTTTTTGATCCCTCGTGATTGTGGCTTGAGATTAGATGGAATCCAATTCAAAATCTTGTGTTGAAGTTGTAAGGGGCTAAGGGTCAAGTGGCTAATTTGGAAAGAAAATGCTCAAAAGAAAAGAAAAGCTAGGCAAGCTCGGCACCTAAGTGAAGTGTCGGGTTGAGCACTAGCAATGGCAAAAGCTATGAGCTAGGCAGGTTCAACACCTAAGTGAAGTGTTGGATCGAGCACTAGTATGCAGTAAGAAAAAGAGAAAAAAAAATGATGAAAATGGAAATAAAAGAAAAAATTCTCAAATGTAGCCCTTGATCCTACGCCCGAGTTTGTAAAGTGCGGATTTAGAAGCGGATGAAGTCGAGTCGATAGCCACATCATGAACACTCATCACTCTCAAAACTTCTCTCACCCCCGCCTTATCCGTTCCATCTCCCGAGTTCAAGTCCTTCTAATTAGAGTTGGTGATATCGTGGTCGTTTTTTCTGTATCCCAATTAACCACTACTTGAAGTGTGCAGATATTAGTGAGATCTAGACTTATTTGGTTGACATGCTGGCATGTGTAGGTTAAGTTTGTTCGTGGAACAGTTTAAGCCAAATTGTTATTGTTTGACTCTCAATGTGACCGATCTTGTCATTTGTGGACTTGGATGTGTTCTAATTCATTTGCTTGAGGACAAGCAAAGCTTAGTCGTACGGGAATTTGATGTGATCTTATTTAGTGCATTTTTAGTCCTCGATTAGCCTAGGATCTCCCATGTTTGATCTCATTTTGCTATGATTTATAGGCTTTTATGGATGTTTTATGCAAAGTGCTCTTTTGTTGCCCGATTGCCACTTTGAGGCCAATTCTATGTCTATTGGAGTTGTTTTCTTTGCATTTTCAGGTTTTGGCATTGAAGTACTGGTGACAAGGAGCACGTAGGATCAAACGATAGGTCAATCGGAGCTACGACGGAGGAGATATGGCTGTTGCAAAAACGAGAAAAAACACCCTTCCATTGAAGTTTTCGGCGAGAACTTAGAGTTCTCGCCGAAAACCCTCGGCTCGTGACAGACAAGAGATTCCAGAAGATCAACATTCGATTTATGAAGGAGTTTTTGGCGAAAATCTTAGTGGGTTTTCGCCAAAAACCTATGAAGAAAATGTCAAGCTGCTCGGTGTTTTTCAAACATATTTTCGGCAAAAATCTTGAAGAGTTTTCACCAAAAATACCAGGCAATTCCAGCACAGTATATAAAGGGGAAGCAGGTGGAAATTAAAAGGGGGCCATTCATTATTGTTTTAACACTCGAACCAAAAAACCCTTTCTCTCTCAATTCTCTTCCATCACCAACCGAACATCAACCTTAGCTACTTCTGGTGCAAATTGGAGTAAGGAGCTTGGATTGAAGCCCACAACCTTGGGGAGAGGAGCTTGCAAGAAGAGGATTGCCCTGGAGCTCTTGGTGACCATCTCTCCTTCTTTCTCTTTTGTACCCTTGGCCATGTGTGGCTGATTTCCTAGGTTTCCTTGGATTGATAGATAGTTATGCTAGGATAGAGGTTGATTGTACAAATTTTCCATGATTGATCTTGGATTGTAAGAAGATGGTCTCTAGACTTGTTGTTAATTCCAAATTGTGTTATGGCTTGATTTGGTCTATCATTTGTGATGTAATGCATGAGAGTGCTTAGATTACATGGTTTGTAGGTCTAGGGATTGAAGGGAGTGTGTTCTAAGAGATTAGATCATCTCAATTCAACCATAGTTGCATGATTTCTCACTTGTGCATTTTATCAAACACTTGGTGTGCATTAGGTTTTTCATTCAATTGAAATTTGATTAGTCTTTGGATGATTCTCTTAGTGTTAGGGCATTGACATGAGAGTGTGGTGTCTAGCCTAGTGGTCATAGAGTCATAGGAGAGGGTTTTGTAGCTTGGCATTTCATCAAACACCTTTAATGCATCCTTAGTCACTTAGCTTGAGAGCGAGAGCCTAGGTTGAGTGGTTCTAGGATAGGGACTTAGTTCGACAAGAGCGCATTGAGTCTATAGAAAGGATTTGCGTGGTCATTTGATTGCAACCTCGATCATGTTTGGCTTGTTTGTGCATTTGTTCCTCTTGAGCATGATGAAGCTATCTTTCCAAGTAAACCTCCTTTATCTTTGATTTGCACCATTTTGTTTTGCTTTCTTGTTTAGTTTCCTTGATGTTTTCATTTCCTTTCCAAACTAAAACCAATTTCAAAAGAATAGACCGTCCACGAACCGTGTGAGTATTAGCTTTTGAGAGAGCCCTCGTGGAATACGACCTTGATTGTTGTGAGTTAAATCTCACACATCAAGTTTTTGGCGCCGCTGCCGGGGACTTTCTCAATCCTTTGAAAGCATTTAGTAATGCACCGTTCTATTCACTTCCTTCCGTTTTAGTTTTGCTTCTTTGTTATTTGCTTTTGTGGCTTTGTTATCCCGCATTGTTGTACTACTTGGTTGTGTTTGTTGTGCGTGTTTGTAGGTCCCTTATCCACCTATCTAGTTCATGGGAGCACGGTTGCAAGTAAGATGAACTCGTGGAATGGAGGTAATGGTTATGGTACCTATCAAGGTTGGAATTCATCTCCTAACCCATATTATGGTCATCCTACTCCGTCCAACTACTACCAAGAAACTTGTGAGGAAGATAGCCAATGGTGGGGTCAAGAACAACAAGCTTCAACACCCATGTGGAATGAGCAATGTCCCTATCTATCCCCACCCTACTATCAAGTCTTGCCAGAGTATTATCAAGAAAATTTCACTAGTCATGAACAACATTCTCCACCACCTTCCATGCTACAGGAGCTCTTTAAGATGATTAAAGGAAGCGAGCGTCCTCAAGAGGAGTTCACAAGCTGTGAGCAAACCTCTCAACCTCCTTCTATGCTAGAGGAGCTCTTGAAAATGGTGAAGGAAAGTGAGCATCCTCGAAAGGAGTTCGTAAGCTATAAGGAACCTCCTCCATCTTTGCCCACGCTTGAGGAAGCTTTGAAGATTGCGGAAGATAATGCGAACCAACTTAATCGTTTAGCTCAAGGTGTGACGCTCATCAAGGAAGCTTTAGAGGAGGAACAACACTCTCCACCTTCCCCCCACAATTGAGGAGATATTGCAAATTGCGGAAGATAATGCAGCTCGGTTGGATCGTTTAACTCAAAGTGTGAAGCTCATCACCAAAACCTTTGAACCAGAAGTGCTTGTCATGGGGGAAGAAGAAAGTGAATCTCCCCAAGATGAGTTCATGAGCCATGAGAAACCTCTTCCACCTCCTTTCATGCTAGAGATCTTGCAAATTGCGGAGGATAATGCAAACCGAGTTAACCATTAATCCCAAAGCGTAGAGCTCGTCACGGAGATTCTTGAGAATGAACGTCGTCTCAATCATGTGGAGCAAGTTTATGATGATGAAGATGACATTTGTGAATCCGAAGAGCTTGACACGGAAGAAGAGTTGGTAGTGGAGAAGATTGAGGAACATGTTCTACCCGAGGACACACCAAGTAACGATGATGTGAGGATAGATGAATCAAGGAGACTTGAGGATGATGACCCTTTGGAGGAGGTGAGAGATGATTTGGAGATGCTTCAAGAAGAGGTGACACCGAGAGTGGAGCATGAAAGTGAACAATACCACTCTATTGTGATCCCACCAAGGATTGTGAGTACTCTTCAATCTTCTTGCTTGATCATGAAGTAGTTGTGTCAAGAGACGGACACAAGCTTCATAACCCCCCCAAGGTGATAATGGAAGAGGAGTCGCCCATGTTTGAACCGAATAACTCTTCGAGTGGCATCACCAACTTGGAGACGATAGAGCTCAATGGTGGCCCCCTACCATACTTTCTTCCTCAAGTTTCGGAACTCAAAGGTAGCAAGCCACCCCAAGGTCTCAAGTGCTATACAAGCATCATTGTGCATTGGCTAGTCTACCATTCTCCCAAGATGTTTCTTGGAGCTCAACTTTCATCATGGAAGAAGCTACTTGACATCAAGGAGGTACTAAGTTGGACACCATAACACAGGTATCGTCGAGCTTAAGACGGTAACCAAGCGCTTCTTGGGAGGCACCCCATGTTATCTTTACTTTTTCATTTTTAATTGTTCTTTGAGGTTTTTGTGTTATTTTAGTTTTTGAATAAGGTTAACAAGAATTTGGGATCACTCTTCACCAAGGATCATCATGGATCTCTTTCACCACTATTACGTTCTATGCTCTTCTCTACCAACGCGGTAACCTCGTTCCACCTTACCCTCTCTCTCTTGATCATTGAGGACAATGCTCCTGTTAGTCATAGGGGAGTTTGAGGTTTGGTGTGATTATTTGTCGGTAGAAGTCTAAGGCTATGCTTTGATGAGTTGCATGATCTTAATTGAATGTCAATTTCCTCTATTGTAGAATCATTCGGTTCTTGACTTTTGGTGTTTAATTGACTTCAAGCTTTCACAATGACGTTTAGACTATCCTACTTAGAACCTATAACCAGCATGTCAGAGCTAATATCAAATGAGTCTAGGCCAGAACAGAGATTTTATCACTCGTGAATGTTGGTTGATTGGTTTGATACGTGTTTTTGTACCACTCGATAACATCGGTCTAAGATGATGAAGGCAATCAGAATTTTCACCCCTTTTCCGTGTTTTCTTCCCCTTTTTGATCCCTCGTGATTGTGGCTTGAGATTAGATGGAATCCAATTCGAAATCTTGTGTTGAAGTTGTAAGGGGCTAAGGGTCAACTGGCTAATTTGGAAAGAAAATGCTCAAAAGAAAAGAAAAGCTAGGCAAGCTCGGCACCTAAGTGAAGTGTCGGGTTGAGCACTAGCAATGGCAAAAGCTGTGAGCTAGGCAGGTTCAACACCTAAGTGAAGTGTTGGATCGAGCACTAGTATGCAGTAAGAAAAAGAGAAAAAAAATGATGAAAATGGAAATAAAAGAAAAAATTCTCAAATGTAGCCCTTGATCCTACGCCCGAGTTTGTAAAGTGCGGATTTAGAAGCGGATGAAGTCGAGTCGATAGCCACATCATGATCACTCATCACTCTCAAAACTTCTCTCACCCCCGCCTTATCCGTTCCATCTCCCGAGTTCAAGTCCTTCTAATTAGAGTTGGTGTTATCGTGGTCGTTTTTTCTGTATCCCAATTAACCACTACTTGAAGTGTGCAGATATTAGTGAGATCTAGACTTATTTGGTTGACATGCTGGCATGTGTAGGTTAAGTTTGTTCGTGGAATAGTTTAAGCCAAATTGTTATCGTTTGACTCTCAATGTGACCGATCTTGTCATTTGTGGACTTGGATGTGTTCTAATTCATTTGCTTGAGGACAAGCAAAGCTTAGTCGTACGGGAATTTGATGTGATCTTATTTAGTGCATTTTTAGTCCTCGATTAGCCTAGGATCTCCCATGTTTGATCTCATTTTGCTATGATTTATAGGCCTTTATGGATGTTTTATGCAAAGTGCTCTTTTGTTGCCCGATTGCCACTTTGAGGCCAATTCTATGTCTATTGGAGTTGTTTTCTTTGCATTTTCAGGTTTTGGCATTGAAGTACTGGTGACAAGGAGCACGTAGGATCAAACGGGAGGTCAATCGGAGCTAGGATGGAGGAGATATGGCTGTTGCAAAAACGAGAAAAAACACCCTTCCATTGAAGAAGTTTTCGGCGAGAACTTAGAGTTCTCGCAGAAAACCATCGGCTCGTGACAAACAGGAGATTCCAGAAGATCAACATTCGATTTATGAAGGAGTTTTCGGCGAAAATCTTAGTGGGTTTTGCCGAAAACCTATGAAGAAAATGTCAAGCTGCTCGGTGTTTTTCAAACATATTTTCGGCGAAAATCTTGAAGAGTTTTCGCCGAAAATACCAGGCAATTCCAGCACAGTATATAAAGGGGAAGCAGGCGGAAATTAAAAGGGGGCCATTCATTATTGTTTTAACACTTGAACCAAAAAACCCTTTTCTCTCTCAATTCTCTTCCATCACCAACCGAACATCAACCCTAGCTACTTCTGGTGCAAATTAGAGTAAGGAGCTTGGATTGAAGCCCACAACCTTGGGGGGAGGAGCTTGCAAGAAGAGGATTGCCATGGAGCTCTTGGTGACCATCTCTCCTTATTTCCCTTTTGTACCCTTGGCCATGTGTGGCTGATTTCCTAGGTTTCCTTGGATTGTTAGATAGTTATGCTAGGATAGAGGTTGATTGTACAAATTTGCCATGATTGATCTTGGATTGTAAGAAGATGGTCTCTAGACTTGTTGTTAATTCCAAATTGTGTTATGGCTTGATTTGGTCTATCATTTGTGATGTAATGCATGAGAGTGCTTAGATTACATGGTTTGTAGGTCTAGGGATTGAAGGGAGTGTGTTCTAAGAGATTAGATCATCTCAATTCAACCATAGTTGCATGATTTCTCACTTGTGCATTTTATCGAACACTTGGTGTGCATTAGGTTTTTCATTCAATTGAACTTTGATTAGTGTTTGGATGATTCTCTTAGTGTTAGGGCATTGACATGAGAGTGTGGTGTCTAGCCTAGTGGTCATAGAGTCATAGGAGAGGGTTTTGTAGCTTGGCATTTCATCAAACACCTTTAATGCATCCTTAGTCACTTAGCTTGAGAGCGAGAGCCTAGGTTGAGTGGTTCTAGGATAGGGACTTAGTGCGACGAGAGTGCATTGAGTCTATAGAAGGGATTTGCGTGGTCATTTGATTGCAACCTCGATCATGTTTGGCTTGTTTGTGCATTTGTTCCTCTTGAGCATGATGAAGCTATCTTTCCAAGTGAACCTCCTTTATCTTTGATTTGCACCATTTTGTTTTGCTTTCTTGTTTATTTTCCTTTATGTTTTCATTTCCTTTCCAAACTAAAACCAATTTCAAAAGAATAGACCGTCCACGAACCGTGTGAGTATTAGCTTTTGAGAGAGCCCTCGTGGAATACGACCTTGATTGTTGTGAGTTAAATCTCACACATCACTCATACCGCTCGTCAGCGCGGTGCATGTGTTGCTGCATAATAGTCCATCTCGCCTCTTGAGCGGCATTGTCAGTGATGCGCCACTCCTGGAGTCGCTCATACAGTCTCCAACATCCGCTGGTGAGGCGCCTGGTATGGCTCTGGAATGGGGGCGGCGACTGGCGTGCATACCCTGCCTGATGATGTGGCGAGGGTATATGATCATGGTATCTCGCCTCTGGCTGGAGATGCTGCTCCTCAGCATCATCTTCTTCCTCCGACTCGTCCATATGCTGGAGGGGAGGATCTGCGGCTACCTGGGGACTGAGGTCCAGTTCGAGGTCGTACTCGACTGCCAAATCACCTCCAATGGTCCATCCTCTGCGTCGTGGGATGTTCGGGCCATATTCTTGGCTGAGACCGCAGGAGATGATGAGTCGGCCGACAAAGTTGCCTCCCAAGAGTGAGCGAGGTGGCCTCGACCTCTGAGTCTTCTGGCGGAATAATCGTGCAAGCACCCATCCGGGATGAAGAGGATAACTCTCCCAGATGGTGCGGTGAAGAAGAAGCTCCTCTCGGCTGATATGGTGGCGGTCCTTCTCTGGAGCATACAAAAGAGAATGACGCCAAACCATGTGAATAAATTTATAGAGAGGGTGAGAGAGAGACTTAACCGAATTATGCTTCGTGGTTTGATTGCCGGGCACTCCAGTTATGTGGCTCCAGAGTGCATCGTACTCCTCTCCGTCGCCATCGTTGTTCTCCCAACCGAGGTGATGACCCTCGTAGTGCTCACGGGGTATACCTAGATGAGCAGGAAACTCATCATAGGTGAGTGTCCTGTGCACCCCGCCCAGATAGAAGGTGACGACCTTTTTATGCTGCCTCCTCTTGTGCTCGTCCAGATCGAACGTCACCCAAAACTCCTGGAGAGCGACGTCTGGGAAGTCAACGGCTAATGTGGTCAGCTCCAGCAGTCCAGCATGTGTCAGTGCATCGCGCACGTTCCGGTGCCAGTCCTCATCGTGATCGAAGAGTGACTCCATGGATAGTGGGCGAACACCAGCTCCAGGAATATGCTCGAGCCGCTGGTAGCGCTTGAAGTAGTACTGGGGTAGGCGAGCAATAATCCGATGGTTCCTGATGACACACGATTGGACGTGATTATCAGCCTCATTTAAGCGACATTTCTTTGCTTAAGACATGGTTTTTAGGGTAGAATAGCGAATATTCAACCAATTGCCCTATCTCGTGCCATCTGTGTTACTTTGGCCCGTTTCGGGTCTATTTGATGGTTTTCTAGTGTTTTTGTGTTAGCACAGGTTTTTGCCGTCAAATAAAGTAGCCAAGGTCATGTCTAAGGCGTTGGAACCTCGAGGAATTGCACCGGAATCGATCAAAGGAGCCAATCAAGTTCAGAAAATTCCTGCCTGGTTTACAAAGTAATTTTCGCCAAAAATACCCTAGTATTTTCGGCGAAAATATCAGCACAAATCAACTAAGGCCAACTGAAGGAAGTTTTCGGCCGAAAACTCTAAGTTTTCGGCTGAAGCGAAAATTACAGGAGAATTCAGCCAAAGGACCGTCCATTTACACGATTATTTTCGGCGAAAATAGTAAGGTATTTTCGGCGAAAATAATAGAAGAAATCCGGCTGAATTAGGGTTAAGTATAAATACTTAACCGGCGGCCCAAATCAAGATATACCTCATAACATACTTTCATAATCACAATTCCAAGAATTCTCTGAAGTTCTGGAGCGAAGAGTTAGAGTTCGAAGAGCCGGAAAGATATCGTGACGCCATCCCTTCCACCTCGGAGACTCGGAGCTAGGATTGCGGTTTACCGAAGATCGAAGTCTGTCAGAGTCGTCTTAATTAGGTTTTTCAGATTCTATTCTATTCTTCCTCTGGATGATGAACTCTTTCTTTGTTTTTGATTCTTTTGTGATAAACATGAGTAGCTAAACTCGTTAGAGCTTAGACTAGATGAACCCTAAGTGACCCAGGGCTTTAAAGCGGTCAGGGATCGACGGTGATTAGATTCGAAGTTCAATCAGTTTCTCTTTCATGTTTGATTTGTTCTTCATTGTTCATGTTTCTTGTCTGGATTGATCACCTAGATTAGACTCTTGTTAAGCTAAGGATAGAAGCGAACGCTCGCCTTACTTTAGAACATCGAATTGAACAATTAACCTTATAATTGGAGCGTGCCTTTCGTAGGAACCGGTTAGGGTTAATCCACTGCAAGAATAACTCATAAATTGTTAGTAATTACACCAGTTAAGTTAAGTCATTGCGAGAGGCGACCGTACCCGGGCGGCTAATTAATCTTGGTAGTTAGAACGGATAGAGCGAACGTTCGCCGGTCTTAAACCTAAGGGTAAGGAGTTATGGTGGTGTCTTAGTAATTGATTGAATGAGAATCGAAATCCGCTGATCTGTTGATTGCCAATGCTCTGGGGAACGAAGGGGGATTCAAAGTCTATGTTCGTCTGTCATCTTTGTTTTCAACCATAATTTCCAATCTGCTTTAGTTTAATTTTTAAATTTCTCTGCATTGCTTAGAATTAGAAGTCGTGGAACTCATACCACGCACAAAGTGCTTACATTCGAGTATTTTTCTAGTTTTTGGAGTAGTCAATCATAGAAGGCCCGTGGAATACGATCTACCCTAGCTTGTTAGCTTTGTTAGTTATTTGGTTGAACCCGAACAACGATTTTAGGTGTTCACCAAATTGGCGCCGTTGCCGGGGACCTTCTTTTGATTGTTTGAAAGAAGAACTGCCAATTTATTCTTCTACTTTCCATCTTTCATTTTTCCACCCACTTCAATTTTACGCCGGTATGTTTGCTTTTGTTGCTTGTAGGTTGTTCTATAGGTTTATGAACCGCTCGATCGCTCATTCTCAGTTTAAGCCGGGTAATTCTACTTCGCCGAAGAAACCACGAGCTCAGAAGCAAGTCATAATCATTCCGCCTACACCACCTATCCCTAATAAGATTGAGGAGTTGAAGGAGAACTCCTCATCTTCATCTGTTCCATCCACTACTTCAGATTCACCACCACCTTCTCCTCCCGCAGAGGCTGCTCAACGCACCATGGCGGATTACTGTAGACCAATTGCGGCTAACTTTCGACCTAGCGTTGTTGTGCCGCACAGCGATGACGACCCTGACTATGAGATCACAATTTCCTTCCTGAACATGGTCTCTAAGGATCTTCATTTCGAAGGGAAGCCGCAAGAAAACCCCTGCACACATTTGGCGAACTTCCTAGCCATGTGCGAGACGTTTAAGAGCGGGAATCTCGGTAAGAACAATCTTTGCTTACGAGTATTCCCATTCTCTCTTAAAGGCAACGCCAAGATATGGCTCAGCTCGAAACCACCAGGCTACTACACTAACTAGGATAATCTAGCTCAGGACTTCATAGAGGAATACTATCCCCCTTCAAGAATGACGTTCTACAAGGATAGCATCGCTAGATTCTCTCAGAAGGAAGGAGTAAGCTTATACGATGCTTGGAATGAATTCCAAGAGCTTCTCTCTGAATGCCCTCATCATGGATTCAACCATGGATAGCTAGCCGAAATCTTTGCCCAATATTGCGCATCTAAGTCCAGAAATTGGGAGAGACAGTTAGGAGCAGCCAAGAGCCAACCAAGCAGTGAAGATCAGATTAAGATTGAGGTATAGAAACATATGAAGGAGATCTTCGGTACAGCTAATAACTGGTCTAAAGAGGAAGTGAATTTCATCGATCAAGGTTTCACCAAGGATCAAAGAGGCTACCCGACTACCATCAGTTCAGAACACCTTCTCAACAACAGGGAAGCCTCCTGGAGCGTTCTCCTCACAACTTTGGGCTCTACCAGACTCAGAATCAATGCTGGGACAATAGTTATCAAGATCCTCCCAGATTCACAAGTGCGCAACATCCTTAGAATTTTACGTCTGAAGACATGTGGGAGAGGAAACTAGCCCAGAAGTTTGATCTGATCCCAGCACGGCTTAATGATCACGAAAAAAAGCTTAAAGCCCAAGAAGCTTTTAACCAAGGACAGATCACACAAGGACAGAGAATAGAGATCATGGTAAATAAAGTTGCTAGCTTGTTAGCCAACCTTCATCTCTTCAATCAGGCGCCGTCTCAAAACAACTCCTCCATGAAGAACGAGCAAGCTAAAGTCATGACAACCAGGAGCAGTGAGCAGAACAGCCTAGAGAAGAAGAAGGAAGCACTATCCATTCTCTCTACGGGAGAGTGTTCGCCTATCGTCTCTCAATCACCACCCATACCTATCCCAGCTAAGTGCTCTGATCTTGGTCCTTTTACGTTACCTTTAATCATTAATGGCATTGAAATTGAGCGTAGTTTGGTTGATCTAGGTGCGTCTATAAATGTCATGCCTATGTGTTTATATAAGAAACTGAACCTAGGTGAATTACAACCTGCTAGCATGCATGTAGTGTTCGCCGACAGAACTCTAAAAGAACCTAGAGGAATAATCAAGGATGTAATCACTTGTTGTGGCCCTTTCCGATTTTTCACTGACTATGTAGTAATGGATACTCAAGAGACATATTCTACCCTTCTCTTAGGCCGGCCATTTATGGCGACAGCCGGCATTAACATTAATGTTCCAAATGGTTCGTTAACATTAAGGGTTGGGAAGGATACTGCACATTCCGTCTCAAGGATGGTATGAAATACACTCCTAAGGGAGAATCACATTGTTTATCCGTAGAAACTGTGGAGTTGGCCTCGGTCAACTTCATTACTGACGTCTCTTCTAGTGTTCCTAGCTCGATTGTGACTGCAGGTGCTGGACAGGTTATCAAGCAGAAACAAAATCCTGTCCCTCAAAAGCCGCCAAAGAAGAAGGAACTGCAAGCCTTGTCTAAACCGCCAAGCAAGGAGTCTAGCAAGTCAAGGAGGCAGAATCACAAGAAGACGAAGACTCAAATGGTTTGGAGACCAAAAGCTCCGCCACCTTCCACCGAGCCAGCTACACCACCAATTCGTTCCGAGAAACCGGCGCCGGAACAAGTATGGAGGGAGAAGCCAAAAGCATCTCTTAAGGAAATACTGACGATCACCGATCCTGGTGATATCAAGCCGGAGATTAAAGTAAAGAAGGAGCCGATCATTCTCGTTCCATCCACTGTCTTCCTTGTGGAAGATGATCCTTTGACGGAACTGTTCGGACCATTCAAGATCACTGGCCACCTTCCCGACGGACGAACCAAGCTCTTACACGCGAACGGGAAGAAATTCATGATCACCGGACAAACCCCGAAGCTCTACTTTATGAACTCTGATGCTAGCATTAAGGAGAATCTGAGTTGGTATGTCTCCTAATACCGTCCAAGTATCGTCCGGCTCAAGGTCGTTAATAAAAGATCGCTTCGTGGGAGGCAACCCACGGCTGGAGTCCGTTTTTGTTTTGTGTCCACCTTAATGTTTTAGAGTCGGTTCGGGGGAGCCAAAAGTGTTAGTTTGTTTGTGTTCTTATTTTTCGTGTGTAGTCTGTGTGTCGTAGTGTCGTTTGCAAGTCAATTGAGGTCTTTCCGATTTTTGTGGATTTAACCGTGATTTTCTGAAGTTTGCCGGCAAAAATATTTTCAAACGTAGAGTTCAATATTTTCGGCAAAAATAACCCATTATTTTTGGCAAAAATCCCCTTTGAAATCCAATTGAGTTTTCCGACCCTTACTGTTTCACGTTTTCGGCGAAAAACAATTGGCGTTTTCGGCAAAATGCTCTTTGAAAACCGGCAGTGCATTTGAACATACAATTTCGGCGAAAACTCATTACTATTTTCGCTGAAAATAGCTTTGAAAATCATCTTAATTTTCACTTTAAAATTCGGATTTTGCCTTTCTCTTTTCCTTCTTTCATTTTCGAACCAAACCCAAAACCTCCCCTGTTTTCTCAAACGCCGACCGCCGCCCACCATATTTTCACCGCCGCCACCACTTCCGACCGCCGCAGCCGTCGCCGATTGCCGCCGCGCCCTTCCCTGTCCTCTTCCGATCATTTCGAGCCCTAGAACGTTCGAATCGGAGCTCTACAGCTCTAGTTCACCCAAACCCTTGTTTTCAGAGTTTTCACCGATTTCTCCCAAAACCGTTCGTTTTTAGCATCCATGGCTTCAAGGTAAGTTGTAGAACTTTTCATTACGAATCTTTTGACATATTGATTGCTGAATTTCGTCAGGGTTGACTTTCGGTTGACTTTTCGGTTTGCCTCGATTTGCGGGCGGACTGATTTCGTGTGAACTAGGTTAGCTGAACTTGTTTAACTGTTCTAGCATGCTTAGGGAGTTTCGTGCTTAATTTTCATATCATTTGATCAGGTGTTGCTATGCATACGATTGATTCTTTGTGATGTTGACTTGTGAGAAATGTCGGTTTAACCATGAACTATTTTTGATCATTTGGCTGCCGTATGTGTTCATTCTCGTCCAGATTATTGTGTTTGCCATCTGAGATCATATTTTACCGTCATTCTCCGCTTTGTGATAGTCTTGCCATGATTAGGGTTCATTATGTTATAGTGTTGACTTTCTGAATGTCGGTTTGACTCTTTGAACTCTGATTGTGCTTATCCAATTCTGGCTGTTCCTAAGCATGTATTTTATTGTCTATGATTACCGATTACTCTGCTTTGCTTACCCCCACTCGGTTTTCCTCATTTCTTTGTGAAATTGAGTTTTTCTACTAAGTGTGGGGTAGGGTTTTAAGTTTGACTGATCTGGTTTCATTCTGGTTTTAGGAACACCACTTATGAGCGCAAGACCAAGGCACGACTTGATACTGCCTCGAGCTCCAGAGCCCCCGCTCCCGTCACACCCGCCGTTCAGGGCCCTCCTCCAGCATTACCTCCCCGGATGGGTACCATCGCACTATCGCTCGTCTACCTGACTTTTACTTCGAGTGCTTCCAGAAGATCGAGCATGTTCGGAGAGATAAGGTATGCCCTCTTTCCATGGAGTCCCTCAGCGAGCACGACGAGGACTACCACCGGAACGTGCATGACGCCCTAGCACCAGCCGGCCTCCTAGAGCTGACCACCATAGCTGCCGACTTCCCAGACATCGCCCTTCAGGAGTTCTGGGCGGCCTTTGATCTGGATGAGCACAAGAGGAGGCAAGGCCAGAAGGTTGTTACCTTCTATCTGGGTGGAGTATACAGGACGCTCACCTATGATGAGTTTGCTGCTCATCTAGGTATCCCCTACGAGCACTATCATGGACATCACCTCGGCTGGGGCGACGATGATGACGAGGAGGAGCACCATGCACTCTGGAGCCACATGACTGGAGTGCCTGGCGATCGCCTTGGGGAACACAACTCAGTTAAGTCGCTCTCTCACCCTCTCTTTAAATTTATTCATATGGTTTGGCGTAGATCGCTTTTATATGTTCCAGATAAGGATCGCCACCATATCCTCAAGGAGGAGCTTATGCTTCTCCGAGCCATCCGAGAAAGCTACCCTCTTCACCCCGGATGGGTGCTTGCTCGCATCTTCCGCCAGAAGACCAAGAGGCGGACGCCTCCTCGTGCACTCCTGGGAGGTAACTTCATAGGTCAGCTCATCATCTCCTTCGGCATCAGCCATGAATATGGCCCGAACATTCCCCGACACCAAGTTAGGACCGTTGGAGGAGACTTAGCGGTCGAATACGACCTAGAGTTGGACCTCAGTCCCCAGATGGTAGCAGATCCTCCCCTCCAACATGTAGCCGAGTCGGAGGAAGATGATGATACTGAGCAGCAGCAGCCCCAGCCGCAGCCAGAATTCCATGACCATATACCCTCGCCCCATCATCAGGCAGGGTAAGCTCACCAGTCGCCGCCGCATTTCCCAGATCCGTACCAGGCGCCTCACCCTCAGCACCGACCGCACCTCGCGGACAATGGTGAGCTGTTCGAGCGACTGCAGAAGTGGTGCATCATCGACAACGCCACTCAAGAGGCGAGATGGACTATTATGCACCAGCATATGCGCCACGCCGACAGGCGGTATGAGGCACAGCTGGCGTGGCAACGCCAGCTCGGTGATTACCTCCACTTTCCACCACCCGATGCGCCTGACGAGCAGTGATCGGGTTGTATCCTCTTTCTTGTCCCTTCTTTTTATTTATTATTTTCGGATCTCGATCCAACTTTTTCTGTGTGGATCCGGGACACTTGTCCCGGTTTCCTTTTTATGTTTCATTTATTTTTGTTTTGTAGACAGTAGGGAGATTCCCTTTGCTTCGTTTCGGTAGATTCCCTCCACTCCGAGGACCCGTGCTCATCCCCTACGCCAACCATCTCGGTCTAGGTTCTTCTGCTTCACTCTAAACTCTAATTCTAGTCCTGTGAGGACACAGTCTGATTTAAGTGTGGGGTAGGATGCTAGAGAACCTTGCATGAACTTGATTGCCCTTGATTGTGTTTTGTGTGTGCCTCGTGATTCCATTCCAGTCTCTCTAGCATTAGAATGGCTCAGTTCTTGATTTTTGATGTTAAGTTGTTGTTCAAACCTTCATAATGATGCTTAGACTGCTTAACCTAGAACTTGAGAACCAACTTGTGTACTTTGATGCTAAACTGCCTGGTCAGAACAGAATTTTTAAATCACACTTGTAGTTTGTAGCCTTGATTGCATGAAAATGACCGAATCCGACTACCAAACCAAATGTGAGCTTTTGATCCATTGCACGTAACTTGCAATTTTAATTCTTTCTGAGTGGTTTTATGTTTACTTGAATGAGTTAGAATTTGCATGAGACCTACTTGAGACCACACGATGACACGAGTTCTAGAAGGATAGGGGCACCTAGATTCAGCTACTAAGTCAGATAGCCTACCAAACGATAAATCCATTAGGTTTAGACCCTTGAGCTTGGCCTGTTATTTCGGTTCGATAATACATTACAGCCATTTCCCATTTCTTTCATTCCCCGTTGATCCCCTGTGGTTGTAGTTCTAGATTGACCTACCGGAAGTCGGTTTGTGGTAACCTGCCTATTGGTGACACGCCCGGTCGTTGGTCGGGATCACACAAATAAACTAACAAAGCTAACAAGCAGTGGTAGATCGTATTCCGGGGGGTTTTCTATGACTGGCTACTGGGAGAACTAGCAAAGTATTCAAGATCAAACACATTGTGCGTGGTGTGAGTTCCACGACTTCTAATTCTAAGGAATGCAGAAAAATTAAAAAGATTAAACTAAAGCAGATTGGGAATTAGGGTTTGAAAACAAGGATGACAGACGAACTTAGACTTTGAATCCCCCTTCGTTCCCCAGAGCATTGGCAATCAACAGATCAGCGGATTTCGATTCTCATTCAATCAATTACTAAGTCACCACCATAACTCCTTACCCTTAGGTTTAAGACCGGCGAACGTTCGCTCTATCCGTTCTAACTACCAAGATTAACTAGCCGCCCGGGTACGGTCGCCTCTCGCAACGACTTAATTAATTGGTGTGATTACTAATGATTAATGAGTTACTCTTGCAGTGAATTAACCCTAACCGGTTCCTACGAAAGGCACGCTCCAATTATAAGGTTAATTGTTCAATTCGATATTCTAAAGTAAGGCGAGCGTTCGCTTCTATCCTTAGCTTAACAAGAATCTAATCTAGGTGATCAATCCAGACAAGAAACATAAACAATGAAGAACAAATCAAACATGAAAAAGAACTGATTGAATTTTGAATCTAATCACCGCCGATCCATGACCGCTTTAAAGCCCTGGGTCACTAAGGGTTCATCTAGTCTAAGCTCTAACGAGTTTAGCTACTCATGATCATTACAAAAGAAACAAAGACAAAGAGAGAGTTCATCATTCAAAGGAAGAACAGAAAAGAATCTGAAAACCTAATTTAGACGACTTTGGCAGACTTCGATCTTCGGTAGGTCACACTCCTAGCTCCGGTTCTCCGAGATGGAAGGGATGGCGTCACGATCTCTATCCGGCTCTTCGAACTCCAACTCTTCGTTCCAGAACTTCAGAGGATTCTGATCTCGAAAAGTTGTGTTTTTGTAAATTATGATTCTTCTCTCTATTGGGCCGCCGGGTTAAGTATAAATACTTAACCCTAAATTGGTCGGATCAGTGTATTATTTTCGCCAAAATTCTTAAGGAATTTTCGGCGAAAATTCCTTTCAGTTCATGGGCTGACTTCTCTGGTCTTGATTTTTGGTCCGAAGAGTTGATTGATTTTGCCGAAGACTTCCTTGTCTTGGCACCAGTCTGAATGTGGTGTTGTTTTCGCCGAAAACCCTAGGGTATTTTCGGCGAAAATATCTTTGTATTTGGGCAGACCTTTGGTTGGACTTTGATTGGCTCCTTTGATCGATTCCGGTTTGATTCCTCGAGGTTCCTACGCCTTAGACATGTCCATGGCTACTTTATTTGACGGCAAAAACCTGTGCTAACACAAAAACACTAGAAAACCATCAAATAGACCCGAAACGGGACAAAGTAACACAAATGGCACGAGATAGGCCAATCGATTGAATATTCGTTATTCTACCCTAAAAGTCATGTCTTAAGCAAAGAAATGTCGCTTAAATGAGGCTGATAATCACGTCAAATCGAGTGTCATCAAATACCCCACACTTAAGCTTTTGCTTGTCCTCAAGGAAACTGAATAGAAACGCTCATGTTCATAAATGATAAGATGATTAAATTGGAGCTCAAACAAACACAATGAATTATTAGACAGATCGATCCTAGAACAAGAAACCTAACATGCATACAGATCAGCCAAATTACCTGGTCTCACTAATAAACTGCACACGATAAGTAATTAGCAATCAATCATGCACGAATTTGACCTGACCGACCAGACTCCTCACACAGGATAAATTTAGTACAATGGGAACTCTCACTCTCTGTGTTTAAGGACGTGTTTCTGCTCTCGATCATTTTCTTATTACCGAATTCTGTCATAGGTTTGCATTTCGACCACATCTCCACCACTGTGACAACACGAGTATCTAGTCAAGAAGGACTTCCCTGCTAGGACCGTAATGAAGTCTACACTACTCGGGTTTATAATGAGATGGATGATGGGAATGAATGATGATGGCTTGGTGCGGTGTAGCTTTCGACTAACTTCCCTCGAATCTAATCTATGGCTTCCTACCGTCTAACCAAACACTGGTGGAATGATGAACGCTCGTCCTATGATACCCTCAAGCAACCTAGCACTTATTCTTTTTCTTTTGCATACACATTTTTTCTTTTCTTTTCAACTTTTCTTTTGACTTCGTTCTACCATTTGTAGGGAGAAGAACGTTTTATTGAACAACACTTTGAACTTTTTCTTATTTTCTTCTCTTCATTATTTTTCGAAATTTTTCTCTTTTTCTTTCTTTTGTATATTTTTTTCTTTTGTGCCGATTTTTCTTTTAGTTGCTAGAGGGGTTTACACGTCTGGACATATTAGCTAAGACCACCTGTTTAATGGCTATAGGCAAGTTACCACAAACCGACTTCCGGTAGGTCAATCTAGAACTACAACCACAGGGGATCAACGGGGAATGAAAGAAATGGGAAATGGCTGTAATGTATTATCGAACCGAAAGAACAGGCCAAGCTCAAGGGTCTAAACCTAGTGGATATTATCGTTAAGGTAGGCTATATGGCTTATTAGCTGAATCTAGGTGCCCCTATCCTTCTAGAACTCGTGTCATCGTGTGGTCTCGAGTAGGTCTCATGCAAATTCTAACTCATTCAAGTAAACAGAAAACCACTCAGAAAGAATTAAAATTACAAGTTACGTGCAATGGATCAAAAGCTCACAGATGGTTTGCTAGTCGGATTCGGTCATTCTCATGCAATCAAGGCTACAAACTACAAGTGTGATTTTAAAAATTATGTTCTGACCAGGCAATTTAGCATCAAAGCATACAAGTTGGTTCTCAAGTTCTAGGTTAAGCAGTCTAAGCATCATTATGAAAATTTGAACAACAACTTAACATCAAAAATCAAGAACTGAGCCATTCTAATGCTAGAGAGACTGGAATGGAATCACGAGGCACACATAACACAATCAAGGGCAATCAAGTTCATGCAAGGTTCTCTAGCATCCTACCCCACACTTAAATCGGACTGTGTCCTCACAAGACTAATTCTAGAGTTCAGAGTGGAATGGAAGAACCTGGGTGAGGATGGTTGATTTCAGAGGGTCAGCCCGGATCCTCGGAGCGGAGGGAAGTGTAACAGAACCTGCAGCAAAGGGAGTCTCCCAACTGCCTACAAAACAAAAACACATGAAACATAAAAAGGAAACCGGGACAAGTGCCCCGGATCCACACAGAAAAAAATTGGATTGAAATCCGAAAATAATAAATAAAAAGAAGACACCAGAAAAGGAATACAACCCGATCACTGCTGGTCCGGTGAACCGGGAGGTGAAAAGTTGAGAAATTTACCGAGCTGGCGTTGCCACGCCATCTGTGCCTCATATCGCCGGTCGGCGCGGCGCATATGTTGCTGCATGATAGTCCATCTCGCCTCTTAAGCGGCGTTGTCAATGATGCGCCACTCCTGCAGTCGCTCGTATAACTCTCCAACATCCGTGGGGTGATGTCGGGGCTGCTGGGGAGGCGCCTGGTATGCATCGGGAATGTGCGGTTGCGACTGGTGATCATACCCCGCCTGATGGTGTGGCGAGGGTATATAATCTTGGAATTCTGGTGGTGGCTGCGGCTGCTGCTCCTCAGCATCTTCTTTTTCCTCCGACTCGACCACAGGTTGGAGTGGAGGATCTGCTACTACATGGGGACTGAGGTCAAGTTCTAAGTCGTACTCGACCGCCAAGTCTCCTCCAACGGTCCTAACTGGATGTCGTGGAATGTGCGGGCCATACTCATGGCTGATGTCGAAGGAGAGGATGAGCTGTCCTATGAAGTTGCCTCCCAAGAGTTTGCGTGGTAGCTTCTTCCTCTTGGTCTTCTGGCTGAAGATGCGAGCTAGCACCCAACCGGGGTGGAGAGGGTAGCTCTCTCGGATGGCTCGGTGAAGCATGAGCTCCTCCTTCAGAATGTGGTGGCGATCCTTGTCCCGAGCATATAAAAGTGATCTCCGCCAAACCATATGAATAAATTTATAGAGCGGGTGAGAGAGAGACTTAACTGGGTTGCTCTTCCCGAGGCGATCGCCAGGTATGCCTGTCATGTGGCTCCAGAGCGCGTTGTACTCCTCGTCGTCATCATCGCCACCCCAGCCTAGGTGGTGATCGTGGTAGTGCTCGTGGGGAATGCCCAGATGAGCAGCAAACTCATCGTAGGTCAGCGTCCTATAGACTCCACCCAGGTAGAAGGTGACGACCTTCTGACGCCGCTTTCTCTTGTTCTCATCCAGGTCAAAGGTTGCCCAGAATTCCTGGAGGGCAATGTCTGGGAACTCGGTGGCGATGGTGGTCAGCTCGACGAGACCAGCCGGTGCTAAGGCGTCATGCACGTTCCGGTAGGAATCCTCGTCATGCTCCTGGAGTGACTCCATGGACAAAGGACGCACGTCAGCTCCACGGATGTGCTGAATCTTCTGGAAGCATTCAAAATAGTGATCCGGAAGACGGGCTATTGTGGGATGGTATCCAGCATGGCGAGGTAGTGCAGGTGGAGGATCCAGAATGGCGGGTGTGACGGGAGCGGCAGCTCCTGAGCTCGAGGCGCCATCAAGTCGCGCCTTAGTCCTGCGCTCAAAGGTGTTCCTAAACCAGAATGAAACCAGATTAGTCGACCAAAACCTTACCCCACACTTAGTAGAAAAACTCAATTTCACAAAGAAACGAGGGAAACTAAGTGGGGTAAGTAAAGCGGAGTAACCGGTAATCATAGACATTAAAATACATACTTCGGAACAGCCAGAATCGGATAATTACAATCAGAGTTCAAAAAGTCGAACCGACATTTAGAAAGTCAACATTTAAGCATATTGAACCCTAATCATGGCAGGACTATCATAACTTGAAGGATGACGGTAAAATATGATTTCAAATGGCAGCACGATAATATGAACAAGAATGAACATTTATGACAGCCAAACGATCAACACAGTTCAAGGTCAAACCGACATTTCTCACAAAAGTCAACATAACAAGAAATTAATCGTATGCATACAACATATGACCAACTGATATGGAAATTAAGCACGGAACTCCCTAAGCATCCTCGAACAGTTCTATAAGTTCAATTAATCCTAGTTCACACGAAACAGTCGGCACGCAAAACGAGGTAAACCGAAAAGTCAACCGAAAGTCAACCCCGACGAAATTCAGCAATCCAAATGTCAAAAGATTCGTATCGAAAAGTTCTACAACGTACCTTGAAGTCATGATTGCTAAAAATGAACGAGTTGAGAGGAATCGGTGAAAAAACTCGAAAACTGGGGTTTCGGAGAACTGGAGCTGCAAAGCTCCGATTCGAACGTTCTAGGGCTTGTTAGGATCGGAATGAGGAGGGGAGAGGTGCGGCAGCGGTCGGCGATGGCGGCGGCGGCAGGAAACGGGGGCGACGGCGAGTTTTGAAAGTGGGGCGTTCGTCGATTTAAAGAGATAGGGGGGAGTGTTTTCGGGTGGCTGAGCGAAAATGAGAGAAGGAGAGAGAGGAAGTGGTCCGAAATTTAAAGGGAATTTTTGGGTGAATTTCAAAATCATTTTCGGCGAAAGTAGGATGGTGGTTTTGCCGAAAATATTAGTTCAAATACACTGCCGGATTTTCAAGAGTGTTTTCGGCGAAATCAAGAACTCTTTTTCGGCGAAACTATGTAGTTTAAAGTTCTGTTGATTTTCAAAAACGGTTTCGCCGAAAACATTATACTATTCGGACTGAAAATATTGACCCACGAAACTCAGTGAAAACCTAAAGGTGATTTCGCCGAAAATGGGGTTTTAGTTTCGCCGAAAATTTTGAACTGTTCTTGTTTAAAATATTTTCGCAAATTCGGCCAACTTCAGAAAATCACAGTTAAATCCACAAAAATCGGAACGACCTCAATCAACTTGCTACTGACTCTATGACATGCAGACTCTACACGAAAAATAATAAATCAAACAAACTGGTACTTTTGGCTCTCCCGAACCGACTCTAAAATACCAAGTTCAACAGAAATTAAAACAGACTCCAGCCGTGGGTTGCCTCCCACGAAGCGCTCTTTTATTAACGTCCTTGAGCTGGACGATACCTGGACAGTATTAGGAGACATCCCAACTTAGATTCTCCTTCACGCTCGCGTCAGAGTTCATGAAGTACAGCTTCGGGACTTCTCCGGTAAGCGTGAATTTCTTCCCGTTCGCATGCACAAGCTTGGTACGTCCGTCGGGAAGATGATCAACAAACTTGAATGGTCCGAACAGCTCTCTGGAGAGATCATCCTTCTTGAGTGTGACGATGGAAGGAATGAGGACTGTCGGCTTCTTCTTATCTTCAATCTTCGGCTTGTTATCACCAGGATCGGTGATCGTAAGTACTTCCTTAGGAGATTCTTTCGGCTTCTCCCTCCCTACTTGTTCCGGCGCCGGTTTCTCGGAACTAACAGGTGGTGCAGCTGGCTCGGTGGAAGACGGTAGAGCTTTTGGCCTCCAGACCATTTGGGTCTTCGTCTTCTTGTTCTTTCCTCGAGGTCTGCTCGGTGGTTTAGAAGAGGCTTGCAGTTCCTTCTTCTTCTTCTTAAGCGGCTTCTGAACCGAAATTTCTAGTTTCTTCGTAATGACCTGTTTAATACCTGCAGCAACAACTGATCTAGAGACACTGGAAGAAGCATTAGTAACGGAGTTGACCGGAGTCAACTCCACTGTTTCAACAGCTAGGCAGTGAGATTCTTCATTCCTAGAGTCATATTTCATGCCATCTTTAAGACGGAACGTTTTCGTTTCTTTACCAACTCTTAAAGTCAAAGAACCATTAGGAACGTTAATATTCATTCCAGTAGTAGCCATGAAAGGTCGACCTATGAGAATAGTAGCATCATCTGTACTAGTATCCATAATCACATAATCAGCTAAGAACGTGAACGGACCACATTTAGTGACAACGTCTTTAATCTCTCCCTTAGGGGTTTTAAGCGATCTATCAGCAAAGATGAGTTGCATACTAGGCGGTTCAAGTTCTCCTAGATTCAGTTTTTCATATAGACTCACAGGCATGACATTAACAGATGCTCCTAGATCAACTAAACAACGTTTAATTTCAACATCATTGATGACCAAAGGCAAAGTAAAAGAACCAGGATCAGATAACTTAGCTGGATATGGAGAGACAGGTTTATTAATACGAATGTCAGGGTATCCTTCCTTGTTTCCCTTCATGCCAGTCTCGATCCTTGCGTTTGGCAGCAGTGCTCTAGGAAAAGGAGGCTTCACGACGTATGGTGCAAGAGGAGGATCATCCTTAGGCGCTGGTTTCTGTTCCTCTTCTTCCTCTTCTTCCGGAGTTTCAGCGATCCTGCGTAAAACAGAAAAAGCATCAGCAATTAAGTTTGGAAGTTTTCGAGCAGTTACCATTTTAGCCTGTTCTTTTCTCGGGTTTGGCTCTGTCTGGCTTGGAAGCTGGCCAAATGGTCGACCAGATGCTAGCATGCTCGAGATTCACGACTTGCTCAATCCGTTGTCCAGATGCTATTTGTTCTTGATTGAGAAGAGCTTGAGCCTTGAACTGACTGTCATGATCATCGAGTCTTGTGATGATCTGGCTGAGCTTCTTATCCAGGTCACTGACATTATTATCTCTTTGATGCTGCTGACCTGGATAGGTATTGTTAAGATATTGATTCTGGCGATTGCCAGGAGCAGTTCCATAATTACCCGGATTGCGATGCGGCGGCTGGTAGACACCTGCCGGCGGATGGTTAGGCTTCTGATCCTGAGCTGGACCAGCCGGGCGATTATTCTGGTTCTGGTTATGATTGGCGCCAGCATTATAGGGAGGTCTGTCTTGATAGTTCCCTTGCTGTCTGAAGTTACGATAACCAGCATAACCATTCTGATTATTAACGAAGCCTTGTTGGATGAAATTTACCTCTTCGGCAGACCAGACTTCTGCCTTACCAAAATTCTGACAACGGCCTCCGTTATGTGAGCAAGCTCCACACCACTCGCAATCAGCAACATAGACAGAAGCTGCTGGTGGCTTGATCGGTGTGGTAGACTTCTTCAAATGCTTCTCTACCTCTGCCTTGATAGCTGCTTCGAAATCTAGCTTGCTCCTCGATCCTTCAGATTGTCGCTCCCAGTTCCTTGACTTGGCGGCACAGTTTGCGAAGTGAAGAAGAGCAGCTTCAGGAGTGAGTGTAGTGCAATCCCCTTCAGCTAGAGAATTGACCCACTTGGCGGATTCTTCTCGAAGTCCTCGAGAGAAGACTTCAGCTAACTGCCTCTGCTCGAATCCATGATGAGGGCAGGTGTATAGAAGTTCTTGGAATCGATTCCAAGTATCGTATAAGCTCTCTCCTTCTTTCTGGGAGAATCTGGCGATGCTGTCCTTGATGGCGGTTGTTCTGGCTGGAGGGAAGTATTCTTCAACAAAGTCCTAAGCCAGAGTATCCCAGTTAGTGTAGTAGCCAGGTGGTTTGCCAGTAAGCCACCTCTTAGCAGCGCCTTTCAAAGAGAACGGGAAAGCTCTCAGACAAAGAGTGTTTTTGTCGAGGTTTCCGTTTTTAAAAGTACTGCAGAGATCAAGGAAGTCTGCAAGATGAGTGCACGGATTGTCTAGGGGCCTGCCTTCAAACTGTAAATCCCTAGAGATCATGGTCAAGAATGGAATCTTGATCTCGTAGTCAGGATCTCCTTCAATGCGCGGAATGGCAATGGCAGATCGAACGCTAGTCGCGCTCGGCTTGTTATAGTCTGCTAGACTCTTCTGTGCAGGTGGTGGCGGCGGCGGTTGCTCGCCGTTTGGTGGTAATCTATCGGTCATGGTAGGAGATGGAGGAGGTGAAAGTGACTCGGTGTATGAAGCGGATGAAGAGTGCGGTGAAGACGGAGATGAGGAACTCTCATTCGGTTCCTCGATCTTGATCGGAGTGATGAATGGATTGGATCTGCCTTCCTTCAGAATCTGTGATCGTAGAGGTGTAGCAGAACTGCCTGGATTCCCTGCAATCTTAGCCTGTTCGGTTTGAGAGCGAGTCCAAGGAAGGTGAGGCATACACCTGTAAACCTACAGATAACAAAGACAAACAAAACCAGTGTAAAATCGAAGTGGATGGAAAAATGAAAGATGGAAAATAGAAGAATACATTGCCAGATCTTCTTTCAACAATCAAAAGAAGTCCCTGGCAACGGCGCCAATTTGGTGACACGCCCGGTCGTTGGTCGGGATCACACAAATAAACTAACAAAGCTAGCAAGCAGTGGTAGATCGTATTCCGAGGGTTTTCTATGACTGGCTACTGGGAGAACTAGCAAAGTATTCAAGATCAAACACGTTGTGCGTGGTGTGAGTTCCACGACTTCTAATTCTAAGGAATGCAGAAAAATTAAAAAGATTAAACTAAAGCAGATTGGGAATTATGGTTTGAAAACAAGGATGACAGACGAACTTAGACTTTGAATCCCCCTTCGTTCCCCAGAGCATTGGCAATCAACAGATCAGCGGATTTCGATTCTCATTCAATCAATTACTAAGTCACCACCATAACTCCTTACCCTTAGGTTTAAGACCGGCGAACGTTCGCTCTATCCGTTCTAACTACCAAGATTAACTAGCCGCCCGGGTACGGTCGCCTCTCGCAACGACTTAATTAATTGGTGTGATTACTAATGATTAATGAGTTACTCTTGCAGTGAATTAACCCTAACCGGTTCCTACGAAAGGCACGCTCCAATTATAAGGTTAATTGTTCAATTCGATATTCTAAAGTAAGGCGAGCGTTCGCTTCTATCCTTAGCTTAACAAGAATCTAATCTAGGTGATCAATCCAGACAAGAAACATAAACAATGAAGAACAAATCAAACATGAAAAAGAACTGATTGAATTTCGAATCTAATCACCGCCGATCCGTGACCGCTTTAAAGCCCTGGGTCACTTAGGGTTCATCTAGTCTAAGCTCTAACGAGTTTAGCTACTCATGATCATTACAAAAGAAACAAAGACAAAGAGAGAGTTCATCATTCAAAGGAAGAACAGAAAAGAATCTGAAAAACCTAATTTAGACGACTCTGGCAGACTTCGATCTTCGGTAGGTCACACTCCTAGCTCCGGTTCTCCGAGATGGAAGGGATGGCGTCACGATCTCTATCCGGCTCTTCGAACTCCAACTCTTCGTTCCAGAACTTCAGAGGATTCTGATCTCGAAAAGTTGTGTTTTTGTAAATTATGATTCTTCTCTCTATTGGGCCGCCGGGTTAAGTATAAATACTTAACCCTAAACTGGCCGGATCAGTGTATTATTTTTGCCGAAATTCTTAAGGAATTTTCGGCGAAAATTCCTTTGAGTTCAGGGGCTGACTTCTCTGGTCTTGATTTTCGGTCCGAAGAGTTGATTGATTTCACCGAAGACTTCCTTGTCTTGGCACCAGTCTGAATGTGGTGTTGTTTTCGCCGAAAACCCTAGGGTATTTTCGGCGAAAATATCTTTGTATTCGGGCAGACCTTTGGTTGGACTTTGATTGGCTCTTTTGATCGATTTTGGTTTGATTCCTCGAGGTTCCTACGCCTTAGACACGTCCATGGCTACTTTATTTGACGGCAAAAACCTGTGCTAACACAAAAACACTAGAAAACCATCAAATAGACCCGAAACGGGCCAAAGTAACACAAATGGCACGAGATAGGGCAATCGATTGAATATTCGTTATTCTACCCTAAAAGTCATGTCTTAAGCAAAGAAATGTCGCTTAAATGAGGCTGATAATCACGTCAAATCGAGTGTCATCACCTATAGCCATTAAACAAGTGGTCTTAGCTATTATGTCCAGACGTGTAAACCCCTCTAGCAACTAAAAGAAAATCGACACAAAAGAAAAAAATTAATCAAGTAAGAAAAGAAAGAAAAAATCAAAAAAAAAAAAAAAAAAAGAAGAGAAAAGTTTCAAGTTTCTAGTTCAATAAAACGTTCTTCTCCCTACAAATGGAAGAACGAAGTCAAAAGAAAAGTTGAAAAGAAAAGAAAAATTGTGCAAAGAAAAATAATAAAGTGCTAGGTTGCTTGAGGGTAGCATAGGACGAGCGTTCACTATTCCACCCGTGTCTGGTTAGACGGTAGGTAGCCATAGGTTAGATTCGAGGGAAGTTAGTCGAAAGCTACACCGCACCAAGCCATCATCATACATTCCCTTCATCCATCGCATCGTAAACCCAAGTAGTGTAGAATTCATTATGGTCCTAGCAGGGAAGTCCTTCTTGACTAGATACTCGCGTTATCACAGTGGTGGAGATGTGGTCGAATTGCAAACCTATGACAGAATTCAGTAACAGAAAATGATCGAGACCAGAAACACGTCCTTAAACACAGAGAGTGAGAGTTCCCGTTGTACTATATTTATCATGTGTGAGGAGTCTGGTCGGTTAGGTCAATTCGTGCATAATTGGTTGCTAATTACTTGTCGTGTGCAGTTTACTAGTGAGACCAGGTTGTTTGGCTTATCTGTATACATGTCAGGTTTCTTGTTCTAGGAATTAGCTTTCTAATAATTCATTGTGTTTGATTGAGCTACAATTTAATCGATCTTATCATTTATGAACATGAGTGTTTCTATTCAGTTTGCTTAAGGACAAGCAAAAGCTTAAGTGTGGGGTACTTTGATGACACTCGATTTGACGTGATTATCAGCCTCATTTAAGCGACATTTCTTTGCTTAAGACATGGTTTTTAGGGTAGAATAGCGAATATTCAACCAATTGCCCTATCTCGTGCCATCTGTGTTACTTTGGCCCGTTTCGGGTCTATTTGATGGTTTTCTAGTGTTTTTGTGTTAGCACAGGTTTTTGCCGTCAAATAAAGTAGCCAAGGTCATGTCTAAGGCGTTGGAACCTCGAGGAATTGCACCGGAATCGATCAAAGGAGCCAATCAAGTTCAGAAAATTCCTGCCCGGTTTACAAAGGAATTTTCGCCGAAAATACCCTAGTATTTTCGGCGAAAATATCAGCACAAATCAACTAAGGCAAACTGAAGGAAGTTTTCGGCCGAAAACTCTAAGTTTTCGGCCGAAGCAAAAATGACAGGAGAATTCAGCCAAAGGACCGTCCATTTACACGATTATTTTCGGCAAAAATAGTAAGGTATTTTCGGCGAAAATAATAGAACAAATCCGGCTGAATTAGGGTTAAGTATAAATACTTAACCGGCGGCCCAAATCAAGATATACCTCATAACATACTTTCATAATCACAATTCCAAGAATTCTCTGAAGTTCTGGAGCGAAGAGTTAGAGTTCGAAGAGCCGGAAAGATATCGTGACGCCATCCCTTCCACCTCGGAGACTCGGAGCTAGGATTGCGGTTTACCGAAGACCGAAGTCTGTCAGAGTCGTCTTAATTAGATTTTTCATATTCTATTTTGTTCTTCCTCTGGATGATGAACTCTTTCTTTGTTTTTGATTCTTTTGTGATAAACATGAGTAGCTAAACTCGTTAGAGCTTAGACTAGATGAACCCTAAATGACCCAGGGCTTTAAAGCGGTCACGGATCGGCGGTGATTAGATTCGAAGTTCAATCAGTTTCTCTTTCATGTTTGATTTGTTCTTCATTGTTCATGTTTCTTGTCTGGATTGATCACCTAGATTAGACTCTTGTTAAGCTAAGGATAGAAGCGAACGCTCGCCTTACTTTAGAACATCGAATTGAACAATTAACCTTATAATTGGAGCGTGCCTTTCGTAGGACCCGCGTTAGGGTTAATCCACTGCAAGAGGAACTCATAAATCGTTAGTAATTGCACCAGTTAAGTTAAGTCGTTGCGAGAGGTGACCGTACCCGGGCGGCTAATTAATCTTGGTAGTTAGAACGGATAGAGCGAACGTTCGTCGGTCTTAAACCTAAGGGTAAGGAGTTATGGTGGTGTCTTAGTAATTGATTGAATGAGAATCGAAATCCGCTGATCTGTTGATTGCCAATGCTCTGGGGAACGAAGGGGGATTCAAAGTCTAAGTTCGTCTGTCATCTTTGTTTTCAACCCTAATTTCCAATCTGCTTTAGTTTAATTTTTAAATTTCTCTGCCTTCCTTAGAATTAGAAGTCGTGGAACTCACACCACGCACGAAGTGCTTACATTCGAGTATTTTGCTAGTTTTTGGAGTAGTCAATCATAGAAGGCCCGTGGAATACGATCTATCCTAGCTTGTTAGCTTTGTTAGTTATTTGGTTGAACCCGAACAACGATTTTAGGCGTTCACCAGTACCCAACACGGCTAGGGAAAGCTGGTGGAGGGCCCTGGAAGGCGGGTGTGACGGGAGCGGGGACTCGGGAGCTGGAGGCAGTATCAAGTCTCTGCTTGGTCCTGCGCTCATGAGTTACGTTCCTAAGCAAGAAAACAAACCAGATTAGTCAAACTAAAACCCTACCCCACACTTAGTAGAAAAACTCAATTTCACAAAGAAATGAGCAAAACCGAGTGGGGGTAAGCAGAGCAGATTAACTGGTAATCACAAACAATTAAAATACATACTTAGGAACAGCCAGAATGGAATTATCACAATCAGAGTTCATAAGTCAAACCGACATTCAAAAAGTCAACATAATAGAACATTGAACCCTAATCATGGCAATACTAGCACAAAGCGGAAAATGACGGTATAATATGATCTCAGATGGGAAACACAATAATATGAACGTAAATGAGCACATAAGGCAGCCAAATGATCATAAACAGTTCATGGTCAAACCGACATTTTTCAAAAGTCAACACCACAAAGAATCGATCTTATGCATAGCAACACATGATCAAACGATATGAAAATTAAGCATAATACTCCCTAAGCATGCTAGATCAGTCCAAAGAGTTCAGCTAACCTAGTTCACACGAAATCAGTTGGCACGCAAATCGAGGTAAATTGAAAAGTCAACCGAAAGTCAACCCCGACGAAATTCAGCATTCAACATGTCAAAAGATTCGGAATGAAAAGTTCTACTACTTACCTTGAAGCCATAGGAGCTGAAAATGAACGGAGAGAGAGAAATCTGTGAAAAATCAAACATTTTAGGGTTTGGCTGAACGGGAGCCCTAGAGCTCCGATTCGGACGATCTACGTCTCAAAACGATTGGAAAAGGAAGGGGAGTAGGGCGGCGGCAGCGGGTTTGGTCGGCGGCGGCGAGTGTTTAAAACAAAAGGGGGAGGGGTTTTAAGTTTTCGAAAATGGAAGTGAGGAGAGAGAGGAGACACGATCGGGAATTAAAAGGGATAGGTCCAAAAATTTGCCTTGAGTTTTTTGGTGAGAACTAGGGCCAATTTTCGCTGAAAACATCAGTTAAAAAGCACTGCCGGTTTTTCAAAAGGATTTTCGCCGAAAACTTCAAGGATTTTTTGGCGAAAAGTTTAACTAAAATCGTCTGGAAACACAGTGGGATTTCAAAGGGAGTTTTCGCCAAAAACAGGGTACATTTTCGCCGAAAATTTTGACCTGTACGATTGAAAATATTTTCGCAATCCCGGCAAACTTCAGAAAATCATAATTAAATTCACAAAAATCAGAACAACCTCAAACAACTTGCGATTGACACTATGACACACAGACTACACACGAAAAATAAGAAATCAAACAAACTGACACTTTTGGCTCCCCAGAACCGACTCTAAAACACTAAGGTTGACACAAATGAAAATTGACTCCAGCCGTGGGTTGCCTCCCACGAAGCGCTCTTTTATTAACGTCCTTGAGCTGGACGATACCTGGACGGTATTAGGAGACATCCCAACTCAAGATCTCCTTAACACTGGCATCAGAGTTCATGAAGTAGAGCTTCGGGGTACCTCCGTCAAGCGTGAATTTCTTCCCGTTAGCATGTGTAAGCTTGGTACGTCCATCGGGAAGGTGATCAGTAACCTTGAATGGTCCGAACAGTTCTCTTGAGAGTTCAACCTTCATGAGTGTTATGATGGAAGGACTGAGGACTGTCGGCTTCATTTTCTCCTTAACCTCCGGCTTTGTTTCACCAGGATCGGTGATCGTAGGTATTTCCTCAAGAGATGCTTTTTGCTTCTCCTTCAATACTTGTTCCGGCGCCGGTAGCTCGGAACGAATTGGTGGTGCAGCTGGCTCGGATGAAGGTGGCGGCACAACTGGTCTCCAGACCATTTGACTCTTCGTCTTCTTGTTCTTCCCCCGGGGTCTACCAGGTTCTTTGCTCGGCGGTGAAGAAGAGGCTTTCAGTTCCTTCTTCTTTGGCGGCTTTTGAACAGCAGATTTTGGCTTCTGCTTCATAACCTGTTCAACATCTGCAACAACAATTGATCTAGGCACACTAGAAGAGACATCAGTAACGGAGTTGACCGGAGTCAACTCCACAGTTTCAACAGCTAGGCAATGAGATTCTTCATTCAAAGGGGTATATTTCATTCAGTCTTTAAGGCGAAATGTTATTGTGTCTTTACCAACCCTCAAAGTTAAAGAACCATTCGGAACATTGATTTGTATTCCGGATGTTGCCATGAAAGGTCGACCTATAAGAATGGTAGAATCCTCTTCACTAGTATCAATGATCACGAAGTCAGCTAGGAAAGTGAAAGGACCACATTTAGTAACAACGTCTTTGATTTCTCCCCTAAGGGTTTTCAATGATCTATCAACAAACACAAGGTGTATGTTAGTCGGTTCAAGTTTCCCTAGATTCAATTTCTCATACAGACTCATAGGCATAACGTTAACAGACGCGCCTAGATCAACCAAACAATGCTCTATCTCAACATCATCAATGACTAGAGGTAGAGTGAAAGAACCAGGATCAGAACACTTAGCTGGATATGGAGAGGAAGTCTTCTTGCTACGAATTTCAGGATATCCTCCTTTGCTCCCCTTCATGCCAGTCTCGATCCTCGCATTTGGCAGCATTCACTACAAAAAACAGCTCTTTTGCGTCGGTTGAAACGTAGCAATTTAGCGTCGGTCGGTTAACAACCGACGCTAAATAGTTGAATTCGCATTTTAGCGTCGGTTGTTAGTCGACCGACGCTAAACTTAGCACGTCAACCGATGCTATTAGCCGTTCAGGGTCGATTTTTTGGTCTGACCGGATGGTTTGCTCAGCGTCGGTCAGAAGAAGCAATTTAGCGTCGGTCATCGATCGACGCTAAAACGCGTGTAATTAACGTTGCCTGACACGCGTTTTAGCGTCGGTCATCGACCGACGCTAAACCGCGAACATATAAACCCCCCCAGACGACAGAAATCAGTATGCAACTCCTCCCCAAAACTTGAAAGTCTCTCAACTCCAAATCCTCTGAAATCCTCTGAAATTGCCAGCATTCGAGCTAGGAGCTGCTGTGACTCTGTTCTCATCACCGTGCTTCCTTGACATTTCCTCCTGTGTTTTGGGGTAAGTTATTTAATTTTTAGATTGTAATTTAAATTTTGTTTATTTTGTAGAGAATTATAATTGTATATGTTCTGATTATTAGGATTGTAGAGAATTAGAATTGTATACTTTGTGATTATTAGAATTGTAGTGAATTGAAATTGTTGTGACTCCTAGAATAGTATTGAATTGTAGATTGTAATTTAAATTTCGTTTAGTTTCTAGATTGTATGTGTCATTAGCATTGTTGTGGATTGAAATAGTTATTATGATTAGTTCTAATTGTACATGTTGTGTGGTTATTTTCTCAGTGCCCGTATCGAGTAGTGCTTTTCTCGTGGTTCTGTCTTCTGCCTTTTTGTCACTCACCCCGGTGTAAGGTATGCATTTGTTGTCTTTTTTTTTACACGTAAATTAATTGATTGTAATATGCATGTCTCATAAAAATGATTAAACTTGTATAGTAATATGTATGTCGTCAAGATTAATCTAATTCCTAGTAATATGTATGTTTTCACTATGATCAGTTATAATTTGTTTTTATGGTTTAATGCGAGTAAAAGTATATGATTACCGTGTTACGTGTTTTCTGTATGAATTATGTGGTAGTTATAATTTATATTGAAAATGAGATTAATTAGTACAATTGTTTGTTATTTTTAATTATTTGTTAGAATATGATTAATATTAGAATTCATTGGTTGAGTTATGGTTTGTTTTTAAGTTATCTAAACTCAGTAACATATTGCTAGCTACTTCATGGTAATTTCGTACAAACACTAGTTACTAGTATATTATTTGCTACAACATGATTCTAAATTAACGTTATAACATAGCATTTTACCTTAGTTAACTTATATATAGATTATGATCTCCAGTACTGAGAATCTATTCCCTACACTAAATCAGGTATCTCCTAATGGATAAATCTTGGATTAACACTCCAAGATTATCACCGGAGTACATGATTGGCTTAGAAAGCTATCTGAATTTTGCTTTCTCCAACAACAACGACGGAGAGCAAATAGTCTGTCCATGTCCAAAATGTGGATTCAAGAAGTGGTTGTGTAGAGATGATGTGTATGAGCATTTACTCTGCAAGCCATTTCCGCCAGGACATACTGTTTGGGATCGACATGGAGAGCGACATGGAGAGCGTCTGTATGGATCTTCTTCTAGGACTGCACGTACAATAGTGCATGGAAATGATCATAATAGATCACTTCGTTCAATGGTTAATGATGCTTTTGGTGTCGTTACTGAGGAGGTCCGCGAGACTACTACTGAAGTACTTGCTAATGAAGATGTTAATGAGGAAGGTCAATTGAATGAAAAAATTCCTATGAGCGAAGATAATGACACTAGCATCCCTGAGCCAATACAAGAGCCGGTTGATGATGACAATGTAAATTTGAGGGATTTACTAAAAGATGGAGAAACAGTACTATACGAAGGATGTAAGAAGTTCTCCAAATTATCTTTCATTCTGAGACTTTATTATATCAAGGGGATGCATAACATCAGCGATAAAGTAATATCAATGATCCTTGAGCTGCTGCGTGAAGCTTTCGAGTTTGCCAACATACCGGCAACAGGATATAGTGCAAAGAAAATGATCAAACGGCTTGGGCTGGGATACACAAAAATTCATGCATGTGTGAACGATTGTATGTTGTACTGGGGTAATGACATAGATGGGATGAGTTGCAGGATTTGCAAGCAGTCTAGATACAAGGATGGTGGTGTTGATGATGACGTAGTTGATGGAAGCAAAGAGAAGAAACTTAAGGCATTGAAAATATATTGATACTTTCCAATAATTCCAAGTTTGCAAAGATTGTTCATGTGCCCTAGAACAGTTGAGAGTATGGTGTGGCATTCTACAGAAAGAACTACTGATGGAATGTCGCGGCATCCACGAGATGGTCAAGCGTGGGTTGACTTTGACACTAGGTATCCTGAGTTTGCTTCAGATCCGAGAAATGTTAGGCTCGGCCTTGCTACTGACGGCTTTAATCCTTTTGGGAATATGAGCCTTAGTCACAGCACATGGCCAATTGTACTAATGCCATACAACACGCCTCCGTGGGAATGCATGAAGTCAACAGGTATGATATTGTCTGGTATCATTCCTGGAAAGAAAGCTCCTAGAAATGATATCGGTGTCTACCTACAACCTTTACTTGATGAGCTGAAAATGTTATGGGAAGGTGTAGAAGCATATGATTCAGTGAAGAAAGAATCATTCACGTTGAGGGCAGCATTAATGTGGACAATTAGTGATTTCCCTGGATTGAGTTTATTATCAGGGTGGAACACTTATACAGGACAGGCATGCCCCACTTGTAATCTAGACCAGGAGCCATTGCGTTTGGCAGGGAGTGGGAAGAATTGTTTCATAGGAAGTCGACGATTCTTACCTGCAGAACATCCTTGGAGATTACAAAAATCCAAATTCAATGGTGATGTTGATTTAAGAGAGGCAACCAAACTCTTATCTGGCTCTGAAATTTTACAGCAGATTGAGAACATCAATGTTACTTTTGGGAAGACGAAGGAGAGTGAACCGCCAAGGAAGAAAGCAAGAGGTGATGGAGGAAACAAAAAAAAGCAGAGCAATGGAAGAAGAAGAGTTGTTTCTTTCAGTTACCTTATTGGGAGTTCAATAAGTTGCGACACAATTTGGATGTTATGCACATAGAGAAGAATGTATGCGATAATATCCTGTACACTTTGATAAATGAGAAAGATCGAAGTAAGGATCACTTGAAAGCAAGGATGGATTTGAAACTGATGAAAATCAGAAGAGAGCTTTGGCCAAGACCAGATGGGAAAACTTGTCCAGCAGCTATATACACAATGGGTAAACGAGAAATTCAAACAATGCTCGAAACCTTGAAAGACATTGTTGTACCAGATGGATACTCAAGCAACATATCTCGTTGTGTTGATGTGGAGAACCGAAAGATATTAGGGTTGAAAACTCATGATTGTCATATATTAATGCATGAACTTCTACCATTGTCCATCCGGAATGTGTTGCCTGCACAGGTCTCATCTGTCTTAGTGGAATTATGTTCATGCCTGAAGCAATTATGCTCGAAAGTGGTTCATGTTGATGGATTGGATACGTTACAAGAACGCATTGTGGTAGCTCTATGTCGTTTGGAGATGATATTCCCTCCGTCCTTTTTCACAGTGATGGTTCATCTAGTGGTCCATCTAGTTGAAGAAGTTAGACTTGGGGGACCAGTCTATTACCGTTGGATGTACCCTATAGAAAGGTACAATATAACAATCGGTTATTACATGCATTTGTTATGCGTTTACTTTATGATTTTACTAATAACAAAATCCTTGTCCAAACCAGATTTCTTGGAAAGCTGAAATCTTTTGTCAGAAACCGATCCCAGCCAGAAGGTTCAATTTCAGAAGTTTGGATTTCTTAGGAGATTATTACATTTGTCTCCTTATACTACGAAGATGGAGTTGAAACTCGGTTCAGCCGTGGTTCTCGACTCCATGATCAAGTGAGAGATGAATCCCTTGGCATATCCAAGTTCCCTTCAATTGGACGTCATGTTGGCGGCGAACACCCCTATAAGTTAAATGATATGGAATGGTTACAAGTACACCGACATGTCCTTATAGGGGCTAACGAAGTCAGTCCTTTCCTACAGTAAGTACATATACTAAACTGCACTTATGGTGTGACTGTTATTCTATTTTAATTCTTCTCTATTGAATATGAACTTACTAGGGAGTTCCAAGCAATCACAAAACATCGATTACGAGGAAGATCAGCAGCTGAAGTTGAAAAAGTTGTACATAGAGACTTTGTGCAATGGTTTAGGAGTCGTGTAAGTATACTATGAGTTTCATTAACCTTTGCATGACGACAACTTCCAATCATCTATTGTGATACAGTATTATTTTTATTGTCATTACACAGATACTAGATGATACCGAAGTAGTACATTCGAATAATCTAAGATTGTTGGCACGAGGACCTTCTCGACAGGCTTATCATTATACTGGTTACGACGTGAATGGTTATCGTTTCCGTACAGTTAGTCGTGATAAGGGTCTCAGTACTCAGAATAGTGGTGTGTACGGCAGCTATGAAACTCATAGTTATTCTAGCTCAGTGGACAATCAACCTCACACAAGCGAACTCGCGTACTATGGAAAGTTAGAAGACATACTTGAGCTGAATTATTATGGAGATTTTCGTGTGGTATTATTCAAGTGTAAATGGGATAACACTCACAATCCAAGGTATGTGAAGAAAGATAGGTTGGGGTTCACGCAACTTAATTTCTCACACTTGCTCTACACGGGAAGTCGCTTAGATGACGAGCCATTTATTGAAGCAAAGGTGGCCTGAATGGTCTACTATGTGGAAGATAAGGTGGATAAGGGCTGGTGTATTCCTGTACATATCAAACCCAGAGATGTCTACGACATGGGTGATGAGGAAGGCAACTTAGCGCATGAGAGTGAGATGATTATGAATCCAGAGTTGACTGATTTTGATAATTCCACTGATCTACCCCTAGCCAGGCCTGGAATTGTAGAGTTCGATGATTAACTAGTGTTTGGTAAAATTATTTTGTGGTAAGTGTTATTGTTCTATATTCAATACTCGAACTATTATTTCATAAATATTTGGATTTGGATTTGCAGATATGCCTCCTCGTTCAGGTCCTTGGTTGGTAGAGCTCATCGATCCAGCAGGAGTTAGGACTCAGGAGCCTGTGACTAGTAGCCAGATTTTGAGCCTTCGTGATGGCAAGAAGGTCATCATGCCTTGGGGGCCTCTAGGGCCTACGGCTTCGGGCCCCACCGCTCTGTTGGGCCAGTTCACGGGTCTGCTGGGTAATGACCAGAACCTCATCCCACTACAGTATGAGGAGTGGCCCAACGTGACGGAGGGAGAGAAGAATGATTTGAAGGCTACTGTTTTTGTAAGTATTCAAATATGAAATTCATTCTTGTGTTATGTAAATTTAATAATAATTATTAATTTGCAATCATTGAATTTGATGCAGCGTTGTATCGTGATTGAGCCATCAGAGTTGACAGACGCTGCGACTAAGTACATCATGGAGGATATTGGCAGGAAGTGGAAGGACTGCAAAACCTGCCTTTGGAGAAATTATGTGGTTAACACATACAAGAATAAATTGAAGAAGGAAGCTGAAGAAGCGGGCCAGGACTTCGACTGGGATGAGTTTGTGGATATCCCTAGGGCGTGGGCAATAGAACACAAGCCGGGCAGGATCTCTCCGCCTATGTGGGCACAGTTTGTGGATATCAGGCTGAGACCCGATAATGTGGTAAGTCATTTACAAATTAAGCCTTATGTGAATATATTATATCAACGTACATCATTGAAATGAATAACATTTTGTAGGCGAGATCTCGCAAGAATTCAGTCGCCCGGAGGACTTACACCTCACCCCACACTGGAGGGTCAAAGAAGTTGTGAGTTAGAGGACTGGAGTTGGTAATAATCCAGTTCACCTTTCCAATAATTTTGTGTATTAGTACGTTTTAGAAAGTGTATTCATATTGTCTAGTTCGTACACTTGTAGGCAGCGGAAAGGGGAGGAAATGCGCCCAATAGAGGTGAGTTGTATGCTATCACTCACACAAAGAAGGATCAGACTTACACTGATCCTAATGTGGTAAGTACTTGATGACCTATTCCAATCTAACAAAATAATCTCCAATAGTGTCTATTTAATTAACTTTGGTTTGTGAAACCCATTTGTGTCACACTATAGCGGTTGGTGGTTCGACCGGAACACTATAGCGTCGGTTGACACGCGTTTTAGCGCCGGTCGACCAAATGACCGACGCTAAAATTTAGCGTCACCAGATCTGGCATCGTTTTAGCCGACCGACGCTATTTATTTTGGCGTCGGTCATGACCGACGCTAAAACGCGTGTACAACCGACGCCAAACAGCTTTTTTTGTAGTGATTGCTCTTGGAAAAGGAGGTTTCACATAGTACGGGGCAAGAGGAGCATCATACTCCTTAGGCGCCACTTTCTGTGCTTCCTTCTTCTCTGGAGTTTTAGGGATCCTGCATAAATAAATCAGAGGAAACATTAGTAGGTGGATCAGTAAAATCTTGAACAGTTACCATCTTGGCTTGCTCTTTTCTCGGATTCGGCTCTGTCTGGCTTGGAAGTTGGCCAAATGATCAATCAGATGCTAGCATGCTCGAGATGTGGTTCACAGCTTGCTCAATTCTTTGACCGGATGCGATCTGTTCTTGATTAAAAGCATCTTGGGCTTTAAGCCTCTCTTCATCATCATCGAGCCTTGCTACAATCAGGTCAAACTTCTTGGCTATTTTCCTCTCCCAAATGTTCTCAGACGTAAAATTCTGAGGTTGCTGTGCACCGGTGAGTCTGGGAGGATCTTGATAACTATTGTCCCAACATTGATTCTGACTCTGGTTGAATCCAAAGTTGTGAGGAGGACGCTCAAGGAAGCTTCCCTGTTGTTGAGGAGGTGTTCTGAACTGACGGTAGTCGGGGTAGCCTCTTTGATCCTTGGTGAAGCCTTGATCGATGAAATTCACTTCCTCTGTAGACCAGTTATTAACTGTTCCAAAGATCTCCTTCATATGTTTCTGTACTTCAATCTTAATCTTATCTTCACGGCTTGGTCGGCTCTTGGCTGCTCCAAATTGTCGCTCCAAATTCCTGGACTTAGATGCGCAGTTCGCAAAGTGAAGAAGAGCAGCTTCTGGTTCGAGTGTTGTGTAGTCGCCATTAGCTAAGGTGTTGACCCATTCAGCCGTTTCTTCATTCATTCCTCTGGCAAAGATCTCGGCTAGCTGCCCCTGCTTGAATCCATGATGAGGGCACTCAAAGAAAAGCTCTTGGAATTCATTCCAAGTATCATATAAGCTCGCTCCTTCCTTCTGGGAGAATCTGGCGATGCTGTCCTTGTAAAATGTTGTTCTTGAAGGAGGAAAGGATTCCTCTATGAAGTCTTGAGCTAGATTATCCCAGTCGGTGTAGTAGCCAGGTGGTTTCCTACTGAGCCATGTCTTGGCGGTGCCTTTAAGGGAGAATGGGAAGACTCGTAAGCAAAGATTGTTCTTACCGAGGTTCCCGCTCTTAAGCGTCTCGCACATGGCTAGGAAGTTCGCCAAATGTGTGCATGGGTTATCTTGCGGCTCCCCTTCGAATTGTAGATCCCTAGAGATCATTTCCAGTTAGGGATTTGTGATCTCATAGTCAGGATCGTCATCGTTGTGCGGCACAACGACGCTAGATTGAAAACTAACCGCAATTGGTCTATAGTAATCCGCCATGGTGCGTTGAGCAACCACTACGGAAGGAGAAGGTGGTGGTGAATCTGAAGTAGTGGATGAAGCGGATGAAGATGAGGAGTTCTCCTTCAACTCCTCAATCTTAATAGGGGTAGGAGGTGTAGGTGGAATGATTCTGACTTGCTTCTGAGCTCGTGGTTGCTTCAACGGAGCAGAATTACCCGACTTAAACTATGAGTGACCGAGCGGTTCATAAACCTGTAGAACAACCTACAAGCAACAAAAGCAAACATAACCGGCGTAAAATCGAAGTGGATGGAAAGATGAAAGATGGAAAGTAGAAGAATAAGATGCCAGTTCTTCTTTCAAACAATCAAAAGAAGTCCCCGGCAACGGCGCCAATTTGATGAACTGCAGAATAGCGGTTGGTCAAATAACTACCAAGCTGGAAAGCTAGGGTAGATCGTATTCCACGGGCCTTCTAATGATCGATTACTCAAATAAGCTGGCAAATTACTCAGGTTAAACACTTCGTGCGTGGTGTGAGTTCCACGACTTCTAATTCTAAGAGATGCACGGAAATCAAAAATTGAAACTAAAAACATATTGGAAATTGGTTGGTTAAAACAAAGATGACAGACGAACTTAGACTTTGAATCCCCCTTCGTTCCCCAGAGCATTGGCAATCAACTTAACAGCGGATTTCGATTCCCATTCAATCAATTCTAAGACACCACCATAACTCCTGACCCTTAGGTTTAAGACCGGCGAATGATGACACTCGATTTGACGTGATTTTCATCCCCATTTAAGTGACATTTCATGCCCCTTTGATTCCATTCTGATGAATATTTGGTGAAAATGTGTTTATTATGTAATTCTAGGCTCCTAGTGCATACATTGTCCATTTATTGGCTATTTTTACTCTTTTTGTGAGCTTTTATGTTGAGCCTCCAGGTTACCACATTATAGAGGACTCTCTCACGAGTCCAGCGCTTCAAACGGGGACCAAATCGGAGTTCAAACGGAGTGGGAATCATCGAAACAAGTTGGAGCTAGTTTTTAACTAACATTTTTGGCGAAAATCTGGTGATGTTTTCGGCGAAAATTCCTTTGAAAATCCGGGCAGAAACCCTAATTTTCAGCCTTTTCCAACTTGTAAAGGGTTTCTGGGGTTATATATAGACTTTTTGAAGCCAGATTAGACATACACGAATTTTGGCTGATTAGCCACGACTCTAGGGTCGATAGATAGAGTTTAGAGAGTTTGAAGATCCGTGGAGAGATCGTGACGCCATCCTTCCACCTCGGAGAGCTCGGAGCTTAAAGTTGAAGATCCAGGAGATCGAAGCTTCGCCGGAGTCGTCAGAATTAGGTTTTTTAGTTCTTATTTGTTCTTCCTCTGTATGATGATTTCCTTTGTTGCCTTTGATTCTTCTGTTATCGTTATGAGTAGCTGAACTTGTAGAGCTTAGATTAGATGAACCCTAAGTGACCCAGGGCTTTAAAGCGGTCACGGATCGGCGGTGATTAGATTCGAAGTTCAATCAGTTTTTCTTTGCATGGTTGTTTTGTTCTTCACTGTTTATGTTTCTTCTCTAGTTGATCGCCTAGATTAGGTTTTTGCAAGTTAGGGTTAGTCGCCAGATGTTGTTGCTAGACGTAGTCGCTAGACAGTTCCCTGCTTTGGCGCTTAAACCTGTCTTCCTTGATCACCTAGTTTAGATTCTTGTTAAGTTGAGGATAGAAGCGAACGCTCGCCTCTCTTTAAAACATCAATTCAACCAATTAACCTAATCATTGGAGTGTGCCTTTCGTAGGAACCAATTAGGGTTAATCCACTGCAAGAGTAACTCATAAGTCGTTGGTAATTCCACCAGTTAAGTTAAGTCGTTGTGAGAGGCGACCGTACCCGGGCAACTAATTAATCTTGGTAGCTAGATCGGATAGAGCGAACGTTCACCAGTCTTAAACCTAAGGGTAAGGAGTTATGGTGGTGTATAGAAACCGATTGAATGAGAATTGAAAACCGCTGGTCTTGTGATTGCCGTTGCCTTGGTGATCTAAGGGGTATTCGAAGTCTAAGCTCGTCTATCGTCCTGTTAGTCAACCTTTCTACTTTTTCTATCTTTTATTTTCCTTGTTCGTTAGATTAGAAGTCGTGGAACTCACACCACGCACAACTTGTTTAAATCGAGTAATTTGCCAACATATTTGAGTAGACAAGAAGAAGAGACCTCGAGTAGAATACGATCTAGTCTACCTTGGTAGATTAGTTATTTGATACCGCTAAAACTGCAGCATCAGTGAACATTCGCTCTATCCATTCTAGCTACCAAGATTAATTAGCCGCCCGTGTACGGTCGCCTCTCGCAACGACTTAACTTAACTGGTGCAATTACTAATGATTTATGAGTTACTCTTGCAACTGATTAACCCTAACAGGTTCCTATGAAAGGCACACTCCAATGATTAGGTTAATTGTTCGATTTGATGTTTTAAAGTAAGGCGAGCATTCGCTTCTATCCTTAGCTTAACAAGAATCTAACCTAGGTGATCAATCCAGACAAGAAACATGAACAATGAAGAACAAATTAAACATGAAAGAGAAACTGATTGAACTTTGAATCTAATCACCGCCGATCCATGACCGCTTTAAAGCCTTGTGTCACTTAGGGTTCATCTAGTCTAAGCTCTAAGAGTTTAGCTACTCATGTTTTTCACAAAAGAATCAAAGAAAAAGAAAGAGTTCATCTTGAACAGAGGAAGAACAGAAAGGATCTGAAAAACCTAATTAAGACGACTCCGGCAGAACTTCGATCTCCGGTAAACTGCAATCCTAGCTCCGAGTCTTCGAGATGGAAGGGATGGCGTCACGATCTCTTCCTGGCTCTTCGAACTCTAAACTCCGCTCTTGAACTCTTGAGAGTCCTTGAAGTATTTGGTATTAGTTGGTAATTATGATGTATCTTTAATTTTGGGCCGCCGGTTAAATATTTATACTTAACCCTAATACTGCCGGTTTTTAACTGAGATTTTCGCCGAAAATGTGAAGGGATTTTCGCCGAAAATCCTAGTGTAAAAGGGATGACCGCCGGCTGGATTCTTCTGTGGTTTTTGGAGCGCCGATTCTCGGCGAAAACTTCCCTTGGCTGACATCAGTTGATTTGTGCATGTATTTTTGCCGAAAATGTGAAGGGATTTTTGGCGAAATCTTCAGTGTAAAACGGGGCAAGAAATGGTTCGACTTGATTGGTTCCTTGGATCGAATCCGGTGCGATTCCTCGAGGTTCTAACGCCTTAGACATGTCCTTGGCTACCTATTTGACGGCAAAAACCTGTGCTAACATAGAAACACTAGAAAACCATCAAATAGACCCGAAATGGGCCAAGGTAACACAAATGGCACTAGATAGGGCAATTGATTGAATATTCGCTATTCTACCCTAAAAAACCATGTCTTAAGCAAGGAAATGTCGCTTAAATGAGGATGATAATCACGTCAAATCGAGTGTCATCAAAATACCCCACACTTAAGCTTTTGCTTGTCCTCAAGCAAACTGAATAGAAACGCTCATGTTCACAAATGATAAGATCGATCAAATTGGAGTTCAATCAAACACAATGAATTATTAGACAGATAATTCCTAGAACAAGAAACCTAACATGCATACTGATCAGCCAAACAACCTGGTCACGCTAATAACTGCACACGACAAGTAGTAGCAACCAATTATGCACGAATTTGACCTGACCGACCAGACTCCTCACACAGGGAATATATAGTACAATGGGAACTCGCACTCTCTGTGTTTAAGGACGTGTTTCTGCTCTCAATCATTTTCTGTTACTGAATTCTGTCATAAGTTTGCAATTCGACCACATCTCCACCACTGTGACAACACGAGTAACTAGTCAAGAAGGACTTCCCAGCTAGGACTGTAACGAATTCTACACTACAAGGGTTTATAATGAGATGGATGATGGCAAAATATGATGATGGCTTTGGTGTGGTGTAGCTTTCGACTAACTTCTCTCGAACTCTGAAGTCTGGAAATTAATCTGTGGAAAAAGTACATTTGAATGATGTCCGCCGGTTTGCTTAAATAGGGTTTGTCTGTATTTTCGGCAGAAAAGATAGGACTTCTCGGTGAGAACCTTGAAAGTTCTCATTGAGAACTTTAGTTCAGGGGCTCCTGTGCTGATTTCTTCAATATTTTTCGGCGAGTTCTTGCCGAGGAACTCTATCTGATTTCCTCCGGGCCTCCTATGGTAATTCTTCAAAACTTCTCGGCGAGATCTTTAGTGTTGGTAGGGGAGTATTTTGGTTTTGACTCGTTTGATTTTTGGCTCGATTTCGGGCAATTCTTTGAGGTTCCTTTGCTTCCCGAGCACATCCGTGGCTACGTTATTCATGTCAAAAACCTATGCATTCACAAAGCACTAGAAAAAACATCAAATAGACCCATAACGGGCCAAAGTAACCAAAACAATAGAAATAAAGCAATCAAGTGAAAACACCATAAACTACCCTAAAAACCGTGTCTCAAGCAGGTAAATGTCGCTTAAATGAGGCTGATAATCACGTCAAATCGAGTGTCATTAAGGGTGGATCTTATTTCGATTAGTATGGATACGATCGGAGACTAGCGTGAAGAGGAAATGGAATATATGTAGTTTGAAGAGGAGATGATGGATAAGGAATGCAAAAGGAAAGCATAATTTGTTTTGTTTAATGGACTAAATTAGTTTCAGCTCTACTTACTGCTATTAGACTCTCCCAATCAAAATTTCAGAATTTAGTCTGTGTACAAACTAAACTCAAGTTGCTAGGATCTTTCATTAATATTATTTTCCATGAGAGAGTTTTCTATCACTCTTGGACTTCTAAATTTGGATTATCATGTTGTTCGGTAATTCACAGGGTTTAGTAAGCCACGAGATCAAAGGTGTAGTAAATCGTTGGTAAACCATTTACTACACCACAAGATCAACGGTAGATTGGGTTAAAGATTTTATCTGTAAGAGATTCGAAATAGATGGAGATTCCAAATGGATGAGGATTGATAAATAGATTCCTTGTAGTTGATTTGGAGTGAAGTTAGCATGGATAGAAAATAAAACAAAATTACTAAATATGATTTTTGTCCAATCTATAGTGGTATTTAAGTTTGAGAACAAGGAAAATGGTATTTTAAAAAATTTATTGTTCTAACAAGTCTGTAATAGTAAAAACTTACTCGGAGCAATAAATGATCTACACTCAACTGTTTTATCTTAAAATAATCTATGGGATATCATCACATTATTTTTGCACATAAGACAAAGCTTGGATAACCTCCCTTATGACTGGCTCTTCAATTCTGATATTTGTAACTTGTTGTAAGATGCTTCCCCCTTGGTGGATGAATAATATTAGTGATTCAGTTGTAAAAAAAACGTAATTTCTCCTTACTCGTTAAAAAAAAATCAGCAGTGTTTATTATATATAGATATATTGCACTATTCATAAAAAAAAGATATATTGCACCATTTTAAAAAAATTAATTATCTATGATCTAACACTTATCTATACAAAATTATACAGAGTTTACATGTTAGGGAAAATCTACCATTAGGACACCCCAAAGTGTCCTCATATGAGGACACCTCTTTTGGCCAGGATTTAATCTTAAATTTTCTGTTCCATAAGTAGTTATATGGAACAATACAAACATGTTCTTAAATCATCAAAATGGAACAACATACGGTGAAATACGATCGATTAATCCTAATTTAAAACAATGTACGGTGAACAACCTTGAAACAACGTACGGTGAACAACCTTGAATCATCAAAGCTTAACTCAATCTGTTCAATCTCCCGTTACCCTATTAAATTGATCGATTAATCCTAATTTAGTGATTTTTCTCGCAACCCTAAAGAAAACATATATATCTTCCCTGCCGCCGCCGAGACAATACTCGCCGGATCCACCATCCTCGATCCGAACAGACCCATTCAGATCCGCCGTCCTCGATCCCAACAACTTCCGCTTTCGCTGCCGCCTCTCATGCCTGCCGGGCCTCCTCTTCTCCATGATATCAGAGTTCTGTTACCCAGATCGACTCGATTCTTCTGCGGCCCCACCACGAGTTCCTCCCCTGTCCACCGATGCGAATTGCAATGCTCCGCCGCCGTGGTCCTAGAAGCCGGTGGAGGAGATGCTCCGTTCCGAGGACAGGACAGCAAGGCGGATTAAAGATTAACTTCCGACTCTTCGTCGGCAACCCGGCTGGTGCCACGTGCCTCGTGGAACATTGAACGCTGGTAAACCGCTTGCTGGTGTGTGGGCCTGGCAGCGGCGGCGAGGTTAGAACACGGCGGCGAGGTTAGAGCACGGTGGTGGGAGCTTTGAAGGGAGAGATGTAAAATATAATTAGAGTATGTGAAACCCTAATATGATTTAGTATATATAGGAGTTTCAAATTACTATTTTGTCCAGATTAATTTAGGCCATTAGATCTACCTTCTAATCCTGTGGTTGTAAGGGATGTCCTAATATGAGGACACTAAGGGGTGTCCTAATGGTAGCAGATCCCTACATGTTATCTACCTCTACAACTTTTAATCATACAACATATAGTGAGAACTAAATTATTTGCTTAGACCATCACCTACTTCAATTTAGGGAAGAGCTAAGTTAGTCCATGCAATTTTTTTATCTCCCTCCTTCATGTTTCCCTCGAGGAACACATTACAGGTGCTTTCAACATCTTCGATAAGGTTCTTAGGCAATACGAATATTTTCATCTAATATTGAAGCATCTCCCCTGTCACAAACTCAATGAGTTGAATCTTACATGCATAGACAAATACTTTGTTTTCCACTCCGTAATTCTCTTGGTAATTTTGTCTAGAAGAAGCACTTTACAATATGATTTTTTCAACTTGCCTACTATGAAAGGAACTCGAAGATATTTGAAACTCCCAGTATAAAACCACAAGAAGAAACAATACCCTCTCTCAAACAATCATCAACTCTAGCAACAAAAACTTCAATTTTCTCTGGATTGTATTATAGGTTAGACATTTGATAAAATCTATCAAGTATACCTTCAATTCAAACGAATGAATCAACTAAGGCTTTTGTAAAGACCAGAAAATCATCTGCAAAACAAAGATGGGTTAATTTAACCCCTTTGCATGGCAGATGATAAAAAAAAGACCATCTTCAGCTCCTTTATCAAGTAAACAAGATAAACCTCGATTATAAGAACAAACAGGTTAGGAGAAATATGATCCCTTTGCCCGAATCCTTTTTTTTTCTAGAAAGAAACCACAAAGTGACCCATTTAAGTTAACCGATAACATTGTTGATTTAAAAAACAACTCAATCCAATAGACATAAGGAAGAGGAAAATCCATAGTTTTCATAATATTGATTAGGAAGTTCCAGGTCACAACGTCGAAAGCTTTCATTAAGTCTATTTGAAGAGAAATTTCAGGAGAAATACCTCTTCTGGCATAAGGATGAAGCACGTCATGGGCTAACATAATGTTGTCACTGATAAGACTTTCTTTAACAAAAGCTTACTGGGATTTTCCAATAAGATTATGCAGCACTTCACTCATTCAATTAGCTAGATTTTTTTAGATTAGCTTGTAAATCATGTTACAAAAGAGTTTGTCGATAATCTTTAATCTCTCTAGCATTAGTCTTCTTAGGAGTCAAATAAAGGATAACCGAGTTCACAAAAGGAGAAAGCTTACCTGAAGTAAATAGTGAAATGACATCATTAGTGACATCATCTCCAACTACCTCGCAACACCGTTTATACAAAGAAACACGATAGCCATCCAGACCAGAAGCCTTGTCATTGGCCATGCACATTAAAACTTTTCTTAATTCTTCAAGAGTGATAGGACAATTAAATTCGCTTGTTGATCTTCAGTTAACCTAGTTCTTACAATGCAACTCAAATCAATATTTTGCAGTTTTTCATGTTGTCCGAAGTAAATTGTTATAATACTTAACCGCAACTCCAGCCATCTCATCAAAATCACCAACCATTTCACCACAACCATTTTTTATATGCTTGATTGTTTTTTGAATATTCATAGTTATCACTTGAGAAAAAAGAATTTAGAATTCTTATCCCCATCCTTAACCTAAAGAGATGTTTCTTTCAGTCTTAAGATATATTCTTCATCACTTTGTAGAGTCTCAAGATCAATCATGCACTTTCTTGAATTATCAATATTGATCCTAGATGAAACCATGATCGCCCCGAAGGGGGTTATCAAAGATATATAGCTAGGCTAGGGTAGTATTCTCACAAGTCTCCTCATGCGACTTACTCATATTATGTGAGTGGTTGTTCAAAAGGGGTTTATGGTGTAAGTGCCACGAAAAAACCAAGTAAAAACAACGCAATTCGATCAAGGTAAATAAAAGTTAATCGTGGTCATCCTCAGTCAACTGACAAACGAAGGGCTCAAAGAGCATGGAAATGGACGAATTAAACGTAAGGAAATGTAAAAAGATAATCAAGATGAAGGTGGATGATATGAATGAGATTAGAAGGGCACCAACGATTACCCCCAAGGATCATGACTATTGACCAAGTAAGTGAATCTAAGATGAACAAAACTCGTTCCCATGCATTTCAACCAATAAGACAAGTCAAACACGAAATCTAGGACTCTCTCAAGACCCTCAAACAATAGCAAAACAACAAGCAATAGGAATCTCGTCACTAATTGACCAAATGCAAGACACATGCCAAATGTTCGACAAGATGCCTCTAAGGAGTTTCTACCAAAATTGAGCTAATTCTCGCCTCTCTATCTCTCTCTCGTGTAACAATAAATCAAACATCTATTCTAATATCTATGACACAATCACCCTCTCGGGACAAATCGAGCAAACATCAAAGCCAAAATCAAGAATTGTAATTAAATATGGCAAAAGCACAATGAAAAACAAGAGAATTCATGGCAATGGCATTAACGACAAGAGTTTATCATCATCCAACACACCACATATGGATAGTTGATCATTCTCCTTAGGTTTCCACAAGTCTATTCCAAGAGGATTTAGTTATACATAATAGAAGAAAGAAGGACACAACCTAGAATGAAGATTAAAGTCATGATTCTTCAGGGGCATTAGCACATTTGGTCCTTTAGGTTTTCAATAACTAACATGAAGGTACCCATCATATAAATCATGTCAAATTGGTAGTGAATATATTTTCCATCCAACACAGCAAAATAAAATAAATAATGAAATGAAATAACCGCCACGACCATCTCACGCCCACCTTTCCTTGAACGGACCAAGCCTCACAACGCGCGCGTCAAGCTCGACCTCTCACCTCTTACACTACAAGAAAATACTAATTTAGTCACGGTTTTTTTAGTCATGGTATGATGAACCGTGACTAATTTGTCACAGTTAACAAAGAACCGTGACTGATTTGTCACGGTAAAATAAAAACCCGTGATTAACTTGTCACGGTTTGCACAAAATCGTGACACATTTTTCACGATTTATACAAAACCGTGACAAGCTTGTCACGGTTTCATTTGAACCGTGACATGTTTGTCACAGTTTCATTTTAAAACCGTGACAAGCTTGTCACGGTTCAACCAAAACCGTGACAAGCTTGTCACGGTTTTAAAATGAAACTGTGACCAGCTGATCACAAAACCACGAATCCTCTCCCAAATCCCTAATTTCCCAAATCCATTCACAATGATTCATCGCTCGGACGATCGATCCTCGCTCTGACGATCGCTACTTGCTCGTCCCGCCGCCGACGATTCATCCCTGGTCGTCCCACCGGCGGCTATGCGTCCCTAGGTCCTCCCACCGCCGCCGAATCATCCCAGTCGTCCCCGTGTCTCAGTTCGTTAGCTCTTATAAGTCATCCCACACCGCTGGCGATTAATCCCAGGTCATCTCACCGCCGGCTATTCGTCATCCCTACGTCGTCCCACCGCCGGCGATTCATCTCATTCGTCTCTAGGTATGTGATTGTAAGACTGATTCAAGCTTCTAAGTTTGGTTAATCTGTTGATACGAAGTTTGGCTCAGGAACTCGCTGAATTTGAACCTAGCTGGGATGAGTTTATTTCACCTAGCTAAGTCATTTCAATTGTTATATTTGCTGCTGGTAATGACCTATAACACCCCGCCTTGGTTGTGTATGAAACAAACTAGTCTTATGCTTTCAAGTATCATTCCTGGACCGACTTAACCTGGTAATGACCTAGATGTTTACCTCCAACCACTGATTGATGAATTGAAGATGTTGTGGGATGGAGTCGAGGCATATGATTCATTTAAGAAGGAACGGTTCACCTTGAGAGCAGCACTAATGTGGACGATAAGCGATTTCCCAAGTCTTTGTAACCTGTCTGGTTGGAATACGTACATTGGTACTACATGCCCATGTTGTAATAAGGATCAAGAACCCCTTCGACTAAACATGGTTTGAAGTGGTGATTTTTAGGTAGTCGTCAATTTCTGCCAAGAGGACACCGATTTCGTTTGCAAAAGGCAAGGTTCAACGGTCAAACAGAGTTGTCGGATCCTCCAAGAAAACTTAATGGTTCTGAGATCTTGGAGCAACTGGAAAATGTGAATGTCACCTTCGGAAAGGGGCAACAAGCCAATAATGGTTTGGCGGGTAAGAAAAAACCGGAGCAATGGAAGAAAAAGAGCATCTTCTTTCAACTACCATATTAGGAGTTCAACGAGTTACGTCACAATCTCGATGTGATGCATATAGAAAAGAACGTGTGTGATAACATATTATACACCTTATTGAATGATAAATTCAAGAGGAAAGATAACCTAATTGCTAGAAAGGATTTGAAGTGGATGAATATCAGAAGTGAGCTCTGGCCTTTGGAGGATGGGAAAACGTGTCCTGCTACTACACACTCTTGGTAAACAAGAAATTGATGAAATGCTCAGAAGTTTGAAAGGGATATCTTTTCCTGATGGTTATGCAAGCAACATTTCACGTTGTGTGGACCTGCCTCATCGTAGGATGTTTGGCTTAAAGAGTCATGATTCACATATCATCCTGCATGATTTGCTGCCTATTGTGATACGAAATGTATTGCCTTTTAGCGTGTCAAGAGTACTGGTTGAGATATGCTCTTGCTTGAAGCAGTTGTGTGGATCGCATTCCATACCCGACTTGGAAAAGTTACATGATCGAATTGTATTGGCTTTGTGCCATTTGGAGATGATTTTCCCTCCTTCGTTCTTCATTGTAATGATGCACCTCCTACTACATCTGGTAGAAGAAGTAAAACTTGGTGGACTAGTTCATTACCGATGGATGTATCCCATCGAGAGGTATATACAACAAGTCCTTATAATAGTACCTTAATTTTCAGTTTCTAAACAATCATTGCAACATTGAAATATGTATGTGGTTATTAGGTTTTTAGGGAAATTGAAAACTTTTACTCAAAACAAGGCACATCCTGAAGGTTCAATTGCTGAAGGATGGAGGTTGGAAGAAATATGCACATTCTAATCCCAGTATTTTGATGAAAGTGTGGATACTAAATATAATCAGGAGAAACGAGTTGCTGATGCTCCTAATGGTTCTTATGATGATGCGAATGTCAATTTCTCGGTGGGAAAACCATTGGGTGGTACTGGACACCCCTTCAAACTATCTAACATGGAGATGCTTCAAGCCCATCGTCATGTGTTAGTTAACTCTGCTATAGTGGAGCCTTTTCTGATGTAAGTCGTTGTCAAGCTTTATGAAGTATCCATTTGGCAGTGTGATTTTTTACAGTATCTTAAATCAATGTAGGGAGTGTAAGGATGCTACAGAATCTCGGTTGGGAAGGAGACGTAAAAATGCGACTACGGTTCAAAGATATGTACATAGACACTTCGTACAGTGGTTTAGTGAACGGGTAATTCACCTTAATGTCTTGTGGTAATAATGTGTGTACATGAACATTTATCTAATATTACTAGTAAAATACCTGCAGATTCTAAATGATCCGATTGGAATTCACAATGACGATCTCATCATGCTTGCACGAGGTCCAGTATCTTGGGCGACAAGATACACTGGATATGACATCAATGGATATAGGTTCCGCACACTAGATCGTGACCTAACATTGAAAACACAGAACAATGGTGTTGCAGGTAGTTTTGAAACTAGTAGTGTATCTAGTTCATCAGATAACAATCCAATTCGTAGTGATCTATGGTATTATGGGAAGATAGTGGATATTGTCGAGCTGAACTACAATGGACGGTACACGACCTTGTTCAAATGTAAGTGGGCGGATACTATCAATCCGATATAGAACAAGATAGATGCATTAGGATTCAGATTGATCAATTTCAGTCACTTGAGAGATGTAGGTGACAAAGATGATCACGAACCATTCATTAGTGCGAGTGACGCACGACTGGTGTTTTATGTAGCCGACACACGAGATGCAGACTGGTGCATACCAATTCACATCAAACCAAGAGATACATATGAGATGGGTGATTAGGACGTACAAGAATGTCTACCACTTTCCAACCAAACTTTGCCTGTTACGGATAGCATTGTCGACTTAGAAATTGTTAGAGATGGTGTTGTTGCAGACTTTGATTAGAGTACATAAACATTATGTATTTATGTTATGTACCTCATCTTTGTTATATATGTAACGGGTTTGAGATTTGTTGTTGTTTTGTTTTTTGTACATTATGTGACATCTATAATATTTATGTTCATTGGTAGCTATGTCTGCTCTTGATGGGGATGGTAGTTCGAGCTCTGATGGGGAGAGTGATCCGACTCATGTGGATGGCATCATAGATAATTGGAACGATGCTCCACAAGTGTCGGCTAAGATCCCAGGTCACTGGACATTACCTATTATAGGTAGGTAAACACTTGTTTTTGTTTTCTTGTTTGCATATTGCTTCATATCTTAATTAACTTTAATTTCGTAATCGTAGATGGTGATGGGGTTGTGGCACTCACATCAGTTAAGACAAAAGAGCGTGGAAAATATTTAATGGGTGGGAAGAAGGTTTATATCACATTTCATGGCCGTTCTACACCACCTGGTGATGATAGTGCACAATTCCTTGGTCAGCTCATTGGTGATATGGGACGAGACCACAAAATGTACCCAATTCCTTACAAGGATTGGAGGCACGTGACAAAGGAGATCAAGGATAGAGCGTGGAAAACACTGTTTCTGGTATGAGTTTTTTTTTACTTACATGTATTGTTCTGTTTTCAAATACTAATATGGTTTCAAAAGCACAAACGCAGATCCATATTGATGACAGTGAGATTGAAGCAATTAGGAGGTATATCGAGATTGTTCTAGAAAAGCAATGGAAGAAATACAAGCTCTATCTGCATAAGACGCATTTCACTAATTGACTACTTCCCAATGAGGAGAAGAGGCAAAGACCCCCAGAAGGGGTCGCCCTCCAGGATTGGGTGAAGTTTCTTGATCTTATGCACACAAATGAGGCGCAGGTAATTAATTGAAGTGTACCTCCAACTCCCTTTCATTATTTTGTCCTGAAATTTTGTCCTTTGCTTAATATTAGGCTACCTGTGGAAGAGTAGTTAATGTTAAGCTTGCACTTGTCTGCTATTGATAATGTATGTTGGCTGTTCATTCCCTCTTCCAGTACCCCTTCTTTTTGAAAGGAAAACGAAATTCATCTTCTATTCATTGTGCACATAACTGCCTTTGCATTAGGAAACATATCCTTGTCATTGGTCTTGAAACGTTGTTGCTTTTGATTTAACTCAGCTAGATTAGTAAAGTAAAGTAAAACAAAACAAAACCATTATGTGATGTTCGGTGAACAGTTTAGTGGAATAATGGGGAAAAAAATGCTTCTAGATGAAAACCAGTTCACTTTTGGTTTAATATTTCATTCTCCAATCTTATATGTGATCTTGAACTAAATTTTTCAAATTGGTACAGAAAAAACAAGAAATAAACAAATCGAACAGAAATTTGAAGAAGATCAATCATCGAAGTGGTTCTCATCCCCAACAACGATGGAAGAATGAATATGAGGTTGACCATGGTGAGCCTTCCTCCAGAGGTGACGTATTCATCGCCATGCACAAAGGAAAAGACAATAAGTACAAAAGTGATGAGGCTAAAGCTGTTGGGGTAAGTATGATGCTAAAACTTTTTAATTTTAACCGAAGCAAAAGTATATTTCATTACTCTAGTAAGTATGATGCTAAAACAGGTATTAGGAGTATGATGTTAGTTAAAGAATGCATCAGAGTGCAGTTTTTAAAGTAAGATGAGATTAAGGGTTGGACTACCTTATGGAGTTTAGTCTTTAGCTTTGTTTTCATGACTACAACATCCAAAGCTTTGATCTCATTTTGCAAACTTAGTCTGCTATTTGTTTGTAGGCTAATGACAGACGGCATTTCGTCTACAAAAAGCTTCCTTTTTATGTGATTTTTTTTTGTGCATGTCTCTCAAATATTAAAGATAAAACTGCCTATCCAATAGTTGAAAAGTGAAGTGTTTTTATTGTGTGATCAAGAACATTGAAAAAGAAGAAAAGGGTGGTAGTTAGTGTAAACAGTCTACATATACATAGAAATTCATTTTGTTAAAGTGAATAACTCAGTACACACATTTTTGTAATGTTTACTAGTGTTGATGTAGGGTCCCCTAATGATTCAATAATTTATGCAGGAAAGAATTGAAGAGATTCAAGCTCTAGGGCTAGCTCCTAAGAATGTAGCTCCTGATGATGCATTTGCCTTAGCATTAGATAAGCCTGAGCATCCTGGGAGGGTACGAGGACTTGGATATGGAGTTGTCCCTTCGAATGCAAGTATATGTCACTTATAAGTTTCTATTTAAACGAATAATGATGACACTCGATTTGACGTGATTATCAGCCTCATTTAAGCGACATTTCCTTGCTTAAGACATGGTTTTTAGGGTAGAATAACGAATATTCGATCAATTGCTCTATCTCGTGCCATTTGTGTTACTTTAGCCCGTTTCGGGTCTATTTGATGGTTTTCTAGTGTTTCTATGTTAGCACAAGATTTTGCCGTCAAATAAGTAGCCAAAGACGTGTCTAAGGCATTGGAACCTTGAGGAATCACACCGGAATCGACCCAAGGAGTCAATCAAACCGAACCAAATCCTGCTCCCATTTGCAAAGGAATTTTCGGCGAAATCCCTTGGAATTTTCGGCGAAAATTCATGAAGAAATCGGCAGTGCATCCAAGAAGAAGTTTTCGGCGAAAACATCAAGTTTTCGACGAGAACGGCGTCCAAAAATCACAGGAGAATTCAGCCGGCGATCAGTCAATTTACAAAGAGATTTTTGCCAAAAATCCCTTCATATTTTCGGCGAAAATGTCAGGCAAAATCGGCAGTATTAGGGTTAAGTATAAATACTTAACTGGCGGCCCTAAATCAGGATATACAAAATAATTCCAACTAATACCAAATACTTCAGAATTCTCTCAAGTTCTGGAGCAGAGTTAGAGTTCGAAGAGCAAGGAAGAGATCGTGACGCTATCCCTTCCATCTCGAAGACTCGGAGCTAGGATTGCAGATTACCGAAGATCGAAGTTCTGCCATAGTCGTCTTAATTAGGTTTTTCAGATTCTTTTCTGTTCTTCCTCTGGATGATGAACTCTTTCTTTATCTTTGATTCTTTTGTTATGAACATGAGTAGCTGAACTCGTAGAGCTTAGATTAGATGAACCCTAAGTGATGCAGGGCTTTAAAGCGGTCACAGATCGGCGGTAATTAGATTCAAAGTTCAATCAGTTTCTCTTTGCATGGTTGTTTTGTTCGTCATTGTTTATGTTTCTTTTCTGGTTGATCGCCTAGATTAGGTTTTTGCAAGCTAGGGTTAGTCGCTAGACGTAGTCGTTAGACAGTTCCCTACTTTGGCGCTTAAACCTGTCTTCCTTGATCACCTAGTTTAAATTCTTGTTAAGCTGAGGATAGAAGCTAACGCTCGCCTCTGTTTAAAACATCAATTCAACCAATTAACCTATTCATTGGAGTGTGCCTTTTGTAGGAACCAGTTAGGGTTAATCCGCTTCAAGAGTAACTCATTAATCGTTAGTAATTGCACCAGTTAGTTAAGTCGTTGCGAGAGGCAACCGTACCCGGGCGACTAATTAATCTTGGTAGTTAGAACGGATAGAGCGAACGTTTGTCGGTCTTAAACCTAAGGGTAAGGAGTTAAGGTGGTGTCTTAGAAATTGATTGAACGAGAATTGAAATCTGCTGATCTGTTGATTGCTGTTGCCTTGGTGATCTAAGGGAGATTCGAAATCTAAGCTTGTCTGTCGTCTGTCTGAACCATCCAATCATTCTGTCTTTCAATTTCATTTTAATTTTCTTGCATCTTAGTCTAGAAGTCGTGGAACTCACACCACGCACACAACGTGTTCAAACTTGAATAAATTGCCAACATATTTGAGTAGTCGATTAGAAGAAACCCTGTGGAATACGATCTGCTTAGCTTTCTAGCTTGGTAGTATTTGATCACTGTTCTGCAGCTCATCAAATTGGCGCCGTTGCCGGGGACTCTTCTATATTGTTTGAAAGAAGAGTTGGCATTTTATTCTTCTACTTTTCATCTTTCATTTCCCGTCACACTTCGATTTTACACCGGTTGTGCTTGTTTTTGTCCCTTGCAGATCATAGCAGGTACAGAATCGAATCACTTCCGTTCCATCTTCCCTACCGCAATGTCCGCTCCAAAGAGTCTTGCGGACTACAGTAAGCCGAGCGCATCTAACATTCAGTCTCCCATCATCGTGCCTTCTAATGACAACGATCCCGACTATGAGATCAAGATCCCCTTTCTGGGACTAATCTCTAGGGACGTGCAATTTGAGGGAAAGCCAGATGATAATCCTTGCACGCATCTATCTGACTTTCTGGCCGTCTGTGAAACTTTTCAAGTCTAAGAACCTCAATAAGAACGCTCTATGCCTTCGACCCTTCCCATTCTCACTCCGAGGCGTCGCATAGAGATGGCACACTAGCTAGCCACCCGGTCACTACACCAACTGGGATGATCTTGCTCAGGAATTCATAGAGGAATACTTTCCTCCTTCCAGAACAACTGCTTACAGGAAAAACATCTCAAGGTTCTGACAGAGAGAAGGAGTAAGTTTACATGATGCTTGGAACGAATTCCAGGGACTCCTCTACGATTGCCCTCATCATGGCTTCACTCAGATGCAACTAGCCGAGATCTTTGCTTGGGTATGAACGAAGAATCATCTGAATGGGTTAACTCCTTAGCTGATGGAGACTACACCGCACTCAAGATCGTTGTTCGGGTTCAAACAAATAACTAACAAAGCTAACAAAAGCTAAGCAGATCGTATTCCAGGGGTCTTCTAAGATTGACTACTTCAAAACTGGCAAAATACTCGAATGCAGACAAGTTGTGCGTGGTGTGAGTTCCAAGACTTCTAATTCTAAGAAATGCAGAGAAATTAAAAATTAAACTAAAGCAGATTGGAAATTAGGGTTTGAAAACAGAGATGACAGACGAACTTAGACTTTGAATCCCCTTCGTTCCCCAGAGCATTGGCAATCATCAGATCAGCGGATTTCGATTCTCATTCAATCAATTACTAAGACACCACCATAACTCCTTACCCTTAGGTTTAAGACCGGCGAACGTTCGCTCTATCCGTTCTAACTACCAAGATTAACTAGCCGCCTGGGTACGGTCGCCTCTCGCAACGACTTAATTAACTGGTGCAATTACTAATGATTAATGAGTTACTCTTGCAGTGGATTAACCCTAACCGGTTCCTACGAAAGGCACGCTCCAATTATAAGGTTAATTGTTCAATTCGATGTTCTAAAGTAAGGCGAGCGTTCGCTTCTATCCTTAGCTTAACCAGAATCTAATCTAGGTGATCAATCCAGACAAGAAACATGAACAAGGAAGAACAAATCAAACATGAAAAAGAACTGATTGAATTTCGAATCTAATCACCGCCGATCCGTGACCGCTTTAAAGCCCTGGGTCACTTAGGGTTCATCTAGTCTAAGCTCTAACGAGTTTAGCTACTCATGTTTATCACAAAAGAAACAAAGACAAAGAAAGAGTTCATCATCCAGAGGAAGAACAGAAAAGAATCTGAAAAACCTAATTTAGACGACTCCGGCAGACTTCGATCTTTGGTAAACTACACTCCTAGCTCCGGTTCTCCGAGATGAAAGGGATGGCGTCACGATCTCTTTCCGGCTCTTCGAACTCTAACTCTTCGCTCCAGAACTTTCAGAGAAAATCGTAGGATTCTGATTCGAAAAGTATTTTCTGATGTAAATTTATGATTCCTCTCTCTAATGGGCCGCCGGTTAAGTATTTATACTTAACCTAGCCCAGCCGGATTTCTTCTAGTGTTTTCACCGAAAATAGTGAATTATTTTCGCCGAAAATATGCTTGTGAATGGAAGTCCTGCCGGCTGATTCTCCTGTGATTTTCGTTTCGGTCCGAAAACCCGACGGTTTCGCCGAAAACTTCTTTGGCTGAGCATCAGTGAATTGTTCTTGCATTTTCGCCGAAAACCATAGGCCATTTTCGTCAAAAATGTAAGTGTGAACGGGCAGACTTTTGGTTTGACTTGATCGGCTCCTTGGATCGATTCCGGTTTGATTCCTCGAGGTTCCAACGCCTTAGACACGTCCTTGGTTACTTATTCGGTGGCAAAAACCTGTGCTAACATAAAAACACTAGAAAACCATCAAATAGACCCAAAACGGGCCAAGGTAACACAAATGGCACGAGATAGGGCAATCGATTGAATATTCGTTATTCTACCCTAAAAACCATGTCTTAAGCAAAGAAATGTCGCTTAAATGAGGCTGATAATCACGTCAAATCGAGTGTCATCAAATACCCCACACTTAAGCTTTTGCTTGTCCTCAAGCAAACTGAATAGAAACGCTCATGTTCATAAATGATAAGATCGATTAAATTGGAGCTCAATCAAACACAATGAATTATTAGACAGATCGATCCTAGAACAAGAAACCTAACATGCATACAGATCAGCCAAACTACCTGGTCTCACTAATAAACTGCACACGACAAGTAATTAGCAACCAATTATGCACGAATTTGACCTGACCGACCAGACTCCTCACACAGGATATATATAGTACAATGGGGACTCTCACTCTCTGTGTTTAAGGACGTGTTTCTGCTCTCGATCATTTTCTGTTACCGAATTCTGTCATAAGTTTGCATTTCGACCACATCTCCACCACTGTGACAACACGAGTATCTAGTCAAGAAGGACTTCCCTACTAGGACCGTAATGAATTCTACACTACTTGGGTTTATAATGAGATGGATGATGGGAATGTATGATGATGGCTTGGTGCGGTGTAGCTTTCGACTAACTTCCCTCGAATCTAATCTATGGCTTCCTACCGTCTAACCAAACACGGGTGGAATGATGAACGCTCGTCCTATGATACCCTCAAGCAACCTAGCACTTATTCTTTTTCTTTACACGATTTTTTTTTCTTTTCTTTCTTTTGAACTTTTCTTTTGACTTCGTTCTTCCATTTGTAGGGAGAAGAACGTTTTATTGAACTAAAACTTTGAACTTTTTCTGATTTTTCTTTTCTTCATTTTTTTTTCGAAATTTTCTTCTTTTCTTACTTTACTTTTTTTCTTTTGTGCCGATTTTCTTTTAGTTGCTAGAGGGGTTTACACGTCTGGACATATTAGCTAAGACCACCTGTTTAATGGCTATAGGCAGGTTACCACAAACCGACTTCTGGTAGGTCAATCTAGAACTACAACCACAGGGGATCAACAGGGAATGAAAGAAATGGGAAATGGCTGTAATGTATTATCGAACCGAAAGAACAGGCCAAGCTCAAGGGTCTAAACCTAGTGGATTTATCATTTGGTAGGCTATCTGGCTTAGTAGCTGAATCTAGGTGCCCCTATCCTTCTAGAACTCGTGTCATCGTGTGGTCTCGAGTAGGTCTCATGCAAATTCTAACTCATTCGGGCAACCAGAAAACCACTCAGAAAGAATTAAAATTGCAAGTTACGTGCAATGGATCAAAAGCTCACAGTTGGTTTGCTAGTTGGATTTGGTCATTTTCATGCAATCAAGGCTACAAACTACAAGTGTGATTTTAAAATTCTGTTCTGACCAGGCAATTTAGCATCAAAGTATACAAGTTGGTTCTCAAGTTCTAGGTTAAGCAGTCTAAGCATCATTATGAAGGTTTGAACAACAACTTAACATCAAAAATCAAGAACTGAGCCATTCTAATGCTAGAGAGACTAGAATGGAATCACGAGGCACACATAAAATACAATCAAGGGCAATCAAGTTCATGCAAGGTTCTCTAGCATCCTACCCCACACTTAAATCGGACTGTGTCCTCACAGGACTAATTCTAGAGTTCAGAGTGAAGTAGAAGCACCTGGACCGAGATGATTGGCGTAGGGGATGATCACGGGTCCTCGGAGCGGAGGGAATCTACCCAAGCGAAGCAAAGGGAATCTCCCTACTGCCTACAAAACAAAAACAAATGAAACATAAAAAGGAAATCGGTACAAGTGTCCCGGATCCACACAGAAAAAAGTTGGACCGAAATCCGAAAAGAATAAATAAAAAGAAAGGACCAGAAAAGGAATACAACCCGATCACTGCTGGTCAGGTGAGTCGGGAGGTGGAAAGTGGAGGTACTCGCCGAGCTGACGTTGCCACGCCAGCTGTGCCTCATACCGCATGTCGACACGGCGCATATGTTGTTGCATAATAGTCCATCGCGCCTCTTGAGTGGCGTTGTCGGTGATGCACCACTCCTGCAGTCGCTCGTACAACACTCCAACATCCGCGGGGTGGTGTCGGGGCTGTTGGGGAGGCGCCTGGTGTGTGTAACTGGAATGTGCGGCGGCGACTGGTGAGCATACCCTGCCTGATGATGCGGCGAGGGTATATAGTCTTGGAATTCTGGCGGTGGCTGGGGCTGCTCCTGCTCAGCATCATCTTCTTCCTCCGACTCGACCATAGGCTGGAGTGGAGGATCTGCTGCTACATGGGGGCTGAGGTCGAGTTCTAAGTCCTACTCAACCGCTAAGTCTCCTCCAACAGTCCTAACTCGGTGTCGTGGAATGTTCGGGCCATATTCATGGCTGATGCCGAAGGAGAGGATGAGCTGTCCTATGAAGTTACCCCCCAAGAGTCTGTGGGGTGGCGTCTTCCTCCTGGTCTTCTGGCGGAAGATGCGAGCCAGTACCCAGCCGGGGTGTAGAGGGTAGCTCTCTCGGATGGCTCGAAGAAGCATAAGCTCCTCCTTGAGAATATGGTGGCGATCCTTATCTGGAACATATAAAAGTGACCTACGCCAAACCATATGAATAAATTAAAGAGCGGGTGAGAGAGCGACTTAACTGAGTTATTCGCCCCGAGGCGATCGCCAGGTACACCTGTCATGTGGCTCCAGAGCGCGTGGTATTCCTCCTCGTTATCATCTTCGCCCCAGCCTAGGTGATGATCGTGATAGTGCTCGTAGGGGATGCCGAGATGAGCAGCAAACTCATTGTAGGTGAACTGCCTGTACACCCCACCAAGATAGAAGGTGACAACCTTCTGGCGCTGCTTCCTTTTGTGCTCGTCTAGATCAAAGGTTGCCCAGAACTCCTGGAGAGCAATGTCTGGGAACTCGGCAGCGATGGTTGTCAGCTCGAGGAGACCTGCCAGTGCTAGGGCGTCATGCACATTCCGGTGGTAATCCTCATCATGATCATGGAGGGACTCCATGGAGAGACGGCGCACGTCAGCTCCACGAATGTGCTGGATCTTCTGGAAGCACTCAAAGTAGAAGTCTGGTAGACGAGCTATAGTGCGATGGTATCCAGCCCGGCGAGGGAGTGCGGGTGGAGGACCCAGAACGGCGGGTGTGACAGGGGCGGCAGCTCCTGAGCTCGAGGCGCCATCAAGTCGCGCCTTAGTCCTGCGCTCATAAGTGGTGTTCCTAAAACCAGAATGAAACCAGATTAGTCAGCTAAAACCCTACCCCACACTTAGTTGAAAAACTCAATTTCACAAAGAAATGAGGAAAACCGAGTGGGGGTAAGCAAATCGGAGTAATCAGTAATCATAGACAGTAAAATACATACTTAGGAACAGCCAGAATCAGATAAGCACAATCAGAGTTCAAAAAGTCAAACCGACATTCAGAAAGTCAACATTATAGCATATTGAACCCTAATCATGGCAAGACTATCACAAGGTGGATAACGATGGTAAAATATGATCTCAGATGGCAAACACGATAATCTGAACGGGAATGAACACGTACGGCAGCCAAATGATAAAAAAACAGTTCATGGTCAAACCGACATTTCTCATAAGTCAACATAACAAGGAATCAATCGTATGCATAGCAACACATGATCAAATGATATGGAAATTAAGCACGGAACTCCCTAAGCATGCTAGAACAGTTCTATAAGTTCAGCTAACCTAGTTCACACGAAAACAGTCGGCACGCAAATCAAGGCAAACCGAAAAGTCAACCCCGACGAAATTCAGTAATCCATATGTCAAAAGATTCATATTGAAAATCTCTACAACTTACCTTGAAGCCATGAATGCTAAAAATGAAACGGTTTGGGAGGAATCGGTGAAAAACTCTGAAAACAAGGGTTTCGGTGAACTAGAGCTGTAGAGCTCCGATTTGAACGTTCTAGGGCTCAAATGATCGGAATTGGGAGGGGAGTTGAGCGGCAGCGGTCGGCGACGGCAGCGGCGAAGGAAAACAGCAGCGGCGGTGGTTTAAAAAGAAGTGGCGGTCGGCGGTTTGAAAACAAAGAAGGGGGGGGGGTTTCGGCGTTTAAAACGAAAATGGCAAGTGAGAGAGAGGGGATAATACCGGATTTTAAAGTGGAGGATTTTCTGATTTTCAAAGGAATTTTCGGCGAAACCAATAGGTTGTTTTCGCCAAAAATTGGAGTTAAAATGGCTGCCGGTTTTCAAAGATTATTTCGCCGAAAATCCCACATGGTTTCGCCGAAAATATGAGTTAAAATCAAAGCCAGTTTTCAAATAGGTTTTCGCCGAAAACATACAACTTTTCGAACCAAAAATATGAAACAGGAGACCGGGTTCGAAAATCCAAAGGGCGATTTCGCCAAAAATAGGTGTGATTTCGCCAAAAATTTTGAACTACTCGGGTGAAAATATTTTCGCAAATCCGGCCAACTTCAGAAAATCACAGTTAAATCCACAAAAATCAGAACGACCTCAATCAACTTGCGACTGACTCTATGACACACAGACTCTACAAAAAATAATAAATCAAACAAACTGACACTTTTGGCTCCCCCGAACCGACTCTAAAACACTAAGGTTGACACAAAACAAAAACGGACTCCAGCCGTGGGTTGCCTCCCCGAAGCGCTCTTTTATTAACGTCCTTGAGCTGGACGATACCTGGATGGTATTAGGAGACATCCCAACTTAGATTCTCTTTAATGCTCGCGTCGGAGTTCATGAAGTACAGCTTCGGGACTTCTCCGATAAGCGTGAATCTCTTCCCGTTTGCATGCAAAAGCTTGGTTCGTCCATCGGGAAGATGATCAATGATCTTGAAGGGCCCAAACAGCTCTCTGGAGAGATCATCCTTCTTGAGTGTTACGATGGAAGGAATGAGGACTGTCGGCTTCTTCTTTTCTTTTATCTCCGGCTTGGTATCACCAGGATCGGTGATCGTCAGTATTTCCTTAGGAGATGCTTTCGGCTTCTCCTTCCATACTTGTTCCGGTGCCGGTTTCTCGAACTAATTGGTGGTGTAGCTGGCTCGGTGGAAGACGGCGGAATTTTTGGCCTCCAGACCATTTGGGTCTTCGTCTTCTTGTTCTTTCCCCGAGGTCTGCTCGGTTTTGTGCTCGGTGGCTTAGAAGAGGCTTGCAGTTCCTTCTTCTTCTTGGGCAGCTTCTGAACCGAAGTCTCTAGCTTCTTCTTAATAACCTGTTTAATATCTACAGCAACAACTGATCTAGAGACACTGGAAGAAGCATTAGTAACGGAGTTGACCAGAGTCAACTCCACAGTTTCAACAGCTAGGCAGTGAGATTCTTCATTCTTAGAGTCATATTTCATGCCATCTTTAAGACGGAACGTTTTCGTTTCTTTACCGACCCTTAGAGTTAAAGAACCATTGGGAACGTTAATATTCATTCCAGTGGTAGCCATGAAAGGTCGACCTATGAGAATGGTAGAATCATTTGTACTAGTATCCATAATCACATAGTCAGCTAAGAACGTGAACGGACCACATTTAGTAACAACGTCTTTAATCTCTCCCTTAGGGTTTTAAGTGATCTATCAGCAAAGACGAGTTGCATACTAGGCGGTTCAAGTTCTTCTAGGTTTAACTTTTCAAACAGGCTCATAGGCATGACATTAACAGACGCTCCTAGATCAACTAAACAACGTTCAATCTCAACATCATTGATGACCAAAGACAAAGTAAAAGAACCAGGATCAGATAACTTAGCTGGATATGGAGAGGCAGGTTTCTTAATACGAATGTCAGGATATCCTTCCTTGTTCCCCTTTATGCCAGTCTCGATCCTTGCATTTGGCAGCAATGCTCTTGGAAAAGGAGGCTTTACAACGTACGGTGCAAGAGGAGGATCATCCTCCTTAGGCGCCAGTTCCTGTTCTTCTTCTTCCTCCGGAGTTTCAGCGATCCTGCGTAAGACAGAACAAGCATCAGCAATTAAGTTTAGGAGTTTTCGAGCGGTTACCATCTTGGCTTGCTCCTTTCTCGGATTCGGCTCTGTCTGGCTTGGAAGTTGGCCAAATGGTCGACCAGATGCTAGCATGCTCGAGATGTTGTTCACGGCTTGCTCAATCCTTTGTCCAGATGCTATCTGTTCTTGATTGAGAAGAGCTTGAGCCTTGAACTGACTGTCATGATCATCGAGTCTTGTGATGATCTGGTGAGCTTCTTATCCAGGTCACTGACATTGTTCTCTCTTTGATGATGCTGCCCTGGATAGGTATTATTAAGGTATTGATTCTGGCGATTGCCAGGAGCAGTTCCATAATTACCCGGATTGCGATGCGGCGGCTGGTAGACACTTGCCGGCGAATGGTTAGGCTTCTGATCCTGAGCTGGACCAGCCGGGCGGTTATTCTGGTTCTGGTTATGGTTGGCGCCAGCATTGTAGGGAGGTCTGTCTTGATAGTTCCCTTGCTGTCTGAAGTTACGGTAGCCAGCATAACCATTCTGATTATTAACGAAGCCTTGTTGAATGAAATTTACCTCTTCGGCAGACCAGACTTCTGCCTTACCAAAATTCTGACAACGGCCTCCGTTATGTGCGCAAGCTCCACACCACTCGCAATCGGCAACGTAGACAGAGGCTGTCGGCGTCTTGATCGGTGTGGTAGACTTCTTCAAATGCTTCTCTACCTCTACTTTGATTGTAGCTTCGAGATCTAACTTGCTCCTTGATCCTTCAGATTGTCGTTCCCAGTTCCTTGACTTGGAAGCACAGTTTGCGAAGTGAAGAAGAGCAGCTTCAGGTGTAAGTGTAGTGCAATCCCCTTCAGCTAGAGAATTTACCCACTTGGCAGATTCTTCTCGAAGTCCTCGAGCAAAAATTTCAGCTAACTGCCTCTGCTCGAATCCGTGATGAGGGCAGGTGTAGAGAAATTCTTGGAATCGATTCCAAGTATCATACAAGCTTTCTCCTTCTTTCTGGGAGAATCTGGTGATGCTGTCCTTGATGGCGGTTGTTCTGGCCGGAGGGAAGTATTCTTCAACGAAGTCCTGAGCCAGAGTATCCCAATCAGTGTAATAGCCAGGTGGTTTGCCAGTAAGCCACCTCTTAGCAGGGCCTTTCAGAGAGAACGGGAAAGCTCTCAGACAAAGAGTGTTTTTGTCGAGGTTTCCGCTCTTGAAAGTGCTGCAGAGATCAAGGAAGTCTACAAGATGAGTGCACGGATTGTCTAGGGGTCTTCCTTCAAACTGTAAATCCCTAGAGATCATAGTCAAGAATGGAATCTTGATCTCATAGTCAGGATCTCCGTCAATGCACGGAACGGCAATGGCAGATCGAACGCTAGTCGCGCTCGGCTTGTTATAGTCTGCTAGACTCTTCTGTGCAGGTGGTGGCGGCGGTAGTTGATCACCATTCGGTGGTGGTGGTGGTAATTTATCGTCCATGGCGGGAGATGGAGGAGGTGAGAGTGACTCGGTGTATGAAGAGGATGAAGATGACGATACAGGTGAAGATGGAGATGAGGAACTCTCCTTCAGTTCCTCGATCTTGATCGGAGTGATGAATGGATTGGATCCGCCTTTCTTCAGAATCTGTGATCGTAGAGGTGGAGCGGAACTGCCTGGTCTCTCTGCACTCTTAGCCTGTTCGGTTTGAGAGCGAGTCCAAGGACGGTGAGGCATACACCTGTAAACCTACAGATAACAAAGACAAACAAAACCAGTGTAAAATCGAAGTGGATGGAAGATGAAAGATGGAAAGTAGAAGAATAAATTGCCAGTTCTTCTTTCGAACAATCAAAAGAAGTCCCCGGCAACGGCGCCAATTTGATGAACCTCAAGATCGTTGTTCGGGTTCAAACAAATAACTAACAAAGCTAACAAAAGCTAAGCAGATCGTATTCCAGGGGTCTTCTAAGATTGACTACTTCAAAACTGGCAAAATACTCGAATGCAGACAAGTTGTGCGTGGTGTGAGTTCCACGACTTCTAATTCTAAGAAATGCAGAGAAATTAAAAATTAAACTAAAGCAGGTTGGAAATTAGGGTTTGAAAACAGAGATGACAGACGAACTTAGACTTTGAATCCCCCTTCGTTCCCCAGGGCATTGGCAATCATCAGATCAGCGGATTTCGATTCTCATTCAATCAATTACTAAGACACCACCATAACTCCTTACCCTTAGGTTTAAGACCGACAAACGTTCGCTCTATCCGTTCTAACTACCAAGATTAACTAGCCGCCCGGGTACGGTCGCCTCTCGCAATGACTTAATTAACTGGTGCAATTACTAATGATTAATGAGTTACTCTTGCAGTGGATTAACCCTAACCGGTTCCTACGAAAGGCACGCTCCAATTATAAGGTTAATTGTTCAATTTGATGTTCTAAAGTAAGGCGAGCGTTCGCTTCTATCCTTAGCTTAACCAGAATCTAATCTAGGTGATCAATCCAGACAAGAAACATGAACAATGAAGAACAAATCAAACATGAAAAAGAACTGATTGAATTTGAATCTAATCACCGCCGATCCGTGACCGCTTTAAAGCCCTGGGTCACTTAGGGTTCATCTAGTCTAAGCTCTAACGAGTTTAGCTACTCATGTTTATCACAAAAGAAACAAAGACAAAGAAAGAGTTCATCATCCAGAGGAAGAACAGAAAAGAATCTGAAAAACCTAATTTAGACGACTCCGGCAGACTTCGATCTTCGATAAACTACACTCCTAGCTCCGGTTCTCCGAGATGAAAGGGATGGCGTCACGATCTCTTTCCAGCTCTTCGAACTCTAACTCTTCGCTCCAGAACTTTCAGAGAAAATCGTAGGATTCTGATTCGAAAAGTATTTTCTGATGTAAATTTATGATTCCTCTCTCTAATGGGCCGCCGGTTAAGTATTTATACTTAACCTAGCCCAGTCGGATTTCTTCTAGTGTTTTCGCCGAAAATAGTGAATTATTTTCGCCGAAAATATGCTTGTGAATGGAAGTCCTGCCGGCTGATTCTCCTGTGATTTTCGTTTCGGTCCGAAAACCCAACGGTTTCGCCGAAAACTTCTTTGGCTGAGCATCAGTGAATTGTTTCTTGCATTTTCGCCGAAAACCATAGGCCATTTTCGCCGAAAATGTAAGTGTGAACGGGCAGACTTTTGGTTTGACTTGATCGGCTCCTTGGATCGATTCCGGTTTGATTCCTCGAGGTTCCAACGCCTTAGACACGTCCTTGGTTACTTATTCGATGGCAAAAACCTGTGCTAACATAAAAACACTAGAAAACCATCAAATAGACCCGAAACGGGCCAAGGTAACACAAATGGCACGAGATAGGGCAATCGATTGAATATTCGTTATTCTACCCTAAAAACCATGTCTTAAGCAAAGAAATGTCGCTTAAATGAGGCTGATAATCACGTCAAATCGAGTGTCATCAGACGCTTCTTCGAAAGAACTGGTCGGGCCATTCGAAATTTCTGGTCACCTTCCCGATGGACGAACCAAGCTAATTCACGCACACGGGAAGAAGTTCACACTTGCCGGAGGATCCCCAAGGCCATATTTCATGAACTCCGACTCGGGCCTAACACTACAAGAAACTGTGTCCGTTGTAGGGGTTATGAGAAGACACCGGTAGGGGGTTATAACCCCTACAACGGCCATTGTAGCGGTTTTCCGTAACCGCTGGCAAATCGTCCGGTTCAAACGGCCAGCTGTAGCGGTTCCGAAACCGCTACAAACGGAATCTGCGATTGTAGCGGTTCCGTTGTATTAGTTTTAACCCCTACAACCATCGGTTGATCAATGGTGTAGATTTAAAATCAGGTAATAATTATTTAATTAATTTTGAGCGTCGTAGGGGTTCTGGGTTTCCATAACCGCTACAACGGAATTAATTCATTAAAAAAACTAAAGCCCCAAAGATATATGTTCCAAAAGGTAAGTCCGATTATTAAAATAATTACGCATTACGATTATTTTTTACACAAGTCATTACGATTCAAGTGGTGTTTTTTAATTATAATTATTGATTACTGGTTCACATAGGTTAAATACAATAATTAATTTTTTTATGAATGAATCTTATAATTAATTCATCCCAATTGTCGCTGATGCTACTCCACCACCTATGTTGCTGTCGGTGATTCCCGTTCAAAATGTTGTCGTTATTGTGAAGGAGATCAGATCGTGCAGGGTTGTTTGGTTTGAGCTTGAGAGATTGGGACCTGGATCGAGCAAGTTAAGAGCGGATTCAGGGAGGAAGATCCGAATAGAGTGGGAAGTGGAGAACTCAGTAGAGCCGCTAGAGCGGGTTAAGTGGCGGCGAGATCATCGACGGCGAAGGAAGGGTTGGAAGAGACGACAGACTCGCCAGGGCCGGTGGTGACGCCAAGAGAAGCGTCGGAATCAGGAACGATGAGGCTGTGGCTTGTGAGTTGTCGAGGATGCAGCTACTCCAGCCCGGTGCCCAACGTTTCCATGGATCTATCTTTGGAAGAGATGATGGATTGGTGGGGAAATCAAGAAGAGATAGGTAGTAGGTGATACGGCAGGGAAGATATGAAGAAGAAAAAGAGAGAGGTAGGTTTTATGTCATTTAATAGGGAGAGAGGAGTGCTGTAATCCTATTGGTCATTTAATATTCACGTGGATTGCTAATTTGGTGATCTGGACCGTTGATTGGAACAAGTTAATCAACGGTAGTGAATGATTGTTGTTGTAGCGGTTTTTAAAATAACCCCTACAAACGCACTTCATTGTAGCGGTTTCGTTGTAGTAGTTTTTATTAACCCCTACAAACGACCTGTTTCCGGAATCGTTGTAGCAGTTATTATAAACCCTACAACCGTCTTCCCATAACCCCTACAACGAATACAGTTTCTTGTAGTGTAAGAGAAATCCTGAGTTGGGATGTCTCCTGATCGTCGTCCAGGTATCGTCCGGCTCAAGGACGTTAAGCAAGAGCGCTTCGTGGGAGGCAACCCACGGCTGGAGTCTGTTTTTTTTGAATTTTTGAGTCAGTTTTTTTCGTCGTTCGAATCAGGTTCGGGGGAGCCAAAGTGTCAGTTTAATTTCCTTTCGTTTAGATTTGTTTTCGGTTGGGTTTTGAAAAAAAAATAGAATAAACGTTTTAAAATAGGTTTTCGGCGAGAATTAAAGTTTCTCGCCGAAAACATCTCACATTTTGCAAACAGTACGCTTCTTCTTTATTTTGCCAATTTTTGAAGATGTTTTCGGCGAAAACTTCTAAAGTTTTTGCTGAAAACTTCTAAAGTTTTCGCCGAAAACTTGTGTTGTTTTAAAAATCAGTTTCCTTTTTTCGGTCTGATTCCAACGCATACTTGATCGTCCAAATAGGAGCTCTGTAGCTCCGGTTATCCCCGAAACAAGTTTTTCACGTTTTTGGCCAACTTCGTCGCTTTCCGTCCATTTTCTTGAGTCGTGTCTAAAAGGTTAGTTGTTGAGTTTTCAATTTCGAATCTTTTGACATGCTGATTATTGAATTTCGATGAGTTTAAATTCAGTCTACCTCGTTTTGCGTGCCTGCTATTTCGGTGTGATTTTTTCTGAACTGCTTGAGCTTAGATCTTCTAGATTGCTCTAGGAGTGTCGTGCCGTGAATTTGAAAAGAAAAAAAAAAGAAAAAAGAAAAAGAGAGTCAAAATATTTTCAAAATTCCCCTAAACCTTCTTTGTTCGACTTTTATTCTGTGTGGATCCGGGACCCTTGTCCCGGTATCCTTTTGATCTTTTTGTTGTTTTTGTTTTGTAGGAACTCGAGTAGCTACTCCGCTCCGCTCCGGGCTATCCGTGCTCATCCCTTACACCGACCATCTCATTCCAGGTTCTTCGTATATCTCTACTCTAGTTTAGTCCTGTGAGGACAGAGAACGATTTAAGTGTAGGGTAGGATGCTAGAGAACCTTGCATGAACTTGATTGCCCTTGATTGTTTTTTTTTTGTGTGCCTCGTGATTCCTTTCCAGTCTCTCTAGCATTAGAATGGCTCAGTTCTTGATTTTTGATGTTAAGTTGTTGTTCAATCTGCCATAATGATGCTTAGACTGCTTAACCTAGAACTTGAGAACCAACGTGTATACTTTGATGCTAAATTGCTTGGTCAGAACAGAATTTTAAAATTACACTTGTAGTTTGTAGCCTTGACTGCATGAAAATGACCGAATCCGACTAGCAAATCAAATATGAGCTTTTGATCCATTGCACGTAACTTGCAATTTTAATTCTTTTTGAGTGATTTTTTGTTTACTTGAATGAGTTAGAATTTGCATGAGACCTACTCGAGACCACACGATGACACGAGTTCTAGAATAATAGGGGCACCTAGATTCAGCTACTAAGCCAGATAGCCTATCTAACGATAAAATCCATTAGGTGTAGACCCTTGAGCTTGGCCTGTTCTTTCAGTTCGATAATACATTACAGCCATTTCCCATTCTTTCATTCCCCGTTGATCCCCTGTGGTTGTAGTTCTAGATTGACCTACCGGAAGTCGGTTTGTGGTAACCTGTCTAAAGCCAGTAAACAGGTGGTCTTAGCTATTATGTCCAAACGTGTAAACCCCTCTAGCAACTAAAAGAAAGAATCGGCACAAAAAGAAAAAAATATAGAAAAAAAAGAAGAAAAGAAGAGAAATTCGAAAAAAAAAATGTTTAGAAAAAGAGTTCAGAAAAGTCTTCAAGTGTATAGTCAGTGCAATAAACGTTCTTCTCCCTACATATGGAAGAACGAAGTCAAAAGAAAAGTCAAAGAAAAAATTGTGTAAGAAAAATAATAAAGTGCTAGGTTGCTTGAGGGTATCATAGGACGAGCGTTCACTATTCCACCCGTGTCTGGTCAGACGGTAGGAAGCCATAGGCTAGATCCGAGGGAAGTTAGTCGAAAGCTACACCGCACCAAAGCCATCATCATACATTCCCATCATCCATCGCATCATAAACCCTTGTAGTGTAGAATTCGTTACAGTCCTAGCAGGGAAGTCCTTCTTGACTAGTTACTCGTGTTGTCACAGTGGTGGAGATGTGGTCGAATTGCAAACTTATGACAAAATTCAGTAACAGAAAATGATCGAGAGCAGAAACACGTCCTTAAACACAGAGAGTGAGAGTCCCCCATTTACTAAATATTTCCTGTGTGAGGAGTTCGGTCGGTTAGGTCAAATTCGTGCATAATTGGTTGCGATTACTTGTCGTGTGCAGTTTATTAGTGAGACCAGGTTGTTTGGTTGATCAGTATGCATGTTAGGTTTCTTGTTCTAGGAATTATCTGTCTAATAATTCATTGTGTTTGATTGATATCCAATTTAATCGATCTTATCATTTGTGAACAAGAGCGTTTCTATTCAGTTTGCTTGAGGACAAGCAAAAGCTTAAGTGTGGGGTATTTTGATGACACTCGATTTGACGTGATTATCAGCCTCATTTAAGCGACATTTCTTTGCCTAAGACATGGTTTTTAGGGTAGAATAACGAATATTCGATCAATTGCTCTATCTCGTGCCATTTGTTTTACTTTAGCCCGTTTCGGGTCTATTTGATGGTTTTCTAGTGTTTCTATGTTAGCACAGGTTTTTGCCGTCAAATAAGTAGCCAAGGACGTGTCTAAGGCATTGGAACCTCGAGGAATCGCACCGAAATCTACCCAAGGAGTCAATCAAACCGAACCAAATCCTGCTCCCATTTACAAAGGAAATTTTGGCGAAATCCCTTAGAATTTTTGGCGAAAATTCATGAAGGAATTGGCAGTGCATCCAAGAAGAAGTTTTTGGCGAAAACATCAAGTTTTCGCCGAGAACCCCGACGTCCGAAAATCACAGGAGAATTCAGGCAGTGATCAGTCAATTTACAAAGAGATTTTCGCCGAAAATCCCTTCATATTTTCGGCGAAAATGTCAGGCAAAATCGGCAGTATTAGGGTTAAGTATAAATACTTAACTGGCGGCCCTAAATCAGGATATACAAAATAATTCCAACTAATACCAAATACTTCAGAATTCTCTCAAGTTCTAGAGCAGAGTTAGAGTTCGAAGAGCCAGGAAGAGATCGTGACGCCATCCCTTCCATCTCGAAGACTCGGGCTAGGATTGCAGATTACCGAAGATCGAAGTTCTGCCAGAGTCGTCTTAATTAGGTTTTTCAGATTCTTTTCTGTTCTTCCTCTGGATGATGAACTCTTTCTTTATCTTTGATTCTTTTGTTATGAACATGAGTAGCTGAACTCGTAGAGCTTAGATTAGATGAACCCTAAGTGATGCAGGGCTTTAAAGCGGTCACAGATCGGCGGTAATTAGATTCAAAGTTCAATCAGTTTCTCTTTGCATGGTTGTTTTGTTCTTCATTGTTTATGTTTCTTTTCTGGTTGATCGCCTAGATTAGGTTTTTGCAAGCTAGGGTTAGTCGCTAGACGTAGTCGTTAGATAGTTCCCTGCTTTGGCGCTTAAACATGTCTTCCTTGATCACCTAGTTTAATTTAAGCTGAGGATAGAAGCTAACGCTCGCCTCTCTTTAAAACATCAATTCAACCAATTAACCTATTCATTGGAGTGTGCCTTTCGTAGGAACCAGTTAGGGTTAATCCGCTTCAAGAGTAACTCATTAATCGTTAGTAATTGCAACCAGTTAGTTAAGTCGTTGCGAGAGGCGACCGTACCCGGGCGGCTAATTAATCTTGGTAGTTAGAATGGATAGAGTGAACGTTCGCCGGTCTTAAACCGAAGGGTAAGGAGTTAAGGTGGTGTCTTAGAAATTGATTGAACAAGAATTGAAATCTGCTGATTTGTTGATTGCTGTTGCCTTGGTGATCTAAGGGGGATTCGAAATCTAAGCTTGTCTGTCGTCTGTCTGAACCATCCAATCATTCTGTCTTTCAATTTCATTTTAATTTTCTTGCATCGTAGTCTAGAAGTCGTGGAACTCACACCACGCACAACGTGTTCAAACTTGAATAAATTGCCAACATATTTGAGTAGTCGATTAGAAGAAACCCTGTGGAATACGATCTGCTTAGCTTTCTAGCTTGGTAGTATTTGATCACTGTTCTGCAGCTCATCAAATAACGTGTAATTATAGTTTTGTCTTGTTTTTATAGGTGTTCAGTGAATCAGCTTGTATAAGGAAGCTCTCTAGGTATAATGACTCAAGTGTAGAGGTTGCAGCTGTAAAGGAACAGCTCCGACAAACACAAGAGAGAGAGGAGGCACAAATACAATTTCTGATGTCACAATTAGGTACAACTAGTTCTAGTGCGCCATTTGTGTCTCCGAGAAACCAAGAGCAAATTGATCTGGATGTCCAAGGTAATAATGAGACAGAAAATCCCCTTGAGTTTCCTCAAGCCATGTTTATGGTGAGCTCTCACAAACTTTATTTGATAAAAAATTATAAGTGTACTTGGATTATAAGTTTACTTAAAGAGTGTATTATATCTTGCAGGATTGCTATGTGCCTGAGCCTCCTCCCGAACAGTGACGCCGATTTAATCCGAATGATGATTGTAGTGCGCAATAGATGTTAGAAGTAGTAAAAATATGTTGATAGCTTTGTAGTGGATGTTAGAACTATGTAGGTTGTTGGTGGATGTTAGAATTTTGAAAATTGTTGATATGAATGCAGTGGGCTGGTTTTTGTAAATGAATGCAAGTGCCTTTAAAAAAGGACTGTTTGGGGGGCAAAATATGTGCATTTTTTTTATTTCGTACATGAATTAGTCACGGTTCCCACAACCGTGACTAAATGTTCATACACAAATTAGTCACGGTTCAAACGTGAAACCGTGACTAAATTTAGTCACGGTTAACAACAGGAACCGTGACTAAGTTTAGTCACGGTTTCAAGTTTGAACCGTGACTAAATTTAGTCACGGTTTACACGGTGAACCGTGACTAAACTTAGTCACGATTTCTGCAGTGAACTGTGACTAATAATTAGTCACGGTTTCTGTAGTGAACCGTGACTAATAATTAGTCACGGTTGCTGTAGTGAACCGTGACTAATAATTAGTCACGGTTTTTGTAGTGAACTGTGACTGATAATTAGTCACGGTTCACCTTAGAAACGTGACTAATTTCAGTCAATATAATCACGGATCCTCAAACCGTGACAAATTTTTTTGTCACGGTATAAACCGTGACTAAAGGTGCTTGAAAATCGTGACTGAAATCCTGTTTTCTTGTAGTGTTACTTCGGCGATCGAAAAAGAAGAAGAATAAGCCTTGCTCTGCACCAGAACAACTCCATCCGAACCACCACAACTGTAACTCGCTTGAAAGTAGAAACCTCCTTCCAATAGATCACCATACTCCAGCTCTAATAGCTCATCCATCTCTACAAATAACTGATATTACCTCTATAACTCTTCCTGTTTCTGATTCATTTGAGGGAACGTCCAAGAAATCCCGTCACCCCCCGCCTATCTAAATAGATTATTCTTCGGAATCCTGGATTTAGAATCAAATCTCAAATAGCAAACATCCCCTTAACTAATGTGATTTTCAAGGTGGAGAAAAGCACGGCGAGGTTGCAAGAGCTGTAGTATACAGTGACGAGAGGGAATAAAGTTATTTATAGAGTGAGGTTGAGTCTCAGGAATATAGAGGGTACTTGAGGGCTAGCTTGAGATGCAAGCAAGAACCTTTGAGGTGAAATTTTACGATATGGGTTTTGATTATGAAACTCCATTGATTATTGGGTTCTAGCTCAAATTCTTATACTCTATTTTTTATTTTTGGAACATAATAGGTTTAAGAGCTCTGCACCGAAGAAATCCCCCATTATAAAGTGATGACACTAGAATTAACGTGATTATCAGCCTTAAGCGACATTTCCTTGCTTGCGACACGGGTTTTGGGGTAGTTTAGGGTGTTTTCACTCAATCACACTATTTCATACCGTTTTGGTTACTTTGGCCGTTATGGGTTTATTTGATGTGTTTTCTAGTGTCTCTATGAGTACACAGGTGTTTTCCATCAATTACGTAGACACGACATGTTCGGGAAGCAATGGAGCCTCGAGAAATCAATCCAGGTTTCAATCAGATCAAAGCTAGAACATTCAATTGCCTAGCACGTACATTCTCAGCAAGAAGATGAAGGCTCTTGCCGAAGATGGTGGGAAAATTAACGCGCACTAGTTTTTCTCACTAGATCGCTCTAGCGAGATCGTTATTTCCCAAGGGTCTCTTTTTCTCTATTACTCAACGGTTGTGGAACAAGCTATTTGGGGTGTCGTTTGGTTTGAATTGGGTTTATGAACTAAGTATACTAAGAAAGCAATTAAATCAAGCAAGCAAGCAAAGAAAATTGGGGTTTTGAATATAGACTAAGGCGGTTGTTCAGACTCGAATCCACGCTAGTTCGGTTAAGATGGATGAAGCTATGCAATCTCAGTTTCAATAGACTAGATGACTCGACATTTCCTTTTGTAATCTGTACTTCATGGTCATGTCGTAGAGATTCTATTCTATCAAACCTACAAGCTCATATGGTCAAGCTAACTTGCAAGCAATCAAGAACGAACAAGAACGATGAAATGTCACACAATCATGCAAAGAGATTAGGTTATTCCATTCCTATGGTCAAGCTATTGGAGAACCTAACGACCTCCTAAACTCTAGAATGAAATGCGTTCATGGTCAGACCCGCAAATCAAAGATAAACTAAGAAACTAACAATTGATCAAGTTGTCAGGATCAAAACGTTTAAATTAGGGTATAGGAGAAAACTCATCTAAGTCTGAATAAACATCGATTAACATAACCGGGTTAGAAACTCGACATCATCCATACAAAATCCTCACTAACGCTTCATCTAATCTAAGCAACCCTATAGAGTTTAGCTCGACATCACTACAGAAGAAATCACATAAACAATGGAGAAGAAAACCGGAGAAGAAGACATCTTACTCCGAGAAAACCTAATCCCAATGAATCTTCGAAACCCCTGAGTTAATCCTTGCTTCCTCTCACTCAATCGTCACTTCAAAGCTCCGAGTTCTCCCACTGAGAGTGTGTGGTTCGTTGGGGGAGAAAGAAGAATGAATTGTATGTTCTTTCTTTTCCCAAGAATGAATTGGATTAAAAATCCCGTCAGAATGCGTTACACTGCCATGTATCATAATACACGGCGTGTTTCTTCAATACACGGCATGTTCCTGTTACACGGTGTGTTTTGTAATACACGCCGTGTATTGCTTCAGTTTCAGCTCCAGAATTTTTCCAGCCTCCCGATTCGTCCCCAATCGTCATGGATCACCTGAAATGAACCAAAAACGTGCAAAACACATAAAACAACCCCAAGGGGCCAAGGGGTACGAAAATCACTCAAAATCATGCCAATCAGACAGATAAATCATTGAAATGTCATCAAATGAGGGAATGAATACGCCATTAATAAGACGCATCCGAAGACATACTGAAAAGTCAAGCAAATTTCGGGTCGAAGATCCAGCAGACAATTATAAAGAAGTTCTCGGTGAGAACTCCAATGTTCTCGTCGAAGACAATTGAAGGAACCTGAAAAGAAATATCGTCAAAATCCAGCCTGGAGTTTACACATAATTTCTCGGCGAGAACTTCAATGTTCTTGCCGAGAACATTTGAAGGATTACATGTAGGAATCTCGTCGAAGAAACAGATTCAATTTGCAAATAAGTTCTCGGCGAGCACTTTGAAAGTTCTCGCCGAGAGGTATCCTCTTTCCGGCACAGCTTTGGAGAAACCTGATGAGCTGTAAAACAGTGATCAAATACTACTAAGCTAAAAGCTAAGCAGATCGTATTCCACGGGTCTCTACTAATTGTCTACTCAAATATGAAGGCAATTTACTCAGGTTTAACAAGTTGTGCGTGGTGTGAGTTCCACGACTTCTAGACTATAAAGCAAGAAATAAAAAATGAAAACAAAAAACAGTTGAAAGATTGGTTGACTTAACAAGACGACAGCCGAGCTTAGATTTCGAATCCCCCTAAGATCACTAGAGCATTGGCGATCACAAGACCATCGGTTTTCAATTCTCGTTCAATCAATTCCTATACACCACCATGACATCTGACCCTTAGGTTTAAGACTGGCGAACGTTCGCTCTATCCGATCTAACTCCCAAGATTAATTGAGCCCCGTGCGTTCGCTTCTGCAATGGAAAACTAACTGGTGCGATTACAAGTGATTAATGAGTTACTTTTGCAGTGGATTAACCCTAACTGGTTCCTACAAATAGAAATTGTTCCAAAGAATAGGTTAACTGTTGATTGGGTGTTTTGAAGTGAGGAGAAAGTTCGCTACTATCCTCAGCTTAACAAGAATCTAATCTAGGTGATCAAGCTAGAAAAGAACTACAAACAACGAAGAACAAATCAAACATGCAAGAGAAACTGATTGAACTTTGAATCTAATTACCGCCGATCTGTGACCACTTTAAAGCCCTGGGTCACTTAGGGTTCATCTAATCTAAGCTCTATGAGTTTAGCTACTCATGTTCATAGAAAAAGAAACAAAGTTCATCATGGAAAGGAAGAACACATAGAAACTATAAAACCTAATATTACGACGATTCTGGCTCCGCTCTTCGGTAATCATCACTCCTAGCTCCGGGTCTCCGAGGTGGAAGGATGGCGTCACGATCACTTCCTGGCTCTTCGAACTCTAAACTCTCTCTCGAACTTCTTAAGACTAGAAATTAATCCTTGGAAAAGTGTATCTTTAATTGTGGCCACCGATTTGTATTTATACTTTAACCTATTTCCAGCCGGATTAGGTTTTAGTTTTCGGCGAAAACTTAGGAAGTTTTCTCCGAAAACCTCCTTGAAAAGCTGCATCCAGTCGGATGTTTCTCTTGTGTGGTTTTTGCTGAGAGTTTTCTGCGGAGAGTGGGAGTTCTCGCCGAAAACTTCACCTTAAAGCTCTGACGGTTTCTTCTGTAATTTTCGCCAAAATCTTCAGTGATTTTCGCCGAAAATTCCTTTCTAAAGCTGGGTAGAAAATGTGTTGACTTGATTGACTTCTTGTATCGATTATGGTACGATTCCTCGAGGTTCCAATGCCTTAGACACATCCTTGGTTACATGATGCTGCAGTTTTAGCGGTATCAAATAACTACCAAGCTGGAAAGCTAAGCAGATCGTATTCCACAGGGTTTCTTCTAATTGACTACTCAAAGATGTTGGCAAATTACTCGATTTAAACAGGTTGTGCGTGGTGTGAGTTCCACGGCTTCTAAACTAAGATGCAGGGAAATTAAAATGAAAATAAAAGACATAATGATTGGTTGGTTTAGACAGACGACAGACTAGCTTAGATTTTGAATCCCCCTTAGATCACCAAGGCAACAACAATCAACAGATCAGCGGATTTCAATTCTCGTTCAATCAATTTCTATACACCACTATAACTCCTGACCCTTAGGTTTAAGACCGGCGAACGTTCGCTCTATCCGTTCTAACTACCAAGATTAATTAGTCGCCCGGGTACGGTCGCCTCTCGCAACGACTTAACTTAACTGGTGCAATTACTAATGATTTATGAGTTACTCTTGAAGCGGATTAACCCTAACTGGTTCCTACGAAAGGCACACTCCAATGATTAGGTTAACTGGTTGAATTGATGTTTTAAAGAGAGGCGAGCGTTCGCTTCTTTCCTCCACTTAACAAGAATCTAAACTAGGTGATCATGAAAGACAAGTTTATGCGCCAAAGCAGGGAGATGTCTGGCGACTAACCCTAGCTTGCAAAAACCTAATCTAGGCGACCAACCAGAAAAGAAACATAAACAATCAAGAACAAAACAACCATGCAAGAGAAACTGATTGAACTTCGAATCTAATTTCCGCCAATCCGTGACCGGTTTAAAGCCCTGGGTCACTTAGGGTTCATCTAATCTAAGCTCTACGAGTTTAGCTACTCATATTAGAAACAAGAGAATCGAAAGCAAACAAGGAATACATCTCAGGTAGGAAGAACAGAGAAGAACTGTAAAACCTAATTTGACGAATCCGTGAAGCTTCAATCTCCGGTAATCTTCAATCCAAGCTCCGAGTCTACGAGGTGAAGGGATGGCGTCACGATCTCTCCACGATTCTTTTAACTCTCTAAACTCTCTCTCTCGACTTCTAGGTCTGGAAATTATGAGGTCCCTTTTATTTGGGCCGCCGGATAAGTATTTATACTTAACCATAATTCAGCCGAATTTCTTCTGATATTTTCGCCGAAAATATTGAGGAATTTTCGGCGAAAATTCCTTTGTAAATGGATGGTCCGCCGGCTGCTTTCTCCTGTAATTTTCGGTCCAATAGTTTTCGGTCGAAAACTTAGGATTTTCGCCGAAAATTTCCTACAGTCGGCATCAGTGATTTGTGAACATATTTTTGCCGAAAATCCTAGTGTATTTTCGGCAAAAATTCCTTTGTAAACCGGGGCAGGAATTGTTTCGACTTGATTGGCTCCTTTGATCGATTCCGGTGCAATTCCTCGAGGTTCCAACGCCTTAGACACGTCCTTGGCTACTTTATTTGACGGCAAAAACCTGTGCTAACATAAAAACACTAGAAAACCATCAAATAGACCCGAAACGGGCCAAGGTAACACAAATGGCACGAGATAGGGCAATTGATTGAATATTCGCTATTCTACCCTAAAAACCATGTCTTAAGCAAGGAAATGTTGCTTAAATGAGGCTGATAATCACGTTAAATCGAGTGTCATCAAAATACCCCACACTTAAGCTTTTGATTGTCCTCTAGCAAACTGAATAGAAACGCTCATGTTCACAATTGATAAGATCGATTAAATTGGAGTTCAATCAATCACAATGAATTATTAGACAGCTAATTCCTAGAACAAGAAACCTAACATGCATACAGATCAGCCAAACTACCTGGTCTCACTAATAAACTGCACACGACAAGTAGTAGCGACCAATTAGGCACGAATTTGACCTGACCAACCAGACTACTCACACAGGATATATTTAGTACAATGGGAACTCTCACTCTCTGTGTTTAAGGACGTGTTTCTACTCTCAATCATTTTCTGTTACTGAATTCTGTCATAAGTTTGCAATTCGACCACATCTCCACCACTGTGACAACACGAATATCCAGTCAAGAAGGACTTCCCTGCTAGGACTGTAATGAATTCTACACTACTTGGGTTTATGATGCGATGGATGATGGGAATGTATGATGATGGCTTTGTGCGGTGTAGCTTTCGACTAACTTCCCTCGAATCTAATCTGCGGCTTCCTAACGTCTAACCAGACACGGGTGGAATAATGAATGCTCGTCTTATGATACCCTCAAGCAACCTAGCACTTATTATTTTTCTTTACACAATTTTTTTCTAACTTTTCTTTTGACTTCGTTCTTCCATTTGTAGGGAGAAGAACGTTTTATTGAACTAAAAACTTTAAACCTTTTTGGCTTTTCTGATTTTTCTTTTTTTTATTTTTTTTTCGAAGCTTGCTTCTTTTCTTCTTTTTCTATTTATTTTTTTCTTTTGTGCCGATTCTTTCTTTTAGTTGCTAGAGGGGTTTACACGTCTGGACATAATAGCTAAGACCACCTGTTTAATGGCTATAGGAAGGTTACCACAAACCGACTTCCGGTAGGTCAATCTAGAACTACAACCACAGGGGATCAATGGGAGTGAAAGAATGGGAAATGGCTGTAATGTATTATCGAACCGAAAGAACATGCCAAGCTCAAGGGTCTACACCTAATGGATTTTATCGTTAGGTAGGCTATCTGGCTTAGTAGCTGAATCTAGGTGCCCCTATCATTCTAGAACTCGTGTCATCATGTGGTCTCAAGTAGGTCTCATGCAAACTCTAACTCATTCAAGCAAACAGAAAACCACTCAAAAAGAATTGAAATTGCAAGTTACGTGCAATGGATCAAAAGCTCACATTTGGTTTGCTAGTCGGATTCGGACATTTTCATGCAATCAAGGCTACAAACTACAAGTGTGATTTTTTTTTAAGAAAATCTGTTCTGACTAGGCAATTTAGCATCAAAGTATACACGTTGGTTTTCAGGTTCTATGTTAAGCAGTCTAAGCATCATTATGACAGATTAAACAACAACTTAACATCAAAAATCAAGAACCGAGCAATTCTAATGCTAGAGAAACTAGAAAGGCACCGAGAAACACACAACACACAATTAAGGGCAATCAAGTTCATGTAAGGTTCTCTAGCATCCTACCCCACACTTAAACCGTTCTGTGTCCTCACAGGACTAAACTAGAGTAGAGATATACGAAGAACCTGGAATGAGATGGTTGGTGCAGGGGATGAGCACGGATAGCCCGGAGCGAAGCGGAGTATCTACTCAAGTTCCTACAAAACAAAAACAACAAAAAGATCAAAAGGATACTGGGACAAGTGTCCCGGATCCACACAGAAAAAATTTGGATCGAAATTCGAAAAGAAGAAATACAAATAAAGGACAAGGAAAAGGACACCACCCGATCATGGCTGGTCAAGGGCGTCGGGGGGTGGAAAGTAGAGGGCGTCGAAAAAAAGGTGGCGGTCGGCGGGTTTCGAAAAAAACAGGGGGAAGTTTTGGGAAATTTCGAAAATAGAAAGTGAGGGGAGAGAGAGAAGAAGTCCGGATTTTTAAGTGAAAAATTTGTTGATTTTCAAACAGATTTTTGGCGAAAATAGGTGCATTTCGCCGAAAATGTTAGGAAAAAAGTACTGCCGGTTTTCAAAGGTATTTTCGCCGAAAAGTATAAAGAATTTTCGCCAAAAATTTGTGCTAAAAACGTCTGGAAAACTCAGTGGAATCTCAAAGGCATTTTCGCCGAGAAATAGGGTGCATTTTCGCCGAAAATTTTGACCTGTATGATTGAAAATATTTTCGCAAATCCGGCAATCTTCAGAAAATCGCAGTTAAGTCCACAAAAATCGGAACAACCTCAAATGACTTGCAATTGACACTACGACACACAGACTACACACGAGAAATAAGAAAACAAACAAACTGACACTTTTGGCTCCCCCGAACCGACTCTAAAATACTAAGTTTGACACAAATGAAAAACTGACTCCAGCCGTGGGTTGCCTCCCACGAAGCGCTCTTGCTTAACGTCCTTGAGCCGGACGATACATGGACGACGATCAGGAGACATCCCAACTTAGGATTTCTCTTAGGCCCGAGTCGGAGTTCTTGAAATATCCTCTGGCAAATGTGAACTGCTTCCCGTTTGCGTGAATTATCTTGGTTCGTTCTTCGGGAAGATGACCAGAATTTTTACAAGGCCTGAACAGTTCTTTCGAAGAAGCGTCCTTTAGAGGATCATTCTTCCCTAGTGGCTCGGTAGACGGGGGCTGAGCAATCGGCTTCCAAACCGCATTCGTCTTCTCTTTATTCTCCTTCTTTATCTCGCCAGGATCTTTAATGTTTGGCGATTCATGAGGGGACGCCGTCGGATCTTCCTTCTTTCTTGGCTCTTGTGCCGGCAGCTCATTCTTCAAATTAGGGACCTGTCCAACACCTGGCAAGAAGATTTCTGCAGAAACTCTAGATTTTTCATTAGTAACGGAGTTGACCGAAGCCAACTCCACAGCTTCAACAGATAAACAATGCATCTCTTCTTTGACTGGGTCTTGCATACCGTCCTTGAGGCGGAATGTCATGGTATCCTTGCCGACCCTTAATGTCAACGAGCCATTTGGGACATTAATGGTAATGACGGCTGTTGCCATGAACGGTCGGCCTAGGAGAAGAGTGACAGCTTCCTCTCGAGTATCCATAACAACAAAGTCAGTCAGAATAGTAAAAGGACCACAACGGACAACCACGTTTTCTATTATTCCCCTAGGTAGTTTAACAGATCTGTCGGCAAACACTAAATGCATGCTAATTGGTTTCAACCCTCCTAGGTTCAATTTCTCAAACAGGCAAGTAGGCATAACATTGATAGAAACACCTAGATCAATTACACTACGATCAATCTTCACATCATTAATAATGCAAGGCAAAGTAAAAGCACCGGGATCTCGACACTTAGCTGGGGAGGTATGGGTGTCGCCTGGCTCTGGATGGCGGAGCATTCTTCCTCGAGGGAGACGGAAGACAACTCTTCCTTCTTCTTGTTCTTCGCAGGATCCTTTGCGATTTTGTCAGCCTCCGGTATCACCTGGATAGCATCAATAACTGGTGTATTCATATTCGTGTTCTTCAAGTATCCATGCCACTTTCTGTACCGGGTATCATGATCTTTCTCCTTTGATTGTGCGGCCTTAGGAAACGGAATCAGAGCCAGATATGATGGAGGGGGTGGCGCAGGAGATGTCTTTGTCAGGGAGGCGGGGCAGTCACCTCCTTCTCGATCTCTGGCTTATCAATGGCTATAGCAACAGGAGCCAAGACCGGGTCAGGAGCTGTGGGACCAGCTAATTGCTTGCCGCTTCTTGTGGAGATGGCCTTGACGTGCTCCTCCCTAATGGAAGAGTCATCTCAAACTGATGATTGATTAAGGAGGGGCTACTAGTTACCAGGCTAAACATGTTATTCAACATGCTCTCCATTCTTAGACCTCGAGCTTCGTGTTCTTGATTTAAGTCGGCTTGAAGCTTGAATTTCTCCTCATAGCTATCGAGCCTTGCCATGATCAGGTCGAACTTTTTGTCCACCTCGATATCCCTTGTGTTCCTTGATGTAGATCTCTGAGGTTGATCTTGATAACTATCGCTCAAGTACTGATTCTGACTCTGGTTGAATCCGAAGTTGTAAGGAGCGCGCTCTTGGAAACTTCCTTGTTGTTGAGGAGGTTGTATGAACTGACGATAATCGGGGTAGCCTCTTTGATTGCTGGTGAAGCCTTGATCAATAAAGTTCACTTCCTCTGAAGACCAGTTACCGAAAATCTTCTTCATTTCTTTCTGCACTTCAATCTTGATCTGATCTTCACGGCTTGGTCGGCTCTTAGTTGCTCCAAACTGTCTCTCCCAGCTTCTCGACTTAGATGCGCAGTTTGCAAAGTGAAGAAGAGCAGCTTCCGGTGCGAGTGCGGTGTAATCTCCATCAGCTAAGGAGTCATTCAGATGACTCTTCGTTCATACCCCAAGCAAAGATCTCGGCTAGTTGTCTCTGCTCGAATCCATGATGAGGGCAATCGTAGAGGAGTCCCTGGAATTCGTTCCAAGCATCATGTAAACTTACTCCTTCTCTCTGTCTGAACCTTGAGATGTTTTTCCTATAAGCAGTTGTTCTGGAAGGAGGGAAGTATTCCTCTACGAATTCCTGAGCAAGAGTCTCCCAGATAGTGTAGTAGCCAGGTGGTTTGACAGTGAGCCACCTCTTAGCTGCACCTTTTAGAGAGAACGTGAAAGCTCTCAAGTAAAGAGCGTTCTTGTCGAGATTCCCATTCTTGAAAGTGCTGCAGAGATCAAGGAAATCCGCCAGATGCGTGCACGGATTGTCTAATGGCCTGCCTTCAAATTGTAAATCACTAGAGATCATTTCCAGGAAGGGGATCTTGATCTCATAGTCAGGACCATCTTCATTGCGCGACACAAAGATGGAAGAACGAACACTAGTAACACTTGGCTTATTGTAATCCGCAAGACTCTTTTGAGCAGCCATTGCGGTAGGGAAGATGGAACGGAAGTGATTCGATTATGTACCTGCTATGATCTGCAAGGGACAAAACAAGCACAACCGGTGTAAAATTGAAGTGTGATGGGAAATGAGAGATGGAAAGTAGAAGAATAAAATGCCAACTCTACTTTCAAACAATATAGAAGAGTCCCCGGCAACGGCGCCAATTTGATGTTGCAGTTTTAGCGGTATCAAATAACTACCAAGCTGGAAAGCTAAGCAGATCGTATTCCACAGGGTTTCTTCTAATTGACTACTCAAAGATGTTGGCAAATTACTCGATTTAAACAGATTGTGCGTGGTGTGAGTTCCACGGCTTCTAAACTAAGATGCAGGGAAATTAAAATGAAAATAAAAGACAGAATGATTGGTTGGTTTAGACAGACGACAGACAAGCTTAGATTTCGAATCCCCCTTAGATCACCAAGGCAACAGCAATCAACAGATCAGCGGATTTCAATTCTTGTTCAATCAATTTCTATAAACCACTATAACTTCTGACCCTTAGGTTTAAGATCGGCGAACGTTCGCTCTAGGCGACTAACCCTAGCTTGCAAAAACCTAATCTAGGCGACCAACCAGAAAAGAAACATAAACAATCAAGAACAAAACAACCATGCAAGAGAAACTGATTGAACTTCGAATCTAATTTCCGCCAATCCGTGACCGCTTTAAAGCCCTGGGTCACTTAGGGTTCATCTAATCTAAGCTCTACGAGTTTAGCTACTCATATTAGAAACAAGAGAATCGAAAGCAAACAAGGAATACATCTCAGGTAGGAAGAACAGAGAATAACTGTAAAACCTAATTTGACGAATCCGTGAAGCTTCAATCTCCGGTAATCTTCAATCAAAGCTCCGAGTCTTCGAGGTGAAGGGATGGCGTCACGATCTCTCCACGATTCTTTTAACTCTCTAAACTCTCTCTCTCGACTTCTAGGTCTGGAAATTATGATTGAAATTATGAGGTCCCTTTTATTTGGTCCGCCGGTTAAGTATTTATACTTAACCCTAATTCAGCCGGATTTCTTCTGATATTTTCGCCGAAAATATTGAGGAATTTTCGGCGAAAATTCCTTTGTAAATGGATGGTCCGCCGGCTCCTTTCTCCTGTAATTTTCGGTCCAATAGTTTTCGGTCGAAAACTTAGGGTTTTCTCCAAAAATTTCCTTCAGTCGGCATCAGTGATTTGTGAACGTATTTTCGCCGAAATCCTAGTGTATTTTCGCCGAAAATTCCTTTGTAAAGCTGGGCAGAAAATGTGTTGACTTGATTGACTTCTTGCATCGATTCTGGTGCGATTCCTCGAGGTTCCAATGACTTAGACACGTCCTTGGTTACATCATTTGACGGCAAAAACCTTTGCTATTACAAAAACACTAGAAAACCATCAAATAGACCCGAAACGAGCCAAAGTAACTGAAATGGCATGAGATAGAGTAGTTGAGTGAATATTTGCTATTATGTCCTAAAAACCATTTCTTAAGCAAGGAAATGTCGTTTAAATGAGGCTGATGATCATGTCAAATCGAGTGTCATCAAAACCCTATTTAAGCAAACCGACAGATCAATCATTGAAGACAACTTATTCCAGGAATTAAACTTCCAGACTTGAGAGCTTGAGAGAGAGTTCAGAGTTTCCTGGAGAGATATTGACGCCATCTTCCCCATCGGAGTACTCAGAGCTAGGAGTGGAGATTGCCAGAGATCAGAACTTCTCCGGAGTCGTCAGTATTAGGTTTTCCAGTCCTTATCTATTTTTCCTATGTATGATGAACTCCTTTGTTGTGTTTGATTCTTTTGTGATAGTCATGAGTAGCTAAACTCGTAGAGCTTAGATTAGATGAACCATAAGTGAACTGGGGCTTTAAAGTAGTCACGGATCGGCGGTAATTATATTCAAATTCAGACAGTTTCTCTTGCATGTTTGATTTGTTCTTCATTGTCTGTGTTTCTTTTGTAGCTTGATCACCTAGATTAGATTCGTGTTAAGCTAAGGATAGTGGCGAACGTCCTTCTTACTTTAGAACATCAAATCAATTAATTAACCTATTCAGTGGAGTGTGCCTTTCGTAGGAACCATTTAGGGTTAATCCGCTTCCAGAGTAACTCATTAATCACAAGTAGTTGCACCAGCTAGTTCTCCATTATAGAAGTGAATGCACGAATGGTTAATTAATCTTGGTAGTTAGATCTGATAGAGCGAACGTTCGCGAAACTTAAACCTAAGGGTAAGGAGTTATGGTGGTGCCTGTAAACTGAATGAATTAGGATTGAGAATCGCTGGTCTTATGATCGGCAATGTTCTGTCATCTTAGGGGGATTCGAGTCTAAGCTTGTCTGTCATCTCGTTAGTCAAAACCCAATCAATCTGTCTTTTATTTTCATTTCAATTTCCTTGCATTTTAGTTTAGAAGTTGTGGAACTTACACCACGCACAATCTGTTTAAACTTGAGTAATTTCCAGCTTGTTTGAGTAGTCGATTTGAAGAAACCTCGAGAGATTTGATCTACCTTCCTTCTAGTTTGGTAGTTATTTGACCACACGCGAAAACGTGTTCATCAGAAAGCTGCCTCAAGCTTCTTCGATAGATAACTAAAGTTTTTTTGCTTCAATAGTTCAGTTAGCTTGACTTCTCAATCTAGAATCTCAATGATGCATCCAATAAATGAGATTGGGTTTCTGAATTGATGGATCTCGTATAAGTAACTCTGTTTCCATGTTTGAATCTTATGGTTCTTGATCGAACTTGGACCAGGGGAATGATGGAGGGCGTTGTTACCAGCAATGCTATCAGTAGAAACAATGGGGGAAATTATGAGAGAAAAGCCAATTCGCTAAATAATTTTTTTCATCAATTGAAGGAAAACCATTGATGAACAAGAAGAACATTAGAGAACTCTCCCAACTTAGCAAAGAAGGAAGTTGTTAGAGCATGCTAATAAACATCGCATATCCAGACCCTCATCGACTACTTTTCGTGGTGGATCCTCCCATCGCACAGGAGGCACAAGTAGGCCTAGTTGGTGCTGGAGAAGGTGGTGGTGGTGGCTTATTCTTCTTTGATGGTTGCCAGATTTAGGGGGTGAGAGGTCGAGCTTGACGCGCTTGTTGTGGGGCTTGGTCCGTTCGAGGAAAGGTGGGTGTGAGACGGCCACTACAGATGATGATATTAGTTATTTTATTTTATTATTTATTTATTTTGCTTTGTTTTTATTTGTTTAATATTTTATTATTATTTATGCTGTTTGGGTTCGTTGAGTCATCTTCCAAATCAGCATTGGACGAAAAATATTTCAGTACCATTTTGACGTAATTTATAAGATGAGTACCGACACATTATAAGTCAAAACCGAAGGGACCATACATGTCAATGCCCCTAGTTCTTCAATCCAACGTGTCTTCTCCTTCACTTTGTGCTCCCAAAGTGTTCATGAATGATGATGATGGCGGATGAGTGGAGGTGAAAGGATGATGGAGGCTCCCCTTCGTTAAAATCTCCGTTGAAACGAGCTAAGCCTCAAATCACCAAAAAAATCCAAAAACAACACTATTGATAATGTTGGCAGTGGGCGCCTCATGGCTGTAATATATTTACAGGGTCGCGACTGACCGCATAAACCTGATGTTGGGATGTGGCTCAAGTAATGCTTAGTAGTGATGCCGATGATGGTCCTTCAATATGTCGAGTGTAACTTGAGAAACAAAATTTGATTAAGTCGCTGCTTGAACCTGTGGTTTCGCAATAAGACGCTCTATATATCGTGGCATAACTTGATAGTACATGAAAATGGACCACGAGGGTCCAATGAGAGTATATAATATAAGCAATTGTCATTTAGCATAAAACCAACAAAAGAGGCACAAATGAGCACAAACCATATCATAAAGCATGTCCAATATGGGAAATAAATAATAACTTTAATTTATTAAGTCATCAAATCAACCCACACTTGGATATTTCTTGTCCTCAAGCAATATAACTCAAACATGACAATATTCTACACAAATGAACAAGCTATGAGCTGCTTCCTATGATATTGTAAATGGCAACAAAAATTTAGCAGACATGATTACACGCTTGACCATGCAATTTGAAAACCATTCCTCTTTCGAGTAGTACAAAATGAACTTGACTTCATCGAGATAGTAATGAACAAACTTGACAATGGAAAAATAGTACTTGCTTTTATTACACTTACTTAGGTTGCAAACGGGCATGAAAAAGGGGAGATCTGGCTGGGTATTTTCCTCATCCAGCGTCAAGGGGGTATGTGATTCTCTCGTTCCTCACCTTTTTCACTCTTTTAAATAAATTATCACCCCTCCAATTTTTCCACATCTAACTTTTTCTTAGGAATTTATGGATTGTTTGAACTATATTATTATTCCAATGGAAACTATGGTTGTGAACCCGATTAGGTGTGGAACGGCCAGATTCCTTTTGATATATGCATTATCCTAAATCCTAACCCACATTGGGATGGGCTAAGAAGAATAATTCCATGTTGGGACTAGTAACGACTCAACACTTAATACGTCACTGTATTGAGCAGCTATCTCATTGATTTCATGAAAACCATTCGACATTGTAGAAAAAGTATAAATATCCTACAAGTCATCAACAAACACATTAAAAGCTTTCTCTTCAACAATGTCAATTGACTGCACGAACTCACTGGGTATGTGGGCTCATTTCACCCGGTTGGCTAAATGGAATATATCATTGTCATCCCCTACTTTCAAAGTCAGCTTACCTAAAATCCATCATTTATAGGGCTGCTGCTGGGTAGTGGTCGTGATAGCGTCACGCGCGGCCAAGGTGGACACCGCGTGGCCACCATGCGCGGCGCTAGCTCGGTGAAACTAAAAGAAATAATTAATTTAGCGGCACCAATTTAAAAGCGGATTCAGTTTGGCCGCTGTTAAATCATATGAACGTTGAACATTAACAGCGACCACTAAGCCGCTGTTAAAATTAAGCACGCAGATCATGCTTTAAAGCTGTCAGATCAAATTAAAGAAACACAAAATGTAGAATCTCAGCCATTCATCTCAATAAATGTGTATTCTTCCTTTCTCCTTCGTCATCTCCATCATGACTCGAATGAAGAAGCCTTCGTCGCAGCATCTGTCATCATCTCCATCATCACTCCAACAAAGAAGCCTTCGACGCAGCCTCCGATTTCATCCTCTCCATTATCACTCCACCGACATAGCCAACGAAGAAGCCTCGACACCACAAACTGCAGAATAAAATGGTGAAGCTCACTGGCGACACGAATTCCCCTACCACCAAAGCCATGTCCCTCCGCTTCCTCTCCACGTTCCCTATAATCACCATTCCAAGAATCGAGAGCAGGGCTCCAATCTTGATTCGTCTGGCAATCGTCATCCTCCAGCTCTTCCCCATGATTCTCTTCCCCATCGACATCAAAATCCTCTTGTAGGTCAAGATCCTAATAGAGAGCTCCAAATGAGGTCTTTTGCTCTATCGACATGACTCAGAAGATTCCCGACGCCCATACCGGCATAGTCGACCTATTATAGAATCTGTTTCCCCTTCCAAACCACTGAAATCGTCAGCCTCTTTTCTAGCTCCTGTCATGAAGATCGCCGAAGTTCCAGATACTAACGTCGGAGCACCGGCTATTACTTTGTTTACGAAACAAGTTTAATAGTGGACGCAAAGTGCTGTTAAAATAATTGAATTAACCACGACAAGTCTGTGCCGCTGTTATAAGTGGTTAGCATTGACGATTTTAATAGCGACATTGGGCCGCTATTAAATCAAAACAATTATGCAGTTAAAGTATGATTTTCCTGTACTGTGGCCCGCTATTTCTGGCATAATTTTGAATTGACCTTCGAGGTCTTATGTGAAGTGGCCGCTGTGGGGTGCATGTGCGGCCATCACTATGTCTTTCCATTCAAACTTCAATATCTTGAGCATCTAGACTCCGAATTGATCACGGTTTGAACATGTGGTTTCTATATTTTTTTGCTCTATCATGGCATGACCTTAAAAATAATCAAAAACACTAATTATCATGAATTATACCAATACCAATTAAAAGGCAACAAAGACACTTGAATGCCACGCAAGAATGTATCAAAATATGGGGAATTAAATCATGTATTTTCGAGTCATCAAATACGCCCACATTTGAACGTTGCTTGTCATCAAGCAAAACTCATAATAACAATGCACCTATGCAAGAATGCACAAATCAAGAACATCATGAATTGTTAACCAATGTAAACGGTGTCTTAAATCTTAGTGAACTAGGGTATTATGATCGACCATACACTTTAAACCAAACATCTTCCCAGTAGTAGTAGAGGGACTAGTTCTAATTGAGCTAATGACTCAAAGAGCATGAACAGTGGGGTTGACAACAATTTAAATCAAGCGCGCACGAAGGCTAAACACAAAGAGTGAATGAAATGGATGAGAGTAAGGGTCAAGCAAGTTTCCCTATTCGGGTTCATGAATCATGATTACACAACCTTGGATAGAACAATCAAAATAGGTCAAATGAGATCTTTCAACACTACAACGACACATATCCTAAGCTCATGGGTCAAGACATTTAGAATCACGCATTAACCACTAATCAAAAGGGCATTGGTCACCATTTACAATGACATGGTAGAATGCGCATATAGTGTTCAATGAAATACTTATGGGTTTTTCAACCTAAAAAGACATAGCTAACACGCTCTATTTCGAATTATGATGCAAACTACGCTCATCCCTATGAAAGTAATGAATGGAGAGCTCATGGGTCAAGAGAATCTCCAAAATCACAGTAAAATCCTAATCATGCATCTAGGTCAAGAATACAAGACGAGAATCAGGAAAAAACATATTGGTCTAAATCACATCTGAAATTGAATTAAACCGAACTAAATCCAAGGAATGCAAGTGTAATTAATCATCAGTCCCTCTAATGGTAGAGCAAAGTCGCTCAACACTTTCAGACCGAAACGAAAGATCCTCGGCAACGGCGCCAAAATTTGATCAAGAGGAAAACCTCATTCAACAAAGATACCTAGCTTTTCGCTAGGGTCGTATTCCCGTGGGTCCCTTCGTTTGGATTACTCGTGGAGAGTGAGTTTTCTCAATGGGGGTAGGACACTCCAAAGTCAACAGTTCAATCAATCAACAAGTCAAACAATGGCTCAAGTCACCGCAAGTCATGACTCAAGCACGGTCTCAAAGAGCATGGAAAATGGTGAATACGATCAATGAAACACAAACAAAATAATCAAGACAAAGGAGGATGAGGATGGAAGGGCGTAAATAAGTTACCCTCTAAGGATCATGACAATTGACTAAGTTGGTGAATCTACGATGAACAAAACTCGTATCCATTCATTAAAACGCGATGACACTAAATTTATAGTGTTTATCTTCCCATATTAAACTACATTTCACATCCATTAATGCAATTATGATGAGTATTTGTTGCAAATGTGTTAACTATGCGATTCTTGGCTCCAAGTGCGTATATTATCCATTTTTTGGCTATTTTTACATTGTAGAGGACTCCCTCACGAGTCCAGCACTTAGAACAGGGACCAAATCTGAGTTCAAACGGAGTGGGAATCATCGACACAACAAGGAGAAGGAATTCTGCCCAGTGAAGTGGTTTTCGACGAAAACCTTATTGTTTCTAGATCAAAGATGGACTCGGATTTCAACCCTATTTAAGCACCTATTCAGCCCTTCCCAAGACACATTCAATTTTCCAGACAAAGCCATGACTTGGAGAAAGTTTAGAGCATTCTTTGGAGTATTTGGACAGATCATAGGAAGGATTAATCCATCCAGAAGACGCTCGGTGCATCGGAGTTGAAGATTTTCAGGATTGAATCTTCAAGGAATCATAGGAATTAGGTTTTTCAGTTTCTCTCTGTTCTTCCTTCCGAAGTTGAATTCTTTTGTAGTTTCTGAATCTTGTTTGTCGGATATGAGTAGCTAAACTTCTCTATCTTAGATTAGATGAACCCTAAGTGACTCGGGGATTTAAAGCGGTCAAGGATCGGCGGGCAGTCAGACTTTAATTTAGACTTAGTTATTCATATTTGATTCGTTCTTAAAATATTGTTTCTTTTCTAGCCTGATCACCTAGATTCGATTCTTGTTAGGATAAAGGATAGTGGCGAATGTCTGCCTTGTTCTAAAATGTTGAATCAAACAGTTAACCTATTCAGTGGATTCACTAGACCAATAAGGGCCATTTAGGGTTAATCCATTTCAAGAGTAGCTTATAGAATCAATTCAGGTGCACCAGCAAGTTATCCATTGCAGAAGAAAATGCACATATGAATAATTGATCTTGGTAGCTAGTTTAATAGTAGCGAACGTTCGTGGACTTAGAGAATTTAATGAATTATGTCTGAAACCTGTCGGTCTTCTGATTGCCAATGCCCTGGTGATCTTAGGGGGATTCGAGTCTAAGCTCTCGTCTTGTTAATTGAAACCAAACAATAAATCTGTTAGCTTTATTTAGCTTTTCTTTCCTTGCATGCTAGTTATAGAAATCTCGTGGGACTCACACCACACAGCTTGTATAAATTGAATAGTTACTAACTCCTTTGAGTAAACATGAAGAAGAAATATGTGGAATACGATCTGTCCTAGTTTTGTGGGATAGTATTTGATACCGCTGTTTTACAGTCAGAAATTCAATCATAAATTCAATTAGAACATCAGAAATTCAATCAGATTCAATCAGAGCATCGAGTCGGAGAGAGTTCAATCATAAATTCATTCAGATCACTGACCTGTAGACTTCTAAGTACGAGAACTGATGCTTGAGTGGGAGCTCCTAGTAATGGAGATTGTACAACATCTGACCAGACAAACCACAATTTCATTAATTCGACAAACCATCTGACCAGACAAACAAAAAAAACCTAGGGCAGAATTTTAAATTCAATATGAAAAATGAGCAAAATCGACACAACCCCAGACATTCATATATCATATTCAAAATCATTCATCCAAACATTAACAACCCGAAAACACACATTATATCCCGAATTCTCCAAAACCCACCAGCAAACCCCAAGATCCACAAACACCTTAAATTCGAATCTTAGACCTGAAATCAACCCAACCCATACGAAACACACATACTAGCATACCAACAAAGAACCAAGCTTTGCTACACAACCTTAGGAAGCAAGATATCACAAACAAATCAAAGAACAAAACTTTCATCAAACCTACAAGATCTGACCGGAGAGAAAAATCGGTGAGGAGAGCGGTGGCGTGTGAGCGGTGGCGTCTGACCGGTGGCGTGCTAGCGGCGGCGTCTGACCGGTGGCGAGACGAGCGGCAAAGAGAGCGGCGGTCCAAGGGTTTCATTTCCGGAGAGAGTGATCGGTGAAGGTTATGCAGAAATGAGTTGGTTTCGTCGATTAGGATATTTTATATGAACTGTATTTTGCGTCGGTCATCGACCGACGCTATTTACCCGTGTAAATAGCGTCGGTTAATAGCCGATGCCAATTACTTTCTCAAAACCGACGCCATCTTACCCGTTGGTTCGACCAGCAAAATCTGGTCAGAATGTGTATTTAGCGTCGGGCTAGGTTTGCACATTTAGCGTCGGTCCTATAACAACCGACGCCATATACACGGGTCAACACGCCCATTGTTTTTTGCGTCGATCTTTGACCAACCGACGCTATCCACTTTCGTTTCAACCGACGCCAACTCCCCTGTTTTTTGTAGTGCAAGATGTTGATTGTATGTCTGTTGATTCTTTGAAATTGTCATCGACCGACTCCGTTACTCATGTCTTGTCTAGCAACCAACTATAGTTGTATGTGGTTTTAGCAACCCGCTATAGTTGGATGGCACGTTCAAGGATCCCGAGCCACCAACCATCGGGCACACACCGGGTCAGGGTACTACACCTTATAAGATGCCACCCACATTGTCCCTGAAGGAGCCTACCAACCGCACTCACGATTCTCACCTTGCGAGACACGACCAAATTTATCCAGGTGATGAAATCCTACTATATAGCTCACGCTCGAAGCACTACCCGGAAAAGCTGAAGTCCTAGTGGTCTGGTCCTTTCACAGTGGCTAAGAAGACACCATTTGGAGCTGTGGAAATTAAAAGCGCCGATCAAGGACCATTCATAGTGCACCGTGGTTTCTCCGTCATACATGCATCACACCACCTCCTTGAACTCTAACCAGGTATCTTCCAACTAAAGGACGTTAAACAAGATCGATTCGTGGGAGGCAACCCACGGCTGGAGTCATTTCTTTGTGGTTTCAGTCGTTCGAGTCAATTTCGGGGGGAGCCAAAATTGTCATTTTATTGTTTTTATTTTTTCCTAATGGCGTCTTGAGTGCTCGGTGATTTTCCAATTTATTTGAGATTTTTTCGATTTTTAAGATTTTGTTGGATTCTGTCGAAGTTTAGGTCGTCACTTTTAATGTGTTATAAAGAATTTTTCCAAGTCCTAGGTTCTCGGTAAGAACTTGGCTATTTTTTCGAAAATATCCATTTTCCCCCTTATGCGAAATTTGAAAACCCAATCCCCTACACCTCCTCGCCGAAAAATAGCCTCCCTCCCAATTTTTCTCTCCAACCACCGACCCCCACCTCCGAAACTGCCACCACTGCCCTCGCCACCGACCTCCACCATCGGTCAGTCCCCTACCAAATTCCAAACCCCCTCAGCATTGAATCACTTGAATCGGAGCTCTATAGCTTCAATTCCACCCAAAAAGGGTTTTTCAAGTTTTTCAAGTTTTCGTCGTTTTCTGGCCACTATGTCTTCAGGATTAGTTGTTTGGTTTTTCAATACGAATCTAGGGGGTGTATAGCTTGCTTCATTTCATCAAGTTTTGTTTCGGTTGACTTATAGACTTTCCTCGATTTGCGTGCCTACTCATTCTGATATATTTTTGTCATTTTGATTGAACACACATGATATAGACCGTGCTAGGAACGTTGTGCTATAATTTTTTACCATTTAGATATCGTTTTCCTTGTCAAATTGTTGTTTATGCCAGGTTTTTTTACTTTTGATCACCGAACGGTTGACTATGAGTTCTAGACATCTTATTACTATGCCATTAATTGATGTGTGTTCCTTGTGCTTAGTGGATGTTGTTAAATGATTTCCATCACTAATACCTACTCAGTTTTCCCCAATTTCTACCGAAATCATGTTTTTCATCCAAGTGTGGGGTTCATTTTTTGGTAGTTTTGGCTTCATGATTCATCATCTTAGTAGGAACACAGGTAAAGCCAAAGCCGCAGATCGATAAAGAAGGGTGAAGGCACAATAGGAGAGGGGTTTGGGTCATCATCTGCCATTCTCGACCCCATGGATACCAGAGCTGGTTTGGAGCCACCCATGTAGAATCAAGGCCCACTCAACCCCCAAGAGATACAAGGCCTCACCCGTGCCTTGCCAAGCTTCCTCAACCCTACCTCGAGTGTTACTGGAGCATTAAGGACGTCCGACCAGCCTCTCTAGGTGCTCTATCACTAGAATCTTTAACCAAGATCGACCAGGCCTGACACGATAATATATGCACCGCACTCGACACAGCGGGTTTGCTCCACATGACTCAGCGGGCCTCCGAATACCCTCTCGTCATCGAGGGGCTACGTTCGGGTGGGACAAAAACAGCTTCACGGTTAGGCCACCTTACTAGGCCCTGTGGCGGAATATCATCGGCCGATCGGATGCCGATTTCAACAAGCCCTATATAATTAAGCTCAACAAGCCCCATTTTATGTTTCTTGCATTATTTGTGGCGTCGATACTTGTGTTTTACTGCAGATCATCGCCGGCATCACGTGTCCTTTGAGGAGCTGCTGCTATTTTGGGCCGTCTACAAGGGTCATCTCCTCCACCCCGGATGGTGGTAGCTCACTTTTTTCACAAGCGCACCAAGTCCTCCAAGCTCTATGCCGTTCTCCCTGGAGGCACATACGTGGGATACTTAATCACCCGCCTCCATCTTCAAAACAAACAGGGTCCTGAGATCCCACGTCTCCGACCGAGGGCCTTGGTGTTAGGATTGCCATGGAGTACGGGCTAAATCTGGCGATCGGGCCCACCACCTACGTCGCCCACCACCTCAGCCATCGTCACCAACCGCCGACCAAGGGCTACCACAGATACCGCCACCACCGCCGCCGTACTATGCTGAACAGTATGGTTAGATGTTCATTGCTTTGCAGTAGGGGCAGACTGATTTTTCCCAAGGCGCTCACGATTGGGAGCAGAACAGAGTGTCCTATGCGGATGACCTCACCATATGGAGGGAGGAGCAGGACAAGCGCTGGGACTCCCTTCATGACTGGCGAGCAGATCAGGACGCTAGGTGGGTCATCACTTAGCGACACCACGAGTAGGTCGCAACTTAGTGGGCCGCTTAGCAGGCATGGCATCGAGAGGAGCTGGCTTGGCTGCAGCAGAAGCACGATCATGGGGCATGCAAGCCCCTCCACCCGACCCAGACCAGTGATCTAGTAGTATCTCTTTCCCCTTTTTTATTTCATCTTTTTAGACTTCGGTCCAACTTTATTTTGTGTGGATTCGGGACACTTGTCCCAACTTTCTTTTGATCTTTCTTTTGTTTTTGTTTGTGTACGAATCTATAAGTCCTTCGCTCCGCTCCAATCTCTCCATCCCCATCATCAACTTCCGCCATCGTACTCTAGGTATTCCGTATCACTCTAACTCTCTTTGGTTTTGTGAGGGCACAGTCCCGACTGAGTGTGGGGTGGGATGTATTTATATGAGGGATGCGTGACTTATGTGTGATTTCTCTGATTGAAATATATTTGATTCTTGACTTGCAATGTTAAATTTGACTTAAATTTTTCACAATGACGATTAGACTGTTTAATTTAGAACATGTAACCAACATGCTTGCACTTATGCTAAATGAATCGGTTAGAATAGATTATAGAATCACTCTTGTAGCGTCATCCTGAATTACACATCATGATTTTAGTTTGACTAGTTGCCATTTGTGAGATTTTGAACCGTTGCACATAACTAGCAACTTGATTTCTTTTTTAGTGGCTTTCTCTTATTTGAATGAGTTAGTATTTTCTTTGAGACCATTTCAAGTCCACACGACAACACTAGGAATAGGATGATAGAGGCACCTAGAATCGCTACTTTAAGCTATAAGTCGTCCCAACAACAATCCCCCTAAGTGTAACCCTTTATGCTTGGTCTGTTCTTTCGGTTCGATAATTACATTACAGCCTTGTCCATGTTCTTTTACACCCCGTTGATCCCTTGTGGTAGTAGATTGAGATTAGCCGAACATGAGTCGATCCATGTGGTGACCTACTCAATAGCTAGAATCTAGTGGTCTTAGCTCATAAGTCCTTTCATTCTGACCCCTCTAGCAATAGAAAAAAAAAGCACGAAAATAGAAAGAATAAATAGAAAAATGATAAAATAGAAAAATCCGAAAATAAATAGTAGAAAATTTTCAAGTCCAAATTCAAGTTGTTCCAAAGAAAAAAATTATTAAAAAAAATTGTGAAAGAAATAGTAAAGTTGCTTGAGGGTGTCCTATGACGAGCATTCATCATTCCATTCCAGCTCTAACTAGACGGTAGATATCCATAGTTCTAGATTCGAGGGAGGTTAGTCGATTTCTACATCGCACCATACCCTTCATCATCATTTGTCCCTTCATCCATTCATCATAAACCCTTGTAGTGTAGGATCATTACAGTCCCATACAAATTGATGATGTTAGATTTACCGCGTTTATCTCGCGACATTTGAGCGACATTCCCCTTGTTTAACACTGAATTGTGATGTTTTCGAATGACTTTTATGAAAAATGTGTTTTATTCCCTGTTGGTCCTCTTTTGGGCCATTTGATGTCATTTTGAGCTGTTTATGTTGAGATTTCAGGTTACCACGTTGTGGAGAACCTTTTCACGAGCTCGTCACTTCAAACGGGGATCAATTCGGAGTTCAGACGGAGCGAGAATCATTGAAGGAACCAAGTGGGACAAATGGTAGTTGAATTGAGCAAAAAAATCATGCTGATGGTGTCTTCTGGACACCATGTGTCTGCCTGAAACACCCTGGGCCGAAAATGAAGCCTTTTCCAAGTAGGAAAAGAGTTTTAATTAAGGAAAACTGACTTCTTAGTGGGGAACACGAATTTAGGGAGTATATTTTAGACTTTTTAGAGAGGAAAGAGGATATTCTACACACTTTTCAGACTTCATTCAATTCTCGACGAACCAGACACTCTCGGGAGGAGATCTTGGAGCTTTGAAGACACGATTGAGTGGGAGGAAGCTAGTATTTGTTCGGGAGATTCATCGAGTCATCAAGATTAGGTTTTCTCGGAGTAAGATGTCTTCGTCTCCAGTTTCCTTCTCTTTTCTATCTTTTATTTCTTTTGTTTCCATGTCGAGCTAAACTCTTAGGTCTGTTCAGATTAAATGAAACTCTAGTTAGATTTTGTATGGATGATGTCAGGTTTTTAACCCGTTTATGTTAATTGAGGTTTATTCAGACATTTGATGTGATTTCTCCTTAACCCTAATTTGAAGCTCTACGAGCCTGTGATTGACCATATCTTAGGGTTCTTGCTTCATCTTTGATTTTGTGGTTCTGACCATGGACGTGAATCATTCTAGAGTTTAGGAGGTCGTTAGGATTTGCCGGTGTCTTGACCATAGAGCCGGTGAAACTAATCTCTTTGCATATCTTTGTGACATTTCATCGTTCTTCTTGCATTCTTGACAATCTACGAGTTATCTTGACCATAGGAACTTGTAGGTTTGATAGGATAGTTTCTCTGCGTCCTGACCATGGAGTAGAGAATACCAAAGGAAGTGTCGAGTCATCAAGTCTGTTGAAACCGAAATTGCATTGCATCATCCGTCTTAATCGAGCTAGAGCAGATTCGAGTCTGGACAAACGCCTTAGTCATTCTTTGAAACCCCAACTTGTTTGCTTGCATTATTTGTTTAATTTGCTTTCTTAGTTTAAATTAGTTCACAAACCATTTGAAAAACCCAACGACAAAATCCTGAATTGCTAATTCCACAATTGTTGAGTAATAGAAACAGAAAGACCCTAGGGAAAAATGATCTCGCTAGAGCGATATAGTGAGTAAAACTTTGTGTGCATTAATTTTTGCACCACAAGTCATTTTGACTAGCTTTAGTGTTGTCACTCGTGGTCAAATTGCAAACATATGCCATAATGCAGTTGGAGAAAGTGACTGAGTGCATAAAAACGTCCCTAAACACAGAGAGTGAGAGTTCCCCCTTGTACTAAATATGTCTGTGTAAGAAAGTCTAGTCGGCTCGGTTGGCGTTGTGCATGATGGGTGATTACTACTTGATGTGTGCAGAAAAAAGTGAGATCTGGATTCGTTTGGTTGATGTTCTTGCACGTGTAGGTTGCATTTTCTAAGTGAAACAGTGTAAGCTGAATTGTTAGAAAATGAACTTCGATTTAACTAGTCTCGTCATATGTGAATTTGAGTGTATTTCTGAAATTACCTTGCTTAACAACAAGAAAAAAACTTAAGTGTGGGGTAATTTGATGACACTAGATTTATAGTGTTTATATTCCCATATTAAACTACATTTCTCGTCTATTAATGCAATTATGATGAATATTTGGTGCAAATGTGTTAACTATGCGATTCTTGGCTCCAAGTTCATTTTAGCTATTTTTACCTTTGTTGTGAGTTTTTTTGTTAAGCCTCCAGGCTACCACATTGTAGAGGACTCAATCACGAGTCCAGCACTTCAAACGGGGTCCAAATTGGAGTTCAACCGAAGCAGGAATCATCAAGACAACAAGGAGAAGGAATTCAGCCTAATGAAGAGGTTCTCGGTGAGAACTTCAAGGTTCTCGTCGAGAAGGTGTCAAATTAAGAGTCCATAAGTTGGCCACAATTTCAAAATATTTATGAAGAGGTTATCGCAGAGAACCTCAAGGTTTTCGGCGAGAACCTTAAGGTTTCCATATCAAAGATGGACTCAGATTTTAGCCCTATTTTAGCACCTGTTCAGCCCCTTCCTAGGACACATTTGAGTTTCCATACAAAGCCACGACTTGGAGAGAGTTTAGAGCATTATTTGGAGTATTTTGAGAGATCATACTAAGGATTAATCCATTCAGACGACGCTCGGAGCATCGGAGTTGAAGATTTTCAAGATCGAAGCTTCAAGGAAACATCGGAATTAGGTTTTTCAGTTTCTCTCTGTTCTTCCTTCCTAAGATGAATTCTTTTGTGTTTTCTGAATCTTGTTTTTCGGATATGAGTAGCTAAACTTCTCTAGGTTAGATTAGATGAACCATAAGTGATCGGGGCTTTAAAGCGGTCACGGATCGGCGGGCAGTTAGACTTTAATTCAGACTTTTCTTATTCATATTTAGTTCGTTCTTAAAATATTGTTTCTTTTCTGGCATGATCACCTAGCTTAGATTCTTGTTATGATAAAGGATAGTAGCGAACAATCAGTTACTAGATTTTTGGCTTCCAACAAGGTTCACAATCAGTTACTAAGGGGTCGTTTGTTGCCAAGAATTGGATCGGAGAGAATTGAAATAGCTAGAGAACTAGAATAGCTAGAGAATTGGGGATTCTTGTCTATTTCGTAAATAGATCATTTAGACGAGTGAATTAGGGAGATTCTTGGATTCAAAAAATAAAAAAGATTAAAACACCATCAATTCACCCCTAGAATCTGCATATTCCCTCCTTGATAGTGGGGAATTCGGAGAGGGTCTGAATTCTCTAGAGGGCCCACCTTGAGAATTCAATTCTAGCCAATTCTCCCCCTTTTTTTACAAAACAAACAATAAATTTCACCTAAATCTCCAACCCATAGAATTGGGGCCCAATTCTAGGCAATTCACCCACCCCAATTCTAGGGAACAAACAACCCCTAAGTACTTCACCGAGCTTGTTACTCTGTAGGACGAGTTGAGGAATTTCTGTCCCATACCTAATTGTGTCTACTCTCATGTTTGTTCTTGATCTTTGGCCAAGATTCGTCTCTATCAAGAACGGGATTTGGTGATTCAATTCTTACAGGGTTTAAATGACAATTTCTCAAGTCCTCAGTCTCAGGTAATGCTGTTGGAGCCTTTGCCGAGTTTAAATAAAGTCTTTGCGATGATGATTCACAGGAAAGGGACATTACTGCTCATTCCCAACCTCTTGGAGAGGCTAAATCTCATTCTTTCTTGGCCAGAACTGGTGGTTCTCAAGCTCAAGCTGGGAGTTCTCAAGTGCTTGCTCCTCGTCCTTCCATTTTCAAGAAATAGGGCAAGAGGTATGTTTGTTCATACTGTGGTTTTGTTGGACATACGGTGGAGGTTTGTTATAAGAAGAATGGATACCCACCGGGATATCAACATCGTCCTCGAGCTCCTACGAGAGCTAATGTTGTGACCACGGATGGAGTTGCCCTTGATTCTTCAGAACAAGCTTCAGCCACTGTCCAGGTTTCACAGGCTAATTGGGCCACTTTTCAGCAGCAATATCAATGAATGGCAGTAGTTTTTCAACCTCCTTCTACGGCTGTTCATCACACCGCTACTGCTGTGCATACCAACCAGCTTGAAGCTCTAGAACAAGCTCATACTCATGTTCTGAAGAGTCCTGCTCATCAAGTTGTTGTTGTATCGGCTGATGAAGCTACCAAACATGGTAAGAATGTTGTTCCCCTCCTTTTTGATCCCACCGGACCGTCTTCTTCAGGTAAACTTTATTTACCGCGTTATACGGATTGGGAGCTGGATACCGGTGCTTCTGATCATATTGTGTGTGATTTTCGGTTGTTAACTTCACATAGAAGAGTTTTTAACACTGTTGTTCATCTTTCAAATGGGGATTTTGCTGCTGTTTCACACGTTGGTCAAGTGTTGTTCTCTGAAAATCTAGTTCTTCATAATGTTCTATTAGTGCCATCCTTTTCGTTTAATTTGGTTTCCATAAGTCAGCTTGCAAAACATGAAGGGCTTAGTGTTTTCTTTCATAATAATCTGTGTTTGATACAGGCGTTTCCCAGTTTCAGGATGATTGGTACAACTGAGCTACATTAGGGACTGTATTTGATGCACTCTGCTTCTCATTCAGCTCAAATTTAGTGTTTGTTGCAAACCTCTTCTCTGTCTGATGCTCACTCTTCCTCTCTGTTTTCCAAATCATATGTGGTTGTTTGTAGTGTCAATGGTGAGACTCTTGGATGTAAGACTCCTTGTTTTGGTAGTGCTGCTTGTAAAGTTCCTATTCAATCCAAGCACAAACTCGATTCTGTTCATAGTGTGGATCCATCAAATTTGGAATATTTTTCCACAATTTCTCACATTAATAACATCCGTAGTCATTCCTTTGATACTACCTAGTCTACCGTGATTCACGACATTGATACTTGGCATTATAGACTTGGCCATATGGGTGCGAATACTATGCATCAAGTGATTAAAAGTGACAACGCGATTCACTCAAAAACATATTTTCATTGTAAAGTTTGCCCTTGTGCAAAGCAAAAGCGATTAGCTTTTTCTCCTAGCTTGAGTACTTACACCAAACCTTTTCAATTGGTGTGCATGGATATATGGGGACCGGCTTCCACTCCTACTATATCGGGTTGCCTCTACTTTCTTACCATTGTAGATGTGTTCTCTCGATTCACGTGGGTTTTTCCGTTAAAACTCAAATCCGAGGTTCGACCTCTTATTATCAAATTTTTTGCCTATGTCAAGACTCAATTTGAGGCATCCATTCAAAGTCTCAGTAACGAAAATGGTAAAGAGTTTCTTTTACCCGAATTTTATGGTGGACAAGGTACCATACATCAAACCACTTGTGTACAAACGTCTCAACAAAATGGTATACTTGAACGTAAGCATCAACATATCTTAGCTATATCTCGAGCTTTGATCTTTCAATCGTTTCTTCCACCTTCCTTTTGGAGTTATGCAGTAATACATGCAATTCATCTTATTAATCGTTCTCCGACTCCAATTTTGGAAGAAGGAACTCGTCATGAAAGATTACATGGATCACCGCCCGTTTATTCTCATCTCAAGATTTTTGGGTCACTTTGTTATAGTTCTACCCTTGCTCATCCTCGGTCCAAGCTCTCTCCTCGAGCACTTCCGTGTGTTTTTTTGGGATATCCCGCAAATAAAAAGGCTTACCTCCTCATGTCACTCATAAATAACGAAATCATTATTTCTCGAGATGTCATTTTTTTAGAATATATTTCCTTTTTATTCTAAGGACAAACCCATAATTTCACCACCAATTCCCTTACCCGACTACATACGAACTCTTGATGACTTATCTACGTCATCACCACCAAATATTCTATCTCCTTCACCTCCCTCTCTTAATGTTTCACCATCATCAAGTGAAACATCTCCTTCACACCATAATTCCACTTCTACTGTTCTCATGGATGTCATTCCTCTTCATCATGACACTATCTCTACTATTCTCATGGATAATGTTCCTCATCCCTTACCAGTTTGAAGATCCACAAGAACTAGTACCAAACCTCATTACTTGAAAGATTACAAGTGCACTATGGTTTCCCAACCTCAAGTAAGGTACCGCATTGAAGACAATTGACATATAAGAAATTATCCGAAAAGCACCGTCATTATGTTCTTTCTATATCTTCTGAAAGAGAACCAACTACTTATCTCCAAGCATCCAAATCTGAAAATTGGATGAAGGCTATTCAATCTGAACTTGATTCCCTTGAGAAAACAAAAACTCGGGTATTATCAGATCTTCCTCCCAATAAAAAGCCTACTGGATGTAAATGGGTTTTTCGCATCAAATATAAACAAGATGGAACGATTGATAAATACAAGGCTCGTTTGGTTGCAAAAGGTTATACTCAAACACATGGCATAGATTATGTAACATCCCAACCTTTTCTAACAAGATATAGTCCGCTTTGGGCCCAACCCTCACGGATTTGTTTTTGGGTGTTGGTGGGATTTAAACCCATGACCTCCTCCTCTCAAGATCAAACCCTCACCACTACGCCCCAAAACGCGTCATGTCGGTTAAGGTTGAATCATTACCCCTAGCCCATGGATCTCCCACATGCTTTGTCGATGTGGCATTTGCCTAGGATGTCACAGATTACATGGATACTTTTTCTCCCGTAGTCAAAATTACTACCGTACGAACTTTACTTGTCGTTGCTGCAATAAAGAATTGGCATCTTGAGCAACTTGATGTCAATACGGCCTTTCTACATGGGGAGTTAGACGAAGAAGTCTATATGGTCCTACCACCTAGTTTACCAATTTCATCTTCTACAAACCAACAAGTTTGCAAATTAACCAAATCTCTTTATGGTTTGAAGCAAGCTAGTCGGCAATGGCATGCAAAATTGTATGACACTCTTATAACCCTTGGTTATATACAATCTAAATCTGATTATTCTCTGTTTACAAAGAATAATTCTGAAGGATTCACGGCCTTACTCGTCTACGTTGATGATATTATTCTTGCCGGCTCTAATATCGATGAAATTTCTCGTGTCAAACGACAATTGGATATTACATTCACCATTAAGGATTTGGGTCCGTTAAAATATTTTCTTGGCATGGAAGTCTCTCGAAGAAAATCTGGAATCCATCTATGTCAATGAAAATATGCACTAGACTTACTCACAGATACATGTTTTTTGGCTAGTAAACCGGCTTCCACACCTGCTATCCCTGGTATCCATCTCTTGGTACCTGATGTGAACCACAACCGACTATGCTCCGTGACCCTAACCACCGCAAGCTGATCTTCAAAGGCAACGAGAGAACCTATGGAACCGGGGCGGATAATGACTTTGACCCACTAGCTTCAGTTGAGCTAGGAACCAGAAGTATCAAGTTGAAGGCACCACATCAAGGGGTGAATACCCTAGACGATAAGCCGGTCTAGACGACGATCAATTCCATGATGGTCGAACAGAGAATTGCATATAATGCAAGAGAAAAACCGAAGTTTAAGAGTTTATTAATTTGAAGGTCTGTGTTACAATATTTATAGGTGGATGAGTAGGGAACAAGCTCTCCTATCCTCCTAAATAGCTATTGTAAATAAATAATAAAAAGAATCCTATTTTGAATACTAAAGAGGAGTTAAAATAATCCTAATCTAAGCTAAAAGGGAAGTAAAATTCGTACAAGGGAAAAAACCTTCCTAAACAAGAACTCCAAACTTGGGAGCCAAGTTTCCCAAAAAACTGCCTAAACGGTTTCTGAAAATATTATCCAAATAAATACCAAACAATTTCATAAAATTCTGATCTTTTGCAGATCACTAGTAGACTCCATGGGCTACAACTTTCATGTTGGACATCAGCCCAAATTCTGTCTCCAGCTAGCCCATATTCGTCAATCTTTGTCGGGCTACGAATCTGTCCAGAAATCCGGATTTGGCCTTTTATCTCTTTAGCTTTAGCCCGTAGCTTCTTGGCCATGGGCTGGCCTCTTGGATATTCTCCTTGGCTGGATTCTCCTTGCTTCTCTTCTCTTGGATCAGGCATTTGGCAATGCTTGGCATCAGTGGCAATGCCGAGTAGGGCTTCGTCACGGCACCGGGCATGCTTACGTCAGTACCCCACTATCGTTAGATGACACCAGTCATTATCGTTGACTTATTCGAGGCACGCGATCTGCGTGCAACCAAATAGAGGTTGGACCGATCCAACCCATTTAACCGGAGGGTAGTTTAGTACTTTCACAAAATAATAAATAAATCATCCCCTCCCCTTGCTCGTTCCCTTCCCTGTTACTCCGACGGCGACTCCCACCACCTCCCACTCCTTTCCACCACCACCAACCCCTTCTCCTCCGGCGTCTCCATCGGATCTAATCCGGTCTTCCTCCTTAATCAAACAAAACCTTCTCCGGCAGCCCCACCTCCTCCACTGTCGTCGGCCGCTGCGACGGCGACAACGTCAAGTTCCATCTCGCAACTCATTTGCTTCTCCTCAACCTCAATCAACTGAAACCTTCACCAATAGCTCCACCGTCGTCGGTCGTTATCCTCCCCGCCTTCCCAAGGTCTGGAATCCTCGTCGTATCCTTATCGCTCTATTTTCTCTGGTGGCAGAAGGTGGAATTCTCAAAATTAAATAATGTTTGAAGCCAAAGATTGAAAACGCTCGAGTTCGTGGAAATTCAGACGACCGATCGGACATGGCTTTCCAATTTGTAGATTCAGCCGAAGGAGTGGAAGATTGAAGAAGAGTGATGTTTTTGTGATCAACTAAAGTTGAGTGACTGATTTGTAATTAAGATAATTTTCAGGATTATTTAGTAATAATTGAAAGTCCATTAGTTTGTATAATTAGTTAACTAATTATCCAATGATGAGTTAACTAGTTAACCAATTAACTAGTTACATTTAGTTAACGAGTTAACTAGTTAAATTTAGTTAACTAGTTAAATTTAATTATCGAGTTAACTAGTTATCTAATCGAGTTAACTAGTTATCTAATCGAGTTAACTAGTTATCTAATCCAGTTAACTAATCCTGGTAACTAATTATATATATTTTTTAAATGTTAACTAGTTATCTAAATCATGATGTCAACTAGTTATCTAAATCCTGATGTTAACTAGTTATCTAAATCTTGATGTTAACTAGTTATCTAAATCCTGATGTTTACTAGTTATATAAATCCTAATGTTAATTAGTTAATTAATTAAAACAATAAAACTAGTTAGATAATTTGTTAACAATAAATCTAGGTAACTAATGATGATAATTAATTAGTTAACTAGTTAACGCGATAGGTTAACTAGTTAACTTGATTGATTAACTAGTTAACAACTTGTTAACTAGTTAACTTGATTGGTTAACTAGTTAACTCGATTGGTTAACTAGTTAACAAGTTATCAACTAAATATCTTGTTAACTAGTTATCTTAAGCATGATGTTAACTAGTTAACAACAACATACTAGTTAGATAATCTATTAACAAAAATCTTGATAAAATTTGATCATAAAAATTAGTTAACTAGTTATAAGATAATAACTTGTGAACTAGTTCAGATAACTAGTTATCAACAGAAAAATTTGTTAACTAATTAACAGCGAAAACAGGTGTTAACTAGTTATTAATAGAAAAAGATGTTAACTAGTTAACAACAAAAAATGTGTTAACTAGTTAATTAATTTTGATAACTAGTAATCAACTAAATTTTTTGTTAACTAGTTATCCAAATCATGATGTTAACTAGTTATCAAACAAAAAATGTTATTAACTAGTTATCAGATAAAAATCATGTTAACTAGTTATCAGTTAAAAGAACACTGTTAACTAGTTAACAGCAAAAAAATGTTAACTAATTAAAAAAAAAATTTGCCGGAGTCTCGCCGGAAAATTCGCCGGCGACGGCGGCCGGTCGCCGGAAAAGTCGCCGGCGACGGTGGCCGGCCGCCGGAGAGCCAACGGCAGCCCTGGGAATTAAATATTTATTTTAAATATAATAATTAAATTTTATGTGTAAAGTCCTAAATACCCCTAACAATTTAGACCATTGGATTGGTCAAAGGGTGATCTAATGGTTAAGATGAAGGTTGGAAGTTTCCAACCCTTGGAAAGGGTTGGATGGTGATCAGCTGCCCTTATTCGACGTCTTCAATATATGTGCACAACCCGACCAGATATTTGCTACACTGTGAACCAATTAAGTCAATTTGTTTCTTCTCCAACTACCATTCATGACCATGCCACACATCGCCTTCTTCGATATCTTAAAGGATCTCCAGCCCATGGTCATCATTTTCAAGAACTTCTTCTTTGCGTATAAGTGCATTCTCCGACTCTAATTCGGATGGTTGTCTTGATTCTCGAAGATCGGTAACAGGTTTTTGCACCTTCCTTGGTGATTCTCTCCTGGAAATAAAAAAAACAACCAACGGTCTCACGATCATCGGCCGAAGCTGAGTATCGTACTTAGCAAGTACAGCTTCATAATTACAATGGCTTCATGGGTTATTATCTCATTTGCCCATCCAATTTCCGCAACCCTATGCTTTATATTGTGATAGTGTTTTTGCGGTCAAAATGACAGAAAATCCTGTTCAACATGAACGTACAAAACACATTGAGTTAGAATGTCATTTTATTCGTGAAAAGGTGCTTGATAGCTTGATCAAGGTTTACCATATCTCCACTCACAATCAATTAGCTGACCCTCTTACTAAGTCTTCACAAGTAAATCAGTTTACTCACTTGATTTCCAAACTTCACTTGGACACTATCCATGCTTAGTTTGAGGGGGGTATTATATAGTATTACTATTTTACCATTTTCTTGTTTGTTAGGTTTGTTAGTAAGTTGGTTAGGTTTGTTAGTCTGTTCTCCTTATATAAGCTAGTGAGTTCAGCTTGTGACTCACAAGTTCAATTCATTTCAATAAAGTCACTTTTCTTTCCAAAGTTTACAAACAATATGTAGACTCATTTCCATGCAACCTCTCAAGTAGCTAGTGAAAAAAGATTCGGATTCAAAACTCCCTCAAATGAGATGGTTTTGACCTCATGGCCTTTTTAAACTAGTTTACAAGACAAATGAGAGATACTAGAGACCTATACTATTCTTCATGTCCCTTTCATGCTTATGGCCCGTAGCAAAAGCAAGCATATCAACCGATATTTTTGCACATAAATCAGTATAGTCCATCTTCAAAGCAGTGAAGATTCTTCTGCAACGTTCCGTCCAAATCTCTCTGATAATTGCACACCAGCATAACCTTCTTCTGAATTTCTTCTCAACGGTGTCCCCTTTGCAAGCAACAGTTGCAGAATGGATAAGTCTCTCCTAGAATGGATAAGAATACCTTTAGCTAGTACCTCTTTTGGGATTTTCAGGACTCCGTTCACAACTAGATATTTTGTGTCGATGAACTTTAGATCCAAACTTGGATTATAGACCATTGAAGCCCATGATTTAGATTGAGAAGATGGGTGGGGGAAACTTCAGAATCAAATTCAGAGAGAAAACAAAACAAAAAAATATTTGTTGAGAAAATAGCCTCTAGTTGTCAAAACCCTAAAAATCATTATTCTTCGATCAAGAATTCTAACAAGTTTTGATGAAAGAGATTTGAATCTCTGCTCAGCTAGTATGGATTGAGTATATAAGGGATTCACTTGGAGCTCAAGCAATCGATCTGAACATTTTGACAAGTACAAGTAGAAGAAATAGTAATTACACTAGTACAAGAGAGGTAAACCATAATAAACCATGTTTATTAATTTATCTATGCATTATTCTAGGTTGTTAAAATATTAATTTGCATAAGTTACATCTAATATAAAAATCTCATTGCATATGTATATATATATATATTATATTATATGTTGCATATGTACACACACGTTGCTTGCAATTCTAAATTCAGCCATGGATCGTAACACGCTTGATCTGTCTTGTAGATTGATTAAGCAGGATAAGCAAAAATTAATTAAATAAAATTTGATTATTAACGAATTTCCTGAGAAGGACTAGGAGAATCGGCTGGGGTGAGAAGAGGTTCACGCTGCCATCCCTCTTCCACTCGGCAGCTACCATCATTATAAGCAGACGTAGTTGATGATGGCTTGGAGTTTCTGTACATGGCGTAAAGTACAAGCTGTGCTGCTCCTAGTAAAAAACCTGCCCCATTTGGTACCTGCTCCATATATATGTCACAGTGAAATCAGTATTTTTTAACTGTTAAAGGGAAACTGTAAAAAATCTAACACATAAGATGAGATTTTTAATGTGAGAAGAGTGAAGAATAAAACTGGCCTCTAATACAGAAAAAAAAAAAAAACACATTAATGTTCTGAAATTGAGAAAGCAGGTGATAATGAGATTTTGGTTGTGTTGTGTGAAAAGGAAAAGATGGTAAAGTGGTGGTGGTGGTTGGTTGGTAATAATTGTGACTCCATGCATATATATATATAGTAGGTAGTACGTGTAAATATCATGTTCTCAAATTCAAATCCACACAATTGAACACGCCTGGGTCATGGGGGTATTGTGTCGTGTTCGTGGCCTTATGGGTGTTGGAGATAAGTTCAAACGTACATCATCTCTCCAGATATGATTAATGTAGCTGTTCTAATAATTATTATTTATATTCCAGGCGACATATCAATTTTGCAATCTTTTGAAAATCTCTTAGTTTGATTCAGAGCGTTACATGTGTCTTGAAAATTTGTTTTATCAAAAGGTCCTAGAAGTTAGCTAGCTAGGGTATTTGTCTACAATGACCGGCTGATGCATTCCGGCCACAACTCGGTTACATTTTCTTTATCAAACTTCCAGCTACCCTCCTGTGACATTCCCATGGAAATTGAACTCGATTATTCTTTCATCCGATTGAAGTAATTTGTATAATAATACTCCACAACGTCCTAGTTTGGACAAAGAATATGTTCCTATAATATTTTTAGAATATGAAATCTTGTCGTGGTTTGTTGTAAACAATTCACATTGACTATTACTCAATTATTATCGTAAGAATCTTATATATTATATTATTAACTTTAAATTTCATTCAGGAGATTTTTTTTATATTATTTATTAAAAATTTTAAATGTTACAAATTCTGAACTCCCTTGATCAATTTTTTAGCTCATCACTGTCACAGAACCCATAAACCTCTTATATTGTTTCTAAAAAAAAAAAAAGAACCCATAAACCTCGACCACCAAATTTGGAAGGAGGAAAATTAATATTGATGATGGGTTTGGATCTGGACTTCCAAAGGGATCCAAAGGGTGATTTCACTGAAATAAATAAATTAAAATAATTATTTACGTAAATAAATAGCATACGAAACTATTTATTTACGTAAATAAAAACGCTCAGGGCCCAGGCGAGATCGCCCAGGCCCTAGGCGAGATCGCCTACACCCATCGATTTTCCGAACCAGTCGATTCAATTCGGCCCTACCGCCGATTAAATGGCTGGTATAAAGACCCCAGGCGATCTCGCCCGGCCCCTAGGCGATCTCGCCCCTTGCCATGGGATTGGGCAAACTCGCCCCACCACCTATAAATACCCCATTTCCAACCCCACCACTCTTTAACCTCCTCCCCTAAGGCAAAGGTAAGTCCTCTTTCTCCCTCTTTTTTTTAAGTACATTATTTAGTAGGGTTTAGGTTAGAGAATTAGTTTAGGGTTTTAGGTTAGAGAATTAGTTTAGGGTTTTAGGTTAGAGAATTAGGATTTAGGGATTTTAGATTAGAGAAATGGTTTTATGTTTTTAGTTAAAGGTTTTTAGAAATTCTGCATGGTAATTTGTTCACACTGTCATGTTGATGTTGTAGGATTTTGGTTTTTACGCAACTCGCTTTGGAGATTCATTTGCATCGTCATACAAGGTACATAATTCATACATTATTTAGTGCTCTTATCTCATTGTGAACTATGAATATTTGATTAGCTTATTCATATAGGGTGGTTATGGATTATAGGGTTGTTTTTTTTTATACGACATTGCTAGTGTAGCTAGAGTTTTTATACATGTTGGTTATAAATATCTAGATAGCTTAATTCGTCTTTGCATGCTATTGTGAATTTTACTATGTTTTTATGTTTAATTTGTAGGTTATTAGGTTAACCTTTAGGTTAGAGAATTAGTTGAATTTTACCTTTAGAAAAATGAACATATTTTCGTGTATAATAACTTAGCGATTTACTATACAATAGATGTCAAGATACGGATGGGCAGAACCATTGGTTGATCGGACACCCGAGGCCGTTAGGCCTCAACCTTGGGATTGTTCTCTATTGTGGGGGGGGGAGAACAAGCATCGAGCTAGTTTAGTATGGCGTGACCCTCAGGCGTGCAAGGCCCTGAAGTTGCGACAGCGTAGCTCTGCTCTCACATTTCATCCACAGTACGAGACATTTTTGAGCGAGTGTGGACTGTACTCTGTAGTTAGTTTACTCGGTCAGACGCCGTGTAAGGAGCTTGTGACAGTACTACTTGAGAGGTGACGTCCGGAGACGAACACGTTTCACCTACTGCAGGGCGAGGCGACCATCACGCTTGAGGACGTGGAGGTGCTGACCGGTCTTCCTACTAGGGGACGTCCGGTCTCTGTAGGTTATGACGCTCGTGCTGCGGATGTCATATGTCAGGAGCTGTTGGGTGCCACACCCCCACCCACGAGATTTACTGGGCATCAAGTTAAGATTTCGTGGGTTAAGGAGCAGTTTGACCGTCTATCGGCTGGTGCTTCTGCAGAGGTCGTCACTTACTACGCCCGAGCGTACACATGGGTTTTATTAGGCGCCGTGCTATTAGCTGACCGGAGCGGAGACTTGATACCGGTCCATCTCCTACGCCTTCTTAGTGAGTCTGGTGATGCGGGCACCTTCAGCTGGGGGAGTGCGGTGCTAGCATGGTTGTACACGCCCTTCAGTATTCCGTTCACGCATTCTTGCGCGTTGGTCGTCATGGTTCCCCACCGAGTACCGCCTCCCTCAGTGTTGTCGTAGGCCAAGCTCCATAAGGCCAGTTCCTCGTTCACCCATTTTGGATCCCGTACGTTTTGTTCATCATGGATTGCCAACCATTCTGCCTTCTTCGCATCAAACTTCCGCACATTTCCTTCTATTCCTGCAGTTAGCCATGAAGACGTGTATGAATATCCAGTTTGTTTGATGATGTTGTATTAGTTAAGTTCACATATAAACAGTTAAAAATTTACCAAGTACCTAAGTTCCAAAGGCGATTCTTTAGCGTTTGGTTGCGGTGTTTCTTGTTGAAGTTGCTTACGTAATGGCATAGGCACCACCTCCACACCCACCCTCGACTAATGTTGCGCATTGCCGCTGCTATCCCCTTGTGTCGATCACTGATGATTGTGATGTTGGCCCGATTGGTCACATGTTTCTGTAGATTCTCCATGAACCACTTCCAATTATCGTAATCCTCTTGGTCAACTATGGCGTACGCCAATTGGACAATCCGATGTTGCCCATCGAATGTACTAGCCATCAAGAAAACTTGCTTGTACTTGCCCGTGAGGAATGTGTCGTCAATGATCATGACCTCAGCGCAGTGCTTGAAGGCTTCTATGCATGGGCCAAATGCCCAAAACACACTCTTGAACATCCTAAAGTTACCCGCCGGGTTGGTTCTTATGTCGTACCGTGTCCCGGGGTTCGTGAGACAAATAGCATTCAGGATTGTCTCAATGTTGTTGTATGATGCCACCCAGTCTCCGTACAGCTTCTCGACAGCACGTTGCTTACCAAACCACGCCTTCCTGTACGAAATATTACGATGGTACTTCTCCAGAATGCAATCAATAACTGTCTCAACCTTCAACCCGGTTCTCTGCGGACAATGTGCATGACTGCATCTGAGATTAGCGTAACATCAAGCTGTGGGTGGGGCCCTAGTATCGTTGACCGATCGCAAATGTGGCCGTTGTTGAGTTGTCGTATTATCCAGAAGCCATGTCTTTTGCTAAGTGTAGAACGCATCCTCCAAGGACACGTCGGGTCGATGCACTTGATGGCCCATTCCTTCGGGTTAGAAGTGATTACCCTGTACTTATAGTTGCGGAGGACTGCTTGGCTCTTCGTTAGGGACACCAGTTGACCTTTTGTAGAGAATGTCTGACCCAAGTAGAATTCCATCTCCACCGACCAGTGGGACTTCGCTGGGATCTGGAAGCCCCTGTCCATGGAGTAGGTGTTGGAGATTGTCATGATGTCATCACAGTCGTCACCCACGCTCATGACATGTTCTAGTGGCACATAAACATCCACGATATTTGTTGTGGCTCCCCCTACTTCATCATCTTCTTCCTCGTCGGTTTGGCCAATGTCATCGTCGACATTAGGGTTCCCTTCGTCTGCCGAGCAATGGCTCCTTTCGTCACCCGAATCGTCGGTGGTGACATATTCATCTCGCGCCAACCCCTCTTGATCAACCTCCTCCTCCTCCGGACCGACATGACTGGTCGCCATGTATTCCCCATCATACGTTTGGCTCTGCTCCGCCATCTGAGTTGGAATGACCCCCGAGAAATCAGAGAAGTGAGACGGCTCCTCTTCCAACAAGGCGTACAACTCGGCAACTTCGAAAAATGGGTTCACGCGAACTAAGTCGTATATGACTTGTACGCCGTTGTCGTCCGATATCGGCCTAGAAACGAAATGCGACAGATTTCCCTCTGAACTGTATATCGGCATTCTCCAGACAAATGACTGGATTATCTGATCCGCTCCAAGACCCATTTTCCGCCGAAACACGGTAACCACACTATCATAGGTCGCTCGCTTGGTCATCTTCAGACGGACATTATTTCCCCCTTCATAGGATAAGCCGGTCCAATCTTGGACGATACGCCCCCCCAGAAAACTTGGATCCGGAATTCTCGTGACAAAGTGTGGTCGGACATTTTAGTATGTGAATAATTTTTGAATTGGTGACTAAACCCGAAACTAACAAGGGTTTTTAAAGGCTCGGTAGTTGCCCAGGCCCTGGGCGGGATCGCCCAGGCCCTAGGCGAGATCGCCAAGGCCTTGGGCGAGATCGCCTAGGCCTTGGGCGAGATTGCCGAGGCTTCGGGCGAGATCGTCTGTACCTGGGCCATTTTCGGACCCGTGACCCTGAAACAGGTCAAAAAGCTGATCACGGGTGGTTTTTTAGGGACCAGGGCGATCTCGTCTGCCACATAGGCGATCTCGCCTAGGGCCTGGGCGATCTCGCCTGGGCCCTGGGCGTTTTTATTTACGTAAATAAATAGTTTTGTATGCTATTTATTTACGTAAATAGTTATTTTAATTTATTTATTTTAGTGAAATCACCAATCCAAAGTATGTATTCCTTTTCTTTTTGATCAATGCCAAAAGTCGACAAAAGAGAGAAGGTTGATTGAGAGAGTATGTGGACTAGATCTAGAATAGTAGAGGCTGTCTCTCAAAACAAAATTAGATGTAATGAGTGAGAGGTATCATATCATATCATATAATAATGTTGTGGACCTATCTGAAAGGGAAGTGATGTACTATACAGAAAGAAAAGAAGGGAACATATTACAGAATGCACGTTTTTTATTTCCTTCCTATGAAATTTGAAAATGCTTGTAAGGAAGGTTGTACAGTTTTATTCTTCATTTATTTGTAGTAATACATGAACCTAGCTAACTTTTTCAACCAAATCTTAGAGCTAATTACCTTTATCAAAACATGTAAATTTCCTAACTTAACAGAAATTAAAAAATTTAAAGCTAATGTGTCACATTAACAACTTTAAAATAAGGGAAAATAACACTTTGCCGTCCTCTACTTTTCAACTTAACATAGAGTCCTTTGTATTATACAATTCTTTTTTTTTATCTCCTCCTACTTTAGCCACTTTGCCTTTTCAGCCCATCTCTCCCAAATTTTATCTTTTTAAAGTTAATTGATGAGTATTCAACATATTATTTGGCTAACTAAGCATTTTTTTTTATTAGAAATATAAATATACCAAATCTGATAGGATAAAACAGACAGATAAAATGTGTGGTTTTAAAACTTTTCGTATTTCACTCATACTCTTTGTGACACCTCCCAATTTACCTCCCACAATACTTACTCACTAAATTGTAGAAGTTTTTATTGATATGGCATGCAAATGCGTTCATATTTAACGTTAAGAAGGAAAAAATTGGAACGAAAGAAACCAAAAGGAAAAGTGACTGAAGTAGGAGGGGATTAAAAAATGATTTATAGTGAATGGACTATCTGTTAAGTTGGGAAAGTTGAGGGGGGCAAAATGATATTTTCCATTATAATAATTAAATCTTAACAAAAGCAATATCTTTCATGTCCCTTGCAAACATGGAAGATTGGCGGTAGTTATAGGTCTGCTCGGATCCAACATCAGATCCACAACAAGTTAATATTCCATTCATTCATATATTAAAAATGGAAGCCGTGCTACTTACCCCAAGAAACAAATCCTTGGTGAGGAGGGCATAGACTGTCCATATTCCACCGTTCAAGAAGAGGAAAAATGAGAGGAAGAATGGCATGTATTCCACACTCTTCGTTGTTATCACTGTTTTCTGTATACAATTTTAAACAATAAATAAATCACAGAGACAACTGAGTGCACGATTCTACAGTATATTCAAGGATACATTGTTTATCTTTCTAAATAAACAAAGTAATATTATAATTTTATTATAGATGTGGGAAAAATCTCATATACGATCTTTGAGATTGGACCATTAATGTTAAATAAAAGGATTAAGATAGAATCTTATATATATTAGAAACAAAATATGAGTCATAAATATTACTCTGTACTTGTATCTACAGCATACAAAAGAAGACTAACACGTATATTATCTATTTATATGTGCTAAATTTTGTTGTTTAAGTATACCTATCAAACATGTCGGTTTAATTATATGGCATGACGATCATATGATGTTAGATGATTGTAAAATCCATAATAACATCTCACGTTGTTGCCACGAGTATTTATAATTAATAAAAATTAAAATTAAATATCTCTCTTGCACAAGTGACATATAATAAATTATTTGTAGCCAAGAGGGCATGAATCATGTGAAGAATAAAAAATTGTAGAAAAGAACAACCGGCTCAACTCCAAAAACATATTTTAGAAAGAAAAATAAAAAATGAAAATGAAAATATAATTTTCATATTAACATGTTAATTAATGGTATGGTGGCATGTCAACTCTATAAATCGGGTGGTTGACTACCTCCCAACAAAACTGAAAATATTAATTAACTAGTAACCCACTTGTTGAAGCATTAATAATAATTAGGGAAAATAGAACTTTTACCCCTCTACTTTGCCAACTTAACAAATAGCTCTATATACTATAAATTGCTCTTTTTACTCCTACCTACTTTGACTACTTTGTCATTTAAGTCCTTACGTTTCAACTTTCGTCTTGGTAACATTAAATCTGGATGCATTCGAACTCGACGGAGAAAGATATCGGAGTTAGAAGACGAAGAGTTGGCTAGGGAGTTAAATTGGGGAGGTGTCAGGGATTCATGAAGAGTATTGTGAAATACGAATAATTTCAAAATCACACGTTTTGTTGGTCACTTTTTATCCTATGTAATTATATATATTTATATTCTCTTTTAGAAAACTTTTAGTAAGCTAATACATGTCTATTGGAGCTAATATGGTGTACTGAATGAGTAACGATTAACGCTACAAAATCGAAAGTTGGAACAGAAGGACCCAAACAGCAAAGTAGTCAAAGTAGGAAAGGTAAAAAAGGCAATTTATAGTATAGGGGGCTATCGGTTAAATTTGCAAAGTAGATGGGGTAAAATGCTATTTCCCTATTAATTAAGTAGAAAGTAATCGATTATTAAAATGTCAAATGACTTGGCTGGAAAGAGACTACTCCAAAAGCTAGAAATGAACAGTCCAAAGATTAGCTTAGCTAATTAATAGTACTATAAGGTGATTAAGGAATTGAAAAGAGAAAATAGTTGATAGTTGATAGTTACCATGGCAGCAAGAGGAGAGCCGTACATGACAATGTTTAAAGCAGAACTAAGGAAGCCAATAGCATTAATTCTGGCTCCACCTTCAAGTGCTAGCCATGTGGCTAACACTGCTACACCCAGAAACCCCACGTTCAATACACTCACCATTACTCCCGTCTTAGACTGCAATATTTAATCATAATAATCATCAAATTTAATTACTGACTAATTAATAATATATAAGTAGATGAGTAGATCTTAAAGAATTAAATAGGACATATATATATATATATATATATATATATACCTTCATTTTGGGTGGTGCATAAGTGAGGAAGAGAGCAACGTAGACGATCTCAACTAGGATGCCGAAACCATTCACAGTGGCTACCAAGTAAGCACCTGGTTTGATGCTTCCGTAATATGTCCATAGTGAAGCATTCAGCAGCGTGCATATGTACGGTAGGCTCTCGAAATCCTCCGTTGAACCCTTGTTTATTATTCTCCAGAATGTCCCACTGCATCATCCCCAATAAAACAATTATTAATAATATTATTATTACAGCTAAGCTATTTCAGTAAGAAAACAAACGAAAGAGAGAAGAGACTGAGAATATTTACACAGGAGAGAGGAACATGAGTACTGAGATAATATTCCCTGCAGGAAAAACAAACACATTCATTCAAGATGAAACATATAAGAAGAAGAAGAAGAAGAAGAAGAAGAAGAAGAAGAAGAAGATGGTAATTAATTCTTAAAAGGGAAAGGAAAGCCAACAAACCATGAAGTAATTAATAGGTGTTTGTTTTATACCTATAATACCAATGGAGAAAGTCAACATTTCCATAATGGATACAGAGAAGATTGGAATCCAGAGACAGTGCTCCGGGATACAAATTCTAGCAGCTGGGGAATATATGATATATAAATTGTCGGTGAAAGGGAAGGCGTCCACAAAGGAGATGAGGAGCCGAGTAGAGAGAGAGAAAGGTGGGAAAGAATGAGTTTGTAAATGAATGCGTTGCTTCATTGGTGGTGCTTTAAAGATTATAAGAGGGTGGGCCATAGATTACTCAAACACCAGGCTCTATTATTATTCCTATGAACACGTTGGTGAGGTAATATATATAAATAAAAACTAAATAACTATTTGTCATACTGTGCACGGCAAAGGAGGGGCTTTTCACATAAATAAATAAAAAAAATTAACTATTAACCTAAATAAATACCGTTTAAAACTATTGATTTTCGTAGGTATAAACGCCCGTACCCCAGGCGATATCGCCCAGGCCCCAGGCGATATCGCCCGTGGCCTTTGATTTTCCGAACCACCCGATTCCAATTCGCCCAACCACCGATTATAAGCAACTCGCCCGGCCCATAGGCGATATCGCCTGTACCATAGGCGATATCGCCTATCCCCTAGTTAATTATAGCATATTAAATAATTAAGTATTTATCATTCAGTCATCATTGTTTTAATTTTTAACCGTTTTGTCTACCCTTTTTCTCAGGGCTTGCGATTGGAGTCCTCAATCTTTCAATCGTTATCCCACAGGTAATAAGTTATATATAAAGTGATCATAAAATTTCAAAATGGTGCGGATTGGTCTTGAAATTTTGAATCGTGTTACGATGTACACTGCAGTAGCCAGATGCAACATTTTTCGTTCATTTTGCCACATCACCACTGGCTCGTCATTTTAACTAAAAAAAACTGGCTTGTCATAAAAAATATAATAAAAATGTATTGATACGGGTAGGGCCAACTAGCGAGCTATATTATTCGAGCCAACTCGCGAGCTAGGCTCAACGAGTCGACGAGCCGAGCCAGCTCACGAGCCTACTGAGCTGAGCCAGGTAGGCTCGGGCTCGGCTCATTTACTATCGAGCCGGCTCGCGAGCCAGCTCATTTACAAACGAGCCGAGTTTCGAGCGAAGTTTTTAGTCATTTTTCCGAGCCGAGCTCCGAGCCGCTCACGAGCGGCTTGGCTCGTCAACAGCCCTAGATACGGGCCAACCAAACTCAAACAAAAACACTCAAATCAAAATTTATGACAACTGATAAATACCATTTTGAAGTATTTAACCTAATATGATTACTGATAAATAATTAATTTAGTTATTAAACTGAATATAAACTCTGGTTAATTAATTTATTACCTGTGGGATAACGATTGAAAGATTGAGGACTCCAATCGCAAGCCCTGAGAAAAAGGGGTAGACAAAACGGTTAAAAATTAAAACAATGATGACTGAATGATAAATACTTAATTATTTAATATGCTATAATTAACTAGGGGATAGGCGATATCGCCTATGGTACGGGCGATATCGCCTATGGGCCGGGCGAGTTGCTTATAATCGGTGGCTGGGCGAATTGGAATCGGGTGGTTCGGAAAATCAAAGGCCACGGGCGATATCGCCTGGGGCCTGGGCGATATCGCCTGGGGTACGGGCGTTTATACCTACGAAAATCAATAGTTTTAAACGGTATTTATTTAGGTTAATAGTTAATTTATTTATTTATTTAGGTGAAAGCCCGCAAAGGAGTGCGGCTAGCCTTCAAGTAGATTGGTCTTTCTTGATGGTATCAATGATCAATCTCAATTATTGATTTATTTTTAAATCTAATGATTTAAATTAAAGGAATATAAGTGTCATTTTATAATTTAATTTTTTTTTAATTGAAGTGTTTGCGTCATCGGAAAGTCTCCGGCGACCTCTCCGATGATCGGAGCTCCACCGGACCACCGTCATCAGAACTATTATTATGGAATTTTTTTTTCGGTGACGCTTCGTACTCATTTTTAATGTGTACATGTTTCTATATATGTGTACGTACACACTTCTGTACATATATTGTGTACACGTTCTACACATGTCTACACGTTTATGTACATACATTTTTGTACACGTGTATGTACACTAATCTTGTACATATGTACACTGTACATGTGCACATACTCCTTTGTACACGTGTGCACATATTTATATACATGCACATACTCATTATACACGTGTATACAATATCTTACATTTTTATGCACACGTGTACACACATTTTCGATGATGCTTTGTAGTCATTTTTAATATGTACACATTTATGTATATGTGTCGTGCACATTTTTGTACAAAAACTGTGTACTCATTTGCACACATTTTTGTACACGTGTTATATATGTATACACGTTCTATACACGCACACATTTATGTACTTACATTTTTGTATACGTGTACACTTATCTTGTACACATACTTTTTTGTACACGTGTACACATATAAGTGCACATACTCATCGTAAGCGTGTATACAATATCTTACATTTTTATATACACGTGCACACACATTTTATACACATGTACACATATTCGTACATGTGCACACTTATTTTTTACACTAGTGTAAACATATTTTATACTCGTGTGCAGATATTTTGTATAAATCATGTGCACACTGAATAAAATAATGTGTGTACACCTTCACACCCTATTTTTATACTAGTGTACACATACTTCGTACTCATGTGCACACATTATGTATAAACCATGTGTACGCTACTTAATAAAAAACTTTTATTGTTATATAAATTCAACTAGATTATTTTCGACCCATTGTCCGATTTTTATATTTCGTAGCAACTCCTAAGCGGGAGTGATATAATATTATCTTTACCGGGAACTACATGAAGTGAAAGTTAAGAAATAGAAAGAATAAAAATAGTAAAAAATAATGCATGTGTAAAACAAATTAGCAATTATTTTAGTGGTTCTTTACATTTTGGCTTAGTCTCATTTTCCTCTCTCCAATTAATCACAACATCCAAATTATTATTATTATTATTATTATTTATTCATTATATAAAAATGATTTTATTTTTTGATGAATGGTGAATATATTACTATCAAAACAGCCGATCAAAATATCAACACCGTTACACAAAAAAATAGTGGTTATGGGAATTGAACCCGACGTGAATCGAACACGCGACCTTCTAATCTGGAGTAGCAAAAGAGAGAATCAAGGACAATGCTTAAAACTTAAAAAATACTGATGTTGAACCCGACGTGAATCGAACACGCAACCTTATGATCTGGAGTAGCAGGAGAGAGAATTATGGAGAAGGCTTAAAAGTTGAAAATATGCTGATGTGGCAGCTTCTATATCTCATTTCTGCATACATATATTTATGATAAACGCTTCGGTGCACCCACTAAAAGTGGGAGTACTGGTACACCCATTGACGTTTGTGTTATCTAGAGTGATATTTTCATTGAACGAATCGTTTATATCAATAGATTTAATCTTAATAAGTCTAAATTAAGCTTAATTACAATTTTTAGTAATCATAGTATAAGATTATACCTAATGTTCTTCAGGTTTCTTTCTACAGCTGCATTTTTTCTCAATATGATAGATTATCATCTCTACCAATTAGTTTTTTGTTCAAATCGTCTTATATATCCTTTAACAACATGTAGATTCTTATACTCGAAAAAAAAGATATTAAAAATATGTTTATCTATCAAAACGTTAGTGGGTGTACTCGGTACTCCCACTTTTAGTGGATGCACCGGAGTGTTCACCATTTATTTATAGATAATACTTAGTGGCATAGTGTAGGAGTTTAGTTTTACAATAAGGAGGTCAAGGTTTCAAATCCCCTCACCAACAATTTTTTAAATATTTATTGTGGTGGTGCCGGTGGCAACCAGTGGCGTCTGGAGGCAGCGGAGGGAGGCAGCCGACGACCAAAGGCGTCCGGAAGGAGGAGGGAGGTGACCAGTGACTGGCGGCGGAGGTAGGCGGTCGGCGGCAGAGATCCGACGTAGGCGAAATGATGACTGAGTAACTTTTAAAATTGCCCAAAATACCCTTTTGTTTTAGACCATTAGATGAATGAAATTTAATCAATGGCTGAGATCTTTCCTTGATGCCACAAGGAACCTATTTCCTTGATCTCAAGCTGGTCTCAAATTTTAATTTGTTGCAAGGTCGTTTCGTAAGTTTGGAGTCCGTTTTAATGTGGTACTATTCACACTGACGATAACTTTTTTTGGCATATTTTCCACGTCAGCGTTATGGATGGAGACGTTTGGGAATGGTCTAGGGGAGGATGGAGACTTTCTTCCTTTGACAATAAGCCTTGGAGAGACCAAAAGATCGAACTCCTTTGAAAAAGAGCTAAAACGCACTTATATAGTGCTGTCTGGGAAGGGTACGAGCATGTTGTTTGGGAGGCCGTGGGTAGGGCGCGGGCGCTCTAATCTGCCAAAACGGTTCAGCGGAACTTGAGCATAATTAATGCGCGACCGTGTCTTGTACCAAACGTGCTCTGAAAGTTGTTCTCCGGCACCAACTTCGAGCAACCACTCCGAGAGCTACGGGCCTCCGATTGAGGGATGATGACTCGAAATATGTCACATTTTATTCCCCATAATTGATATACATTTGTGTGGTATTTGAGTGTTGATGTTGTCGTTTGATTGGTTTTTTATCAATTGATGATAATTAGTCTTAATTAGCCTCTTGGGATCCTCGCAGTCCATTTTCAAGTTTCCCGAGGTATTTTTATTAGTTTTCAGGTCATGTCGTGATAGAGCACGTTAATACGAGCCATAGCTTCGAACGATGATCAAATCAGAGTCGGGATGTTGAAGACATCAAGTTCTGAAGTTTAACACAACGAAAGGTGAGAAAAAGGAGTCCGCGTTGCATTGGCAAAACTGAGCGCACATGCGCCAGCTATGCGCCCAGCACTGGGTGGTAGCCTATATAATGCTATTTTTTGGGATTTTAGACCTTGGTTTTCCTCCAGACCTAGTTTGACGAAGGTAGAACCTCTCCGAAGTCTCCCCATCATGCCTAGACACCCTCCACTCATTCCTAATCATCCCCAATCATCATCTATCATCATCTACACCTTGGAAACATGAACCAAATAAGAAGAAGCTCTGAATTGAAGATTCATTGCTTTGTTCTTCATTTTAGGTTTTTTCTTTCTTTCTTTTATCATGTGTAACTGAAACCCATTGGGTTAGATTTGTGGAACCATAAGGGGATTGAGTCATTGCTTGTTGCGTTCTGTTGGATGATTATGAACTATTGTTTTTAATGCAATTACATAGAATATCCATGTTCTTCATGTGTTTTTGCCATGTTTAAGTGTTATGCTTGACTTGATTCAGGATTTCATTGCTTGTCATAGAACTTAGGGTTATTCGCTTGATTCTTTGCTAATCACGAGAGAGGGGCGGGAATTAGGTCATCTTTAGGTGAAAATCCATTGTGGCATTTTATCGAACACTTGGTGTGTGTCTTACATTTGGTTAATTAGTGATGAGAGTCCTATTGGTTTGTGTTTGGCCTTAGCCTAAGGCTTCATTAGAGTTTTAGGACCCGTGTTTGGTGTGTCTATTCGTTTCAATGCACGGATACAAGTTTTTTTCATCCCAGATTCACCAACTTAGTCAATTGTCATGATCCTTAAGGGGAAACTAGTCTACACCCTCCATTCACATCCTCATTTGTCTTAATTATTTTGTTTCCGTTGTCTTGATTAAATCCATGTATTTACATGCTCTTTGAGCCCGTGCTTATGTTGTGAATTGTTGTAGCTTGAGCCAGCCTTGACTTGTGTTCTTGTGACTTGTGATTATGAAGTGACCAACTCCCATTGAGCAAACTCGCTCTCCACGAGTAAGCCAAACGAAGGGGTTTAAGACTCCTCTAAAATGAGGTTCAGTGTTGGGGGGGCGGAAGTGATATAATTTCCTTGCATCAGACTACTTCATCAAATGGATTGAGTCTAAGGTAGTGGCAAGTATAACTACTAAACAAATTGAGAAGTTCACATTCAAGCATGTCATCGCTCGCTTCGGCATCCCCTAAATCATCAGGTGTGATCATGGTATGGAGTTTGATTGCCAAAGCTTTCAAATTTTTTGTGAGGACTACAAATTTCTTCTCCGATTTGCGTATGTCCCTTACCCACAAGCAAGCTAGCAAGCGGAGGCAGCTAACAAACTCTTTCTCAAATGTCAGAAGTGATGGTTGGAAAGAAAAAAAGGGCACTTGGGTAGAAGAGTGATGCGCGAGATTTAACTCACAACATACAAGGTCGTATTCCATGAGGGCCCTCTCAATGGCTAATACTCACACGGTTCATGGACGGTCTATTCATTTAAAATGAGTTTTAGTTTGAAAAAGAAACAAAAGCATAAAGGAAACTAAATAAGAAAGCTAAACAAAACGGTGCAAATCAAAGGTAAAAGAGGTTCACTTGGAAAGATAGGTTCATCATGCTCAAGAGGAACAAAAGCACAAACAAGCCAAACATGATCGAGGTTGCAATCGAATGACCACACAAATCCCTTCTATAGACTCAATGCACTCTCGTCGCACTAAGTCCCTATCCTAGAACCACTCAACCTAGGCTCTCGCTCTCAAGCTAAGTGACTAAGGATGCATTAAAGGTGTTTGATGAAATGCCAAGCTACAAAACCCTCTCCTATGACTCTATGACCACTAGGCTAGACACCACACTCTCATGTCAATTTTCTAACACTAAGAGAATCATCAAAAGACTAATCAAAGTTCAATTGAATGAAAAACCTAATGCACGCCAAGTGTTCGATAAAATGCACAAGTGAGAAATCATGCAACTATGGTTGAATTGAGATGTTCTAATCTCTTAGAACACACTCTCTTCAATCCCTAGACCTAGAATCCATGTAATCTAAGCACTCTCATGCATTACATCACAAATAATAGACCAATCAAGCCATAGCCATCAATGGAATTAACAACAGGTCTAGAGATCATCTTCTTACAATCCAAGATCAATCATGGCATATTTGTAGAATCAGCCTCTATCCTAGCACAACTAGTCTATCAATCCAAGGAAACCTAAGAAATCAGCCACACATGGCCAAGGAAATGAAGGAAAGAGAAAGAAAGATGATCACCAAGAACACCATAGCAATCCTCCTCTTGCAAGCTCCTCTTCCAAGGTTGTGGACTTCAATCCAAGCTCCTCTACTTTGATTTGCACCTTGCTCTAGGGTTGTGGATTGGAGATGAGGAGAAAAGTAATTGGAAAGTTGAGAGGAGAGTGTTTTTGTCGAAGGCTGAGATCTGAATAATGAATTGTTGTCTAATTTTCGCCGGCTTCACCCTTTAAATACTGTGCTGGAAAAGGCTGGAATTTTCGGCAAAAATTCTACAAGATTTTCGCCGAAAATGTCTTTGAAAAACACCGAGCGGCTTGACTTTTCTTCACAAATTTTCGACGAAAATTCTACAATATTTTCGTCGAAAATGTCTTCATAAATCGAACGGTCGTCTCCTGTAATTCGGTTTTCGGTCGAGAACTTAGAGTTCTCGCCGAAAACTTCTTCAGTTGAAGGGTGCATTTTTCTCGATTTTTCAACGATCATATCTCCTCCATCCTAGCTCCGATTGACCTCCCGTTTGATCCTACGTTCTCCTTGTCACCAGTACTTCAATGCCAAGACCTGAAAATGCAAAGAAAACAACTCCAATAGACATAGAATTGGCCTCAAAGTGGCAACCGGGCAACAAAAGGGCACTTTGCATAAAACATCCATAAAGGCCTATAAATCATAGCAAAATGAGATCAAACATGGGGGATCCCTAGGCTAATCGAGGACTTATAATGCACTAAATATGATCACATCAAAGAGCTGGATCATGTCCTCTGGTCACATAGGACATCATACAAAACATCTACGAGAGAAACCCTATACACCCTTACTTACGAAACTGAGGTCATGTTTCCAATAGAGATCTCTATATTATCCGTAAGAACGGAAGCATACGAGGATGAATTGAATGAACAAGATTTGTTCCATAATTTCGACATGATTGAGGAGAAAAGAGAAAAGTCTCAAATGAGGTTGATTGATGCAAAAGAACAACTGGCCAAGAGATACACACCAAGCTCATACCACATCACTTAGCAAACAACGACCTGGTGCTGTGAAAAGTGTTTTGCCCAGCTGAAGGAGCAGCCATGCTCAATCCAGGTTGGGAACGACCGTACAGGGTTGGAGAGGTAGTGGTAGAAAATAGTTTCAAGTTGGCCAAGCTAGATGTAACAAAGATTCCAAGGATTTGGATTATGCACTTAAGAAGATACTAAGACTGAAAATTTCACTTTACTAAGATTTTTTCATGTATCACCTCTATTTGTATGTTAATAAATAAAAGCATCTGATAGTAGATTTCGCTAGATGACTTCCTAAGAACACCAGAGTAACAAAATCACTTACATAGCATATCGCCTAAGGGCCTCATTATCTAATAAAATCGCTCACATATCGTATCGCCTAAAGGCCTCATTATTTAACAAAATCGGTTACGTAGAACATCGTCTAAGGGCCTCGTTATTTTACAAAATTACTTAGGTAACTTATCACCTAAGGGCCTCGTTATTTAACACAAATGCTTGCATAACATACCGCCCAAGGGTTTTGGTGAATAAACAAAATCGCTCACGTAGCTCCCTCATCTAAGAGTCTTGTTGTTTTATAAAACTCCTTCAAGCACGACTATCAATTAAAACAATCACTCTAAAAGCAGTTAATGCTAGAAAAAATAAATAAGGAGAGATCGACTAAGGGGCCTCGCTAGTTAATTTATCTAAAAGAAGGGTATTCATTATGTAAAAACTTGGATGGTAAAATTAAAAACTCCTACAAAAGTAGTATAAACTGCTAAAGTCAAAAGGAGAATTGGCAATCCAGTTGAGCCCAACCCAAACTTCTATTTCGTGTGTCTCAAGCACTAGACCTTGGTGGATTTAGGCCCAACTCCCTTCTCATCTATTTAGCTGAATGGCACTTACCAAAACAAAACATGGGCTCAAGCCCACGTACTCATCTCCTCTACGCCCATACCCGACCCAAGGCCACCTTCCTTCTCCTTCAGCAAACCATATGGGCTCAAGCCCAACTATTGACATAAACAAAGGCTGGAGGGAAAAATTAAGGTCTCGAGTCCCCAACTGGAATTAAATGGGTCGACCATACTTTAACCAGGTCGTATCAAATGGTCGGGCCAATCAATATAGGCCATTGACCCAACGATTAAATCGAAATCTTGACTCAAATTTTGACACAGATTAAATCCTACTGACTGAACTTCCACTGAACAAACTGATCATTGTTGCTGCTTGTTATAAAACCTCACTGACTTCACCTTAACCCCTTATCGAGCGCGATCGGCTTTTCCTAGGAATCTTAGGTAGCTCCTTAACGATCAAACCGACTACTTTTTCTGCTTGTCTCAAACACACTAGTCTCTTTGACTCGCGCATTAGACCCTTGATTCCAATTTCGAAGCCCTCACAGCTCAAGCATCATTATTGACTGATTTCTCCCTCATGTTATTCTCCGAGTCACAAAGTCTAGTGTCTCATCCTTTCCATATATCATTCTCGATGATCCTCTGAGAGCTAAACCAATATCTCATCTCACTTATTGAGGTCGTTAAACAAAAAGTCAAATCTGCCCATGATACTCATCGGTACAAACCATTACACCTTGTATGCCATACCAGCTACCAGTCGTTCTGCTCATGATGAAACCATCTACTATGATCGTTGTCTAAACCCTATGCTCGTTGTTTAACCCTTACTACGCTCATGGTCTAACTCTAATGCCCGTGATTACACAACCATTATGGATGTCATTCAACTGCCAATGTCTGTTGGATTACCAGACCCTATAGTTTTTGCTCTCTAGCAATGCTTGTACCTCTACCGGTACAATGGTCATTGTTTCCAGGCTACGCCCATTGCCTTTTACCAATCTCTCAAATTGTTCTTGTTCCAACCGTTAAGCACCATAATACCACTAAAACCATCCAACTTGTCTAGAGCAATATAACCATTGTCGGACCACTCCTTCCTCCCATAGCGTAAGGTACCTGATGTGATGTTATTACTCATGTTTGAAGCCTACAATTAACCTAAGAAACTCTCAGTTTTTATCATATTCTGCCATGGCTCATATGCTATTATAGTTGTTTTGTGCAAAGTGCACTTTTGTTGTCCGGGAGCCACTTTGGAGCCAAATTTATGGTCTATCGGATGTATCTTTGTGCATTTTCAAGCATTGGCATTATAGTACGGATGACGAGGAGCACATAGGAGCAAACGGGAGGTCAATCGGAGCTAGGACGGAGGAGTTAAGGCCGACACAAGTTTGAGATTTCTGCATCTTTTTCTAAAGGAATTCTTGGCGAGAACTATCAAGGTTCTCGCCGAGGATATTTGGCGTCCAAACTTACAGGAGGTGTCCTTAAGGAGTTCTCGGCGAGAACTCTATTAGTTCTCGGTGAGAACTCTATTAGTTCTCGGCGGGAACTATATTAGTTCTCGTCGGGAACTCTATTAGTTCTCGCCGAGAACTATGTATTACCCATCATATATAAGTCGCGGTTTGGAGAAAGGAAGGAGGATTCACCACACTCGTTCGACGAACACAACACACACACACCAGATCGATCGACTCCGCCTCTCACCATACAACTGTCCGCCGCCCCTCACCTAAGCAAAGTGAAGATCAACTTGAAGGAGATAAGGATAGAAATCTTAACTTGGAGTAGAGCTTGAAGGGCAAGGTTTGAAGATCATCCATGGATGCTAGGGTGTTCTTCTCCTCCTCAATTCAGGTTTCTTCCATGGTTAGGCTAGGCTAGACTTAGGGTTTAGCTTAGTGAGGGATGATCAAGCTAGGATAGAGAGATGATTGATTGAATTGAGTCTTCCATTAGTCTTTGTGTCATGAATTGGTTCCTAACCTTGTGCTTGATTGTCATGTGTTTACACCTTAAATTATTTTGAGCTAGTACCACATTGAAGAAAATAAGGAATTAAATGGCTTTATTAGGCCATTAATTGCCTTAGTAATTAAATAACATAAATTGGGCCATGACTTCATCTTTTGGCCTATTTTTCGTGCTAATTCTGTCCAGGGTAGTATTTTCACTACGAGAAAAAGCTATTTTAACATCACTTTTTTAATGGCGGCTAGAAATCCGCTGTTACACTACCTAATTTAACAGCGATTCTCTATTCCGTAACAGCGGATAAGTGTCTGCTACTAAGTTAAAAATATAACAGCGGTTAAAATCCGCTATTAAACCTAACAACGGTTCTTTCCGCTGTTAAAATTTTAATCTTTCCCGCGTGAGCCCGCTAGTACAAACGGTGTGTCGTTTGATCATTTTAACAACGACCATTTTAACAGCGGTTTTTCCGCTGTTAGGATAGATCTATTTTTTCCAGATAACCCTATTTTCTTTGATTCAGACGAGTCTTCAGTCTCTACTCTCAATCGCGTCCCTTATATCTTCTCCTCTGTAAGCCCGCCGTCGTCGCCCGCTGCTTCCCGCCTGCTGCCGTCCGCCATTCGCCATCCCTTCCGCCGCCATCCTCTCTTCACAGGTATGTAGTAATTTAGGGATTTAGATGTGTAATTAGGGATTTGGCATCCTCCTTTCTTTTCCAGCAAAATACTCGTCTCCCATCCCACAAACCAACCTACCTCTCCTTCTCCAATACTTCTTCGTCTTCTGCCATCAATACAAATGAATTTCATTGAATTCACATTTTGGTATATGATGAAAATCCAAAGAGTTAAATTTCTTTTCTGATTTCAGGGTTTAGGAATGCTCCTGCCATTCTGACTACTTCCATTGTCGGAAGAAGGCCCGCACCAGAAGCAGTTAGACATCTTACTGGCTCAGTTTTGCAGCCCAAAGGTCTCCGTTTCGTTGTGGCCAAACAAGGACAATGAAAATAGCTGGTACAAGTGTCACATGGTTGGTATGTATACCTGTAGAAGAAAGATTTTTGTGTTGTTTTCATTTAGCATTATTATATCTCATACTGATGTGTTTATCTTTCAATTTATAGATGCTTTTGGTAATGTAACAACAGAGAAATGGCAAGTTCGTGATTGGATGGAGGTCGGATTTGATGGTCGGAGGATTTTGGTGCCGCTTGATGCAGGGCGAGTACCGTGTGGGAGAGAAGGTAAGTACCTACGACAGGTGCTTGGTAAGATTATCGCTATGGACAACTTACCAATTGGTCCAGATGATTGGAGGTATGTTAGTGACCTGGACAAGGCTACTATTTGGGACTCATACATAGTGGTACGTATAATGTTTACATTACTAATCATTGTGAATGATTTTATGTTTATGTAACATTTTAGTAATTAACAATTTCTTGTCAAAATTTGTGTAGCCAAGGTTCACCTGGGTACCTGAGGATGAGCACGATATGAAGAAGTACGTACTCCAGACGCGGGGAAGAAGTGGAGGGAACATCGAGGTAGGGTATGGAGCGGAGTGTTCGGGAAGGACAATATGACCAGGACTACCTCATACAACACAAACCGAATGAGAACTATGATGACAGAGATTGGGAGAGGTTTGTGAAGTACAGGATGGGAACCAAAGGCCAAAAGCGATCTGCAACCAACAAGGCTAACAGGGCGGTTCAGAAGATTTACCATACGCACGGGTCAAAGCTAGGGATGGCAATTAGGTTGATATTTTTGGATACTTGACCCATTTTAAGTGAAATGGATCAAGTCAAGTATGAGTATTTTTGTGAGTGGGTCAGACCCATACCCACTTATTTCTTTTGGGTCCATTTTAGGCCCATGTAATATTACTTTTAATTTCTATTGGATCTTTGAAGACCCATTTAAAAATAAACCTAAAATCTAAAACAGTTAGGTAGAGCCTATTGTCGTCTTCGTCGCCTGATTCTTCCTCTTCTTTTTCCACGGAGAGCTTATTGTCGTCTTCGGCCGCATCATCAACTTGTTCTCTCCCTGCTCGCCGTCGTCACCGTGGTCTCCTTGGTCTTCAATTCGGGTGTGTGGCTGAACGTTTTGGTCTCCCTGTTGATTGGGCTTGCAATCGTCCTGTTGCACAGCGCCTTTAGAGGGACTGAGGATTTGTATTCCGACAAGGTGGATGCTGGAGTGGTGGCGGTGGTGGTTTGTTCTCGTTCGTCAGTGGTGGCCCTGCCAAAACCGGGTATTCTCCCATTTGAAGCAACAGGGAAATCAGGGTAATTGATTAATCTTTTGGGTTAGGGTTCTTTCTTCCTCGTAACTTAGTTTCTTGAATATGAACCCATTTGTTGAATCTCCTATAGGAACAGCAAGAAGAGAAAGTAAGTAATAGTGTTAGCAGGTTTCTGGGGGTGATGTTATTATTGTTGGAGTAGAATGTTACAACTGAAAGGAAAACTTGAATATTATGCGCTGATGTTATTTTGTTAAATGATATCTTTGGATTAACTAGAAAACAGTATAACGATAAATAATCAAATCATGTATTGGGATATACGAACCATCTGATTGCTTTTAATTACGTATTAGTGACCTTCGGCTTATCCGATCCATATTCATGGTGTTGAAATGATGAACCGTGCCTGTACTGCACAATATAAAGTTTAAAACCTTTCTGATCATAACATGTTTGAGTTATTTGATAGAATATTATGATTTGATGTGGTTTAATTGAATGTGCTTTATGAGTTGTGCAGCTGCAATGGACAATGAGAATTAGTATCTAACCTAGCTAACTTCCCATTTGCTTCTGTACTTTTGAATGCAGTAAGATAATTCTTTCATCCAACTATTTCCTGAACAGAGAAAAGACTTAAAGCTCTAAGTAACTCGTCGGTACTATCTGAACTTGCTTCATCTCATTTCTCCTTCTTTCTCAATCTTTCAAAGGACAACAAGGGATTGGACTCTCAAAATATGCATACTGAACTCATTTTGTTGCTGGTGCTGCTTTGTGTGTCTTTTTGGTTCATGTTTAAATTTGGTGAAGCAATCAACTTAGTATGGTATGGATACTGTTGTGATGTAATTTAATTGTGATATATAATGAACCATGTTATTAATACTGTTGTGATTATATGCTGTGATTACATATTCAGATACACTGGGGGAGTTGTGCATTGATTGTAAATGGGCCAAAGTCAGTTGGTGTGCATGATTATGAAACTTAGTTTATAGTTGAAGCTGGAGCAAAGTCAGTTGGTTGGATAGTGAGGATTAGAGGATAGTAAATGGAGCTTTGTTACATTATGTTAAAGCTCTTCTGGATTGGATGGTATCATTTTGGAATTTTGTATTGAATTGATGACATGTGGGAATCAATGTTTGTGGTTTTGGTTTGATGTTCTTTTGTATAAATGTGTTAGTATAGAGTATGGACCCAAAGGACCCAAATGGGTTTGGCCCAAAATATTAGGCCCAAATATTTGACTCATATCAAACTTGATTCATAATTATTATATTTATATTGGGTTTATTTGGGTTGACCAAAAACTCATTGGTGAAGATATTTGGGTAAAAAACCCAATGAATCGGCCCAATTGCCATCCCTAGTCAAAGCCTTTCAACATGCCCACAGGGAAAAGGTACACATTAACATTATCATAGTAATAGTTAGAATCTCTAAACTTAGTAGCATGATTTGCATGTATTACTCGTTAGGAGAAAGAGAAGGGTGGACCGATATCTAGGGGGACCTCTTTCTAGCTACTCACAAACCGGGTAAGAAAGGATGGCCAAACGAAGAAACGAAGAATATGTATGTAAGTATCCACAATATTATGTTTTGGATTGTAGAACGTGCACAACGGTATTCTAATTATGTTGTATTTTGTAGCATGAAGTCGAGGAGAATGTTGCGAATCCGGATATTGATCCTGCAATTGGTCCGGACGATGCTGTGGGGAGAGTGTACAAAGGAAAAGAGAAGCCAGGACATGTGCGTCATATGGGAGCAGGAAAGAAGCCTTCCGTGGTGAGTTTGTAATCTCTTAGATTGTGAATTAAATTGACTCATATGTGCAACGTCAATCTTATTTGTGTTTACCTGTTTAGTGGAAATGTGTGTTGGAGGTTTGTTAGTGTTGGTTCATATATGCTGCATGTAGGTCATGCAAAATCTATTGTGTTTAGGTGTTTTGTAGAAATGTGTTGGAGGTTTGTTAGTTTTGCAGATTGAAGAGTATGCGTATATGTTCAATTTGCAGATAGGTCATGCCGAAATTTTTGATTTTTTACATATTCTATTCTGCTTTCAGGTATTCCAAAACAAACGAGGCTCTACCTCTATTGCTACTCCAACATTGCAAGTCCAAGACCCACTGATGAGACAATTTGGTCTCGCAATGATCGAAGAGTTGAAGCGGCTTTCTGGTGGAAACCAAATCTCACCGGAGATGCAAAAGTTTGCAACTCTTTTTGCAGGTAGCTCCGATGCTGGTGGGAGTGATAGGGTTCCAGCAGAAGAAACTACACCTGATGAGGATGATGATGAGGAAGGCGGAGACGATTAGGCTAGGATTGCATGATTTTAATCTTCCACTACTGAAAAGAAATCGCTTTCTGGGACTAAACCTTGAATAGTCACTATTTTATGTATTGGACCTAGAACATATTAATTAAGTGTTAGTTGTGTGTTTATGAAATCGTTCATTAAGCGTTAGTTTTGTCCTCCAGAATTCCTAAAAATTCAGAATTGGGGATCCAGAAATCTGGATTCAAAATCGGAAATGAATCCAGAATTCTGGATTTCTGGATCCCTAATTCTGAATATTCTGTCCTTTTTAACAGCGGAAAATATGTGCTGCTAAAAACCAAATGAACCGCTGTAATATTTAACAACGGTTAAAAACCGCTGTTAAATTAACAGCGGAAAAAATCCGCTGTTAAATATAACAACGGAAAAAAACCGCTGTTAAAGTGAAACCGCTTTTAGAGTTAACGTCGGTTTATTTTTCGCTGTTAGATGAGCTTACGTTACTCAACCTAACAGCTGATATGGAACCGCCGTTAGACTATTTGACAGCGGCTTATCCACTGTTAAAATGAATAAAAAACCGCCGTTAGCCTAGCGTTTTCTTGTAGTGTTTGGCCATAACTTCTTCATACGAACTCCGATTGATGCGAAATTGGTGGTGATTGAAAGAAAATTTCGTTATCTTTCCATCCTTATGTAGATGTCGACCTAGTTCCACTAGGGTTGGCATTCGGCCGGGTCGGCCTGGTTATCTGGCGGACCAATAACCGCCCTAATATTTGGCTAATTTTTTTTAACCGCCCGACCTGGACCCGTCAGTTCTGTTTTCCTTATTGTGACCGTGGCCGACGGGCGGGCGGGCACCAACGGTTATACCCGGCCTAGCGTGAAGCCCAACATTTGCGGCCCAAATTCGAATCCAAATGCAGCCCAACTGCTTCCAAACCCAATTGGGCTGCATAATTATGGCTTTAAGTAGCCCAAATAATTTGTTATTTCAATTGTAGCACTTAATTTGGGATATGTTAATTTCATAATTTAGTTCGTACTTCGTACTAACTTATTAAGTGACACAATTAATAAAAATTAATTCTGAAATACTAAACAACTAACCAAATAATTAATTCCGAAAACTAAAAATCTGAAATCCCAAAATAATAACACAAATACTTCTGTTTAATAATAACTAATTAACATCCGAATTGCGAATACTAAGAGTTCGAAGAAAATAAATTTAAAACATAACGATGTGATGATCCCAACTCTCGTCAAGTCATCCATATAGGGGTGGCAGTCGGCCAGGTCAACCCCGGTTATCTGGCGGACCAATAACCGCCCTAATATTTGGCCAGTTTTTTAACCGCCCGGCCCGGACCCGTTATTTGGTCAGTCCGGTTATAAAACCGCGTTGACCCGGTCGATTACGATAGGTTTTCGGGTTTCAGGTTGGGACTGCCACCCCTAAGTTCCACCATACCAGTGAGATATGGCCTCTCCAAGATGACGACCAGAATACGACATTGCTTGTATGTGGAAGTTTGCATGGCTTTATTAACCTTTAATCATTCTATTAAGTTAAAGGGATTAAGTCAAGCCATGAATTTACTGTTTTGGCCTCATGCTCCCCATCGAGTGGAACAAGACTTCATGTCGATCCATTGAAGTCAGGATCTCATGTCGATCCATTGAAGTTAGGATCTCATGTCGATCCATCAAAGTGAAGACTTCATGTCGACCCATCAAAGTCAGGATCTCATGTCGACCCATAGAAGTCAGGATCTCATGTCGATCCATCGAAGTGAGGATCACATGTCAGTCCATCGAAGTTAGGATCTCATGTCCATCCATCAAAGTGAAGACTTCATGTCGATCCATCGAATTGAATACTTCATGTCGACCCATCGAAGTCAAGATCTCATGTCGATCCATCGAAGTGGGGATCACATGTCAGTCCATCGAAGTCAGGATCTCATGTCGATCCATCGAAGTGAGAATCACATGTCAGTCCATCGAAGTCAGCATCTCATGTCCATCCATCGAAGTGAGGATCACATGTCAGTCCATCGAAGTCAGGATCTCATGTCGATCCATCGAAGTGAGGATCACATGTCAGTTCATCGAAGTCAGGATCTCATGTCGATCCATCAAAGTCAGGATCTCATGTCCATCCATCGAAGTGAAGACTTCATGTCAATCCATCAAAGTGAAGACTTCATGTCGACCCATCGAAGTCAAGATCTCATGTCGATCCATCAAAGTGAGGATCACATGTCAGTCCATCGAAGTCAGGATCTCATGTCGATCCATCAAAGTGAGGATCACATGTCAGTCCATCGAAGTTAGGATCTCATGTCCATCCATCGAAGTGAAGACTTCTTGTCAATCCATCGAATTGAAGACTTCATGTCGACCCATCGAAGTCAAGATCTCATGTCGATCCATCGAAGTGGGGATCACATGTCAGTCCATCGAAGTCAGGATCTCATGTCGATCCATCGAAGTGAGAATCACATGTCAGTCCATCGAAGTCAGCATCTCATGTCCATCCATCGAAGTGAGGATCACATGTCAGTCCATCGAAGTAAGGATCTCATGTCGATCCATCAAAGTCAGGATCTCATGTCCATCCATCGAAGTGAAGACTTCATGTCGACCCATCGAAGTCAAGATCTCATGTCGATCCATCAAAGTGAGGATCACATGTCAGTCCATCGAAGTCAGGATCTCATGTCAATCCATCAAAGTGAGGATCACATGTCAGTCCATCGAAGTTAGGATCTCATGTCCATCCATCGAAGTGAAGACTTCATGTCGATCCATCGAATTGAAGACTTCATGTCGACCCATCGAAGTCAAGATCTCATGTCGATCCATCGAAGTGGGGATCACATGTCAGTCCATCGAAGTCAGGATCTCATGTCGATCCATCGAAGTGAGAATCACATGTCAGTCCATCGAAGTCAGCATCTCATGTCCATCCATCGAAGTGAGGATCACATGTCAGTCCATCGAAGTCAGGATCTCATGTCGATCCATCGAAGTGAGGATTACATGTCAGTTCATCAAAGTCAGGATCTCATGTCGATCCATCAAAGTCAGGATCTCATGTCCATCCATCGAAGTGAAGACTTCATGTCAATCCATCAAAGTGAAGACTTCATGTCGACCCATCGAAGTCAAGATCTCATGTCGATCCATCAAAGTAAGGATCACATGTCAGTCCATCGAAGTCAGGATCTCATGTCGATCCATCGAAGTGAGGATCACATGTCAGTCCATCGAAGTTAGGATCTCATGTCCATCCATCGAAGTGAAGACTTCTTGTCGATCCATCGAATTGAAGACTTCATGTCGACCCATCGAAGTCAAGATCTCATGTCGATCCATCGAAGTGGGGATCACATGTCAGTCCATCGAAGTCAGGATCTCATGTCGATCCATCGAAGTGAGAATCACATGTCAGTCCCTCGAAGTCAGCATCTCATGTCCATCCATCGAAGTGAGGATCACATGTCAGTCCATCGAAGTCAGGATCTCATGTCGATCCATCGAAGTGAGGATCACATGTCAGTTCATCGAAGTCAGGATCTCATGTCGATCCATCAAAGTCAGGATCTCATGTCCATCCATCGAAGTGAAGACTTCATGTCAACCCATCGAAGTCAAGATCTCATGTCGATCCATCAAAGTGAGGATCACATGTCAGTCCATCGAAGTCAGGATCTCATGTCAATCCATCGAAGTGAGGATCACATGTCAGTCCATCGAAGTTAGGATCTCATGTCCATCCATCGAAGTGAAGACTTCATGTCGATCCATCGAATTGAAGACTTCATGTCGACCCATCGAAGTCAAGATCTCATGTCGATCCATCGAAGTGGGGATCACATGTCAGTCCATCGAAGTCAGGATCTCATGTCGATCCATCGAAGTGAGAATCACATGTCAGTCCATCGAAGTCAGCATCTCATGTCGATCCTTCGAAGTGAGGATCACATGTCAGTCCATCGAAGTCAGGATCTCATGTCGATCCATCGAAGTGAGGATCACATGTCAGTTCATCGAAGTCAGGATCTCATGTCGATCCATCAAAGTCTGGATCTCATGTCCATCCATCAAAGTGAAGACTTCATGTCAATCCATCAAAGTGAAGACTTCATGTCGACCCATCGAAGTCAAGATCTCATGTCGATCCATCAAAGTGAGGATCACATGTCAGTCCATCGAAGTCAGGATCTCATGTCGATCCATCGAAGTGAGGATCACATGTCAGTCCATCGAAGTTAGGATCTCATGTCCATCCATCGAAGTGAAGACTTCATGTCGATCCATCGAATTGAAGACTTCATGTCGACCCATCGAAGTCAAGATCTCATGTCGATCCATCAAAGTGGGGATCACATGTCAGTCCATCGAAGTCAGGATCTCATGTCGATCCATCGAAGTGTGAATCACATGTCAGTCCATCGAAGTCAGCATCTCATGTTGATCCATCGAAGTGAGGATCACATGTCAGTCCATCGAAGTCAGGATCTCATGTCGATCCATCGAAGTGAGGATCACATGTCAGTTCATCGAAGTCAGGATCTCATGTCGATCCATCAAAGTCAGGATCTCATGTCCATCCATTGAAGTGAAGACTTCATGTCAATCCATCAAAGTGAAGACTTCATGTCAACCCATCGAAGTCAAGATCTCATGTCGATCCATCAAAGTGAGGATCACATGTCAGTCCATCGAAGTCAGGATCTCATGTCGATCCATCGAAGTCAGGATCTCATGTCCATCCATCAAAGTGAAGACTTCATGTCGATCCATCGAAGTCAGGATCTCATGTCGATCGATCGAAGGATCTCATGTCCATCCATCGAAGTGAAGACATCGAAGTGAAGACTTCATGTCGATCCATCAAAGTCAGGATCTCATGTCGATCCATCGAAGTCAGGATTTCATGTTCATCTATCGAAGTGAAGACTTCATGTCGATCCATCAAAGTCGGGATCTCAGGTCGATTAATTGAAGTCAGGATCTCATGTTGATCCATCGAAGGGAAGCCATCATCATGTCGACCTCCTCGTCAAGAGGGAAGGAGGGAAGCCATCTCATCAAGATGGAAACCCTAAGGCCGACTCCATGATGATGATGTCTTCATGACGACCTCCTCGTCAAGAGGGAAGGAGGGAAGCAAGGAGGAAAGCCTCCTCATCAAGAGGGAAACCCTAAGGCCAACTTTAAGGGACGGTGTCATCTCCTCATTATGATGATACCCTAAGGGATGACGTGATCATATCAAACCCTATCTCAGGAATACAAGCTTCTTCCACCAATGTCACTACTCCTCCAAGGCATTGAAGAGAGGAAACTGCCACCACCACGATGATAGCCACGTTCAAGAGATAGGAAGTAACCTCCATGGTAGTTACTTCCTTCACTTGCAGGTACCACTCATATTTTCCAATAAATATGAGAGGCATTCGACAAAAACAAAGGAGACAATCACACAAGCGGACACTCTGCCCAAATTTCTAATTTTCTCTACAATTTCAGTTTCAGTAGCCATAGTTGTTTTTCTTTTGGAGCTCTCTTAGAACCTCCATAGGAGTAGCAGTAGACTTAGCCAAAAAAACATCAAACACCCTCGTTCAAAAATTATTTGGAGAGGTGTGAACCGTGTAAATATTCCTTGTTCCAAGAAGTCAAAAAGGCATTTATTGTCTCCACACACAAGAGTTTCTACCACCAGAAACACCATGTGAACTTGATTGTTTCTATGGTACATTTTAATGTCATTTGATGTATGAGAATTGTTGAATGATGTTGATCTAAGGTGTCGGGATTGTAATTGATTGATTTTAGAGATTGGAATGTTCAATTGCAACCATGTTTCATTCGATTTCCTTGTTGACATTTCTTCAAACACTTGGCATGCATATGGTTTTACATTCATTTAGTAGTTGAAAGACCTATTGATTGTTAACCTTATGTTCTATGATTGACATGAGAGTGTCTTGCATCATTGTCATGTGTTAGAAGTTGTTGATTAGTGATGACACTCGATTTGACGTGATTATCAGCCCCATTTAGGCAACATTTCATACCCTTTGATGCCATTTTGACGAGTATTTGTTGCATTTGTCGTAACTTTGTGATTATCGGCTCCTAGTGCGTACATTGTCCATTTCTTGGCTATTTTTACCCTTTTTTGTGAGCTTTTATGTTGAGCCTTAGGTTACCACATTAAAGAGGACTTTCTCACAAGTCCAACGCTTCAAACGGGGACCAAATCGGAGTTCAAACGGAGCGGGAATGATCGAAATAAGTTGGAACTCCGCACAGCCCAAAACGCTGCGTTTTGGAGCTTACATGGCGTGTAAGCTAAATGTACTGTGAGCTTACATGCCGTGTAATCTCCCCAGACGGGAAATCCTCTTCTTTTCCAACAAGGAAAGGATTTTTGGGGGTATTAATAGACTTTCGAAGCCAGATTTAAACACATTCAATTTAGAGAGATCAGCCACGACTTGAGGAGAGTTGAGAGAGTATTCCGGAGCTATCGGAGAGATCGTGACGCCATCAATCCATCCCGGAAGATGCTCGGAGCTAGGAATTGAAGATTCTCAAGATTGAAGCTTCACGGATCATCTGAAATTAGGTTTTTCAGATCCTTTTCTGTTCTTCCTTTGTATAAGATGAATCCTTCTGTCGTCTTTGATTCTTGTTTGTCAGATATGAGTAGCTAAACTTGTAGAGCTTAGATTAGATGAACCCTAAGTGACCCAGGGCTTTAAAGCGGTCACGGATCGACAGTAATTAGATTCAAAGTTCATTCAGTTTCTCTTTGCATGGTTGTTTTGTTCTTGATTGTTGTCTGCGTTTCTTGTCTAGTTGACGCCTAGATTAGTTTCGTTGTTCTTGTGTTTCTTTTCTAGTTGATCGCCAGATTAGGTTTGTGTTGAGTTAGGGTTTGTCGCCAGACAGCTTCCCTGCTGTAAAACATTAAAACTTGTCTTTCTTGATCACCTAGTTAGATTCTTGTTAAGCTGAGGATAGAAGCGAACGCTAGCCTCACTTTAAAATATCAATTCAACCAGTTAACCTATTCATTGGAGTGTGCCTTTCGTAGGAACCAGTTAGGGTTAATCCGCTTCAAGAGTAAGTCATAAATCATTAGTAATTGCACCAGTTAAGTTAAGTCATTGCGAGAGGCAACCGTACCCGGGCAACTAATTAATCTTGGTAGTTAGATCGGATAGAGCGAACGTCCGCCAGTCTTAAACCTAAGGGCCAGGAGTAATGGTGGTGTATAGAAATTGATTGAACGATAATTGAAATCCACTGATCTGTTGATTGCTGTTGCCTTGGTGATCTAAGGGGGATTCGAAATCTAAGCTTGTCTGTCATCTGTCTGAACCAACCAATCATTCTGTCTTTTATTTTCATTTTAATTTCCCTGCATCTTAGTCTAGAAATCGTGGAACTCACACCACGCACAACGTGTTCAAAATTGAATAAATTGCCAACATATTTGAGTAAACGATTAGAAGAAACCCTGTGGAATACGATCTATCTTGCTTCTAGCTTGGTAGTATTTGATCACTGTTCTACAACACATCAATTAGGATCTTAGGTGAATGAGCATTACATTGCTAGTTTAAAGCACTCCATTCCCTTGTTCCTATAGCGAGAGCAGAGTTCATGTGGTATAGGAGTAGTGAGTCGATAGAACGAGAGTTCGTTGATTCTATTTTGCTGTTTTGCGTGGCCAAGGAATTACATATTGATGCTTGTGACTCAAATCTATCTTTCATTGCTCTTGAGGTTGAGAAACTCCCTTGCTAAGTTGACCTTCCTCTCTCTTGTTTGACCCTCAACTTTCCTTGTTTAATCTTTGTTGCATTGCTTGCTTGTTTAGTTTATGCTTAGTTCTTTCAAACCAAATCTCAGTTCAAATGTTTAAAATGTCCATGAATAGTGTGAGTAGTGACAATTGAGAGAACCTCGTGGAAATACGACCTTGATTGTGTGAGTGATTACTTACACGTCAAGTTTTTGGCGCCGTTGCCGGGGACCTTTCTCAATCCTAAGAAAGCATTAAGTAGTGGACCGATCTATTCACTTCCTTCCAATTTAGTTTTGCTTCCTTGTTGTTTGTTGTTCGATTTTGTTATCCCACATTGGCGTATTACTTGGGTGTGTTTGTTGTGCTTTTGTGTAGGTGTCTTGTACTAGTGCATGAGGCGTATCACTCGTCTTCAAGCACGACTTCAAGGGTTTGCACAAGTGGTTGAGCCACCAAGCTTCTCTCCCCCTCATTTGGCCCATAGCACAACACGTAACAGCATGTCTCACCACAAAGACGAGGACAACCATTCGGTACAATCCCGCCACACCAATGACGATGACCATGGGGAAAGAGGTGCTAGACGTACTTTGGCGGATTATGCCCGCCCGACTCTCGAAGGAACATCCTCGAGTATAGTTTGAAGATCCGTCAATGCAAGGAATTTCAAACTCAATCCTAATATGATCCAGATGGTGCAAAATGGAGTGGTGTTTAATGGCATTGATGGTGAATGTCCATCTAGGCATCTCAAGGACTTATTGGAGATATGCGACACGGTGAAGAATGACCAAGTTCACCTGGATTGTGTGAGACTACAGCTTTTTCCTTTCTCACTCAAAGGTAGAGCTAAGACATGATTGGAGAACCAACCGAGTAGAGCTTTCACCACATGGGAGGGTCTAGCCGAAGCTTTCCTCGAAGAGTTCTTTCCTCTTTATATGACGGATGCAATCCTAGACCGTATCAACCACTTCACACAACATAAGGGAGAGCTCTTCCATGAAACTTGGAATCGGTTCCAAGCCCTTCTTCGGTCTTGTCCTCATCACAACACCGCTGAATGGACCTTGGCGGACAACTTTGCAAGGTCCCTTGACTTTGAGAATACAAGGATAATTAATCAAGCGACCGGAGGTGACTTAAGGATGCTCACTCCCGGAGATGCTCTAGAACTCTTGGCGGAGATGGCCAACAAGACAAGGAGTTTGTCACCACAACAACCTCCTAAGTCTAAGTATGGAAGCGGCACTCACTATGATTCTCGGGCCGTAAGTGTTGATGCACAAAAGGATTCGTCTAGCTATTGGAAGAAGCCGAAGCTACCGGGGCACCGTGATGAAGATGATCCCATGATCGCTCTCCTTATGTCCAAGATTGATGCCATGGCCTCTCAAGTAAGCAATCTTAGTATGCCTAAGCCTTCTTCTAAGTCATGTCATTTGGGAAATCCACCGGATGCTACGATGTTTTGTTGTCACTGCTGTGGAGGCCAAGGCCATGATGTCAATGTGTGCCCTTCCGCTACTTCCGAGCCTAACCAAGGTGAAAGCATTGAGGAAGTAATCTTTGTGCAAGGCCAAGGATTCTATGGAAACTTCAACCCTCAAGGGAATTATCAAGGGGGTAACTACAACCGTCCTTGGAATCAATGAGGTGGTTACAACAAGCCTAACCAAGGGTACCAAGACCAAGGTAATCAAGGTGGTTTCCAAGGCTATAAAGGGTACAATCAAGGCGACCAATGGACTCAGGAGGGAAACCAAAATCAAGACAACCAAGGAGGAAACCAATGGAACCAAGGGGGTAGCCAATGGAATGAAGGTAACCAAGGTGGAAATCAAGGTAGTGGTCAAGGTTCTAATCCACCGAGGATGTACAGCCATAAGGGTAATGGACCACCCGGTTTCAACAAACATCCTCAAAACAAAGAAGGTGGATCTTCCACATCCCAAGAGGACACCAATGCGGCTATTTTCCAACTGTTTAAGAATCAACAAGCTTCCATCTCCAACTTAACGACTCAATTGGGTCATGTTGCCAAGGCACTCTCGGAGAGACCTAAAGGTATTCTACCTGCCAACACCGAGGTCAATCCTAGGTCCCGAGGAGATTATGATGGTAACTTTGAGGAGTGGTAAGCAAGTCCAAGATGCCACACCTAAGGTGGTAAGTGCTCAAGATGAAGATTTTTTTTGCTGGAAGATGTTGACTCCGATGATGACACAGATAAGATTAAAGTTATAGACAAAGGAGCCAATGCTAATGAAGTTCCTAAGACTACCAATAAGGCTGGTACTCAAGAGGCTACAATGAGTGCTACTTTGGTCTCTCCTCCCGCACCGGTTGTGCCTCCGTACAAGCCTAAGCCACCTTATCCGTCTCGCTTGAAGCCGGATTCCATGGAGAAGGACTTCAAAAGGTTTGTTGAGCTTCTTGACAAGGTACAATTCACAATGCCTTTTGGGGAGGCAATCACTAAGATGCCTCAATATGCGAAGTTCATGAAAGAGATCTTCACCAACAAACGCAAGCTTACAGATATAACTTCGGCAAAGCTCAACGAACAATGCTCCTCCATTCTCTCTAAGAGGCCACCGGAAAAGCTTAAGGATCCATGTAGCTTTACTATTTCTTGCACTGTTGGTGAACATGCTATAAGTAGAGGCTTAGCCGATTTAGGTGCTAGTATCAATGTTATGCCATATTGCATGTTTAGGAAGCTATGCCTGGGGAAACTAAAACCAACCCTTATGAATGTTCAACTAGCGGATAAATCCATGACATCCCCTCGTGGTATTGTTGAAGATGTGTTGGTTAAAGTTGGTGCTTGTGAATTCCTTGTGGATTTTGTAATCCTGGAACCTATGGGTGATACCGATGTGCCTTTGATTCTAGGATGACCTTTCTTAGCGACCTCTCAAGCCTTGATTGATGTCTATGGTGGTAGACTTACACTTAGGGTCGATAATGAATGCATGATCTTTGACCGTTCCAATTGCATGGAATTCACATTGTCATATGCTAGTCACCATGATCCTAAGAATCCACATGAGCTTACTTCGGCTACTAATAGTACTAACCTTGTCCGTCATAGTCTTGCGGAGTTGTTTGTACTTAGTGATGTGCAGGAGAAAACTGATGAAGTAAAGGAGGCTCTACCTTTCATGCTCCCAAAGACACCACCTAAGGCTAAGAAGAAAGGCGTGAAGAAGTCACCCGAGAAGGGCAAGGAAGCTACACCGATTGGTGAGACGAGCAAGACTAAGAAGCCACCCGATGAGAGGAGCCATCCCGTGTGGTTTGGCCCCTTCTCCATCGCTCACTCCTCAACATCTAGGAGACCCGAGCTCATACCTCCTGATGTTGGTAACATCCAATTCAAGTTCCTTTTGCCACACGAAGGTAATGAATTCGACTTCAAGGAGGTAATGAGTTGGGATGGTTTTACTTAGCCTACTCCTTGTGCTATCGTCTAGCTAGAGACGTTAAAGAAGCGCTTCATGGGAGGCACCCATGTTATCTTTACTTTCTCGCTTTTATGTTCTTGTGTTGTTTTAACTCTTTGAATAATGCGTTGCTAAACATTTGGGATTCAATCTTCACAAAGGCTCTTCATGGGACTCTCTCACCACTCTTGCCTCATATGATTTTCTCTACCAACGCGGTAATCTCGTTCTACCTTACTCTCTCTCTCTTGACCATTGAGGACATGCTCATGCTAGTCGTAGGGGAATTTGAGGTTTGGTATGATTGTTTGTGGTAGAAGTATAATTGTGCTCTATGATAGTGGATGTCTTGTGCTAGGTAGCATGCTTATTTGTGTCTTTGTTACTCTACCTTAGCATGTTGTTTTCATGTTGTTTGATCCACTTTCACCTCTTTTTCTTGTTAAATGCTTAACTCGCTTAAGCTCTATTCATTTGACAAGCAATTTGATTGTATGGTGAGAACATGCGTGATAGCCGGGGTTTCAATGTAAAGTGTGAACTTGTTTTATTCCAAATGCCTTTTAAACCCTTTTACAACAAGTCTGAAACTAGTTTTTGTTAAATATGAGGTCTAGTAACTTGACAAAGTGTTCTTATCTTTGATGGGTATAAGTTTTGTGTAGTGTTCAGAGTCGGTCGAAGTTTCTTGGAGTCTAGGACATAGGGTAGGAAAGTGAGGTTTCCAATGTGTGAGTAAGATGACCTTTGTGTCCAAGTGAGCGATAGACGTGCGTATGAGCCGCTTGGTTGAGATCCACCACGAGTTGGCAATACGTTGCCCGCCCATCGCTTAGTCCCCAAAAGGGAAGTCTCAGTGTGGCATTCTCCTTCTCAACCCCTCCTGGCGTGGGTAGGGTTTAGGATAACGCGGTCCCCAATGGGGCTGACTGCTCCATACCTGCACGGGTCTCCCAATGCTCCTACTGGTAAGACAAAAGAATCTAGTAAAAAACTTGCTTTCTGAAGTCGCTACCAATAGAAAGACCAAAAGCGAAGAAAAAGTGAGTTGTGAGAAGAAAAAAGGGGGGGGGGTAGAAATTTGTAATAGCCTAGAGTCCTTTTGCAAAAGCCGCAAAATCTAAAAGTCTCAGGATGAGTGTACTACCCCCCTCGGCACAGGTTGGCCAATGTCGACCGGACCCCTTACTTTCCCTCCGTTCATGTGTAGGCTCCAAGAATAAATGATCCGTCCAGTAACCGATGCTTTTGTCAAGTTACTCGACCTTATGTCTAGTAAGAACTAGTTTGGTTTTTGTTGTGAAAACGTTTTAAGGGTTGGTTGGTGAGACTTTGGGATCCTTTACCTTGTTTAAACTCGGTATCAAAACATGGTTCAACGAACTTAGAGATCTTTCGGTTTGTTCAAATGGTTAGTGCGTTAGTGTAAGTATTTGCTCGCTTGAGGACAAGCTTCTGGTTAGTCGTAGGGAAGTTTGATGTGATGTTATTACTCATGTTTTAAGCCTACAATTAACATAAGAAACTCTCGGATTTGATCATATTCTGCCATGGCTCATATGCTATTATAGTTGTTTTGTGCAAAATGCACTTTTGTTGTCCGGGAGCCACTTTGGAGCCAAATTCGTGGTCTATAATATGTATCTTTGTGCATTTTCAGGCCTTGGCATTATTGTACGGATGACGATGAGCACATAGCAGCAAACGGGAGGTCAATCGGAGCTAGGACGGAGGAGTTAAGGCCGACACAAGTTTGGGATTTATGCACCTGTTTCTAAAGGAGTCTCGGCGAGAACTATCAAGGTTCATGATGACACTCGATTTGACGTGATTATCAGCCTCATTTAAGCGACATTTCATTGCTTAAGACATGGTTTTTAGGGTAGAATAACGAATATTCAATCGATTGCCCTATCTCGTGCCATTTGTGTTACCTTGGCCCGTTTCGGGTCTATTTGATGGTTTTCTAGTGTTTTTATGTTAGCACGGGTTTTTGCCATCGAATAAGTAACCAAGGACGTGTCTAAGGCGTTGGAATCTCGAAGAACTGAATCGGAATCGATCAAAGGAGCCAATCTAGTTCAAGTAAATTCCTGCCCGGATTACAAAGGAATTTTCGCCGAAAATCACCTAGTGTTTTCGGTGAAAATATCAGCACAAATTGGTTTCGGCGAAAGTGTCAAGTTTTCGAACCGAGAATGAAGTCCAGACAAGAGCGAAAATATCCCTTCATTTGCAAAGGAATTTTTGCCGAAAATTTCTCAAGAATTTCGGCGAAAATAATAGGGAAATCCGGACTAATTAGGGTTAAGTATAAATACTTAACCCGGCGGCCCAAAAAGGAGGGTGATAACATATCATTCATAATTATGTTTTCCGAGGATTCTCTGGAGTTCTGGAGCAAGAGTTAGAGTTCGAAGAGCCGGAAAGAGATCGTGACGCCATCCCTTCCATCTCGGAGAACCGGAGCTAGGAGTATAGTTTATCGAAGATCGAAGTCTGCCAGAGTCATCTAAATTAGGTTTTTCAGATTCTTTTTTGTTCTTCCTCTGAATGATGAACTCTTTCTTTGTCTTAGATTCTTTTGTGATAAACATGAGTAGCTAAACTCGTTAGAGCTTAGACTAGATGAACCCTAAGTGACCCAGGGCTTTAAAGCGGTCACGGATCGGCGGTGATTAGATTCGAAATTCAATCAGTTTCTTAGTCATGTTTGATTTGTTCTTCATTGTTCATGTTTCTTGTCTGGATTGATCACCTAGATTAGATTCTGGTTAAGCTAAGGATAGAAGTGAACGCTCGCCTTACTTTAGAACATCGAATTGAACAATTAACCTTATAATTGGAGCGTGCCTTTCGTAGGAACCGGTTAGGGTTAATTCACTGCAAGAGTAGCTCATAAATCATTAGTAATTGCACCAGTTAATTAAGTCGTTGCGAGAGGTGACCGTACCCGGGCGGCTAGTTAATCTTGGTAGTTAGAACGGATAGAGCGAACGTTCGCCGATCTTAAACCTAAGGGTAAGGAGTTATGGTGGTGTCTTAGTAATTGATTGAATGAGAATCAAAATCCGCTGATCTGTTGATTGCCAATGCTCTGGGAACGAAGGGGGATTCAAAGTCTAAGTTCGTTTGTCATCTCTGTTTTCAAACCCTAATTTCCAATCTGCTTTAGTTTAATTTGTTTTAATTTCTCTGCATTTCTTAGAATTAGAAGTCGTGGAACTCACACCACGCACAACTTGTTTGCATTCGAGTATTTTGCCAGTTTTGAAGTAGTCAATCTTAGAAGACCCTGTGGAATACGATCTACCCTAGCTTTTGTGAGCTTTGTTAGTTATTTGGTTGAACGTCCGCATAACAACGACCGGGCGGGTCATCAGTTCACGCCAAGGACATTTGGCGTCCAGACTTATAGGAGGTGTCCTTAAGGAGTAGTTCTCGGCGAGAACTCTATTTGTTCTCGGCGAGAACTCTATTAGTTCTCGGCGAGAACTATGTCTTGCCCAACATATATGAGTCGCGGTTTGGAGAAAGGAAGGAGGATTCAGCACACTCGTTCGACAAACACACACACACTAGATCGATCGACTCCGCCTCTCACCATACAACCGTCCGCCGCCCCTCACCTAAGCAAAGTGAAGATCAATTTGAAGGAGCTAAGGATAGAAATCTTACCTTGGAGTAGAGCTTGGAGTGCAAGGTTGGAAGATCATCCATGGATGCTAGGGTGTTCTTCTCCTCCTCAATTCAGGTTTCTTCCATGGTTAGGCTAGGCTAGACTTAGGATTTAGCTTAGTGAGGGATGATCAAGCTAGGATAGAGAGATGATTGATTGAATTGAGTCTTCCATTAGTCTTTGTGTAATAAATTGGTTCCTAACCTTGTAATGAATTTCTTCCTTGATGCTTGTGACTCAACCTATCTTTTATTGCTCTTGAGCTTGAGAAACTCCCTTGCTAAGTTGACCTTCCTCTCTCTTGTTTGACCCTCAACTTTCCTTGTTTAATCTTTGTTGCATTACTTGCTTGTTTAGTTTATGCTTAGTTCTTTCAAACCAAATCTGAATTCAAATGTTTAGACCGTCCATGAGTAGTGTGAGTAATGGTAATTGATAGAACCCCATGGAAATACGATCTTGATTGTGTGAGTGATTACTTGCACGTCAATACCTACACCTTATACCGTGCAACGATTCTGATTTGGCTTATTTAGCATCACCTCTGAACCTACCTTTAATCGTTTAACATGCCCTTAAATATTTAAACCTAAAAATGCTTTTTTACCTTTAAACCTTAACCGTTAAGCTTACCTTCAATCCCTTAAACTTTAACTTGTTCTTCTTCTGAAAAACCTTGAACATAAAATTCCAAGCTAACACTTCCTGTAAAGAAAAACTCGTTAGTATAACCGAAACTCAATTTATCTCTAAACCGCATTCATATTACCAATAAGCTTTAGACAAAATGATTTAAATCCATAAATCCTCTACCTTGTCAATAATTCTTCAAAAAAAAAAAATTGTTTGAAATTCCCAATATTTTTAAATCATGTAAATGAGATTCGAGCAAAACTTGTCTAAACCACTTAAATGAACATATATTATTTTTCCTAAGAATGTAACCTTGAATTTATTAGTTGAATATCTCTTTATATCCTTAAGACAACTGATAACTCTAATTAATCATGAAATTTTTTTGAATTAAACTTCCACTTTTCCACCTTTAAAGCTGTCCCAAAATGTTTTACTTTGAAATACTCCAATAAATCCCCCTTTACTCTAACATTAACCTTAGAAAGCATGTAAAAAAAAGTTTTAACCCAAATAACTAGAGAATGATGCTCAACAACTTCATGTTCCGCTAGCCACTACTAATTCCAACTAACTTCAAAATTTCCGCTCAATCCTTTACTTAATTAGGCCTCTAGCCGTTATCCAACCACTTTCCTCAACTACCCATGAAATTCCATTATAAGCCTCCTAAGCCACTGATTAGCTTCTCTCCATCGTGGGTGACTAACTTGAGTCTGCCACGCTACGTGGTTGTGAAATTAATTCACCCTTCCCATTGTTTTCTCGTTCGAGAACTAACGATCCCCTTAATTTACTTACTACTCCGTCCTTCAGCTCGACTGAACTTCTGTTGTGACCTTGTAAAATTTCCTAGTTGCTTCGATACACTGATAGGCTTGCTGCCTTAGAACTCCTTTGTTGTTTCATGGCGTACTCTACGCCTGTTGGGGATGGCACAACGCCTGCGACCATACTACTATAACATTTATTACTGGTTATTCAACGCCCGTAGCCAACTCCATAACTATGGCCGTTGTGGAACACTCGACACCCGTTGCAACACTTTACGCACGACCGTTGCCCTATTTCCCGCAGCCTGTATCACTTCTTCTAGGCACATAACACCTATCCCAGTCTCATTGATTCTAGTTGTAGAAAATTCCAAGATTACTCATCCTTTACTTAAATTGATTCCCAAAATTCTCGTTCATGCTAGGTGTTGTACTGACTACGCCTCCAATACTATCCTAACACAAAATCCTATGACGAATCCACGATCCCTTCTAGGTATCCAAGAACACTTAAGCTCCCTTTGTACACTACTTGCATTATCCTTACTTCACCATTTCTTGAGCTCGAGTGAGTGGCGTTGGCTTCCATTAATTCTCCCCTTTTCCCATAACTTTGACTCTATAAAATATTGTTTTACCTTTAAACTCTTTTGAAAACCATCTTAAAACCGTAAACCATGCAAGATCATGAAACCAAGTAAACCCCCAAATACCATTAATATGGAAATCTAGTACTATAGGCATGGAATACTTCCCCCCTTTGAGGTTTGCGATGCCTTAGAAGAGTAGATAGCATAATTATATGGGCAAAATATAACTAGGCTCTGATAACCGTTGTAGCACCCTACCCTGGAAGACCCGGTTGAACTACTAGTTCAACCTATGCATACTCGAATTGGTGTTACTGACTCACAAAAATCAAACACAAATACCATGAACCCATAAATGCATCCATTCACAATCTCAATAAAACACATTAATTTCCTTTATTAAAGCCAATACACATAAAATAATAAACCAATATTGTACAATACGATACTCAATCAATAGGCAATACTCGTGTACTTTGCATAAAATACTTATATGAAATACGATAAGGAAAACCGTAAAAATAACCTATTACATCGCCTACCAACTCATTATCCAAATCCACTACCTGAAGACCCATCTAGAAGAAACCAAGAAGAAAACATAACAAAGAGTGTCAGTGCTAGTCGTGGAGTGTCTAAATCAATGAGCAAGTCATCAGAAGATCAGTAACTAGTAACCAATAATCTGTAACCAGTAAATAAGTTAACCGTTAGAAGTGATAACAACCCCTACATAGAGTGGTCCAATATACACTGATAAATGTCACTAAGGACACCAGTAAATAGTCAAAAAGGATCCTAGTAGTTGGTCACGAGGACCCCAATACAAGTACTAGTAAACCTAGGGGATTGCACAATCCGGGGGTGAGCCACCAACACTAATATCTTACTCTAGCATATTAATGGCTGAGGCAATAAGCCTCATAATTATGTAAACCAAGAGCTCTGCCCTTAGCCAGTACTGATACCTATATCCAGTAAGTTAGTTTCCCATAATTACCCATAAAGGTCTAGCCACTACCGTGGCTAGTATCGCTATTAGTAACTATCATACCACAATACCAATGATGCGAATACAAAGCTGAACCAATAGCGGACCAATACACTGAACTGATAATTGAAACTACTAGAATGAAATAAAAAAAGTAAACCTGGGCCTCTAAACTGATATGATACCTCTGATTTTTGTATGACATGAATCGCCTCCTCGTCCTAATTTCACAATTTTTGACGGTTCGTCGATCGGAGCTCTAACGGATGATTTATGCCTGAATTACTGATTTGCTAACCAGAAGCTTCCAAAATTGATCTGCTAAACACTCCCATAGATATCGATCGTGAGCTTGAATATCGACACTAGAGATAACCTATGTAACCTGGATGGAAGTACTTGGACCCGTTGGCTTTATATAGCCAAGAACCCTAAGTGTCCGGTCGAGTGGCTCCACTACAGATGATGGATGCTTCTATCGATAATACCAACCTTAAGCAATGCAACGATGAGCAAAGACTTGAGGGAAAGAACAAAGTTCTGAAGTAATTTTATTCATGGAAAAAGTTGCTTACAAAGAGAGGCCAGAGCCTCTTATTTATACTAAGGATCTGTGACATCCCCACGGTTTTCCTACTTAGAAAATAACTCGTAAAATAATAAAGAATTGAAAAAAATCCTATTTAGAACTCTAAGAGGACTTATTTAATCCTAAACAATTGTCACTGAAAGAGAAATATGAGTCCAAAACTGAAAAGGAAAAGAAAACACAAAAGACACGTGGGAAAACCCTAATCCGGCAAAATCGGCAGATCCGGTTGGATTGGTGATTCACGCGCGGTCCGGATTAGGAAAGTCGGCGCTGCCTTTGTACTTGGCAGTTATTTTTGGCGGTGACTTCGGGGTTGATGTTGGGATGGCTTGTACTCTTGATACCGAGGGCCAGTACTAGGTCTGATGCTGAGTCTGCTTGGGCTCCGGAGCTAGGGTTGATCCGGTCCTTGCCATGCTCACCCTCTAGGATCTTCATTTCCTAGTTCTCCGTAGCTTGGATTGGGTGGCACTTGCAGGAGCTTTTTCTTGGGGCCGGATAATCTCCAAGTCTTTAGGAAAACCTCCAAAGGCCTGAGCCATTTGATGGATCGGTGCTAAGTGCCATCCGGTGCCTCTAGTATCGGTGTTGGCGCCCGTATCGGGGCTATCTTCGAGCTCTCTTCATTTCTCTTCGAGCCTTTCAGTTCCCACTTGGCCCAGTCCTCTAGGCAGGTCCTTAGAAGTTCTCCAAGTGCTGACACCCACTCCCTGATAGGCTTGAGCTCCTGAGGGCTTAGTCTTGGTGATAGGCCCGGCGTGGCGCCCGAGGCAGGATTGGTCTTCTTCACCTCAGCCACTATCTCGGTCCTTCTTTTTTGGCGTTCTTACTGGAAGTCCTCCAGAGGATCCCATAACGATCATGTGTCTCCTGGACCCTTAGGGAATGCTTCAGGGCTCCAAGGTGAGCTTGGCGCCGGGTTTAGGCCAGGGCTCTGACTAGGGTCGGTTGAGGCCGGACGCTTATCCAGGCTTGCCTGGTTCTTCGAGGAGGACTGTATTTCAACCTGACCACATACTTAGGTTTTGCAAACCTCTGCATGGCCCGATTAAGGGTGCGTTGAACCTCCAGACGCTTCTTGTATGGCCCTAAAAGTCCTTCCTCTTCTTGGTGACCTAGGTGGTTTGTAGGAGTAGGCATTCTCAGCCCGGCTGGTTGCCTGGATCACTTCATTCCTCTCTTCTTGTAAGGGATTCATCCTCGAATCTAGTCTCGTTCCTCCCTAGACACTTAGCAAATGTCTCCAAAGTCCTGTCACCTGTGTGGTGATGTCCGGCGTAGCGTCAAAGGTGTCTTTGGGGCTAGGATGATCACTTGAGTCAGTGTCTGCCCAGGGCTCTGGTTCTTTGGTGTCAAGACTGTCGGTGTCCATGCTGTCTCCTTAGGACGGGCTGTCCACTAGGATGTCTAGGCTTGAAGAGGACATGTGAGAAAAGGTTTCTTCGTCCTTGATGACACTTGATTTGACGTGATTTTAAGCCTCGTTTAAGTAGCATTTCCTTGCTTGAAACATGGTTTTAGGGGTAAAATAGCTAATATTCACTCAACTACCCTATTTCCTACCAATTTGGTTAGTTTGGCCCTTTTTGGGTCTATTTGATGGTTTTCTAGTGTTTTTGTGATAGCACAGGTTTTTGCCATCATTTACGTAGCCACGGACGTGTTCAAGACCTCAAGGAGTGAACCAGAATTGAACTAGAAATCAAACCGGAATCAGAACCGAAGATCCAACTACCCAGCACAATGTTTTCGCGAAAATACCTTCAGAAACCCACAGTCGACTGTGAAGAACTTTTCGGCGAAAAGTCAAAGTCTTCGCCGAAAACTATTGAAGAAATACACACAGGAGGATTCAACTGAAGTTTTTGGCAAAAACTTCTTAAGTTTTCGTCGAAAACTCTTTCCTTTTCCGCGGCTGGGTTGGAAAACCCTAATCTACCCTATTTAAACAGAAGCAGCGGCTACAAGGAGGGGACGATACATCAATCATTCCAACAACTATTCAAACATTAGACTTTTGAGAGTCAGCTGACTCTAGGGTCGATAGATAGAGTTTAGAGAGTTCGAAGATCCGTGGAGAGGTCGTGACGCCATCCTTCCACCTCGGAGAGCTTAGAGCTTAAAGTTGAAGATCCAAGAGATCGAAGCTTCACCGGAGTCGTCAGAATTAGGTTTTTCAGTTCTTATCTGTTCTTCCTCTGTATGATGATTTCCTTTGTTGCCTTTGATTCTTCTGTTATCGTTATGAGTAGCTGAACTTGTAGAGCTTAAATTAGATGAACCCTAAGTGACCCAGGGATTTAAAGCGGTCACAGATCGGCGGTAATTAGATTCGAAGTTCAATCAGTTTCTCTTTGCATGGTTGTTTTGTTCTTCATTGTTTATGTTTCTCTTCTGGTTGGTCACCTAGATTAGGCTTATGCAAGCTAGGGTTAGTCGCCAGATAGCTTTCCTGCTTTGGCGCATAAACTTGTCTTCCTTGATGACCTAGTTTAGATTTTGGTTAAGTTGAGGATAGAAGCGAACACTCACCTCTCTTGAAAACATCAATTGAACCAAATAACCTATTCATTGGACTGTGCCTTTCGTAGGAACCAGTTAGGGTTAATCCGCTTCAAGAGTAACTCATGAATCACTAGTAATTGCACCAGTTAGTTTTGTCCTCGCAAGAAGCGACCGTACTCGGGCGAATAATTAATCTTGGTAGTTAGATCGGATAGAGCGAACGTTTGCTAGTCTTTAACCTAAGGGTCAGAGTTATGGTGGTGTATAGAAACCGATTGAATTAGAATTGAAAACCACAGGTCTTGTGATCGCCAATGCTTTGGTAATCTAAGGGGGATTCGAAATCTAAGCTTGTCTATCTTCCTGTTAGTCAACCTTTTTAATCTTTCTGTCTTTTATTTTCCTTTGTTTATTAGATTAGAAGTCGTGGAACTCACACCACGCACAACGTGTTTAAACTTGAGTAATTTGCCAACATATTTGAGTAGACAAGAAGAAGAGACCTCGAGTAGAATACGATCTAGTCTACCTTGGTAGATTAGTTATTTGATACCGCTAAAACTGCAAGCTATCAGTCCTCCCAGTCCAACTCTTTCTTTTCTTCTTGGCCCTCCTTTTCTTCAATCAGCTCCACAGGGTCGTAGTTTGAAACCAGGGCCATCCTTAAGATACGGTGGAAGACAGCCTCCTCTTGTACCCCTGTGTGAACGCTTGTGGCCTGGTGCGGCTCGGGTTGACTAGGTGTTGTCCTGGGTCAGTGCTGATGTTGGCCAAGTGCGGGTCTGGGCTGGCTCGATGCTGGTCGGGTGCTGGCCCGGGGCTAGCCCGATGTTGGCCAAGTGCTGGTCGGGTGCTGGCTCGGGACTGGCCTGATGCTGGCTAAGTGCTGGCCCGGGGCTGGCCCGATGCTGGCAAAGTGTTGGCCTGGGGTTGGCCTGTTGCTGGTCGGGTGCTGGCACGGGGCTGGCCCGATGCTGGCCAAGTGCTGGCCAGGGCTGACCTGTTGTTGGCCTGATGTTGATCCGAGGCAGGCCTAATGCTGGTCCGGGGCAGTCCGGATGCTGGTCTGGGGCAGTTCGGATGCTGGCCTGATGCTGGTCCGGGGCAGTCCGGATGCTGGCCTGATGCTGGTCCGGGGTTGGTGCCCTTGGCTCGGTTAAGGGAACCAGTCATCTTCAGATCCCGAGGTCAGGACCTTTAGAAACATTCCTGAAAAGTTCTCCAGGCCCTTGGTTTCTACCTCATCTCCACTCTCGGAGCATTCCTCATCTTCTTCCATCTCTTCTCCTTCTTCATCATCTGTCACCACTTCCCCTTCTCTTAGCACCATGGCCCTCTGGTTAGGGCAGTCTCTAGCAACATGTCCCCTTCCTAGGCATTTAAAACGCACAATGCCGCTTGGCCTAGGGTTAGTATTTGAAACAGTAGGGACAGTAGTAGGTGTTACCCGGTTGGTGCAGTGCTAGGGTTTGGCCTCCCTCCGGTGGCTCGTTTAGAGCCTGGCTTCCATGGGGGATTTCCGGTGCTGGAAGCTCCTCTCCAGCTACTGGTGGCTGGTGGTGTGGACTTCTTTCTGAAGCCACTCTTGATTTCCCTCTCTGTCCGAATAGCCAAGGCTACTAAGTCATCATAGTCAACATAGTGAATGATGTTGACCTGGTGCATGATGTCCCTTTGTAGGCCATTAGTAAACCTGGCTATCCTGGCCTCCTCATCCTCCTTTAGGTCGAGTTTGGTCACCAGCATCTCAATTTCCTTGTGGTACTCCTCCACAAACAGGCTTCCTTGCTTCAGGGTTTGAAGCTTGGTATGCAAGTCTCTAGTGTAGGCTTCTAGCACAAATCTCTTCCTCATCCTCCGCTTCAACTCTCTCCAAGATCCTGTTGGATCCTCTTCATCCCTTTGAACCTGTCTTCTGACCTGGCTCCACCATAAGACTGCATAGACAGTGAATTCAATGGTGGCCACAGTTACCTTCTTTCTTTCTGAGTAGTTGTGGCACTCCAAGAAATCCTTCATGCCCCTTTCCCAATCTAAGTACTCGTCGGCATTAGCTTTTCCTGCAAATTTAGGGACGGTGAGCTTGAGGTTGCTGATGTGATGTTATTTCTCACGTTTTAAGCCCTCGATTAGCCCAAGGATTTCCCATGTTTGATCTCATTATGCCATGCTCTTTGTGCTTTTATTGATGTTTTGTGCAAAGTGTCCATTTGTTGTCCGGTTGCCACTTTGGAGCCAAATTCGTGGTTTATTGGAGTTATCATTGTGTGTTTTCAAGCTTTGGAAATGTAGTACGGATGACAAGGAGCACATAGGAGCAAACGGGAGGTACATCGGAGCTAGGACGGAGGAGATAGAGCCGTTACAAGTTTGAGATTTCTACACTTGTTTCTAAAGGAGTTCTCGGCGAGAACTATCAAGTTCTCGCCAAGGAGTTTGAGCACTGCACTTACAGAAGGTGTGAAGTGGATTTCCAAAGCACTTCTCTACGAGAACTTTCAATGTTCTTGCCGAAAACTTGTGAAGTAATTGAAGCTTGCTAGTGGAATTTTCAAAGGAGTTCTTAGCGAGAACTTTCATAGTTCTCGCCGAAAACTTTGCTCTTTGCCGGCAAATATAAAAGAAGCTGAAGGAGAGTCGCGAGAGAGGATTCATTCATTCGATTACATGGCACATCGTCGATCGCCATCTACCTCCTCTCTTCCTCTCATCGCCACTCATCATCCATCAACCCTAATAGAGCTATTTCTGATGCAACTCAAATGAGAGGAGCTTGGATTGAAGTCCACAACCTTGGGAGAGGAGCTTGCAAGAGGAGGATTGCCATGGTGTTCTTGGTGATCATCTCCCTTTCTCTTTCCTTATTTCCTTTGGCCATGTGTGGCTGATCTCCTAGGTTCATCTTGGATTTATAGATAGTTGTGCTATGATAGAGGTTGATTATGTAAACATGCTATGATTGATCTTGGTTGTAAGAAGATGATCTCTAGACTTGTTGTTAATTCCATTGATTGCTCTGATTGCTTGATTTGGTCTATTCATTGTAATGTAATGCATGAGAGTGATTAGGTTACATGGTTTGTAGGTCTAGGGATTGAAGAGAGTGTATTCTAAGAGATTAGATCATCTCAATTCAACCATAGATGCATGATTTCTCTCTTGTGCATTTATCGAACACTTGGTGTGCACTTGGTTTTTCATTCATTTGAACTTTGATTAGTCTTTTGATGATTCTCTTAGTGTTAGGACATTGACATGAGAGTGTGATGTCTAGCCTTGGGGTCATAGAGTCATAGAAGAGGGTTTTGTTACTTGGAATTTCATCAAACACCTTTCATGCATCCTTAGTCAATTAGCTTGAGAGCAAGCACTACAAAAAAGGCGCTTTAGCGTCGGTTTTTTGTCAGTTATAGCGTTGGTCGATTAGAAACTGACGCTAAACCCTTGACTCGCGTTTGACCAAGGGTTTAGCGTCAGTCGCTTGGCGACCGACGCTAAAACTGACCAAAAACCGACGCTAAATTTGGTTTTGGGTCAGAAACGAAGCCCATATCCAAAAACCAGCTTTGGCGTCGGTTACCGACGTGATTTAGTGTCGGTCGCCGACCGATGCTAAATCACGTACATATTTAAACCTTTCAGCCGCCACCCTAACCCTAATCTCATCTCTCTCAACCATCCTTCTTCTTCTTCCTCTTTCTTCTTCCTCCTCCAGCCTTCTTCTTCTTCCTCTTCTCCAACCAGCCTTCTTCTTCTTCTTTCTTCTTCCTCTTCCAACCATCTTCTTCTTCCTCTTCCAGCCTTCTTCTTCTTCTTTCTTCTTCCTCTTCCTCTACTTCCTTTTCCAGATCTCCATATCCACCTTCCTCTTCCCTCTTCCTCTTCCCTCTTCCTCTTCTTCTCCTCTTCTCTGTTTCTCCCCAGCCATCTGTCGCCGCCGCCGCCATCATCACGCCGATCACTGGAAAGTAATAAATCTAAGTGACCAAAAGGGTGACCTAATAAATCTAAGTGACCAAGTTGCATAATTGGAAAATGGAGTGACTGATTGGACATTAAAAATCGAAGTGACTGATTTGTAATAAAAATAGAAAATGAAAATAAAAACGAATATAAAAAAGAATATTAAAAACAAATATAAAAATGAAAACAAAAAATTGGGTTGGTAAGCGACCCATTTCGGTCAAGTATTTAGCGTCGCTCGTTATACGGATTTAGCGTCGGTTGATTTTTGACCGATGCTAAACTTTAGCATCGGTAGAATTGGCGTCACTTTTCCGACCGACGCTAAATCCCTTAGCGTCGGTCAGTAACCCACGCTATCCAGTGTTACTGACCGACGCTAAAGAGGCGGATTTTTATAGTGGAGAGCCTAAGTCGAGTTGTTTTAGGATAGGGATTTAGTGCTACGAGAGTGCATTGAGTCCATAGAAGGGATTTGCATGGTCATTCAATTGCTTCCTCGATCATGTTTAGCTTGTTTGTTCATTTACTCCTCTTGAGCATGATGAAGCTATCTTTCCAAGTGAACCTCCTTTATCTTTGTTTTGCACCGCTTTGTTTTCTTGTTTAGTTTACTTTATGCTTTTGATTCGTTCTTTATCAAAGCTATTTCAAATGTCTAGACCGTCCATGAATCGTGTGAGTAGTAGCTATTGAGAGAGCCCTCGTGGAAATACGACCTTGATAGTTGTCAGTGTAATACTTGCACGTCAAGTTTTTGGCGTCGCTGCCGGGGACTTTCTCAATCCTACGAAAGCTTTTAGTAGTGGACCGTTCTACACTTCCTTCCATTTTAGTTATGCTTTTTTTTATTTGTTTGTGTGGTTTTGTTATCCCGCATTGTTGTATTACTTGGGTGTGTTTGTTGTGTTTGTTTGTAGGTACCTTGTAGTAGTACATGAGTCGGTTCACTCATCTCCAAGCACCACTTCCAGGCCTCGAGCAAGTCATTTATCCACCTATCCTTTCTCCACCTCATCTAGTTCATGGGAGCAAGGTTGCAAGTAAGATGAACTTGTGGCATGGAAATCAAGGTTATGGTTCTTATCAAGGTTGGAATCCATTTCCTAACTCATATTATGATCATCATGCTTCATCCAACTACTACATAGAAACTTGTGAGGGAGTTACCCAATGGTGGGATCAAGATCAGCAAGCTTCAATGCCAATGTGGAATGAACAATGTTCCTCTCCATCTCCACCTTACCATCAAATCTTGCCGGAGTTCACAAGTTATGAACAACCTTTTCCACCGCCTTCCATGCTAAAGGAGCTCTTGAAGATGGTGAAAGAAAGTGAGCATCCCCAAGAGGAGTTCGTAAACTATGAGCAACCTCCTTCACCACCTTCCATGCTAGAGGAGCTCTTAAATATGGTGAAAGAAAGTGAGTGTCCTCGAGAGGAGTTCGTAAGCTATGAGCAACCCCTTCCACCTCCTTCCATGCTAGAGATCTTGCAAATTGCGGAAGACAATGCGAACCGGGTTAATCGCTTAGCTCAAAGCATGGCACTCATCAACGAGATTCTTGAAAATGAATGTCAACCCCATAAGGTGGAGCATGTTTATGATGATGAAGATGACACTTGTGAACTGGAAGTGATTGACACAGAAGAAGATTTGGTAGTGGAGGTGATTGAAGAACATGTTCTTCCCAAGGACACACCAAACGATGGTGGTGCGTGGATAGAAGAATCAAGAAGACTTGAGGAAGATGACACTTTAGAGGTAGTGAGATGTGACGTGAAGACTCTTCAAGAAGAGGTGGTACCGAGAGTGGAGCACGAAAGTGAACAACACCACCCTATTGTGGTGCCACCAAAGATTGAGAGTACCCTTCAAACTTCTTCCTTGGTCATGAAGTATTTGTGCCAAGAGACCAAGGACACATGCACCTCTACCCCTCCTAAAGAAGTCATAAGAGTGGAACCGCCAATACTTGAACCGGAGGACTCCTTGTGTGGCATCGCCAACTTGGTAACAATGGAGCTCAATGGTGCCCCCCCCCCCCCCCCCCCCCCCCCGCCTTACTATCTTCCTCAAGCTTCCAATTTGAAGGGATTTGAAGGGTAGTGAGCCAAGTCAAAGTAACAATTGGCACTCAATCTTTGCTCATTGGCTAGTCTACCCGTTGTTTTTTATGTTACTTGGAGTTCAACTTTCATCATGGAGGAAGCTACTTGACTTCAAGGAGGTGTTAAGTCGGATACCATAACACAGGTATCGTCGAGCTTAAGACGTTAACCAAGCGCTTCATGGGAGGCACCCCATGTTATCTTTACTTTTTCGCTTTTATGTTTTTGTGTTCTTTTAGCGTTTTGAATAATCCGTGGCGAAGCATTTGGGATTCAATCTTCACAAAGGCTCTTCATGGACTCTCTCATCACTCTTGCCTCCTATGTTTTTCTCTACCAACGCGGTAATCTCGTTCTACCTTACCCTCTCTCTCTCTTAACCATTGAGGATAATGCTCATGCTAGTCGCAGGGGGAATTACACATTGATGCTGGAGGTTCAGTCCATCTTCCGTTGCTCTTGAGCTTGAGAAATTCCCTTGCTAAGTTGACCTTCCTCTCTCTTGTGTGACCCTCATCCTTCCTTGTTAGTTATTGCTTTGTTAGCTTGTTTAGTTCATGTTTTTGAATCGTTGTTATCAAACCAAATCTCAATTCAAATGAATAGACCGTCCATGAGGAATGTGAGTATCGGCTTTTGAGAGAACCATGTGGAATACGACCTTGACTTTGTGAGTTAATTACTTGCACATCAAGTTGCTCACATCATCATCGATCTCATGGACTAATCTTCTAGCCCTCCTGGTCTTAATGAGGTCCATCTCTCTCCGCCTCTCGGTCAGCCGCTCTTCTCTCCATTCTAGCTAAGGTTCTTGAAATCCGGCTAGGGTTTGAGCAATGTTGTTGACATTGGTCTCCATGTTGTGGATTCTTTCTTCTGCCATGTTAGCTAGATACAACGAAAGCAATATATATGTATATGGTGAACACTCCGGTGCACCCAAAAGTGGGTGCACCGGGTACACCCACTAACGTTTCGATAGATAAACATGTTTTTAATATTTTTTTTTCGAGTATAAGAATCTACATGTTGTTAAAGGATATATAGGACGATTTGAACAAAAAACTAATTTAGTAGAGATGATAATCTATCATATTGAGAAAAAATGCAGCTGTAAAAGAAACCTGAAGAACATTAGGTATAATCTTATACTATGATGACTAAAAATTGTAATTAAGCTCAATTTAGACTTATTAAGATTAAATCTATTTATATAAACGATTAGTTCAATAGAAATATCACTCTAGATAGCACAAACGTCAGTGGGTGTACCCGGTGCACCCACTTTTAGTGGGAGCACCGAAGCGTTTACATATTATATATATATATATATATATATATATATATATATATATATATATATTAGTATTTTGCCCGCCCGTCGGCGGGGTCCAACCTCCAGATGATATATAATTATCAATTTTGGAGAAAATAATAAATAATATGGAACAAAATTATTATTATTAAGATAAATTACCCCAATCATCATAACTTACAGCACCATCGAAGTCTTAATACTCTGAATTTCATAAAATTAGTATAATTAATATTAGTTGTTATTAAGTTCTCTAACTTAGATTAGTACAAAAATAAATTACATTAACATACCAAGTAACTTGAATGTATAATTGGTCGATACTTTGATTGATAATTTGTTATTTGTTTATTTGAATTAGTATAGAGTTACTTAATCAATGTATATTTATGGACGCATCTTTTACGTAGTATTTTTTCAAATATGATGTACGTTGAATAAAATTACTCATAGTTGTAAAATTAATTATAATGTTTGTTTGTCAAAATTGTTGAACTCTTTTTTTTTAATTCGATGAACTCATGTAAATCTCTTTGTTGTGGTGATATCCGATATTTATAAAACTAATTCACTTTAAAAAATTGTTGTTTGGTTTTCCAAAATTACTTTGGTACTCACTTCCCCCTCTTTTCATGCAACAAAAGTTTCACTTGTAAGCTTATGAAAATAAACATATTTTTATTTTATAGGGAGGACTATAAAGGTGAAATCAACATGATTGTGATAAGATTAAAGAAAGATAAAAATTATTAAAAATTTATAGTAACTATATTGAGTTGAATAAAATGCATAATATCATTAATTCGCGTATATTAAGTATGAGTAATCCTAAATGATAACTCTACACAAATAAAATAATATAGCTTTAGGTCTAAAAAATTTCATACCAACATGTAAAATAAATTACAACAACAAAGTTTACATTGAAATTGAACATGATAAAAAATTTACAATATTGAGCCCCAAAATTAATGACAAATGAAGTATAAATGAGAAATTATAAGTGTTTTTTATGTAAATTGAGTGAAAACTGGTTGGAGAAATGAGTAAAATAGAAGACAATAAATTAGGAATGATAAGTTAGACCCAACCCTCTTAGATTAATCTAGTTCGACCTCTTTTGAGGTGGTAACACCTGACTCATAATATAATGGACATATTTTCCCTAAAAAAAAAATAATAATGGACATGGTGTCGTAAGAATCTTTCTTATAGTTATGCTCACCTTGACGCACAGGCCCGTTCTATTGAAAAATTATAGCTATAGTTTGAAATTTAATATTTTTTTCATATCATACTAAGAAAGCAAATTTATTTTGAACGCAACATTATCTTATTATCTTATTGTATCATTCGTCATAGACTTACATACCTATTTATTGTTTATAATTAATTTAACATTTACTTAGAAAATTAGAAATTTGGAATGAGTGAAGTTAAATTACCAAGTTATACAAATAATTATGAACTAATTAAAAGGAACTAAATAGTTTATATTAAGTAATTTTTAGATTAAAAAAATTAATGTATCAATTTAAAGTAGAATTATTGAATTGAATATTTTTTTGAGATTATCAATAATAAAAATTGTATGGATAATAATAAAATAAAATAAATAAATCGCTATGTAGTTATATTTATAGGAGCCTACCTTGCAACAATTATAAACCTAGGTGAGATTTGTGGGTTCGATGGAGTTACTTACACAGGAGCAGGTTGGGACAAGGTTGGGGATATTTTTGTAAAATAAGTAAAGTTTTAAGTTGAAGATCGAGTTTAAAAAAAAAAGTAATAAGAGAAAAGGAGATGAATGGTTATTATAAATTATGGAGTAATTAAACTGAGTTGAATAAAATATAGACTTATTATTCATCTGTGTCTACAATAAAAAGCCATATATTTTAGCCAAACATTTCAACTACCTCAATATAAATATTTCAAATATACAAAATAGGAATTTAAATCAATAAATAAAATAACAATTTTATTTTTCTTATTGACCAACCAAAGTTAGGAGGACCTAGAAATAAAATGACGCTAATTTATGTCATTATATATAGAAATATGGTCAACCAGAAAGGTATTAAACAATATAGATTAACGTGTAATTTATTTTAAAATATCATCTTCATGGTACGATAATAATGAAATGCTACTTAAAACTATAGGTGCGACAAAACTATAAGTACGTCATGTTCAAACAATACTACACGTCATATTTGAATAAGCAAGGTTTAAAAAGTAAAGATTGTATATGTCTCTTTTCTAGAGTTATTGGTCAATAACATGATGTGGACTTTAATGTTTGCCTTAAGTTCAAGAAAAATTTCAAACACGATGATGAATTTACTTAAAGATGAGAATAGTCATAAAAGTAAACCTAATACTTATTAAAAATGATAAACTAAATAAATAATATTTAATTATTTTTAATATCAATTTACTCTGTTGGAAGGAAAAAATTAAAGCTAATAATAGCATAAAGGAAACGGGAAAAACAAAAAAATAAGAAAAGGAAAAAAATATGAAACTGATATTTTCTATGTTTATTAGATTTTTAATGAAATAAGATAAAAGTAGATTGAATAAATATTAAATATAGACATATTTAAAATTTAATGAAATACTAAAAAGTAAACTTAATTTGTTTTTCTCTACCAAAAAAACTTAATTTGTTTTATCATCTATTTAGACATTTAGTAATTTTTTTATGAATATTTAGTAAATTTTAAATGAAATTAAAATCCCACGACAGGTGGGTAGTGAGTAGTGGAAATGTTTTAAATAGTAATGATTAATAATGGCGGTTAAAAAACTTTTCTCTTATTATTTTCATTTAAAATTTGTTTAAATAATAATTAATTAAATAGAATATTGTGATTGGTGGAATAGCTAGAATTAAGGAGAGGGCTTTAAAATGAGGGGGTCTTTTATTTTGCTTTATATATTATAGTAGATATATGGAAACAACTACAGCGCTCCTAGAGCACCAGATGCTCCCCTCTGTTTGAACCATTCAAGGAGAATCTCATTCGTTCATTTTGGAAGATCTAATCTGAGCCATACATACATAAATTAATTTTATAATTTAAATGAATGATAATTAAATAACTGAAAGGTCACTCAACATATTTCATATAAATAAATAATCATAACACTTTATTTATATGTTCAAATTAGTTTTACCACACCAAATTAAATTATGATCATCATAATAACATCAAATGCATATTAAATACAATTATTTTGTAACTTGTTAAATCACTTTACCCTTTTCAAACATCCATCCAATCCATACCTTTAGTCAATCAAACTTAATTACCCATCTTACTCACTCATCCCAACGAGACGTCGACAACTTTCCAATGGTTGTTTGAAAGGTTTGACAAGTGCATGGGGGGAAAACCGACGAGTATCTTCACAGACCAAGCAGCAGCTATTGCCGCCGATATTAGAGCCATATATCCAATGCCAGTGACATACCATGGTCTGTGTACATTCCACATACTGAATAATGCTGCTAGGAACTTGGGGTCGATGTGCGATAAGGTGCAATTTTGATGCGTAACACTTTATCTTTAAGTCGTTTTGCGTAACACTTTAACAATGGTTTCGTACACTTGGTATCAGGTGTTCGTAGCTGAGCTGAGCTACCTTATGTTTGGTGTCAACACCGAAACAGAGTTTGAGGTACACTGGGGGCTTATGAAAATAAAAATGTTTCGCAAACCGTGAACCAGAGGGACACCCATGGCTCACTCAAATCTACCAAAAAAGGACACAGTGGTCCAGAGCACGGATGCAGACCCACTTCACCTGCGGCATGCGTAGCTCCCAACTAAGTGAGACTTGCAACAGTAACATGAGTAACTACCTTGCCCCGAACCTCACCCTAGAAGAGTTTTTCCAGCAGTTCGGTCGACTTGTGGAGTACAAAATAGAAGAAGAATTGAAAAGGGACTTCAAGATGAAGACAACGAAAATAGTCAACAGGTAAAATAAAACTTCAGTACAATCTCCAGTAATAATTAGTCTTCGAAACGTAAAACCTAATACAGTTATCTGGTATACTTGTTTACAATATTAGTATTATGTATATGACTCCCACATAAAAGTACCATTTCCCTTGTTGGGTTGAACGATTTTGCTATTTCGTAATACATTCTTATAATGCTTTACGATCATTTATAATAGGTTCTCGCACAGCTCTCTGACTAAACAACTAGCTGACGAATACACTCCAAAGATGTTCAAGCGGTGGTTGTGTGAATACGAACATACGTTGGCCTATGGGGTGATGGCATTAGAGGAAAAGGCAAATGAGGGTGTGATAACATTCAACGTATTCAAGCAGGATCTTGATGGGTCCAAAACAGATGAAAGAGTTGTGACATGCACAAGGGATTGTTCACATATAGTCTGCAGTTGCCACATGTTTGAAATGGAGGGCTTGATGTGCAGACATATTATAAGATTCTGGGAGATTCTGGGTGGTAACGGGAATCATTTGCTACTGAATATTCCCAAATCATTGATCCTGGAAAGGTACGTACTATTATATTGGTTAGTATCATCTGTTATGATCATTCGTAAATGTAAATGTGTTAATTCGTATAGGTATTGCCGTAATGCCAAGGATGGCTTGTGCATTGAAGATATCATCCCAGAAGTGGCGCACCCAGATGTTACCCAAATGTCGGAACTAATAACAGTGATGGCTAAGCTTAAGACTACGGTAAGTCTGGGTTATATTACGAAATTACACATTCTTAAATCCATCATGCACGTAACACACAAACACCAAACACAGGTTAATGGAGATACGGCCAAAACAGCTACAGCTATACAGTGCATGATTGATCTGGAGAATAAGCTGAGTACGGAAAAATCCATTAACAGCTCCTAGAAAGAAGTCCACTACCAAGGCCCCAAAAAATTAAAGAAACGAACAGAGACATACAAACCAAAGAAGAGACCAATATCTCAAAGGGACAGGAATGCATTTCTGCACCCAGTTCGAAAGGATAAAAATGCAATATTTGAAAACCACCAAATGGGTGGTAATGACCTTCATCTGTAGAATTATATTTAAGTAATTTGGAATCTATTATACGTATGACTTATATTTATCATTCGTAATTTTGTCACAGACAATACGTAACAATGTATATTAAGTTATGTAATGTGTCGAATGTTATGGGTTAATTAAATATAGTATTGCCTTTCTTTTCTGTTTCCTTGTAGCAGGCTGCATTACGTAAACACTTGACTTTCCCTGCTGGGCTTTATGACCGTATTCAATGCCACCCAACAACCACAACACAAAATTAAAAACACCCGACCTACCTAAAAACCCTAGCTATATATATATATATATTTAACCCTCTTCATCCATCCATCTCTCATCCACTGAAAATTCCAGATCTGAAAACAAAATGCCGCCGGTCATTCCATACTGTAGCTGCAACCTGTCAGCTTACATGTATATTGCTGAACGTCCAACAACGACTTCTTCGTTCAACTACTTTCTGGCATGCCAGAAACCAGCAGCTCAAAGATGCAAAATGTTCATCTGGTGCATGGAAATGGACAGGAGTGAGAATGAAGAGGTCTCCCGGATGTACAGTCTTCCGCATGCCAATATGGTGGTCAAACGAGCTCATCATCCAGATGAAGTTACATACTCCAATAACATCGGCTGCAGTCTAGAGCAACATGTATTCTTGTTTGCCGTAAAACTTACAGTCCCATTTCGTGATAACAAATGTCGATGCCTGTTATACTTTTATTCAGCACTTCCATCTATACCTTTCTGTATTGTGACAGGAATGGAGAACTCGAGAGCTGATAGATGAGGTATTAGGTCTTGTATCAAAGGTGGAATGCCTGAAGGAGCAGGTGAGAAAGATAGCAGCTGAAACAGATGTTGACCTATATTAGGAGTACCTAGTTTTTAGATTTATGTTTGTGTAATCGATGGATGATATTTTCGCCTGTAATCGATGAATGATATGTATGGGATGTTTTCAATGGGATATTTATGTTCTGAATATGTACTAAGTATTACTACTTCACTTTCCACATGTTACTTTGCTACATAACGTTATACGAGATTAATAGCAATATTGATGTGAACCGCTGCAATCGTGGGCAGACGACCCTTAAACACCGCAAGTAGAGATCGTGCAACGAGGTAGAAACGTCGGGAACCGGGGGCGGATGAGGACTTTGACCCGTTAGCTATATAACAGCTAGGAACCAGAAGTATCAAGTTGTAGATGCCCCTTCAGAAGATGGATGCTTCTGACGATAAGTCGACCTTAAGCAATCCAACAACGAGCAAAGGCTTGAAGGGAAGAGAACATATGTTCTAACAAAAGTTTATTGATTTCAAAAGTTGTGTTCTACAAGGGTGGCCGGCGGCCTCTATATATAGGTGAGGGAACAAGCTCTCCTCCCTAAACACTACTTCTTAAATAAGAATAAAATAAAGACTCCTAATCCTAATTAGGGTCCTAACACGCCTAAACAATCCTACTAAAAGGGAATAAAACATAAAATAATAGTTGAAGTCTTTAATATTGAATGAAAGACCTAATTAGGTCAAAAACCCTAATCCGGCGGTGATAGGCGGCTTGGGCCGGTTGGGCTTCGGTGGTGTGGGCCGGTTGGGCTTCGACAGCGGGCCGGCGGGCTTGGCTCGGTCGGGCTCCGGCTGGTCTTAGCCCGCGATCTTAGTGTTCCTGCTCGGGCCCTGCGCCGGATGTGTCCTGATGTCTTTTTGAACCTCCAAGAGGGTGTAGCCTTCCTTGATGAATCGATCAGCATCCTCTTCATGCCCTTCTTTACTCCAGGACTTTATGTAGGCGTTAAGTTTCTCTCGGAAGCCCTTGGTCTGGCTTCGGGTAAATGGAGGCTCAGGTCGGGTCCAGGGTTTGTTGGGCTCATCATCCCCCTCTTCTTGAGGAGGATTCGTCCTCGAATCCTGTCCTACATATTCATCATCGTAATAAGGGGTTAGGTCAGCCACATTAAAGGTCGCACTTACCCCGTAGGAGTTTGGTAGGTCAAGGACGTAGGCATTGTTGTTAATCCTCTGGATGACTGTGTAAGGCCCGTCTCCCCTCGGTAGTAGTTTGGACTTCCTCTGCTCTGGAAACCTATCCTTCCTGAAGTGTACCCACACTTGGTCTCCGGCTTCAAAAATTTTCTCCTTTCTTCCTCGGTTGGCATTGCGGAGGTACTGAGCAGTCCTTCGTTCAATATTGGCCTTTGCCTTCTCATGGAGCTGCTTAACATAAGCTGCCTTCTCTTGGCCACCTGCATCTAAAAATTCATGGACAGGAAGTGGAGATAAATCCAGCGGGGTTAGTGGATTAAAACCATAAACAAGCTCAAATAGGGAGTACTGGGTAGCTGAATGCACAGCTCGACTATAGGCAAATTCTACATGTGGTAGACATTCCTCCCAAGTCCGGATTTTACTCTTAATGACTGCTCTCAGCATTTGAGCTAAGGATCGGTTTACAACTTCAGTCTGCCCATCAGTTTGGGGGTGGCAAGTGGTGGAGAACATTAGTCGGGTGCCAAGCTTAGCCCATAAAGTCTTCCAAAAGTAGCTTAGGAACTTCGAATCCCTATCGGAGACTATAGTCTTCGGAACTCCATGCATCCTAACTACCTCCTTAAAGAATAGGTCAGCAATTTGAGAGGCGTCATCAGTTTTATAGCAAGCAATGAAGTGAGCCATTTTGGAGAACCTGTCAACAACCATAAATATGGAGTCCTTCCCCTTTCGAGTTCTAGGTAGTCCTAGGACAAAGTCCATAGACAAGTCTACCCAGGGATGCTCATGTATGGGCAAGGGAGTGTACAATCCATGGGGCCTGAGCTTAGATTTAGCTCTTTGGCACTTAGAGCATTGAGATATGATCTTCTCGGCATCGTGTCTCATCTTGGGCTAGTAAAAGTGCTCTTTGAGGGTTGCCACTGTTTTAGCTATACCAAAGTGTCCCATGAGACCTCCACCGTGGGCCTCTAGGGTTAGGACAGTCCTGCAAGAGTGGTTAGGGAGACACAGTTTTGATCCTTTAAATAAGTAGCCATCTTGTTGGTAGAACTTACCAAATCCTCCTTGTTGGCAAGCTTCAAAGATACTCTTAAAATCAGGGTCAGTGGCATATAGGTCTTTGATGTATTCAAAGCCAATAAATTTAGTTGAGAGGACTGAGATTAAAGTGTACCTTCGGGAAAGGGCATCAGCCACGATGTTCTCCTTACCTTGCTTGTATTGAATGATGTAAGGAAATGATTCTATGAATTCTACCTACCGAGCATGTCGCTTGTTGAGCTTGTGCTGAGCCTTGAGGTACTTGAGTGATTCATGATCTGTGTGGATGATGAACTCTTTAGGCCATAGGTAGTGTTGCCAAGTCTTCAAAGCTCTTACCAGGGCATACAACTCTTTGTCATAGGTCGGGTAGTTGAGAGTGGCACTACTGAGCTTTTCACTGAAGTAGGCGATGGGTCTCTTCTCTTGCATTAGGACAGCTCCTATTCCTACTCCAGAAGCATCACACTCAATTTCAAATGGTTTGGTGAAGTCGGGCAACATGAGCAAAGGGGCCTCGGTAAGCCTCCTTTTCAGGGATTCAAATGCCTCTTGCTGTGGGGCTTCCCACTGGAAGGGGACATCCTTCTTTAGCACGGCTGTGAGAGGGGCAACAACAGTGTTGAAGTCCCTTACAAATCTTCGATAGAAGCTAGCCAACCCATGGAAGCTCCTAACATCAGTGATGTTTTGAGGCGTGGGCCAGGATTTGATGGCTTCTATCTTGTCTTCATCAACCCTTATACATGCAGAGCTAACAACAAAGCCAAGAAAAACAAGGTGATCTGTGCAAAAGGTGCACTTGCTCATGTTGGCGTAGAGGTGCTCCTTTCCAGGGTTTCTAAGACAGCCTTGAGATACTCTAAGTGATCTCATAAGTTTTTGGAGTAAATAAGAATATCATCAAAGTAGACCACTACAAATTTCCCTATGTAAGCTCGAAGGACTTGGTTCATTAATCTCATGAAGGTACTAGGTGCATAGGTTAGGCCGAATGGCATGACCATCCACTCATATAATCCTAGTTTAGTTTTGAAGGCAGTTTTCCACTCATCACCTTCCTTCATTCTGATTTGATGGTAGCCAGATTTAAGATCAATTTTAGAGAAGATGGTGGCACCATGTAGTTCATCCAGCATGTCATCTAACCTAGGAATAGGATGGCGATACTTAACTGTTATGTTGTTGATTGCTCGGCAGTCAACACACATCCTCCATGTGCCTTCTTTCTTGGGAACTAGGATGATTGGGACAGCACAAGGGCTCATGCTCTCTCGGACATATCCTTTGTCCATCAATTCCTCCACTTGTGCTTGGATCTCCTTGGTTTCTTCTGGATTGGTACGATAGGCTGGCTTGTTTGGAAGGGCAGCTCCGAGCACCAAATCGATCTGATGCTCAATGCCTCTTAGTGGGGGTAGTCCACTAGGAATTTCTTCGGGAAAGACATCTTTAAACTCCTGTAAAAGTGAAATAACAACACTAGGCAGAGAAGTATTAGGGTTAGAAATCAAACACTCCTTGTAGCGGATGATCACAAAGGGGCTTCCTAGAAACTAGAGATTGTTTGATCTCACTCGGGGTGGCTAACAAGTTTTCTCTCCTATCAACCTCACTTTTTTGAGCTCTAGGACCTTTAAAGTCTTGTAATTCTGTTTTTACACTCATAGGATCACTCGTTTGTTCTCTCTTCTCTCTGTTCTTGAGCTCTCTCTCTTTCTTTTCTTTGATGGCTCTTCGATCTATTTGGTCTTGGAGAATCTTGGTAGGTGACATCGGCCTTAGAGTGTACTTAGTATCCCCATGAATGAGGTTGTACCTGTTGGTTCTCCCATCATGTGTGGAGTACCTGTCGAATTGCCAAGGTCTTCCTAACAAGATGTCGGCAGCTTCCATAGGAACCACATCACATAAAATGTTATCTTTGTACCTTCCAATGTAGAAGGGAACATGAGCTTGTCGGGTGACCCTCAATTCTCCACAATTACTAAGCCAATGAAGTTTGTAGGGTTTCAGGTGTTTCTGGGTTGGGAGATCAAGTCCCTCAACCAACTCGTGGCTTACAGCATTAGTACAGCTTCCTCCATCAATCACCATACTACAAATCTTCTTTTGAATTACGCACCTGGTATGAAAGAGGTTATCTCGTTGCTCCCATCCTCCCTCCACAACTTGTGCATTGAGAATTAGTCGGGAGATGGCAGAGAGCTGACGGGCTAATTTTGGGGATCGGGGTGCACTGGGGTTGTTCACGGGTGGGGGCCGAGGCCTAAGCCGTCCGGGGTTCGGGGCTTGAGCGGCGGCTCGAGTCATGGACCGGGTGAGAACTCCGGTCCAGGTAGGTACTCGAGCTGCTCCGGGGTCAGGTGGCGTCGGGTCGGGGGTGGACTGGGCGGAGCCGGGGTAACGAGGCTCATCGGGTGCGCCGGGGTTGGGCGGCGTCAGGATGGAGTCGGGCAGGATAGCGGCTTCGGGCAGTGGGGAGGCGGCGGCGGCCAGTGTGGAGGCGGCGACGGCGGTGGGTAGTGGGGAGACGGCAGCAGCGGCCAGTAGGGAAACGGTGGCGTCGGGGTGGTCGGAGTCGTTGGGTGGCATCGAAGCTGGGTGCTCAGGTGTCGGGGTTGGGGCGAGCGGCGTCGGGGTCAGGTTCTCGGGCGTCGGGACTGGGTGCTCAGGCGCCAGGGCTAGTCGAGCAGGGCCAGTCGGGGCCGGGGCCGAGCGCTAGGGCGCTATGGCCTGGTCGGGCAGCACCGTGGCGGAGTGCTGGGGCACTGGGGCTGGTCGGGCAGCGCCGGTCGGGGTCGGGGCTGAGCGCCGGGTTGTGTCGGCTTCTTCCTCCAATCGAGCTAAGGTGGCTTGCACCTGTTGCAGGACTCGGGAAGCATCTCCCAATGCAGCTTCTAACTTGGCAAGCCTCCAATCTGCCATGGTTAGTCGGAACAAATATTTGGCTTCACATATCTGTCAAAAATTCTTTCTCACTCACTCTTGATTTTTCCCCTCGTGTTTAAAATATAACGGATGCACTCAAATAAAAGTAGAACATAAACAATTCAGCTTCAAGCAGTTGCAAGTTTCTTCAAAGCTTTGAGGATAGACTTACCAGCGTGTGGGTGTCGCGACTTGAGCTTCTAGGGTTTCCCTTGTAGCTAGGGCTTGGTGAGCTCTCCGTCTGGTCCTCGAGATTTCTCCTCGACGGTGAGTGCTCTCGGTGTTGGGGTTGGGCAACGAAAGCCTATCTTCTATCCCCTCTTCTTTGGATTGATCTTACTATCTCGGCAAGGGTGGCCTCTTTTTAGTTGGGTCTTTATATTTTCTTTTGACCTCTTTTCTTTTCTTTTTCTTGAACTCGACTTAGGGTTTTCTTGATGGTATGATGGCCACCAGTTTTTCTTTGTCTTACAACTCGAAAGAACTGAATACAAGAATTGAAACAATAGGGATTTTTTTTCAAATCTATTTTCTAAAAATAGTAAAGGATATGAATCCAGGTGAACCTGGAGACTGGGATAGATTGTGGTCCGTGAGCTGAACCGTGCTCTGATACCAACTGATGTGAACCGCTGCAACCGTGGGCAGACGACCCTTAAACATCGCAAGTTGAGATCGTGCAACGAGGTAGAACCGTCGGGAATCGGGGCGGATGAGGACTTTGACCCGTTAGCTATATAACAGCTAGGAACCAGAAGTATCAAGTCGTAGACGCCACTTCAGAATATGGATGCTTCTGACGATAAGTCGACCTTAAGCAATGCAACAACGAGAAAAGGCTTGAAGGGAAGAGAACATATGTTCTAACAAAAGTTTATTGATTTCAAAAGTTGTGTTCTACATGGGTGGCCGGCGGCCTCTATATATAGGTGAGGGAACAAGCTCTCCTCCCTAAACACTACTTCTTAAATAAGAATAAAATAAAGACTCCTAATCCTAATAAGGGTCCTAACACGCCTAAACAATCAAACTAAAAGGGAATAAAACATAAAATAATAGTTGAAGTCTTTAATATTGAATGAAAGACCTAATTAGGTGAAAACCCCTAATCCGGCGGTGATCGGCGGCTTGGGCCGGTTGGGCTTCGGTGGCGGGCCGGCGGGCTTGGCTCGGTTTGGCTCCGGCTGGTCTTGGCCCGCGGTCTTAGTGTTCCTGCTCGGGCCCTGCGCCGGATGTGTCCTGATGTCTTTTTGAACCTCCAAGAGGGTGTAGCCTTCCTTGATGAATCGATCAACATCCTCTTCATGCCCTTCTCTCGGAAGGCCTTGGTCTGGCTTCGGGTAAATGGAGGCTCAGGTCGAGTCCAGGGTTTGTTGGGCTCATCAAATATCGTGTTTTACAAATAAGTTTGGAATAACTACGAATAGGAACAATGAAAACTACGAATTACTAATATAGGTATTATGACAATGTTCACTTAGGATTGCTTCAAAACTAAATGTAGTTTGTAGCATTACAAAAGTGAGATCACACTTAAACAAAGAGTAAATCAGAAGGCAAAGGTAGGGTCTTCTTCAAAGTCCGACATGTCGCTTTTGGGTGGCTTCTTGTCAAGACTGGAGATAAGTTTCTTCTTCACTTCTTCAGCAAGTTCATATGAGCCCACAGATAGATTTCCAAGTTCTTTAATGCTCAAACCAGAGCGATTCTCCATGAGTTTGGCGAGCTTCTTAATCTTCTTGTTAACCTTTTTGATCAGCTTGTTGTCTGCTGCGAGCTTGAATTCAACGGAATCAAAGGAGGCAGGTGACATGAGATCATCTTCGGGCTGCTTGTACTTCACTGAATGCCAAAACCAGTCAAGACGGTGACAAACTGCATGAGCTTCACAACAAAACACGTTAGAATGAATCGCCTGAAAGGCAATATGATCACAAATGTCTGAGGAAACTATTTCTCCCCCTTGAGCAATGTTTGCAATTTTATACGGCGCTCGACCATAGCTAGCACGGCGAAGCACATGCTGAGCCTTCAAAGAGTGGGTCGGGGTCTGCATAATATGACCTCGCAAGTTGACATCAACACGGGCCATAAGGGTGGTGAGGAGCGGTCCATACGGCAACTCACCAAGGGAGGGGGGTGGGGGAGAGAAGCAGCCTGAATGATGGAATGTAATATTAGGTGGGGAAGACTGACCGGCACATTATGAATCGCGTTAGATAGAATCCACACGTCAAGTGGAAGGACAACATCCCTATCCAAGGAGCGCGGGGGAAGATCCGTGTGATGTACCAGTGGAGAACGCGAGGAGTTTCTTCCAAATAGATAATCGGAATACGAACTTTACAAGGGGGTGTGACGGTGCACATCTTCAATGCTTCTGCTTCTACATCAAATTTGGGCTCCTTTACTTGAAGACCTTCTGTGGAAATACCAGTGATGAAGGATATCATCTCAGGAGTGATGGACACAAGACGTCCAAACACAACAGCTTGCCCCTGAACATGGGACTCATGGGAGGTTTCCTTGAAGTTGCAGTAGAAGACCTTAACCGCCTCTTCGCAGTAAGATGGCGGTTGAACTCCACGAAATCCCAACCACCCAAGACCATGGATTAACGGGACATGGCTCATCCCATACTTGATGAATCCATCAGTATCAACCACATAGGTGGGCAAGATTCCGCGAGGTACAAATTGTTCTTGAAATTTATTTTCAACCTCTAAAGACCGATGCATAAGCCCGACGTAAGGAGCAAGGGGGAAGGGGAAATCCATTGACGGGAGGATTGAGTGAATGAGCCTAACATGGGAACCGAGAAGATGATGGTACCAATGGACGATTTACTATTAACGGAAAAGAAATGGAAGACGAAAAGATAGTGAACGGTTTAATTAAAAAAAATGATTTAACTCACTTTTCAATTGCGTACAACGTAATACTTTGTTTTTAAAATCAACGTAATACTTAGAGTGCGAATTTAATACATGTGCTCTGGATTAGTTGCATTATCCAATTCCCAACAACCAGCATTAAATGAAAAAATATTAATGACACCATCCTCCCCACTATATCTTAAACTATATTTTATCTCTCTCTCATCATATCTAAATCTCATTCTCTGTATTCAAAGATCCAAATACACAATGTCAAACTTCATCCCATACTGCAACTGCAACCTCCCGACTTACGTTTATAAAATAGACAGATCGACTATGACTTCTCCGTATCGCTTCTTTCTGGGATGCCAGAAATCGCCGACTGAGAGATGCTGCATGTTCATGTGGTGCAAGGATATATGTGAGATTGTCAATGAGGAAGCTGAGCAGTTTAACGATGTGAAGCCAAACACTTTCAGAGAGGGTGTGGGCCAACAGGTATGTATTATAAAACTTGCAATAACAAAAGTCTATAATTCATTGGTTGTAGTGAGAGAGGCATCAATCAGTAAATGTTAATAACTTTATTCGTGATACTTAACTTGCAGGCCCTGACAACTGCTGACCTTGTTGAAAAATCATCAAGGGTTAGGAGAGAAATCAGCTCTTGGCTCGAAGGTAGAATTCATGAAGTCTCAAGTTAGAAAAAATATAGGGGGTGGGAATTAATTCTGAACGATATAATTATGTTTCAATTTCGCTTCCTAAGTGTTATGAATAATGTCTAATTCCATTACGTCTGCCAAAATATCGTTAATAGTCTTGATTTCAATATACATGAAGTATTTAGAGGTATACATCAACCCCAAAATGTCCAAAAAAAATACCCATCAATCTGATGCGTAAACCAGTTGTTACGTATCACCATGAAGGATATTACCCAAAAGTTGATCCCAATTCACCGGATTGCCTAATCCCTACCGCCCCCAATCTTCTTTACTTCAGAGTATGCCTTCTTCAACACTGAAGGGCCAATCTAGTTGAAAGGCGAAATTAACATAATTAAACAAACTTGCATCCTCCTCCTATCAACTTTGTAATCATCAGTCCAACTTTTGATATCATCTGTTACTGCACCACGCCAAAGCTCCATCAAACTCAAGGCAAAAACACCGCATGAATTGTTGTCTGGCTATCTTATACCGCGGTGGTTCACACAAATCATATTTCTCTATCAGCTCAGTAAGTAACTTTGTACGAAACATTGGGATCAAGTTGTTGGCCAATATCTGGATATTCAATGCTGTCCTCTTCATAACATCAGGGATTTCTGGTGGATCAAGGCTGTCAAGGTAGTCACAGCACTTGTTCTTCAGATTCACACAAAACAACACAAAGTGTTCTCCGTAACACATTGGGAAGAACCACTGCACGATTACCCAACAAGGAGATACCAACAATTAGACCACCTACGTAATCAATAGTGTTAGGAACAAAACCAGTAACTACTACTTCAACTGACATCTTATATTACGGAATAAGATATTCAATGTTACGGTGACACGTCTTCCGTAATACTTACGTAATCCACCATGTCCCAGTCCATGGCCAGGGTACAGTCCTTTCCTTGAATATATTCCAGTGCTTCCAAAGTGTTGACTTCATAGCCATCATTGTTGGACAACGTCTACGTTCGGGGAAAAAAGAGTTATATGAAATTATATAATACAAGGTTGTTAAAATAAATTAACACTCCACTCATGGCCGAACATGAATCTGTCACAAACACCAGTTTGCTTGAATAATATGTTTATAAACTGGGCATACGTGTCAATAAAGAAATTTGACTGCTTCTGCCCCGGTCTGCATGTGATAAACTCTCCCCTATTCAAACTGCCTATGTCTGTGTACCGTATGAAAGAGGAGTTCATCCCTGAAAGTTCAAGATAAAAAAAAACCATGAAAATACGAATCATGTTATAATTATTACAGATTTATTGAGATACAATGACAAAAAAAAATTAAAAAATATCACTCAGTCGGCATATTTCTCTTGCCACATGTACGAAGTGAGCGCGTCGGCCCTACCCTTGTCAGCCCAAACATTAATCCTGTAAGCCTCGATTTTATCCACCAGCGAAACCATCTCCTGAGTCAGAGGTCCTAATGAATAGCTGATTACTTGTTGTTCCTAGTATTACGAAAAATAAAAAATGTGTATTACGAATAGAAATGTTATGCTTTATGAATGTGCATGCTTTTGTATACTGTTAAAAACTACCGATTCGGCTTGCTGATCTCTTGGCGCTGTGAACTTGCACCTTATTCTTTTAATTGGAGGGTTCTCATTTGGAGACTTGGTAAACTTAGAACGCAGCTTCGTCCTTTTTGACGAAGACCTACGCTTGATGACCTTTTCCTGTTGTTGAAAAAAAATTAACAATTACAAATTTAACTACTAAACAAGAGATTTTCCAACAAACAATTGAAAAAAAATACAAATCTGTCTCGTTATTTCAAACTGAAATTAAAAACCATAACAAGTTAATTTGTCTATCAACCCTCATTTGACGCGGGCCTACAAATGACAACCATATACGAAGCCCGCTCCCCAATATTACGAAACTCATAGCATTGTACTACGTCACATGATCATATCTAATACGATATCGTCGGAAAACTTATACGAAACGTAATATCCAACTATGCCGTTGTTCTCTCTCCCTTTTTCATCTTCTCCTTCAGTTGATCTTTCAAATCAGCAATAGGTGTGCCATCCCGCTGCTGAGAGGGAGTCGCCGGTTGCTGGTCTTGCTGGTCAGCTTCTTCTTCAGCAACAGCCTTCGCAATATCTGCTGCAGCCTTAAACCCAAAAATTAGGTCATCACCAACCGCATCATCAGTCGCACCTTTCTTATCCTGCACATTTTTTCAGCTTCGGTGTCATCCTGATCCTTGGTGACCGCCACATCCTCCCCACTCACCTGCTTCTGGCCCCTCACCAACTTACTCCCTTTGACCAACTTCCTTCCTTTCTTCACATTCTTCTTCAACACCTTGTCCTGTGTTCCGAGTACCTGATCTGCCACAGTGCCAGACCTCCCAACGATGACAGCAGATTAATCGGTGATAATAGTATTCACCGTCTTACCATGTTTCATCGTGGCCAGAACCTGGTTGATGTCTGCCTCATCGTAACTTGCCAAGGCAAGATCATCAATTAGACCATGAACTGCTGACTCGCTGCGATCGGGATCACCAGCAATGCGATCATCGCATTCTTGTTTCTTGTCCAACAGTGTGGCTAGGGCACTCCTGTGGAAATGGATGTGTGTATCCAACCATTCCCTCCTCTCCTCGACCTGTGGTCACGTAGTAGAGTATTACGATAAACATGGTTAAAGTGTTACGTTAAAACATAAGCACGTACTACATATAAATATGAGCTCCACAAACATAAAAAAGCTAATTCGAAGTTGGACGAAAATAGTATTACGAAATGCCGTACCTCAAAAAGGGACACATGATCTATGTCGAGTCTGGTGAATGGCATGGCTGAAGGATGCACATCCTTAGCGTCCCTCTCCGCCCCCTGCTTCCTCCTTGTTCTACTTCTTCTCACCTTCTTTCCTTGACTTCCTTTGCTTCTTGATTGTTAGGGCAGACTGACCTTCCTCACCCAATGACCTCTTTGTTGCCTTCACAGGAGTATCTCGTTGCGGGAAGTACTGCCTTATATCAGCATTGACAATGCGCGGGGCGAGGATGAGGTTTTGCTCTGACTCTCGTTGCCATTGAATAACGACTCCTTTGTCCAATCCCCCGATCTGTTCCAGTCGGGCCGTGTGGTTATTGACTGCTTTCTGTGTCTAGTTCATGACCGAAGGTCTTATCTTGGGAACTGAGTCTCCCATCAGCCCAACCATATCAAGGAAGAACAACTACAAAATGAGACAGCCAAACAAAACACGTGCGTAGATAACACCAAGGTATTCATGCGGTACATTTTGACCAAATTTGGGGTGGAACATATTGCCCAGCAACACAAGGAAGAACAAAGAAAACCACTTCTCGTAGTCTTCAGCAATCGATAACTGATACTCCAGATCACCCAACTGAGCGGTGGTCGCCTTGCCTATCTGAATCCCCAGATGTCGGGTCCAGACCCTAATCTCATCGAGAGAGTAATCCAACTATTCAAAAATAGAGACTGGCCCCCTAGGTAATCCATATATTCTGTGAATGTGATCCTCAGTCAAAGTGATATGAGCACCTGGCCTCAAGGTCAGGGTTAGGTTTGTGAAATCGAAACTATTAATAAGCCATTTCAGATTCTCAACGTTAAAATTTTTAACGTGCAAGTGCTCCACAAAACCTAACCCCCTTTTCTCCAACAACTTGGTCCATGTACCAGCTGCAGCTGCATCTCGCTTTGATCTCCGCGCTCTCCCATATTTTTGTATTACGAATAATTTGGTGTATTGTTGCTACAGATCTTACCAACTAATACACTGCGATGTAACTATTACGGATCCTAAGAGAGAGAGTTTTGCAGAGTAAAGAGACTAAAAGCTGTGCATGCAGATAATGAATTTCGAAAACTGTAACCTCTCTGCGTTTAATTCGTATAGGATATATATCGGAAAAGACTTTTACAAATCGACGCGACAGAAAAGACTTTTACGAACTGACACAACGGCTGCACTTCTACCGATGACTACATCGCTACAGTCAGTGTTGTCAGGACCGGACCGGACATCGAACCGGTGCAATGAGAGGTTCAAGGGTTAGAGGTCCTACCGGGATCAAACCGTAAAAACCTGTATAAAACCGGTCATTATTATTTTATTAAAATTATAAATATATAGTCATATATATAACACTTATGTACTAAAATACAATAATACTTATCTATTATCTCATTAATTATTTATCTAAACTTTAGGTACTAATAAGTAATAATGTAGATTATATGAAATAAGAGAAACCCTAATAGTGTAATAATGTACAGCCGCAATACCACCAAACAAACTTTTCATTCTCTCACCAAACCTTTTTTTCTTCCTCTTCTCCTTCTTTCTCTCCATTGATGAACCACTTTTTGACTTCTTCTTCCCATCTCCTTCTTCTTCTTCCCATCTCCTTCTTCTTCTTCCCAGCCCTCTTCTTCTTTCTTCGAACCTATGGACGATGGCGGACGACGGCCGGAGAATAAGACGGCGACGATGGAAGGCGGCCGGAGAAGAAGGCGACGATGGAAGGCGGCCGGAGAATAAGACGGCGACGATGGAAGGCGGCCGGAGAAGAAGGCGACGATGGAAGGCGGCCGGAGAAGAAGGCGACGATGGAAGGCGGCCGGAGAAGAAGGCAGATGGAGTGTGAGAGAGAGAGTGGATCGGCAGAGTAGCAAGAGAGAGAGAGAGACGAGAGTTTTGTGTTTTTTGATTTAGGGATTTGATTCCCGACTAATTTTAATTTTAGAAACTGAAATTTTTTTTTAATTAATTCAGACCGGCCAAAATCGGCCAATCCAGGTCGACCGATTTATCCAGTTTTTCTGGGTCGACCCGGTTTTTCTGCCTAATTGAGCCGTTGCACTATTAAGGGTCGACCGGACCGGATTTACCGGTTTTTCTGTTCCCGGTTTTACCGGTCGGACCGGCCGGTTCGGTACGGTTTAGATAACACTGGCTACAGTTACACGCCACCTTTTCACTTTCCCCAATTTTTTTTCTCGCCTAAGTATTTTCACCCCACGTGAAAAGCCTAAAATACCCCCTAAAATGTGGGCCACGCCATAAATCTAATCTTGTCCGTTGGATTTGTGGGCCATGACCAATGACCGGCCCAGATGTCGTTCAACACAGATTCAGCATGAATCCCGTTCGGCACCTGACGATTTTCCCGTGCCTCCCCCCAAAAGCTGAAGTTGCTGCCTCCTTTTCCCTCCTCCATAAAAAAAACCTTCTCCCCTCTTAACTCTCTCTACGGATCAAAACCCGTCACAACACTCGCATCCAAACGCTAAATAAGGGCCTAAATCCCTCTTCACTTTCTTGACCAACCGAACGGGCCGGCTGTTGACAATCGTTGGACTTGAAGCCCAATCTCCCTCTATCTTTTATTTGTCGTCAACTGCTCCAAGCAAACAATGGGCCTTTAGCCCACTCCGCCCTCCTTTGGCTGCAGCTTCAACAAACTTAACCCAAAAAACATGGGTCGAATTAATTGGTTCGAACAATTGATTCAGCCCACCGATTTAGAACTCGAACCCAATAATTAACCCGAGAATGAGATTTATTTCGCCAACAGAATAAATTATACCCGAAATTAATTAGTTAAATCTGAATTAAAATTCTCAAAGTTTTAACCAATGTGGTTTAACCAAGATTGGCTAGGGGTGGCCGAAGTTATGAAAAAATCCGGAGAGGTTTACCCTTGCTAAAAGGGTAAGAAACAAAGACTGGAGCCCCAACATCAAGTCCTAATGCTGACGTCGATCCAGCCCCAGCACTAATGTCGAGCCGATACCATATTGGTGATAAGAATTTTACCAAGGTCGTATTCCACGAGGTCCTCTCATAAGCTAATACTCACAAAGTTCATGAATTGTCTAAACATTTAAAATTGAGTTTTGCTTTTGAAAGAGAACAAATCAAAAGCATAAACAAACAAGGAAAAACTAACAAGCGAAATTGAGGATCAAACAAGAGAGAAGGGAGTTTAGCTTAGCAAGGGGTTTCTTCAAGCTCAAGGTTCATGAAAGCTGAATTGAATCTCAAGCAACGATGTGTAAACTAATGACCATGCAATTCACTCAAGTAGAATCAACGAACTCTCGCACAATTGACTCTCTACTCCTAGACCAAATGCACCATGCTCTCGCTATGTTAACAAAGGTAATGGAGTGCCTTAACTTGCTCAATGAAATGCCAAAAACTTGAATTCTATGCTAACATTCATCTAGCACAAGGTAAATGATGCAAGACACTCTCATGTCAATCATATAACACTAGTCTAGCAATCAAAAGGGTCTCTCAACCTTCAAATAAAAGAAAACCAAATGCACACCAAGTGTTTGACAAAATGACAACAAGGAAAACAAGCTCAAAATGGTTGCAATTGCATAATCCAATCTCTCAAATAATTCAATTACAATCCCAAGACCTTAGATCAACATCAATCAATCATTCTCATGTATTGAAAGACATAAACAAAATATCAAAGGACCAAGTTAAGTCCCAAGAACAACAAGCACAAGGTCTAGGATCATCATCTTACACAAATGGCTATGAGAAACTCAATCCATACAATCAATCATCTATCCTAGCTTGATCCATCCCCCACTAAACTAAACCTAAGCTTAGCCTAGCACAACCATGGAAGAAACCTGAAATTGAGTAGAGGAGACCATCATTGCTTCCATGGAGGATCTTCCTACTTGGCTCTTCAAGCTCCAATCCAAGCTATGGAGGATTTCACTTAGATCCTTGAGCTTCAAGTTGACCAACAATTGAGGAGGGAAGATGATCAAGGGAGAGAGAGATGATGATTGGCGATTAGAGAATTGAGAGAGAGTGGCGGCGACTTCTTGTAAATTAATTATATCCTCTGAATTACGTCCGCTTCCACTTTATATACTGCGCTGATTCCTCTTCAAATTTTCTTCACAAATGTCTTCACAAATCACCGAGCATTCTTTTATTTCTTCATAGGTTTTCGGCGAAAACTCACTAAGATTTTCGCCAAAAATTCCTTCATAAATCGAATGTTGATCTTCTGGAATCTCCTGTTTGTCACGAGCCGAGGGTTTTCGGCGAGAACCATGAAATTCTCGCCGAAAACTCAAGTATAAAACTGTGCACTTTTCTCAATTTTTTAACGGCCATATCTCCTCCATCCTAGCTCCGATTGACCTCCCGTTTGATCCTACGTGCTCCTTGTCACCAGTACTTCAATGCCAAGACCTGAAAATGAAAATAAAACAACTCCAATAGACATAGAATTGGCCTCAAAGTGGCAACCGGACAACAAAATAGCACTTGGATAAAACTTCAATAAAGGCATATTAATCATAGCAAAATGAGATCAAACATGGGAGATACCTAGGCTAATCAAGGACTAAAAATGCACTAAATATGATCACATCAATCGGCCCAGGGCCGATGCCCGTGTCGAGCTGAGCACTTATGCCGGCGTACACCCAAACGCTCAAGGTATTGGAAGAGCCAGAGCATCAAGACATCTCTGGGAGGATGCTAATCCTCAGCCAGGCCCCATTGACCGAGCTTAAAACCGAGCCGATTAAAGGCCAGGGGTCGAGACCCGCCCAGACGCAGGGACGAAGCTGGAGCCTATATGAGAAGCACTTAGGGTCGCCGTATTTTTCTTGTCGTGCCTTTCAGGAATCCAATGTTCAAAGACAAACCTCCATCAGTCCTAGTCCCATTCCGAGAAGGATTACAGGAGGTCTCCCAAGACACGATACCCGGTAGTGCCCATCATCGTGCCCTAGAACCCGGCGGCCCCCAGCAATCCGCTAGTGATCAAGAATCCTTTCGTGATTAGGAAAATCATGTCACGGAGCGCCACCCGTGTTTCCAAGTCCTTTTTGGAGTAGGAAACACGAAGAAGATGGATTCCTTATTAAAGAAGGATTTTTCACACCTCATCTATCTTAGACCCGGATTAGGGTTTTCCTAGCCAGATTAGGATTCTCCTGATTAGCCAGATTCCTAGAATTTTGTCTATTTTGTTGGTTTTCCTTATTTTAGTATTTTTAGTGTTTTCTTCGACTTAGACTTCCTTCTTAGACTATTTTAGTATTAGTTTAAGTTTTTTTAGTATTTTAATTAGGATTCTTTATTTTCCCTTTCAGTATTTTACCCTTTTTAGGAGTTAGAGTTGTATGAGGAATTGGAGAGCCTGTTCTCCACCCTCAACTATAAATAGAGGTCGCTGGCCTCCATTGTAAGGCAGAGCCCCTATGATTATGCAAATGAATTTCAGAACTTATATTCTTGTTCCTTTAAGTCTTTGCGAGTTGTTGCATTGATTAAGGATAGTTTATCATCTTAGGTAACTCCCCTTGGTGTGGCACCTTCGAATGGACACTTAGGGTCCCTAGCTCTTTATAGCTAGCGGGTCCAAGTACTTATATGCCTTGGTTTCTAAGGTTAGACTCGTCGTCTCTTTCTATTTAGCTTATTGATATAGGGTCGCCGCCCACGGTTGTGGATTGGTTCATATCAACATGCCTAGGGCATGGATTAGAATTTGGAACAGCAAGCGTAGTGCTAGGGTTTACCCAAGGTGTCGGCCCTTTAGAGCTAGGGTTTGGTCGCGGGGGGGGGGGGGGGGGGGGGGGGCGGGGCTCTTCATTATTTGGCTTCCATGGGGCGTTTCCAGCATTAGTGTTTCCTCTCCAAGGGTTGGATGGTGTAGTCGTGGGACGCCTTCTGAAGCCGCTCTTTAGTTCCCTCTCCACACGGATGGCTAAGGCCACTAAGTCTTCTTAATCAACATAGTTGATCATGTTAACTTGGTGAAGTATATCCTTATGCAATCCGCTTGTAAACCTGGCTACTTTGGCGTCCTCATCCTCCTTTAGGTTAGCCTAGTCACCAGGATCTCGATCTCCTTGTTGTACTCCTCCACGGACATGCTATCTTACTTCAAGAATTGGAGCTTCGTGTGTAGGGAATCAGTACGAACCTTTCCTCATCTTCGTCTTCAGATCCCTCCATGTTTTGATTGGATCCACATCATCTCTCTGGACTTGCCACATGAGTTGACTCCACCATAGGACAACATAGTCAGTAAACTGAATCGTAGCAACAGTTACCTTCTTCCTTTCGGAATAGTTATGGTAATCCAAGAAATCCTCCATGGTTCTCTCTCAATCGATGTATTCATCAGCATTGACCTTGTTGACGAACTTAGGCACGGTCAGCTTCAGGTTGCTCGCATCATCATCAAGCTCTTTGTCAGCTCTCCTTGGCCGTCTGTCATCTTCAGGAATTTCACCTCTTCTTGGTTGACGCTCCATGAAGTTGGTTATAGTTTGAGCTAGGGCCGCGATCTATGGTCGTCGTCCTCTAATCTGCCATGGTTAGTAGAACAAAGGCCTTCCAAAAATCTCTCAAATAACAAGATGAACTAAAACTAACAAACGAATGTTCAAGCTCAAATTCAAATAGTTACAAGTTTCTTCAAAGCTACCAAGTTCTAGTTTATCAAATCGTAAAGCACAATCAAGACTTGAAAAGCTAGGATTATATCTCTAGCCACAAGTATTATCCTTTCTATGACTCGTCTATCAAAGAAATTGGTATTTAGTAGTCTTAGGGTCGGTTCAAAAAAATTTAAGTGTTAAAGCAACGAAAGCTCTCTACTTGAAGACTTTCCCTTCCCCCTCTTCTTAAGATCAACCTATAATGAATACGGCAAGGTGGCCTTGCTTTGGTTGGGTCTTATGTATTTTTCTTCGTTGCCACCAACTTTTACTACCTTACACGAATTGAAATACTGAAAGCAAATAACAAACAAATATTAGTAAACAAGATGAAGCTATTTAGGGGATTTTTTATTTTTTATTTATAAAAACAGTAAAGATAAAGGGATAGAGTTGGTCTTAGTGTTGACCCTCGCTCTGATACCAGCTGATATGAACCGATCCGCAATCGTGGGCAGTGACCCTATACCAATAAGCTAATTAAAAGAGATGACGAGTCTAACCGTAGAAACCGCGGGTGGATAGGACTTGGACTCGCTAGCTATAAACGAGCTAGGAACCCAAAGTATCAAGTTGAAGGTGCCACATCAAGGGGAGTTACCCAAGATGATAAACCAACATTAAGCAATGCAAGAACTCGCAAAGGCTTGAAGGAACAAGAACAAAGTTCTAAAAATTTTGTGTTTATTAATCAAAGTCTAAGTTATGATGATGGCGAAGGCCTCCTTTTATAGTATAAGGATCGGCCTAAGGCTTCTCCTATTCTTCTTTGAACTCTAATTCTAAACTAATAAAGAAATAATAAGAGTCCTAAACAAACTACTAAAAAGAACTTAAACTATTCCTAAATAGTTTAAGTAGTAAACAAAATCCGAACAAAACACTAACAAGACTAAAATAATAAAATCTGACAAAACTGGCAAAATCCTAGGCCGGCGGATAAACCCTAATCTGTGACTAAGATGGATGGGGTGTGAAAAATTCTTCCTTAATAAGGACTCCATGTTTCCTACTCCTAATAGGACATGGAAACACGGGTGGTGCTCCGTGGCATGGGTTTTCCTGATCAGGAAAGGAATCCTTATCACAGGAGGATTGTTTGGCGTCGCCGGGTTTTGGGGCACGATGCTAGGCGCTGCTGGGTGCCGCCGGGTGTCGTGTCTTGGGAGACCTCCTTAAATCCGTCTCCGACTTGGATTGGGATCGATTGAGGTTTTTCCTTGAACATTAGGGAATCCTTAGAGCTAAAGAATTCCTGAAAAGCACGGCTGGAAAAATGTGTCGTCCTTGATCGCGCCTTGTACGGGCTCCAGTTTCGGCCCTTCGCCTGGACATGCATCAGCTTTGGGCCCTTGGCTGTCTCGACCCTGTGCTCGGTCTGTGGGGTCTGGCTGAGGGTCAGCGTCATCCCTGGGGGATCTTGAGGCTCTGGAACTTCAAGATTCTTTGGCTCTTGGTGGGGCTCTAGCACTTCAAGTATCTTTGGCTCTTGGTGGGGCGCTAGCATCAATGCTCGGCTCGACACTGGCATCTGTAACATCCCCGCCCAACCGAATGGTTTGGAACTCGAGTTTGGATGGTTGAGACATTGGAAACAATGTTCTTGAGGCCCCATTGAAGTCCGATACGTTCATAGTTGAGTCGGGTCGAAGATACAAGCGAGTACGTGAAAATTCGTCAAAGGTGGCAATTACAAAACATGGTCGTGTGTTATAAAACACATCGTGTTGTTTACAAGAAACACGACGTGTGTTGTAAGAAACTCCATGTTTCTTGTGACTGCCATAAATAGCTGATTTTCACAGAAATTCACAATTTCCCCTCTTTCTCTTTCCCCGGAAATCCTTTTGACGAACCAAAAATCCCCTTAGCTTCAATCCTTGATTCTGGGAGTTGTAGAGCTCCGATTGATGATCGGTTTATTGCTACGCGTTCGTTACAATGAGAGGAAGAGATCGCACCCTGAATTTCTGTGTATTTCGGAGTAGGCTGCTGTCGATGAGGAGGAGAAGAGCTATGGTTATGGAGTTGTAGAGCTTGGTTGTTCGGGTTCCGGAAGCTGTTTTTGAGCCTCGTCTTCTTGTCAGGTGAGGGTTTAGCGTACGATAGGTTGTATGGTCGGTGTGAGGAGTTGTAACTTTGACTTAGAAGAATGTAGGACTTTGCATGAAATTGAAAGACAGTAAAAGGGAAAACAGTACTGCAACTGATTGTGATGTGAATTGTGATGATTGATGATTGTTGTGTGGTTGTTAATTGATGCATTGATTGATGATTGTGGGATGTTGTGATGTGGTTGACTGGGGGAAAATGTTTAACGATGATGATTAATGGATCGGACTTAGTAATGAGTGTAGGAGTGTCGGGATGTGATTCTGTAAACTGTTTCTGTATCTTGTGCTGTCAGTTGTGGTTGCAGGAGGGTGGTCCTGCCAATGTGGGGTCACCCTAATCATGGATGAACAGGCGGATGGCCCTGCCAATGTGGGGTCATCCTATGAAGGATGAACAGGAGGGTAACCCTAAGACTCACGACATGGCTATCCCTGTACTTGCAGGTGGGAGTGGCCGGTGAGCTAGCCGTTTACCCTTAAACTGTTTGTGTAATGTGGAATTATTGAATGAAGTGTGATGTGATGGTAAATGTGTGAATGGATGAAATGATGCTATGTGATATTGGATGGATTGATGTTACGTGTTGTTGGCTGAATTTATGTTATGCGATGGCTTGGGTAGAATTGATGTTGTGTGTGAAGATGGTTGTTAATGTGTTTAGGGTGGTAGACTTATGACTTAGAATTGGCTAATAGAATTGGTAAGGGAATTTGTACGGGGAATTGGATAATAGAATCGGTACGTGGAATTGACTTATGGGATTAGTTAAGGGAATTGATGCATGGAATTGAGTAATGGAACTGGGTGCTGTGATTGCAAGAACTAGTTGAACTGGTGTTGTATGATTGATTTGAATGAAATTGTTGTTATGTGGTGTTGAGTTGACTTGTTTGAGTAGATGACCGACTTGTCTATATGTGTGGTTGACTAGTGTGACTATATGGTTAACTAGGTGGCAAAAAGGGGAGTGAGGAGTTGAATAGACTTAGAATGGAATTAGGTCTTGCATGAACCTATGAGAGTAAAATTGAATAACTGTCTTGTGATTACTGTGTGATGTTTGTGCCAATTGATGTGTGATGTGGGGATTGGGATGAAAGATGATAGCTAATGTATTGGACCTAGAAATGTGAGATAGGATGAGGTTGGGTGTGATGAATTTCTATGATTGTATCTATTATTGCCGGTTGTGGTTAGACTAGAATTATATCCTAGGATTGGAACATAGAATTGGTGCATGGAACTAGAACATGAAATGGTGTTGTGGAATCATGATGTGGAATTATGTTGTGGTATTGTGAAGTGGCATTGTTATGTCGAATTTGTCTAGTGGGGTTGTACAGTGGAATTGGAAAGTGGAATCGGAATTGTGAAGTGAATTTGTGGTTGAATGAAAATGTTTTGTGGATGAGTGTGATTGTTGTGGTTGCATTAGAGTGTGATTGTTGTGGTCGCATTAAATGAGATTTAAATGATAGAATTGGAAGGAGCCAACCTTAACCCACCCAAAATACTAGTTGAGATTGAGTTTGATTCATTGGGGCGAATCCCTTGGTTGGGTTACCAAGGTTGGTTGTCGTTCTCCTTCGTGGAAGGATCCTTCATGGATGCATCTGTTGGTATACTCCTTCGGGGAAGGATCATTTATGGATGCGTCTGGATGATGTGCTGACCGGCGGGGGTAGTAGGGGAACAACTTCTTATGGCGCCTAATTAACTCACTTAGATCAATGATTGTGTGGTATATGTTAGTGATGAGGATGCTTGGTTATGTGAGGTGGTGTATGCGTGTTTGTGAGTGTCTGTGAAATAAGATACATGTTCGATTCGTGTGTGTGTGTGTGCATTGAATGTGAACGTGAGGTGCCTTGTGTTGTGTTGTGGTCTATGTTGGATTGATCTGTGAACTGAATGGTTTCGTTGTGCAGAGCTGTGGATTGATGTGAATGGTTTAGGTGTAGGATGGTGTTAAGGACTGTGAACTGTTAATATGGAGAGATGCCTAATAACTCACTTAGCAGACTGAAATGTAATTTAGGATTGTGTGCAAGGCGATTGTGTATGATTGTTGTGTGAAGATTGAGATGACGAGTGAATTATGATGCTCTTGATATTGAACTGTATGTATGGTGTTTATGATGTTGAACCATATGTATGGATGTAATGTTGAACCGTATGAATGATGACCTTTCTTATATTGATGCTATTTGTGAATGATCAATGTTGAACTGAGTAACGCACCTATATGATCACCTAGACTATTTTAGGGAATTAAAATGTGGTACGGTTGTGTCAGATTCCATTGTTGTTTGTGTGCGGAGTTGGGATCGCTCTTCAGGTTAGGTTCGGCGCATAGTTAAACCCAGTGGGTTCACTAAGTTTCATTAGGAAGCTGATCCCCCCCAGTTTCTCTTTTCAGGTGTTCGGTTGAGTTCAGAGGAGTTGCAGTTTGGAGTTGTGAAGTGAAGTTTAGTGGACTACATTGGAGTGACTATCGTTTTGGTTTTATGTTTCAGTTGACACTTTTGGGTTGGGGAACTTTGTAATCGTTGTTGAGCTTTGGATTTCAGATTTTGATTTATCAGATGTTCGGATTTTGAATTGTATTTAATGAAGGCCTTAGGTTGTTTTGGACCTTTTAATAAGAGTTGTTTATGTTTCCGCTGTGTTTTACTCTTTTCTTTTAAAGCTGGTTCTTCGAGTAGCACTCATATCGATTCGACCATGGGTAAACCCAGGTCAGTTTGGGATGGATGTTACAGCATCGGCCTTGTGCCGGTACTGTCTAGACCTAGAATCAGTGTTGGGGATGGGTCGGCATCAGCATCGAGACTTGATGTTGGGGCTCCTATCTTGGCGTCTTTCCCTTCCAGCAAGGGGAAACCTCTCCAGATTTCTTCATAAGTTCCGCCACCCAAGCCAACATGGGGAAGTTGGGGGGGGGGTGCTCATGGGGGCGTGGTAGCGCCGGTCGTGGCGACCGCGATCCCTTCACGAAGGGATACAGTCAAAGACAAGGAATCCACTACAATGAAATATTTGCACTGGTGGCCAATATGGAGAGCAATAAAATGGTTATTTCGTTGGCAGCTCAAAATGGTTGGAAAATTCATCAAATGGACCTCAAATTGGCATTTCTGAATGGATACCTCGAACAAAACATATATATCGAGAAACCTATTGGCTACATTATTCAAGGACATGAGGACAAGGTGCTAAAGTTAAAGAAGGTGGTGTACGGGTTGAAGCAAGCACCAAGCGCATGGAACAACAGTATTTACAAATACTTTCAATAGAATGGGTTCAATAAATGTCCACATGAACATGCCATATACTCAAAGGTTCAAGGGGGCATATCTTATTGGTTTGCCTATATGTCGATGATCTCACTTTTACAGAAATTTTTTGAAGATTTTAAGAAGTCGATGGTTCATGAGTTCGAGACGACACACATTGGGCTAATGGCATACTATCTTGGAATTGAAGTATCTCAGAAGGGAGATGAAATTTTTAACACACAAAGCGGGTTTTCCAAAAATGTTTTGAAGAAGTTCAAGATGGAGAATTGCAATCCAATGAACACACCAGCTGACCGTGGACTCAAATTGTTCAAGGATGACAAAGGAGAAAAGGTTAACCCAATAGAGTTTTGAAGCTTGGTGGGAAGTGTAAGATATCTCACATGCACACTAGCTAATATTCTCTATGCAGTTGGATTGGTCAGCCGTTACATGGAGTCGCCTACCATGTCCCACTAGAATGCTACCAAGAGGGTATTGTGATACGTCAAAGGTACAATCGACTATGGTCTATTTTATTCGAATCTAACAATTTTGTTTGGTTGGATACTACGATAGTGATTGGGCTGGAGACATGGATGATCGAAAGAGTACAACAGGATTTGTATTATTTCTTGGTGATACAACTTTCACATGGAGTTCAAAGAAACAAGCCATTATAACCTTTTCCAGTTGTGAAGCTGAATACGTTGCTGCAACATCGTGTGCATGTCATGCATTGTGGCTTCAAAGATTGCTTAAGGAAATAAATATGGGGCAAGCGAATCCCACTGAGATTCTGATTGACAACAAATTGGTACTTGCTCTTGCAAAGAATCTTGCAAATTGAGATCGTAGTAAACACATTGATACCGGATATCACTTCTTAAGAGAATGCATGGAGCAGAAGGAGGTGTCACTGAAGTACGTCAAGACGGAATGACCAAATTGCTGATATTTTCATAAAACCAGTCAAGCATGAAGTGTTCGCCAAGATGAGGATACTACTCGGAGTCACGAAGAATTAAACTTTAAGGGGGAGTGTTGAGTAATATAAAGTTTAGTTAAATTTATGTCATGAAAGTTGTAGAGTAATCTAGAAAAATGGAGGGAGTGTGTAAGACTTATCTAGAAGTAATGTGAGTGGATAAGAGAAAGGTAGAAGTTAGGAGAGTATTCTAGAGATGGGGAAGAAAGTATTTAAAAAATGGAGATATTTAGAGGTAGAGTTGGTTATGGAAGTGTATAAATAGGTGGGACTTGTACTTGTACTTGTGTTGATGCAAGAAAAATCAAGAGAAGCAATAAGAAAGAAACACTCCTTTGTATTATCTCTTTCAAGTTCAACTCCTTCCTCTCAACAAATTTGATTTCCTACTTCCTTCCTTAAGCACAAACACATCTTCTCACTTTCCTAAACTACAACCTAGCCACCCAAGTTAGCTAAATCTCATTATTAGCCACCATACTTCCAACAGTCTTTTGGGAATGATGCTAAATTTGTTATTCTACTGCTATACTAAATGTAATCAAATCAACTGTGACATATAGATTTCTTATGAAAAGTTAGTGTTAATATGAAAAAATTATAACTAGAATGCTTGAAGAAGTATTAGATGTTAATATAAGTTAAACAAATGACTTGAATATAAATGTTAGTAAGCTTAGTATGGTTACTCATAGCATGAATATAAGGCATAAGTATAAAGCCTGAAATGAAAATGTAAGCTCGAAATGGATGTTAGCAGCAAATAAGCGAGATTAATATATTAGATAAACGAGAAGACTCGTCGTATAGATTAATGAATATCAATAGGAATAGTCGAGGTTCGAAAAAGAAAGTTTCAAAGTTTGAATACTACTAATAATTTCCAACCTATACTTTAAAGATAAGACTACCAAATAGAGGTTTTGTATCTTGTTTTTTTTTTTGTTTTTGTTTTCATGTCTTGTTTCTTTTGTTTTGTTAGGGAAGAAGAAGAAGAAGCAGCGACTTTGGCCGAAGCTGGAGCATAGCAACACAAGTGCAATAGCTGGTTTCTTTTTTTGTGTGTGGATGGTTCCCTAGGTCCTTGGAGAACTCATTACATAGATGAGAATTATGGGATAAAAATGAACATCTGTATTTTGTTTATTTTGTAATTAATTTGGAAAATTTGATTAATTGTATTGGATTATCAGTCCAACCCAAAAACTACTCAACACTCTGCTTAAAGCTCAACAAACTATATATAAAAGCCCAACCGAAAACAACATGAAATTGGGCATTAAGCCCAATTCAAAATCCATTATGATATGATATTGAATTATTCAAAAATTCACTCCGATGACCAAATTACGGTTTATAAACCGTAAAATTGAGATAGCTCAATAATTTGATTAAATAATTATAGCTATTGAATATTTCACAATCATGTAGTTGAATGGATATAAGTAGGGGTGTTGACGAGCCGAGCTTTTTGAGCTCGTTAAAGCTCGTGAAAGGTTTTCTTGTACTTTCCTTATTTTTATGAATGGGTTTTTTAGACCTTTCCATGCTCTGATACCAAAATTTTTACGTCCAAATTTCTTCAAGTGAGAGTGTACCGATTTTGACTTTTTAATTATGAATTTCTGATTCCGACAATCTGATTTTGATTTTTCCCTTATTTCCTGACACCCTATTCTTGACTTTTTCTTTGCTTTATGATGTTTAATAACATCATACCAGTTATTATTGTTATTATGCATATTATTGTTATACTGTAGATTTTTATATTATAGTCTTTGTAAAATGTTTCTTTGTTAAGGCCGATGTTGTTTAATTTGTCGGGTTGATTCTCATCCTTTTTTATTATCTTCCATCGATTTCGCTTTATTCTCCTAACACTTCGAAAATGGTCTTCTACTCATGCTTCATTCTAATAAGTTTTCGCTATATTGACCTATAGCATTTTTCTCAATTAGTTCAATCAGATCTATTATTAGTTGATCTTCCCGAATAAATAGGGCCTTCATTTCGGTCATTCCTCTTATTTCTATATTTTCGTTTTTCATGTCTTCTTTATGTTCTAAAAGTTCTTTTTTAATATCTTTCCAGGATTCCGGGTTTCTCCCTATTCTTTCGTCTATTTTAGTTATAACATAATCTATTACTTTTTAATATCTTTCAAGGATTCCGGGTTTCTTGGCTTTTGGCCCTTTGTTAGATCGCCCTTGTTTTCGTGTCTTATATCGCCTTCGATCCTTTATCGCTGCTGCCAACCACGCCTGACTTCCGTTTCTCATGTTCTCTTCCATCTCTCAGGGTATTGTGGTCTTTTACTCTCTAGCGTGCCGGAGAAGTTGGGGAAATCGGGGTATTTCAGTAATTGCCCAAAAGTCATCATTACCTTATCCTTCCAGACGTCTTCTCAACCGCGCGTGCCCCCAATGAAACGTCGCGACGGTTCCGTTTCCCGCCAGCACATCCCATCAGCCGCGCGTGCTCCCCACTCATCCACCGCGACGGTTCCATTTCCAGCCTACTGGACTTCCTATATAAACCCTACTCTTACCATCTTCCTCCTTTTTTTACTCCTTTTTTGTTGCCTCATCTCACTGCTTTTACTATCCCTTTGCTTCAACTGTTTCCTCCTTCCTCCGATGACCGGAAAATGACCCTTCCCCCCCTTACTCCTTTTTCAGATGTTTGGAGCCCCCCGACGCCCACCTGGTACGTGACTCCTCCTTTCTTTCTCACTCTCGTTGTAGTCCTACTCCCTGTCGTGTGTTCCTTTTTCTTTTCTGCTTCTTGCTGCCTTTCTTGAATCATGAACTCCGACACCGATAGCCAGAACCAAAGCCATTCTTATTCCGCGGGCACTGATCCTTCACCTTCTCCTTCACCCTCTCCCTCATCTTCTAGTCAATCCCCTGAACGGGTGCCCTTAAATCCTCTACCCTTGGCCGAAAACTCTTCTTCCAGGTTTCCGACGTAGCAGAGGAAACTTTTGATGAATCTCCCGCCCTTCCTTTCTGGGGTCCCCATCAAAAAGGGTTCGAACGGGCCCGCCATGGGGTCGAGATTGACCCTGAGGCGAACAAGGTCACCGGGTCCTACTCCATTGGCAACTGGCTGTCTATGTGGCAGGGAGCTACTTGTGACGAGCGCACGGTCATTGGCCCAGGCTACTTTCCTTCAGGGTCAGTAGAGAGAATCGCTCGCGTTCTTCCATTCGCCATGCTGCCATCCTCCTGGGGGTTCGCTGTGGCCTCCCGACTCTCTACCATTGGCAATTGCCCGCCTGGGTGGCACGGCATCTGGACCGAGGCCTTCACCAATGGACTTCGCCTTCCACCATCGTCATTCACAGTCGATTTGCTTGGATGTTTTGGCGCTTCCCTTGGCGCCTTTAATGTCGGGTGTTGGGCCACGGCCTCTGCTTTTGAATGCAGCTGTGTGGCTAAAAAGATCGCCCCCACTCTTCGACTATTTCAGCTGATCAACTATGCCAAACACACATCAAATGGCATAAGTTTCGTTCGCTGGTCTAATCTTTCCCCAAAGGGTACCTATTCATCGCCTAAGCCCCGTCCTACCTGGTACCATTCTTTTTCTATTTCCAGCCCAGCGACACAGATCACCACTGGGCCTCACTGCTTCCACCTCATGGTCCTACGGCGACGTGAGTCGCTTCAACACCGAACTCGATCCTACTCCTGAGGAAACACTCCTGCGTCGCCGAATCCTTCTCGACTGTCATCACTTATCGACGACCTCTAGCTTAAGGACCGCTCAGGCGGGAATACGAGGAGGTAAATTTTATGTATAGGCGACGATGGTCACCTCCCCTTTTAGCTAGTGTTGTCTGACTTGTGTAATTAAATCGCCGAAGCCAAATCCTTAGGAATACACAACCTTCACATTACCGCCTACTCCTTTTCTGCCACTTATTATGTTTATACCCTCTTTGTGTTTTTTTTATATATTAACCCCTGGGTTGTCTTTTTTCCAGGCGCTGTAAGCCTCGCTGGATGTATCCTTACTACCGCCGCGCGCGGGCCTGTTGGCGAGACTCACCCTGGTCGCTCAGCGTCTGCTACCGCCGTCCCTGCCTCTACACAGCCTCCTCTTGAAAAATCTAAGGGGAAGAGGAAAGCGACCGAGACAGACGGAGGCCTTACTTCCTCGAAAAGGAAGAAAAAGGCCGGGGCTTCCAAGCCGAGGAAGAAGACGGGCGAGAGCTCCAATTGTCCGCAGCCGCCACTCCAACCAGTGGTAGAAGTCGAGGATGATGATGCTGAAACTGAAACTCTCCTCCGCCGCTCTCACCGCCAATCACCCCGGGAAGACAATAATCCTCCTACGAGGGAGCCCCTTGACCAGCCTGCTGACGAGGACGTCCTTTCATATGACGATTCCTATCTTCCCACCGAGCCTATCCTTCCTCCTCTAGACCCGGCTGATCCTGAAACAGAGCCCGCCGCGGAGCTTGATCCCCGCCCCACGGAGCCTCCTCGCGACCATTCTCGCCCACCGGCGGTCAACATCGATCACGCCCACCGAGCTAACTGGTCTGAGCGGGCCAATACCGTTTTTGACCGTCCTGCTCCTGCTGGTCGGGAGGGCGAGGAGCGCTTTCGCCTGCCGTACTTCGCTGTTGTCCATCCGGTTGCATCCCACATATCCCCCCGGATGGCAAGCAACATTACTGAGGAATTTTCCCGCGGCATTTACGCGGGGGTGACTGCTCCCGGAGAAAGCTCGGAGATCCCAGATCTGCACGGGGCGACCTCCTGCCGGCTTTTTCAGGTATTGTGAAATGCCTTCGCTCGTCTGTATGATCACTTCGCTTTGCTGCTACATCCCTTTTTCTTGCCCTGCTCATGGTTGCTTTGTTACGCAGGCCCTTGCTGAGCTCGGCGATCTGTCCTTTGCATGTAAACACATGCAAGAGGAGAATCTGAAGCTGAAAGAAGAGGCAGGGAACTTACGCTCCCTGCGTATGGATCTCACTCGTTATCACAACGAGGAGAAGGTATTTATCTGCTTACTTCTATCTTTTTTTTACACCCATCCAGACCATCGCCTCGCGATCCTTCTGAAACCTTTTACTGTTTATTGATTCTAGCGTCGAGCGGATGCGGCGACTTCTACTGCCGGCTCTTTGAAGGAAAGTCTGGCCGAGGCGACTGAGCGAATTGCCCAAATGGAAGGCGTCCAGGAGGACTTACAGGCTGCGAATGAGCGCGTTGCCGCCCTTGAGGCCGAGCTGGAGGAGGTGCGCGCCAAAGTCGCCCAGGTGGAGGAGATAACCGCCGAAAGGGACAGCGCGAAAGAGCTGCTCAATGACTCCCTAGCGGCACAATCGGTGGCGGATCGCGACCTCGAGGCTGCCAAGGCTCAATACGATGAGACTGTGGCATACTATACTCATGCTCTCAGCGAGAGTATGCGTGTGGTAATGCGTAGCTGTCGTAATGAGTTCTATGAGCTTTTTCCCAGCAAGGGTTGGCCTGGACGAAAGATGGTTCGGGCTGTCCTTCGCGGCCTTAATCGCCACAGCTGTGGGGTTCCCGACCCGGCCGACTCCGAGGAAGAAGCTTACTTTCGGGACGTCGATAGCTTGGAGCGTGAGGTGGCAGCGACAGATGCTGAATATATTATGGCTACTTGTCGTAGTCGCGGCCTGCCTGATTTGAATCCCGACGGCTCGGAGGTTCAGCCGCCATCCTCTGACCTTGCTCCCTCGACCAGTGGCAAAGACCTCGACTCCGCCGCTGATCCCTCAAAGACTGCCGGGAAAGACTCCAGCACCAAGGACCCATGATCCTGCCTCTGACTTCCTATTATTACTGCTTTCTTTCCAGACAATTGACCTCATGTTTTTGCTTGTTGTTGTTATTGCTCTTTCCCTACTTTTTTATAACATTCGCCACTTAGCTTCTATTTGTGCATTTTTAACCTTGGTCTTATATCTTGTGACGCTTTTCCTGACTGCTTCGCCTCCTTTCATCGTTGGCTAGACGTTATACTGATAGTTTTGCCACCCTTAGGCCATACGCGGCGATTTGTTAATGCCCTTAGGTCTTATATAGCAATCTCACTGCCCTTAGGTCTTACGCGGCGATTCGTGCATGCCCGTAGGTCTTATGTGATAATATTGCTGCCCTTAGGTCTTACGCGGCGATTTGTTAATGCCCGTAGGTCTTACATAGCGATCTCAATGCCCTTAGGTCTTAATATGATAATTTTGATGCCCTTAGGTCTTACACAGCGACTTGTTAATGCCCGTAGGTCTTACATAGCGATCTCAATGCCCTTAGGTCTTACATGATAATTTTGATGCCCTTAGGTCTTACACAGCGACTTGTTAATGCCCGTAGGTCTTACATAGCAATCTCAATGCCCTTAGGTCTTACATGATAATTTTGATGCCCTTAGGTCTTACACAGTGACTTGTTAATGCCCGTAGGTCTTACATAGCGATCTCAATGCCCTTAGGTCTTATACGATAGTTTTGATGACGCAAAGATATTTTTGATTTAAATATTAGGTCCCTTGGTTACTTTTAAAACTAGCATCAGTTACAAGTGCTTTTTTCTTTAATCATAATATCGCCTGAGATGCATGGAGTTCCATGTTTTGGGAATTTTTGCTCCATCCAATTCTGCTAGCTTGAAGGTATTGGCCCCTACCACTCGCCGTACTCTATATGGGCCTTCCCACCTAGGATTGAGCTTGGCCGCCCGATCGCCGGCTAGAAGATCTTTCGCAACACTAAATCATTGAGCGCGATGTGATGTGGTCGTAGCTTTAGATTGTACCGCCTGGCCAGCTGTTCCTTTTCAGCGATCAGCCGCATCTGTGCCTTTTCTCTTCTTTCCTCAATCATGTCTACGTTAAGCATCAATTCTTGTTCGTTAACCTCGTCCCTGTATTCCTGTATTAGTATAGATGGGATTGAAATCTCCACCAGGGAGGACCGCCTCCGTTCCATATGTCAATGTATAGGGAGTCTCGCCTGTCGCCGTTTTATAAGTCGTACGATGAGCCCATAGCACATGATCAAGCTCCTCGACCCATACCCCCTTACATCCATCCACTCTTTTCATTAAACCTTGTAAGATAAGTTTGTTGGCCGCCTCCGCTTGTCCGTTGGCTTGTGGGTAGGGGACTGAGGCGAATCGTAGATTTATCTTTAAATCATCACAAAATTCTTTGAAGACTTGTGAGTCGAATTGGGTCCCGTGATCACAGATAATACTCTCTGGTATGCGAATTGGTGACAATACTTTTAAACGCGAACTTTTGTATCTGCTTAGCGGTGATACTTGCCACTGCTTCTGCCTCAACCCACTTGGTTAAATAATCAACCGCCACGATGAGGAATTTCCTTTTTCCTGAGGCTTCCGGAAATGGGCCTAGGATATCCATCCCCCACCTCGCGAATGGCCATGGGCTGACATTCGCCTGGAGCGCTGTTGCTGGCAACTTGTGATAACCTGCAAATTCCTGACACTTGTGGCATTTTTTCACCAGGTCACCAGCTTCCTTTCTCATTGTTGGCCAATAGAAGCCCTGGTAAATTAAGTTCCTTTCCAAACTTCTTGTTCCCAAGTGAGTGTCGCACACTCCTGAATGTACTTCCTCCAGAGCCCAAGCTGCATCCTCCTCTCCCAGGCATCGCAAGTATGGACCCATAGCTGATTTTCGGTACAACTCACCCCCTATTATAGTACATCTTCCTGCTTTTCGTCGGAGTTTTGTCGCCTCTAACGGGTCGCTTGGTACAGTGTCGTTATCCAAGTATTGGATAATAGGTGTTCGCCAGTCGCTTTTCCCAATTCCGTTGATCATGTGAAAACACTGCTTCATCCTTGTTTCCTTCTCCACTGTGACCATTCGCCCTTCTTAAAAATCTGTCGTCGTTGCTAACTTTGACAATGCGTCCGCGTGGCAATTTTCTTCCCTAGCAATTGGGATATGACCACCCTTTTGAATTCCGATATAAGCAGTTTTACCTCGTCAAAATAGGGGAGGAGCGACTCCTCCTTTACCTCAAAGCTCCCATTAACTTGGTTGACTACTATCGCCGAGTCTGAGAAAACTTTGATGTTAGTAACTCCCATGCTCTTAGCGATTCGTAGGCCAGCCTCTAATGCCCCATACTCTGCTGCGTTGTTGGTTCGATTAGTTGCGAATCGCAGTGCCACCTAGTGGAGGATCCCACCAGGAGACCTTAGGACTATTCCGCGCCCGATCCTCCCTTACTCGAGGCGCCGTCCGTAAATAACGTCCACTCATCGCCTTCTTCATTATCTTCTTGCACGGACCCCCTCTACTACAAAGTCCGCAAGGACCTGGGCTTTGATCGCCGTTCGTGGCTGGTATCGAATGTCATATTCGCTTAATTCAATCGCCCATTTAGCCAATCGCCCCGCCACGCTCATAGATCTCAACGCATTTTTAATCGGAAGGTTCGTGAGTACATGTATTATGTGTGCCTGAAAATATGGTCGCAGCTTTCTGGCCGCGCAAACCACAGCATACGCCATTTTTTCTATCATCGGATACCTTGTTTCGGCGTCGACTAAGGTCTTACTTGTGTAAAAAACAGGGTGTTCGGCTTTGTCCTCTTTTCGAACTAAGACCGCACTAACTGCCTTGGGAGAGATTGCGATATAGAGAAATAGATCTTCATTTAACTTTGGAGATGCAAGTACATGAGGGGTAATTAAAAATTGCTTCAGCTCTTCAAAAGCCTTGTTACATTTGTCATTCCACGCAAATTTTGATGCATTCTTCAAGGTCACAAAAAACGGAGCGCAGCGATCGGCGATCCTGGGAATGAATCGGTTGATTGCCGTCAGTCTTCCAGATAAAACCTGAACCTCCTTCACGGTCTTTGGGGGTGCCATTGCTGTAATCTCTGCGATCTGCGCTGGATTAGCTTCTATTCCTCTTCTGGTTATGAGATATCCCAGAAACTTTCCTGATGTCACCCCAAACACACACTTCAAAGGGTTCAATCTTAGCGAATACTCCTGCAGTGTATTGAAGGTTTCCCTTAAGTCGGCCAAGTGATCGCCAGACTTCCCACTTTTGACCAAGAGGTCATCCACATACGCCTCCAAGTTTCGGCCGAGCTGCTTGGCGAAAACTGAGTCGATCATCCTTTGGTAAGTCGCGCCAGCATTCTTGAGTCCAAATGGCATTACCCGATAGCAGTAGTTCGTCGTGGGCGTCATGAAGGCCGTCTTCTCATGGTCTTGCTCGTTTAAAGGTATCTGATGATAGCTTGAAAACATGTCCAGGAAGGATAGCATTTCATTATTCGCTGTTGCATCTAGCAGCTGCTCTATGTTGGGCAGCGGGTACGGGTCTTTGGGACAAGCGTCGTTTAGGCTGGTGAAGTCAACGCACATTCGCCATGCCCCTAACGAACAGGTGTGAAAATTCTCGGAGCAACCCAACCAACTCCTGCCTCCTTTCGTCGCTTAGATAGGATGATACCCGGACTGTCTTGCTTTCATCCTCCTCAAAGAGCGGTATTGGGACGTCCGATTCTGCTGGTACAACTCATTCTCCTCCATTTACCACCTCCAAGCTTATGGTGAGGCAGGTGCTTTTACTCGCCGCCCTATAACACCTTCTGGCGATGTCCGAGTGCCCCCAGGCAAAACCTATCACTTCTTTTGTGGCGAACTTCAACACTTGGTGCACTAGGGAGGAGATTGCCTGGAAGGCGGCGAGCGCCGGTCGCCCGAGGATCATGTTGTACGTGGATTGACAATCCATGACATGGAAGTCAATGGATCGGGTGACCTGCAAATCGCCGTCCCCGATGGTTATCGCCATCGTGGCAATTCCCTTGATGGGGACTGTGTGCCCTGAAAATCCTGAGATGGTAGTTTTTGTCTGCCTGAGCAAGCTAGCTGGCAGGTTCATTTTCTTGTACAGCTCCCAGAAAATGATGTCCGCCGAGCTCCCTTCGTCAACCATCACTCGCTCCACTCAGCTATTTTGTGTGATTACTTGAATCACCATCACCTCCAAACTTGGGCCTCCTACCCGCGCCATGTCTTCCTCCGAGAATCCTAACGTTGGGCGACTGACTTGATCTATCATCATTACTTCTTTCGTTTCCTCTTTTTTGACCTTCTTTGTTGGGCAGCTTTCCCCACCGAAAATGGTTTGATAAACGTGATTCACCTCGGGACGAGGCTTCTTCTTGCTATCTTCATTGTCCAGAGGCTCCTTAAGCCGGGCGAAGACATCACCCTTCTTGTCTTGTGATTCTCCTTTTCCGCGGCGATCATCTTCTTGCGGCTTGTTTTTCCGCTTTGAGCTGACAATGAAATCCCTGAGACGTCCTTCGCTTATCCACCTTTCGATTTCATTTTTTAATTCCCTGCAATCTTCAGTAGTATGCCCATGAGAGTCATGGAAATCACAGAACTTCTGGCGACTTCGCTGATCCGCTGGGGTGAACATTGGTCCAGGCCAGTTGATGGTATGTCCTTTATGCTGCATATACAGCAGGATCTTTCTTCGCGATTCTGAGAGTGGTGTGTAATCCGCTCTTTCTTCTTGGTATCCCCTCTCCTGGTAACCCCTTTGTTCTTCAGGGTGGTATCTCTTGTATGGCGGTTTCTCGGAGGGCTGCCATTTGGCCTGCTTGTTCCCTGTAACGGGCTTTTCTTCCCTCTTCGCCGCTCCTTGTAAGGGTTCTGCTAACTGCTCCTCGATTAAAATAATTTTATGTACCCTGGTTTCCAAGTCCGACAACGACTTTGGAGCCACCTGTAGCAGCGACTCTCGCAGTCTGCCATTATGGGTCGACTGGAATAAACTTGCCGCAGCGATTTCATGATCTACCCTTTTGATGGATTGGACGACCCCAGTCCACTCATCAAAGAATTCTTTCAGCGACTAGTTCGGCTTTTGCCTCAGGCTTACCAGTGCTTGCAACGGGACCGTCCTTGTTTTCTTGCACTCATACTTCTGTGAGAAGATCCTCGCAAAACCCTCCCACGGCGTTATGATACCCTCCGGTAGATTCATGTACCACTCCCTAGCTCGCCCCCCAAGCGTTGCTGGAAAAGCCCTGCAGTATGCGGCATCGCCGGCTTGCTGCATTTGCATGGCGATCTGGAAGGCTTGAAGGTGCTCGTCCGGGTTGCCTGTCCCCACATACCTATCCAGGTTGGGCGGCACCAACCCTTTTGGCAGTGGCTCGGCGAGTATCGCCCTGGACAGAGGTTGGCGAACTGCCAACTGTGCAGGTGAGATTTGAGTAGCCTGGAGGAATTGCTGTAATACCTCGAGATGAGAGTCCTGCGGCGACTGCCTGTCCCGAGTGTTGGCCCCAAGGGTTTGAGCTTGCTGGGCGATCACCGTCTTCAACATCTGGGTCAGCTCAGCATTTTATTGCTCGAGGGACCGGAATTGCTGCTCCAATAGTTCGTAAGCCTCGCCGGCCGGAATAGTACTTCGAGATTCTGAGTCGCCTTCGAATTCGCGCTCCATATTTCTAGTGAGATTTGGGTGTGCTCGAGAACCTGGGTTGATGTGCTTAACAGGTGTTACTCCGTCTCCTTCTTCACCACCCTCGCCCATCAGAGTAGGAATCGCTGATGAAGCCATTCGCCTTGAAGAGTCGCCTGATCGCCCCTATCTGGCGCGCCAATTGTTCCAGCCTCGTCGCCTGGCCCAATAGTGGAAGCCCAAGCCTGTTGGTCTTCAGAGAGCGGTGTACCTCGAAAGTAGTAGTGCGGGTAGTTAGTTCAAGGGAAGGGGAGGCGATCAGTTTGAGAAATGGGAAGTAAGACGAGTAACGTACCGCTGAGCGTTTGTCCGCTGGGTAAAAGTGTTGTCCTCCGGTTAATGGGGTGTACGAGGGGTATTTATAGTACCAATGTCTTGGTCGCCAAGGTTGAATCCTGGCCATTCATTTGTAGTCTCCGTAGGATGTTGACACGTGTTCGTCTTGCCTTGGAACCCTAAGAGCTGCCGAGACTGGGCCGTCGCTTTGGGCCTTCCCTCTACTTCTTGGGCTTGCTTGCTTAGCCCATCTGAACTGTCGCCTAGGTCCAACCCTCCAACGCTAGCTGTCGTGCTCAGGGCGCTGTGTGGGCAGCCGTGTGGACCGCCGCTTGGGGCCCTGGGAATCTGGCGGGCCGGGCCCATCAGTTATGGTACTACTTATCAGGAGCACATTTGTGTCACTATTACTCTTATGCCAAATTGCATCACCAAGAATTTTGTTCAACCAATGGTGTCCTAAAATGGTTGAAAATTTTAGACATCGCCTTCAAATTTTGGCTACGAGTCCTACCTAAAACTTATTACTAGAAGTATGGAGGAACCAAGTCTTACAAACCCTGCAAGATCTAATACACCTATTCGGTAGGATAAGGTAATATCCAACAACTTCAGTACAATTCAACAACTAAAGCATCTGTCTACGCTCAATGTCATTCATCACTAAACACATGTCAACAAATGGCACATGACGCAACCATGTGCTCACTCAAAAGTAACGCATGTAGATTTTTCCTCATAAACGGTCGTGGTGGAACATGAATCACCTATCTTTACAACTATATTATATTGAAAGTTCAGAAAATAAATGAAACCTCCTCTATTCATAAAAAAAAAAGTTCAGAAAAGAGCAAGATCGCTTTGATTGTTGTGTAACAACCCAATTTTGATTAACAGGTCAGAATTTAAATTTTTGGTTTTGAACCTTGTTGATTAAAACTTGACGAATTTTAATTCAAATTCAATTTAATTCAAGGAAATTAATCTTACCCGAATTGTCAGTTGCACTAAGAGTTTTGAATTTCGATTTTATCATAGAGTCAATACCCTAAATCAATTGGCCGAAACTAAAACAGATCCGACCCAAATTCCAGAGCTTGGCCCGACCATGTATAAGGATCAACCCAGCTGACCAAGACCAAATGAGGGCCCTTAAATCGGCCAACAAAGTTTTGGGTTTATTCAACAAAAGTAAGTAAATGGTGCTGCTTCTTTTGTTCTTCCCGCTATGTTGTATTGCGCCAGCCAATTAATAATGAGAGGGCCTAATGCCGAGGCCCACTAAGTAAAGAAGGGAGGAGAGTTCGACCAAAGGTTCAAAAAAGTATTTAGAGCAGTGCCAGAGGGGCTGCGTAGGGCACTGACTGACCGAGGGTGGCGGCGCTCCCGGCTTGTTCGATGGCAGAAGAAGAAGAGGTCAGACTCCGAGCTTGGCTGTGGTGTTAGACTCTGGAGACGAGGGCCTCAGGATTAAGTGAGGCTAACAGCAGCAAGATTACAAGCTTCCAAGAAATTGGAATTTGGGTGGCGGCGATCGGAGGGATCCCTTGTGACAGTTGGTTCCGCCGGAGTGGGAGATTGAAGAATGGTGCTCGTTTTGAAATTCATGATAATTTCAGTGACCCAAATGCAAGAATGAAAATATAATTTACCCCAATAGTCTGGAATTATACTATGGAACTTTCTATATGTTACTAGAATGGTCTTTAACTATTATTATTGTAACAGATTAGGAAATGGGGTGATTTTGTCAACTACCAAAAGGTCTAGAACTTTTGCTTAATGGATCGAGTTGGGGGATTGGTGCTGGAATTTTGTTTCTAAACTTTCGGAAACGACAGTTTAGTCATCGGAGGAGGGTTCTTAAAGTTGCAGTTGGGTAGTCTTACCATAACTTACTCGTTTGACCTCCAAACATTGAATCGTCAGAACCGGGACAACAAGACTAACCTGCATCGATAGGTTAGATATCATGTGAGGAATTATAAGTTGACTTAGAATAAATTAGGATGACGCATGAAATTGAGAGAGATTGAAATGGAATTTGATTGTGTGATGTTAGTTAATGTAAATTAATGTGGTTTGTTGTGTTGAGATTGTTTGACTAGTGATTGATTATTGTGATGAGATACTTGTCGTGCCTATGAGTAATTAATATGGTTAGACTCTAGATAGACGAGAGAGCTAGGGGAGTACGAGTTCTTGTTGTATATTATACTGTTGTTGTATATATGTGGATGCAGAAGGATGACCCCAGTGAAGGGTCATCCTAGATATGATGGACATATGGATGAGCCTAAACACTCACTCGAAACTACCTTTATTTTCCATTGTTTTTGTAGGTGGGGTGGCCACTAAGGCTAGTAGTTACCCTTGACTCATGTGAATTGTGATGTTGTGTGGCGGTATTGGAAATTGAGTATGGAAGGTTGGTTGTGAATTAGATAGTGTGAAACTGAGAAGTGGAAAGGATATAGATAGTGGGATTGATAATGTTGAGGAATAGTTATGGAATGAGATGTTGTGAGTTTGTGTTTTGTGTTGTTGTTGTGAATTAAGATAGAACTGAAAGGAGGCTACATTTCCCTAAATGCATCGAGGTGCTCTGCACTCCCTGAGGGAAGGATATGATGATTGTGAGTGAGTGAGCCCTGGATCCTCTTTTATAGTTGAGGATGCGTCTCGTGGAACCCCCTCCTGTGACTGGGGGTGCATCTAGTTAGCTGACAAGTGTGGTGCGGGAATTCTCCTTCGAGGCTAATTACACACACATAAAGTTATTACTTGTGATATTATGATAGTGAGTGTAATGTTGAGTGATTGGATTGTTGTGATGGTGATTGTGACTTGATAAGTTAGTTGAACTATTTGGATATTGTTTTATTACTTGTGGTGATATCTGATAATGGCTAGTGTTGTGATATGCGTTATGTGACTTGTGCTAGTATGTTTGTGTATCAGAATGCTAGTATAGAAAACTGCACCAGTTTAATCACTTAGACTGCTTAGGGCTAATTCTAAAGACCCGTTTCAAGTTGGTCTTTACTGATAAGAATTGTTGGTAATTATTTGAATTAAATTTGTGTAATCTAAGATTTTTGGACAGAAGACATCCAATAAATACTAACAACATGTGTGTTTGATTATTTTATCTATTTTGTTAAGTCCTTTGTTTGTATTACTTTTCCACGAGATGGATCTTGCAAGAGACACATATTTCAAAATAATTAACCAAAAGTCAAACTATTTATCTTAGAGAATAAAAATAAAAATAAAAAACACATTTCTAAGATATCCTAATTAGTATCTCCGCTTCCAACCAATTTTTTTAGGCAAACGTCAAAACTTCATTACTGGTTGCTTGAAAAGAAGTATTGTTTAGAAAATCATTCATCCCACTCAAAGGAGAGCTCCCTATAAAGGTGACACAAAGAAAATGGATCTACATGCTAACACGTGGACTACCATATTCTTATTCCTCTGAACTACTTAGACATCAAACATGGAGTGCATTGTCATGAGATCATGACAAGTGGCAGTCAGGCATCCGAAATCTGAGTAGTTTGACATGAATGCATTGGCAACCTGACCAACTTCTTTCACATCGATCTCAAAGATCACGTCCGCAAAGCCCACATTGGCCACTCACAACATTGCTCCCACCGGTGTGGCTTCCTCCTCCTCCATTGGAGACCAAGAATCTCTGCAATGCCACATTTTAAACTTGATCAATCTACCCTGACTGTCTTGAAGGACCATGCCCATTCCCATCGAAGTCTCTACTGCAAACATCCGTAAGTCACTGTTGCACTTAACAACACCGACTGGAGGCGCATGCCATTTGTTGCAAGTGGGTTGCTGCTGTGTCGGCCTCTGGCTAGCACCAATACCTGCTTCCATGTCGAAAGCCCCTCCAATGCCAACTTAATGAGAATGTTAGCGGCTAGAGCTTCCCGGGTCCACACCCTACGATTCCACCCGCTCCATATAACCCATATGATAGTGGTGATAGTACTCGGAACTAGAACATGGGCCGTTACTAGCATCGTCCCTAACCATTCCTCAAAGATGATGTGTGACGCCAACATAGAATTTACCTCTTTCGATAATCCTGCATTATGCCAATAGCGAGCAGCATGCATAGTGGCATGCGAGGAAAAGATGGGTTTTATATTCCTCTTCAAGACCACAGATTCCACAAATTATTGGCACTTCAATTCTTCTGTGGCGCAACACTACTCTATTCAGAACAACATTACGAGCAAACCTCCAAAGAAGATTTTTCATTTTTAGTGGGACATCGAAATTCCATAGTTGTCTCCACGGGCTATGCATATTTAAATCAATCTTAGGTGTAAGAAAATCCATACAGCATAACCTTGTATGCCGACTTGACCGTGTATATTTAAATCAATCTTAGGTGTAACAAAATCCATACAAACCCTGGACGCTGACTTGACCGTGTACCTTCCATGCTTATCATAATTTCATATCTCCTTATCCACCGCACCTCACAACCCAATCAAAATTTTTAAGAATTTCCTCCATATCTCGCGCATCGAAGAGACCTTCGATCATCTCGATATCCCATTTTGACGTACCAGGTATAAACAAGTGATAGATCGCCAACCCACGAAGTGTATCATGTTCTGGTGTTGTAATGCATAGATTATCATCATTTTTTAGCCATGGTTCTTCCCAAAACTGAAAATTTACTACCGTTACCAAGTCTCCATATCAACCCTCAGTTTAGTATCTCTTGTGTAACCCTAACACTCAGCCAAACAAAACTCGAACCGTTGCCTAACGATGCTGACAAGAAATCCTCATGAGAAAATATCTACCTTTGAAAACTCTAATAGCGAGAGCACTTGGATTATTCAAGAAATTCCACCCCTATTTCCAAAGCACGTCCAAGTTCAAATCCAAAGTTCTCGAAAACCCATACCACCATTGTAACATCCCGGTTTCGAGTTTCCGGTAAGAACTCAAAATTCTTGGTTAAACCTCGTTGGTTAAAACTTGTGGAATTTTAACTCAGATTTAATTAAATACTTATGAGAGTAATTTATTTCATTGACGGAATAAATCATTTTTCCGGTTAATTGTTGGATTCGAGTTTCAAATCATTGAGTCAAACCAATTGGTAGGGGGGTAGTGTTCGACCATTCAAGAAAAGGGGAGATGGGGAATCAGGGCCGTCCCGTGAATTTCGGAGGCCCTGTTCTAAATTTATTATGTGGCCCACCCTATTATAAATAATAATTTAAATTTGATTTGTTTGGGTTAACCTAACTTGATTTGTTTGGGGCAGGTATAATCATTGGTTTGGTACAATAATAATACCCCTTAATGATGGTATGCATGCCCGAGCCCATGCCACGTAAAAAATACCCTTCTAGGACCCGACCATCTATGAAGTGAGGTTTAAGGTACCCACTTTGACCTAGACACTTTGTCACTCATAGACTATACGAAATTTATTAACAATTAAAAAATATGAAAAATAAAATAATATATGAAATATAACTTAATATCATGACATATTTGTATGTTTAATAATAAATTTAGATAAAAAATATGATAATAAGAATAGAAAGACTACTTTAAAATACCAAACAATATTGATTAGAACAAAAATATTAGTTTGGTTTTGTCAAAGATGGGGATTGAACAAGTAGAGGGTGGCAGGTCAAGTTTAGCGGCTAGCACAAAAAAAAAAGAGAGAAAGGGAGGCAATAGTGCACACAACTCGAGATTGGCACGGACGTCGAGACACGGTCGGCGGCTCATGTTGGATCGAGAGTGGGTAGGCATGGATCAGAGATAGGCGGCAAGGTCAGAGATGGTGGCGGCAGATGCCAAGAATCTCGGAGACGACAACGGAGCTCCGGCGACCACGGGGAATCTAGCCGACGACTAGGGATCAAACGAGGAAGAAGAAGATGCGCTGGCACCTTTTTAGAAATTCAATGGCCTCCTTGCACTTTGGGTTAAGATAGGTGACTGATTGGGTTAATTCTAGAACTTTGGTGATTGTTTGGGAGTTCGGTTCTAAGGATCTGTTTGGCAGGACAGTTTGTGGTAATTTAGAGATTTGGACAAACTCTCTCGTTACGACTCCGATTGTCAAACCGTCAAAATCTGTGGAACTGGCACGACAAGACGAACCTTCCTATACAAAATTCATGGGCTTATTTTAGGCTAAGATTAGGGTTTAGCGTCGATAGGTAGAGACGTGAGGAATTACAATTCGACTTAGTGATTAATATGGATGCATGAATCGGAGAGTTGAAAATGGTTAAGTATGTGTTTTGGTTATTGATTGCTAATGTGCTATTGCGTGGCTTGAATTGGTTGGATGATTGGTCTGACTAGGTGGTTAGAAATGAGAGTTTAATTCTTGTTCGTACAATATACATAGCGATTATCGAAATTGTGGAATGTTGGTTGTAGGAGGATGGCCCTGCCAATGTGGGGTCGTCCTATGAACGATGAACAGGAGGGTGACCCTTGACCTTGCGACATGATCACCCCTTTTTTTTGATGAATTAGTTGGGATTTTATTTCATCGAAAAGCATGGAATAGCAATACAATAAGGAACAAATGACCGAAAGAGCGAACTAAAATACTACCGAAGCACTATATAGCTAACAAAATTTCACTCTTATATTTACTCCCCCCGGCATAGGCAATGATCTCTTCCCTAATGCTGTCCATCAACTGAGATTCAGTTCTTCTCATTTGCGTAAAGACTCGTCTACATCTTTCTTCCCATATGGAGGTTAAGATGCTTCTCCAAATGAGCTCCTTAACCCTTATACTAGTACCCCCAGCTGTCCATCCTACTGCATAATCCACAGCTTCAGTCCAGGACTTGCCACTCACTTCTGGCAGCAGCATGCTGAAAAGCAGTTTGGCATTATCACATTCTGCAAACAGATGCTCCCTGGACTCCTCTACAATTCCACAAAGCACACAACCAACAGCAATATCAGGACTCCACAGTTTGATCTTATCTTTTGTTGCTACCCTGTTGATAACAATGAGCCACGTTATGAAAGATCTCCTGGGAATGAAAAAGTCCTTCCAAACAGCTTCATACCAGCTGACAGTAGGGGCAGTTGGCCTTATATCATTCCAGACTTTGCTAATTCTGAACTTAGGCATATAAGCCCCTTTCCACATAACATCACCATCAGAATCAACATCAATGAATTGTCTTACTTTTGATCGAAGCTTCAGTAGTTTTGTCCAATGCCAGGAACCAACTGTCGACTTCATATCCTATAAATCTCTGCCCTTCAGCCTATACTTTCCAATCCAAGCAACCCATAGGGACCCTGCTTTCATTAACAGACTCCATATATGCCTAATTACATTAGCATAATTCCAGCTTCTCATGTCTCGTAGCCCTACTCCTCCTTCTTCCTTTAGCAAAGCTACCAAGCACCACGCAACCTTAGCTTTACCCTCTCCAGCTGCCTTACCCCATAAGAAAGCACTACAAATCTTCTCAATTTCTTTAATGACACCAGATGGCAAAACAAAGTGCGTCATCCAGTATTGAAGCTTTCCCCCCAATAACAGAGTCTATTAGTTGGCATTTCCCAGCATAGGAGAGTTTTCTAGCACGCCAGTCAGTCACTCTTGCTGTTATACTATCAATAAGGGCCTTGCAGTCACATTTCTTTAGTTTACCAGATGTTAGGGGGACTCCAAGGTATCTAAACGGGAGGGTACCTTTCATAAACCCTGAAGAGCTGATAATCTCCTCCTCTGCATCACTTGTAACCCCTGCAATATATATGTTGCTTTTCTCTGGATTGAATCTCAGACCAGAACATTTGTGAAACTTCTCTAACACCACCTTAACCTCTTCAATGGCTTCTATATTGGCTTTGGTGAACACTAACAAGTCATCAGCAAAACACAAATGGGTTACCTGAACTCCTTTGCATTGAGGATGGAACTGCAGCTTCTTTTCAGCACTTGCTTTCTCAAATAAGCAACTAAGTACTTCCATAGAGATTACAAAGGGGTAAGGGGATATTGGATCACCCTGTCTCAGTCCTCTTTGGGCTGGGAAGTAACCTCTTGATGTACCATTTACATTGACAGAAAGCATGGTAGAGGTAAAACAAGCAATAATCAAGTCAATATAAACCCTAGGGAATTGCATAGCTTCAAGTGTAGCTTCAATAAATTTCCATTCTACAGAGTCAAAGGCCTTCATTAGGTCAATTTTCATTGCACACCTGGGTGAAATCCATGACTTGTTGTAGGTCCTGAGGAGCTCATGAGCAAGTAGGATCCCATCTCCAATAGATCTCCCTTTCATGAATGCAGTTTGAGCTGAATTAATCAGTGAAGGAATAACTTCTTGCAGCCGATTAGCTAACACTTTAGACACTATCTTATACACAACATTGCAACAGGAGATAGGCCTATAATCCTTCATGTTTGCATCATTGAATTTCTTAGAGATCAAAGCTAGTAGAATAGAGTTGACATACCCTGGCATCTTGCTTTTACTAAAGAAGCTTTTGACTGCTGAAATCAAATCATCCTTAACAATGTCCCAACTATGCTTGAAGAAGTAAGCATTATAGCCATCTGGTCCAGGAGCTTTTCCATCAGTTATGCTGATTAAAGCTTTTCTAATTTCCTCTTCACTTACATCTCTAATCAGGCTATCACTCTGCTCAGAAGTCAAGGTCCTCTTGATAATACTGGGAACCTCTTCCACATTCACAGTGGTACTTTGACCTAGAAGCTTCTTATAAAAATCCACTACTATTTCAGCTATGTCATCAAAGCCATCCTTCATAACCCCATTATCATCACACAATTGCCTGATAGTGTTTGTCACCTGTCTAGACTTTGCATAATTAAAGAAAAAACTTGTGTTGTTGTCCCCAAGAGTAATCCAACTCACTTTAGCTTTCTGCTGATAAATGCTTTCTTCATCCAACCTTAACCTCTGCAATTCCTCCGAACAATCCTTCAGCCTTGCAAGAGAAATAGAGGAAGGATGATTATATATGTCCTCCTTCAGCAATAACAACTCCCTCTCTTTGCTCCTGACTCTGCCACGAATGTTAGAATAACATATTTCATTACAACTTTTTAAGCTCCAATTTAAGATCCCTCATCTTCTTATACAAGCAGTAGAAGCTATTTCCTGTTCCTCTTCTTCTCCACACATCCTGAACAATTTGATTATAGCCTTCATGTTTAGTCCAGCAAGCAAAGAATTTGAACCCTTTAAGGTGAGAACCATCCTCAAACTTAGTATCAACATACACTGCACAATGATCAGAATCACTAGTAGGGATAATCTGTACTTTGCTTCAAGGAATACTATCTTGCCAAGCGACATTAATAAGGGCTCTATCCAACTTTCTAGCAACCAACCCCTCCTCTCGATTGTTCATCCAAGTAAATTTAGGGCCATGAGAGACATGATCCAAAAGTTCACAGTCCTGAATACAATCGCGAAAATCCTCCATACTCTCAAAAGAAGAAGGAGCAGTAGAAGCTTCATCAAGACTAAGAAAAGCATTGAAATCACCAGTTACCAACCATGGCTCATTTAGCTTCAAATCCCTCATCTTATCATACAATCTTCTTCTCCCACCTACATCATTAGCTGCATACACGAATGTGCAGTAGAAAACTTTTGGCAAGTCCACCTTAATATGCACATACTGATCTCCAACATCCAGGACACACATAGGAATGTCTTTTTTCCAAATCAACCAAACCTTTCCAAGATCACCATCAAAAGCAAAGACACCAAGCCAGCCGGGGAACCTCTCAGCAAACATATCATGAGTCTTATTGTACCTAACTCTAGGCTCTAATATAGCTATCATATCTATATTGTACTGTTTAATGTAACTAAGGACAACATTATACTTACTTTTTTTGTTAAACCCTCTTGTATTCCATGCCCAAATTTTCATCTCTGACTTGTTTTATGTCTAGTTTTCACAGCAGAAAACACATACTTCTGCTTATGAGGAATTCCACCTTTGTTAAAAGGGAAATAATCTTTTAACTACGCCTTCCTACCACTTGGCCCAGGTTGAACATATTCCTCCTCTTCCTCATACACTTCCTCACCTTCTTGTACTGGAGTCTGACCATCAGTAGGGCTCTGGATAACTTCCTTTGTGCATTATCCTCCCCCCAGTCCCCTGTTTAGGAACATTGTCAACTGGTGCCTTAGTCCCTTCCAAAGAAGATGCTAAGCCATTGCCAGAGTCAATGACCGAAACAGGTATAGAGTTGGACGACTGATGACCTTCAACACTGCTAGCACCACCTGCTACTGCAACCTTCCTCTTTGCCTTATTCTTTTTCTTACTTTTAGACCCTCCTGCTTCAGTAGCAACTGTAGAAGGAGCTTTCAATAATCTGGAGCCCGATCGGGGTAGTAGGGATTACCTCTTGCTCCTTAGGCATCTCACCTTCTTCATTCTGTTTCTCTGACTCATTCACCTTTGGAGCAGCTTTAACTCTCCATAATTTAGTTCCAGTTTTCCCATATTCCCGTGCCTTAGGCTGGACAACCAGCACTTCAAATCTATCAGTCTTAGAAATTTCAATCACAAGCTTCTCCGGACATGGGATCGCCCTGTCCCTGAGCACGCAAACACTGATATTAACACCATCCCTAACAAATTTGTTCAAGGGCTTCCCAATCTTACTTGCTAGCCAGCTGACCCCCTCTTTCGTAATAGCCTCAGGAGGAACCCCTTGGAATTCAATCCAAATAGGAGTTGCTGCGGGAGTGAAATCAACAAGACGAATCCCCCTTTCCCACTTCCTCAAATTCATAGCAGTGTTATGAATATGCCATGAACGGCCTAATACCCAGCTGCACAGCTTCTCAGAAGCAAATTCAAGCAGGTAAAAATTGGGTGCCAAGCTAGAGACAATAACTGCACCTTCATAACCCCGGAGTCTGTTAGCCATGCTATTGAAAACACGCATCGGAGGTGGATTCCTAAGAAACTACGCCACCGCAGCTGATCGCAGCCTCAACACACCTTTTCCAATGACCTCATCCGGGATCCGTAACACATCTCCCACCATCGCAGAAGCTGGGATATCAATGAACTTCAGATCCATATCCTTACCCGAGACCATATCCGCCCATGTCTTAACTTGACCTAGAGTAGACGAACTAGAACCCGCCATGGCAGAGTACCAAGTAGGAAAAAGAAGAGAAATGAAAAATCCGGCGCCCCAAAAGACCTACCAGGGATCAAGCTCGATCGGGAAAGCCCCTGGGAGCGCACCCACCAGAGGTAAACTCTCAACCAATAAGCCAATCCAAAGAGATGAAGTAGATGTACAGAAATCAGCGAAATCAAAGAAAGCTAGAAACCCAGAAAAAACTCTTGAAAAGAATAGGCGTAAAGAACGCTCAGGTACTAGGTACCCTTGCCGAAGTATCACAACCGACGTATCCCGACCAGAGCGCACCCACAGCCGGATCAACGCCGGCCAGATCTTGCTTTACGTAGACCTCCAATGGAACAGTTCAAAGAACCGAGAGAGGGTTCATTTTCAGAGCTTCTTCTCTTAACGATGACTCGATCACCCCTTTATTTTTACTATTACAGGTGGGGTGGTCGGTAAGGCTAGCAGTCCTCACGTAATAAGTGTGGAATTATGATATGGAATTGTGCTGTGGAATTGTGTTGTGAAATTGGGAAGTGGAGTTGTAAAGTGGAATATTGAATGAAATTGGTTAAATGGAATTGTTTTGGTTGATGTGTGTAATTGTTGTGATTGTGTTAAATGGAATTAAAATGATAGAACCGGAAGGAGCCAACGTTACCCCATGAAATTGTGTTTCACCCACCGACGGACTGGTGGTTAAGGCCTACCAACGGACTGCTATATTTGTCTCCTGATGGGAAGTGGAATTGTGGAATTGTGACTTGTTCCCCATGCGGTAGGGGAGCACGAGGACCTTCCATGCGGTATGGAGGTGCATCTGGCAGGCGGGGTATATGGGGAACAACTCCTTATGACGCCTAATTAAATCACCAAGATATGAAAATTGAACTTGTTTGTTTGTGTGTGTGTAATTAAATCACCAAGATATGAAAACTAAACTTGTTTGTTTTTGTGTGTGTGTGTGTACGTGTGTGATGTGAATCATCTGGCTTTAATGTACTTCCTAAAGTGTGATGATGGTTTGTGGATGTTGTGATATTATGCGGATGATGTTGATTTGGCGTGATGCATGATGGGAACAGAGCTAGAGGGAATTGATCGATCACTTAGAACTACTATACTAGGATGTTAAAATGGAATTTAAGTATGGGTCCCATTGTTTTATTCCAATGTGAGAGTCTGGGATGCTCCCTAAGTAGTTTGGTGCATAGTTAAGCCTAGTGGGTTCACTCACTTTCATTAGGAAATTGTTCCCCTCATAGTTTCTCTTTTCAGTTAGAAGTAGTTGACGAGCTGAGCTGAGTTTGGAGCAGCAGTTGTTGGCCGTGGAGTTGAGCTAGAAGACTGAAGGAAGATGACCGAGGACGAGGATTTCATTTTATGTATTTTTATTTCAATTGATAGCTTTGTGTATTTTAAAGGTTATTTATTGTTGATGTCGATTAAGAAGTTTTGGTTGATTGTGGTTGGAAAAGTATTTAAGTGGAGATCCCCGTCTTTCGAGTGAAAATGTTACAATAATACTCGTTATCTACCTATCCCATCACGTCATCCCCTTCAACCCAAGTACCATTAACGTTTTTTAGTTGATTAATAACATTCCGCTTGCGACGACCATTAGCGGTTACATGATTTTTTTTTAATTAAGATCGCCATCCTTATACCAAAATTGTTTGGCCCTTTGCTTCCAATACGTTTGTTCCTGCTCCAATAATTTCACCGTATTTAAATGATAATCCTCATACTGACGAGTACCAACCTAATCAGTCTGATTTTGCTGGTCCTCTATCTTCGATCTAGAAGTAATTAATTTGCCAAAATGTAAGCGATGCTTCGTCCCCCACTCAGCCATCTCCTTGGCACATAACTTCAACCTATTGTTGACGTCCAAATGCCTACCATCCCACACACTTGTTTTACTAGAGGGCGCGACTCTGGCTCCACTAGCCATTGATTTTTTAAACGAAATGAGAAAGATGTCGTATTTCTCTACTCCGTCTCGCTAATAAGTAAACTAGGTGAGTGATTTGCTATCGGGGTTACCTTGTTCAACAAAGAGGCATTCATACACAATCAAGGTTCTCTCCTACCGCATTTGACTTGCCTTTCGAACGACTCGTAGAGGGATAAATTTCTAGGGTTATATCAACCAACCCACTATCCTCCACCGCTCGCTTGAAGCCTAGTAGAAGCGATGGTAGATGCACATGTAGTCCTCTCTTCGCATCTTCGTGTAAGATGTCATTGAAATCTCCAATACAAAGTCACGACTCCGAACGTGATTTTAATCTCAGTCTATCCTAGGATTCATGGCGGCGAGTCCTATATGGCTCGCCAATTTGCAATAATAACCAATCACGTACGAAACAATCCCCGAATCCGAGGTATGCTGCATATTAATAAAAAACTTTGAGAATTTAAACACAGTAATTCTATTAGTGTCACGCCAAACAACACTGAAACCACTGCTATACCCATGATCATCCACCGTAAAACACCCATCCTGATGCAAATGTGATTTTATTTCTTCCATTTTATACCGATTAAAAACGTTCAATTTTTTAAAAAAATTGGATTGTGAGTCTTACAAGCACACAAACAACATTAACATACGATCCACTGTGCTCTTGCTGCAGGAACTGGTCCGTTGCCTTTTTCTATCTTCAAGGACGAGTATTAGGCTGCTAGCCACATGCATGTCGAGAGATTTTGTGGCTATGGAAGCTCCCAGATTAGGCATTAGATTGTTTGCTCAGGCAGGTTGCATGCCCATCAAGTTACTCACGTCTTTGAATGGTGGATTTGCCACCTCCTTAGCATTTTATACAAGCCAGCTCTCTCTCCCCAAAGACATCCCATTCTTAGGAGGCACATATAATGATATATATCCCATGCACAAACAATGTCCTCATCCGGCGCAACAAAAAAATGACGGTTTAGCGTCGCTCAAAGGGGAAGAGTTTAACATCGGTCGATTATGAACCAATGCTAAATCCTTGACTTGCGTTTGACCGAGGGTTTAGCGTCGGTTAATAATTGACCGACGCTAAACTCTACCGTAAAAGCGACGCCAAAAATGAGTCTGGTCCGAACCAAAGACCCAACCCGCTTCTAGGGCTAAATTATCGGGGAATTTAGCGTCGGCTCCGTGTCTAGTTTAGCGTCGGTCATCGACCGATGCTAAAATTCCAACCTATTTAAACCCCTGGACGGACAGACACTTCATTTGTGCAGTGGCCAACTCCTCTCAGTTCCTCTCAACTCTCCTAAGGTATGTACTTACTTATTTCAATATTGTGTTTTATTTAGTTAGTTATAGGGTTTTAGGGTTAGTAGTTAGTTTGTTAGGTTGTGAATTAATAAATTAGGGGTTTGATATTATTAGCTAGTTACTGAAATAAGTAGAGAATATATATTGTTGTGTATTGTTAGTTAGTGAATTAATTTGTTTAAGAATTAATGTGCATTATTAGTTAGTGATTTAAATTGTGGTTATTTGGTAGGTGTAAGTCCATTTGAGCTAGGAGCAGCGGTGACGCCGTCTCATCGTTGCTTTCTTATGTATATACTAATTTAAACATTTTATTTGTTTTTTAGGATTATTAAGCTTTTTGATTACTAATTGTGTCGTACATTTATCAGTGACTGTCCCTTCTTGTAACCTCATTTCTCCTTGTTTTGCATCTCATCCCAGGTGTACGGTATGCATTCTTTTATCTATGTTATTAACTTTTTTTTGTAGCAAGACGGGTGCAAGGAAGGAAGTTAGGTATGCATTCAGTTAATTGGAATCGATCGTGGGAAGGAAGCTCCCGTACAATCTCTAAACAAAGTACTCCGAACAGGTGGAGGCAGAGAAGTTAGGAGGTGAACTCCCAACGAATTACAATGGCCCAAATGGGCGAGAAGGTCGGCCACTCGGTTGGCTTCCTTGTAACAGTGGTGAACAATAACCTGCCAATCATGAGACCTCAATAGGCGGATCTGATGAAGAATAGGCCCGTGTCGAGAGTCTCACAAAGCTGATCCCTCGATGGCATGAACCGCGGCAAGAGAGTCTAACTCAAGGATAAACTTCTTAGCTCCAAGGTCCCATACGTTTGTCAACCCAATTTATGCGGCCCTTAGTTCTGCTCGCATAATTGAACATGATCCCAAGTTGGCAGAGAAAGCAGCCAGATCACGCCCTTGGTGGTCTCGGATAACCCCGCCGGCCGCAGCCAGACGATGAGGCATCTGTGTTGATCTTTACCAGTCATCGGGTGGTGGGATCCAACTAATAAGAGTATCCCTAGACCTTCAAACTACATTCGATAAGCTCTGCAACTGAGCTTTCATTGTCTCTCGAACCTCGACGATCCAATGAAGGACTCGTAGGCGGAGCTGATCGCTTGTTACAGAGACCTTCTCAAATGTAGCCTCATTCCTAGCCTTCCAAAGAAGCCAGGCTGCAATACCAACGAGCTGGCCAGAATTAGGGTTTTTTAAGTTCTCTCAATAGCCAATCAGTAAGAGTACCTAAAAAGAAGGCAGTAATGCGATCAGGCGGAATGATGTCCGTCAAAAGTTTCCTAGCAAGTTGGCAATTGCGTAAGACATGAAGAGTATCCTCTGATCTATTTCTGCAATGGTGGCAAAGATCATCATCAGTGAGGTGTCTTCTTTTTCCGTTCACTGTTTGTAAGGAGTCGGTTATGAGCCACCAACCAAAGGAAGAATCGGACATGATTCGGGCCCTGCCAGTTCCAACCCGTCTTTCACGGTAAATCCTCGTTCCCTTTACTTGTCACCGCTAACACTTCATAAGCCGATTTGATCGAGAAGTGGCCTCTCGGATCTGGCCCCCATATAATGTTATCCTCACCACTTCCCTGTTTAGGTTGTTTCATCCCTACTACTTGAAGCACAATCTGAGGCGGCATGAAATTGTGCAAGAACAACCAATCCCAATCTCCATGCTCATCTGTGGCTTCGACTACGAGTCAGCCCTTTTCAACATCATCCAACTCTTTAGTTGTAACATCAGCCAGGACGAGCCCACTATCCAGCCAGGATTCGAACCAGAATGAGGTATAATTACTGATGTCACGTTGTAATGCGTGCAATCAAATAACTAATCTACCAAGGTAGACTAGATCGTATTCTACTCGAGGTCTCTTCTTCTTGTCTACTCAAATATGTTGGCAATTTATTCAGGTTAAAACACTTTGTGCGTGGTGTGAGTTCCATGACTTCTGATCTAAAGAACAAAAGAAAATAAAAGGCAGAAATATTGAAAGGTTGACTAACGAGAAGATAGACGAGCTTAGATTTCGAATCCCCCTTAGATCAATCACCAAGGCAACAGCAATCACAAGACCAACGGTTTTCAATTCTAATTCAATCGGTTTCTATACACCACCATAACTCCTGACCCTTAGGTTTAAGACCGGCGAACGTTCGCTCTATCCGTTCTAGCTACAAAGATTAATTAGCCGCCCGGGTACGGTCGCCTCTCGCAACGACTTAACTAACTGGTGCAATTACTAACGATTTATGAGTTACTCTTGAAGCGGATTAACCCTAACTGGTTCCTACGAAAGGCACACTCCAATGAATAGGTTAATTGGTTGAATTTATGTTTTAAAGAGAGGCGAGCGTTCGCTTCTATCCTCAACTTAACAAGAATCTAAACTAGGTGATCAAGGAAAACAGGTTTAAGTGCCAAAGCAGGGAACTGTCTAGCGACATCATCTGCCGACTAACCCTAACTTGCAAAACCCTAATCTAGGCGATCAACCAGAGAAGAAACATAAACAATGAAGAAAAAAATAACCATGCAAAGAGAAACTGATTGAACTTTGAATCTAATTACCGCCAATCCGTGACCTCTTTAAAGCCCTGGGTCACTTAGGGTTCATCTAATCTAAGCTCTACAAGTTCAGCTACTCATAACGATAACAGTAGAATCGAAGGCAACAAAGGAAATCATCATACAGAGGAAGAACAGATAAGAACTGAAAAACCTAATTCTGACGACTCCGGCAATGCTTCGATCTCCTGGATCTTCAACTTTAAGCTCCGAGCTCTCCGAGATGGAAGGATGGCGTCACGATCTCCACGGATCTTCGAACTCTCTAAACTCTATCTATCGACCCTAGAGTCGTGGCTAATCAGCCAAAATTCATGTATATTCAATCTGGCTTCAAAAAGTCTATATATAACCCTAGAAACCCTTTACAAGTTGGAAAAGGCTGAATTTTCCCGTCTGGGGAGCTTACATGCGGTGTAAGCTCACAGTGTATTTAGCTTACACGGCATGTAAGCTCCAAAACGCAGCGTTTTGAGCTAGGCAGCACTCCAACTTGTTTCGATCATTCCCGCTTCGTTTGAACTCCGATTTGGTCTCCGTTTGAAGCGCTGGACTCGTGAGAGAGTCCTCTATAATGTGCGCACATAAAAACTCACAAAATGGTAAAAAGGGTAAAAATAGCCAAGAAATATACAATGTATGCACTAGGAGCCGATAATCAGAAAGTTGGTTTTGACAAAGCTGGTTTCTTGGCAAAATAATTAATTATAATTAACCGACTACGATAACACCAATTCTAACAAAAAAGTCTTTAAACTCTAACCATTAAGTGGATGCGGAGGTAGGAAAAGTGACGTGGCTATCGACTCGACTTCATCCGCCTCTAGATCTGTACGTTACATGTTCTAGCTAGGACCGATTTAAACAAAAAGTTTTTTTTTCAAGTTTCAACTTCTTCCATTTAATTATTTACTGCATACTAGTGCTCGATACCAAACACTTCACTTAGGTGTTGGACCTGCCTAGCTCACAGTATTTGTGCCTTTGCTAGTGCTCAACTCGAACACTTCACTTAGGTGTCGGGCTTGCCTAGCATTATTTTCAGCACTTTAAAGAACTTAACATTGATTTGCACAACTTAATTACTTGATTTAACCATTTAGTCATTTGATCCTAGCTAGTTATAACTTTTTACACAAGATTTCGTATTGGATTTCCGTCTAATCTCAAGCCACAGTCACAGGTGAACAAATATGGAGTGAAAACATGGGAGAAGCTAGCATTTATCATCTTAGAACGGTGTTATCGAGCTTTGTGATTCACAAGCAAAACTGTTTAATTGATTCAAATTTCAACTACAAGAGTGATTCGTGATCTGTTCTGACCTAGACTCATTTAATATCAGTTCTGACACGTTGGTTACAGGTTCTAAGTGGAACTGTCTAGACATCATTGTTCAAAATTGAACTCAATTTAACATCACAAGTCAAGAATTGAGAAATTCTATGCTAGAGAAATTTCAAAATTGAACCATAGAATCACATAAAATCAAGCAAGATCATGCATAATCCTAGAATCCTACCCCACACTTAAACGGTTCTGTGTTCTCACATGACTAAACTAGAGTATAGAGATACGAAGAACCTGGAATGAGATGGTCGGTGTAGTGGTTGAACACGGAGAGTCCGAAGTAGAGCGAAGTAGCTACTCAAGTTCCTACAAAACAAAAACAACAAAAAGATCAAAAGGATACCGGGACAAGTGTCCCGGATCCACACAAAATAAAAGTCGAACAAAGAAGGTTTACGGGAATTTTTGAAAATATTTTGACTCTTTTTTTTTGAAATTCACGGCACCGCATTCCTAGAGAAATCTAGAATATCTAAGTTCAATCAGATCAACAAAAATCACACCGAAACAGTAGGCACGCAAAACGAGGTAGACTGGTATTAAACTCATCAAAATTCAACAATCATCATGTCAAAAGATTCAAAATTGAAAACCCAACAACTAACCTTTAAGACATGACTCAAAAAAATGGACGGAAAGCGACGAAGTTGGCCAAAATTGTGAAAAACTTGTTTTGGGGATAACTAGAGCTACAGAGCTCCGATTTGGACGATCAAGTATGCGTTGGAATCAGACCAAAAAAAGGAAACTGATTTTCAAAACAACACAAGTTTTCGGTGAAAACTTTTGAAGTTTTCGCCGAAAACATCTTCAAAAATAGGCAAAAAAATAAGAGGACGCCATTGTTTGATTTTTGGAATAGTTTTCGGCGAGAAATTGTAATTTTCGCAGAAAACCTATTTTAAAACCTTTTTTTTTTCAAAACCCAACAGAAACAAATCAAAATGAAAGAAAATTAAACTGACACTTTGGCTCCCCTGAACCTGATTCGAACGACGAAAAAAGACTGACTCAAAAATTCAAAAACGAACTCCAGCCGTGGGTTGCCTCCCACGAAGCGCTCTCTTTTAACGTCCTTGAGCCGGACGATACCTGTTAGGGACCCCAACTTAGGAGTTCCTTGAAGTCAATCGTCTTCTTCAAGGCCAGCGGTTGAGTGCCATGTAGCACTCCAGAAGGGTGATGCAGCGGTAGTGCTCCAGTAGATCACGGTTCTGGTTGGATGACTAGTTCTTCTCGAATTCTCCTACTCGAGGAGGAAAGAGGTAGTACGGCGCGGCATGGTGAATGAGCTCCATCTTCTCTACAGGTTGACTCGGCGGAAGTGTAGGTGAGGGTATCTCCTCAATCTCTATGTGCTCCTCTTCGGCTTCAACTTCAGGATGGATTGGCTTTATGTCTTCATCAACCACCACCGCCAAGGATTCTTCTAGCTCATAATAGTCATGGATAGGATCATCATCTTCTTCTTCGAACAGCTCTTGAGGGTCTTCTGTCATTAACTGCTTTGGTTGCTCGAGCTTGATGTCCGTCGCGAGATGAGCTTGTAGCATTGAAGAGATATTATCCAAGGCAGATTGGGTTCTCGACGAGCATTGTTGATGTTCATGAAGCATCTCTTGGTTATCTCTAGCGTCTCTTCGATGCTCTTGTTGGTGTATTTCTTGGTGACCTTGTAGCATTGAAAAGATATTATCAAAGAGGGAGTCAAATCTCGCCGTCTGTTGTTGTTGATGTAACATCTCTTGGTAATCTTCGATATATGGTGCTTCATTGATGTACCACTCTCGGTACTGGTCATCCCACCTGTAACCCTGCATCTCAAAACTCAAAAGCATTACCCAGGTAAATCATGGAAATATGGAGGAAAAATAAATCGTAAGGCAGAAAGGTAGAAGAATAATTTGCCAACTCTTCTTTCAAACAATTAGAAGATTCCCCGGCAACGGCGCCAATTTGATGAACGTTGTAATGCGTGCAGTCAAATAACTAATCTACCAAGGTAGACTAGATCGTATTCTACTCGAGGTCTCTTCTTCTTGTCTACTCAAATATGTTGGCAAATTACTCAGGTTTTAACAAGTTGTGCGTGGTGTGAGTTCCACGACTTCTAATCTAAAGAACAAAGGAAAATAAAAGGCAGAAATATTAAAAGGTTGACTAATGAGAAGATAGACGAGCTTAGATTTCGAATCCCCTTAGATCACCAAGGCAACGACAATCACAAGACCAACGATTTTTAATTCTAATTCAATCGGTTTCTATACACCACCATAACTCATGACCCTTAGGTTTAAGACCGACGAACGTTCGCTCTATCCGTTCTAGCTACCAAGATTAATTAGTCGCCCGGGTACGGTCGCCTCTCGCAATGACTTAACTAACTGGTGCAATTACTAACGATTTATGAGTTACTCTTGAAGCGGATTAACCCTAACTGGTTCCTACGAAAGGCACACTCCAATGAATAGGTTAATTGGTTGAATTGATGTTTTAAAGAGAGGCGAGCGTTCGCTTCTATCCTCAACTTAACAAGAATCTAAACTAGGTGATCAAGGAAAACAGGTTTAAGCGCCAAAGCAGGGAACTGTCTAGCGACTACGTCTAGCGACACCATCTGGTGACTAACTGATGTGATCATATTTAGTGCATTATAAGTCCTCGATTAGACTAGGGATCCCCCATGTTTGATCTCATTTTGCTATGATTTATAGGCCTTTATGGATGTTTTATGCAAAGTGCCCTTTTGTTGCCCGGTTGCCACTTTGAGGCCAATTATATGTCTATTGGAGTTGTTTTCTTTGCATTTTCAGGTCTTGGCATTGAAGTACTGGTGACAAGGAGCACGTAGGATCAAACGGGAGTTCAATCGGAGCTAGGACGGAGGAGATATGATCGTTGAAAAATCGAGAAAAATGCACTCTTTAACTGAAGAAGTTTTCGGCGAGAACTCTAAGTTCTCGACCGAAAACCGAATTACAGGAGACGGCCGTTCGATTTATGAAGACATTTTCGGCGAAAATATTGTATAAATTTCGCCAAAAATCTGTGAAGAAAAGCCAAACTGCTCAGTGTTTTTCAAAGACATTTTCGGCGAAAATGTTGTAGAATTTTCGCCGAAAATCCAGGCTATTTCCAGCGGTGCTATTTAAAGAGAGAGGGGTGGAACTTTTGGACAACAATTCATTAATTCAGATTTCAGCCTTCGACAAAAACACTCTCCTCTCAACTTTCCAATTACTTTCCTCCTCATCTCCAATCCACAACCCTAGAGCAAGGTGCAAATTAAAGTAGAGGAGCTTGGATTGAAGTCCACAACCTTGGAAGAGGAGCTTGCAAGAGGAGGATTGCCATGGTGTTCTTGGTGATCATCTTTCTTTCTCTTTCCTTCATTTTCTTGGCCATGTGTGGCTTATTTCTTAGGTTTCCTTGGATTGATAGATTAGTTGTGCTAGGATAGAGGTTGATTGTACAAATATGCCACGATTGATCTTGGATTGTAAGAGAATGGTCTCTAGACTTGTTGTTAATTCAATTGATGGCTATGGATTGATTGGTCTATTATTTGTGATGTAATGCACGAGAGTGCTTAGATTACATGGATTGTAGGTCTAGGGATTGAAGGGAGTGTGTTCTAAGAGATTAGATCATCTCAATTCAACCATAGTTGCATGATTTCTCACTTGTGCATTTTATCGAACACTTGGCGTGCATTAGGTTTTTCATTCAATTGAACTTTGATTAGTCTTTTGATGATTCTCTTAGTGTTAGGACATTGACATGAGAGTGTGGTGTCTAGCCTAGTGGTCATAGAGTCATAGGAGAGGGTTTTGCAGCTTGGCATTTCATCAAAAACCTTTAATGCATCCTTAGTCACTTAGCTTGAGAGCGAGAGCCTAGGTTGAGTGGTTCTAGGATAGGGATTTAGTGCGACGAGAGTGCATTGAGTCCATAGAAGGGATTTACGTGGTCATTCGATTGCATCATCGATCATGTTTGGCTTGTTTGTGCATTTGTTCCTCTTGAGCATGATGAACCTATCTTTCCAAGTGAACCTCCTTTACCTTTGATTTGCACTGTTTTGTTTTGCTTTCTTGCTTAGTTTCCTTTATGTTTTCATTTCCTTTTCAAACTAAAACCAATTTCAAAAGAATAGACCGTCCATGAACTGTGTGAGTATTAGCTTTGGAGAGAGCCCTCGTGGAATACGACCTTGATAGTTGTGAGTTAAATCTCACGCATCACTAACCCTAACTTGAAAAACCCTAATCTAGGCGATCAACCAGAGAAGAAACATAAACAATGAAGAACAAAACAACCATGCAAAGAGAAACTGATTGAGCTTTGAATCTAATTACCGCCAATCCGTGACCGCTTTAAAGCCCTGGGTCACTTAGGGTTCATCTAATCTAAGCTCTACAAGTTCAGCTACTCATAACGATAATAGTAGAATCAAAGGCAACAAAGGAAATCATCATACAGAGGAAGAACATATAAGAACTGGAAAACCTAATTCTGATGACTCCGGCGAAGCTTCGATCTCCTGGATCTTCAACTTTAAGCTCCGAGCTCTCCGAAATGGAAGGATGGCGTCACGATCTCTCCACGGATCTTCGAACTCTCTAAACTCTATCTATCGACCCTAGAGTCGTGGCTAATCAGCCAAAATTCGTGTATATTCAATCTGGCTTCAAAAAGTCTATATATAACCCTAGAAACCCTTTACAAGTTGGAAAAGGCTGAATTTTCCCGTCTGGGGAGTTTACATGGCGTGTAAGCTCACAGTGTATTTAGCTTACACGGCATGTAAGCTCCAAAACGCAGCGTTTTGAGCTAGGCAGCACTCCAACTTGTTTCGATCATTCCCGCTCCATTTGAACTCCGATTTGGTCTCCGTTTGAAGCGCTGGACTTGTGAGAGAGTCCTCTATAATGTGGTAACCTGGGGGCTCAACATAAAAGCTCACAAAAAGGGTAAAAATAGCCAATAAATAGACAATGTACGCACTAGGAGCCGATAATCACAAAGTTACGACAAATGCACCAAATACTCATCAAAATGGCATCAAAGGGTATGAAATGTTGCTTAAATGGGGCTGATAATCACGTCAAATCGAGTGTCATCAATTACCATAACAAATGCTCTTCTGGCAAGCCTTTCTCAGGTTCGGCCACACTCTTCAGATTCCACACCAGAGTGGTGAACCCCAATTTTTCCTTCGGATAGTAAGCTCCTCATTAATCTCCTTGAGACACTTCGAAGTTAAAACTCTAACCCACAACTGCTCCGGTGACTTCAGAATTTGCCATCCAAGCTTCATCAAGAATGCCTACAAATCCACCCTACGAAGTAAGCCTACAAATCACATCCCAAGATAATAAGTGAATTTTCTTTCCATCTTTAGACCCAACCCACACAAAGCTACAAATCTTAGAGTCAATAGACTTTAGGATAGAAGCAGGGAGGGTGAAGGTCTGCATTAGCAAGCGTGACCGCCTGGTAAGGGACAAGGTGTTACGCTTCCAACCATCAAGCTTCTGGGCGATTCGCTCAATAATATACTCATAAGTATTTTTAATGATACGACCATGAAGGACAGGAACTCCATGTATCGGCCAAGATCCTGAGTTTCCACAATACCTAGTAAACGACAGGTGTTATTGCGCATAGGGCCGGAGGTGTTCCTTCAAAAATACACACAAGATTTTTCTAGGCTCACCAATTGGCCTGAGGCGCGACAGAAGTTATCAAGACAATCAGAGATAATACGGCATTGGTCCGGGTTCACCTCCCCAAACAGAACAAGATCGTCTGCAAAGAAGAGGTGAGATAAACTCGGACCATCCTTAACAAGCCTAATGGGATGCTAAGAAGCTGATGACACTCGATTTGACGTGATTATCAGCCTCATTTAAGCAACATTTCCTTGCTTAAGACATGGTTTTTAGGGTAGAATAACGAATATTCAATCAATTGTCCTATCTCTACCATTTGTGTTACCTTGGCCCGTTTCGGGTCTATTTGATGGTTTTGTAGTGTTTCTATGTTAGCACAGGTTTTTGCCGTCAAATAAGTAGCCAAGGACTTGTCTAAGGCGTTGGAACATCGAGGAATCACACCGGAATCGATCCAAGGAGCCAACCAAATCAAACCAAATCCTGCCCCGTTTTACAAAGGAATTTTCGGCGAAAACACTTAGGGTTTCGGCGAAAATACATGAACAAATCCACTAGAGCTCAACCAAAGAAGTTTTTGGCAAAAATATGATGTTTTCGCCGAAAACCATCAGTCCGAAAAACATAGGAGAATTCATCCGGCGGACAACCCATTTTGTAAAGGAATTTTCGGCGAAAATTCCTTCATATTTTCGCCGAAAATCTCAGTTAAAATCCGGCGGTATTAGGGTTAAGTATAAATACTTAACCGGTGGCCCAAATCAAATATACTTTTTCATAATCATAATTTCCAACTAATACCAAATACTTCAAGGATTCTCAAGAGTTCTGAAGGAGAGTTTAGAGTTCGAAGAGCCGGAAAGAGATAGTGACGCCATCCCTTCCATCTCGAAGACTCCAATGCTAGCGTTAAAGAGAACCTGAGTTGGGATGTCTCCTAATATCGTCCAGGTATCGTCCAGCTGAAGGACGTTAATCTAGAGCGCTTCGTGGGAGGCAACCCACGGCTGGAGTCAGTTTTTCATTTGTGTCAGATTTTAGAGTTGGTTCGGGAGAGCCAAAAGTGTCAGTTTGTTTGATTTCTTATTTTTCGTGTGTAGTCTGTGTGTCGTAGTGTCAATTGCAAGTTGTTTGAGGTTTTTCCGATTTTTGTGGATTTAACTGTGATTTTCTGAAGTTTGCCGGGATTGCGAAAATATTTTCAATCGTGCAGTTCAAAATTTTTGGCGAAAATATACCCTGTTTTCGGCGAAAATTCCCTTTGAAATCCCACTGTGTTTCCAGACGATTTTTGTTAACATTTTTGGTGAAATCTATTTAAACTTTTCGGCGAAAATCCTTTTGAAACACCGGCAGTACTTTTTAACTAACATTTTCGGCGAAAACTTGCACCTATACACCGAAAAGTTGTGTGAAAATCAACCAATTTTTCGTTTTAAAATCCAGTCACTTCTTCCCTCTCTCCTCACTTCATTTTCAAAAAATTGCAAAACCCTCCCCTAGTTTATAACAAAACCGCCGCCACCATTTCGCCGCCGCACGTCTCCCCTTCCATTTCCGATCAACCCAAGTCCTAGAACAGTCGAATCGGAGCTCTAGAGCTCCCGTTCAGCCAAACCCTAAATTTTTCGGTTTTTCTTCGATTTCTCTTTCTCCGTTCATTTTCAGCACCCATGGCTTCAAGGTAAGTTGTAGAAGTTTTCATTATGAATCTTTTGACATATTGAATGCTGAATTTCGTCGGGGTTGACTTTCGGTTGACTTTTTGGTTTACCTCGATTTGCGTACCGACTGATTTCGTGTGAACTAGGTTAGCTGAACTCGTTGGACTGTTCTAGCATGATTAGGGAGTATTGTGCTTAATTTTTATATCGTTTGATCATGTGTTGCTTTGCATACGACCTATTCTTTGTGGTGTTGACTTTTGAGAAATGTCGGTTTGACCATGAACTGTGTATGATCAGTTGGCTGCCTTATGTGCTCATGCACGTTCATCTTATTGTGCTTGCCATCTGAGATCATATGCCGCCAGTTCTCGCTTTGTGATAGTCTTGCCATGATTAGGGTTCAATGTTCGATTATGTTGACTTTTTGAATGTCATTTTGACTTCTGAACTCTAATTTTGATAATTCCATTCTGGCTGTGTCCTAAGCATGTATTTTAATTGTTTGGGATTACCGGTTAATCTACTTTGCTTACCCCCACTAGGTTTTCCTCATTTCTTTGTGAAATTGAGTTTTTCGACTAAGTGTGGGGTAGGGTTTTAGTTTGACTAATCTGGTTTGTTTTCTTGTTTAGGAACGTAACTCATGAGCGTAGGACCAAGCAGAGACTTGACGCTGCCTCCAGCTCCCGAGCTCCCGCTCCAGTCACACCTGCCATCCATGGCCCTCCCCCATCTTTCCCTGGCCGTGTTGGGTACCACCACACCGTTGCTCGCCTGCCCCCGTACTACTTCGAGTGCTACCAGAGGCTCGAGCTGTTCGCCACCTTTCCATGGAGTCGCTCTTCGACCATGATGAGGACTGGCATCAGAACGTACTCGATGCACTGACGCATGCTGGCTTGCTGGAGCTGACCACACTAGCCGCCGACTTCCCAGAAGTCGCACTGCAGGAGTTTTTGGGCGACGTTCGATCTAGACGAGCACAAGAGGAGGCAGGGCAAAAAGGTCGTTTCCTTCTATCTGGGCGGGGTGCACATGACACTCACCTATGATGAGTTTGCAGCTCATCTAGGCATTCCCCACGAGCACTACAATGGTCATTACCTCGGCTGGGAGAACGACGATGACGACGGAGAGGAGTACCATACACTCTAGAGCCACATGACTAGAGTGCCCGACGATCATCTCACGAAGCATAATTCAGTTAAGTCTCTCTCTCACCCTCTCTATAAATTCATTCACATGGTTTGGCGTCGTCCTCTTTTGTATGCTCCAGAGAAGGACCGCCACCATATCAGCCGAGAGGAGCTTCTTCTTCATCGCGCCATCAGGGAGGGCTACCCTCTTCACCCCGGATGGGTGCTTGCCCGACTACGTACTCCGCAAGAAGACTCAGAGGTCAAAGCCACCTCGCTCACTCCTGGGAGGCAACTTTGTAGGCCGACTCATCATCTCCTTCGGCCTCAGCCACGAATATGGCCCGAACATCCCACGCCGCAGAGTACGCACCGTTGGAGGCGATTTGGCGGTCGAGTACAACCTCGAGCTGGACCTCAGCCCCCAGGTAGCAGCAGATCCTCCTCCCTAGGACGAGGATGAGTCGGAGGAAGAAGATGATTCTGAGGAGTCACAGCCTCAGTACAAGCCAGAATTTCATGATCATACACCCTCGCCACACCATCAGGCAGGGTATGCACACCAGTCACCGACGCTCATTCTAGATCCATATCAGGCGCCTCACCCGCAGCACCACCCGCACCCCGCGGATGTTGGAGAGCTGTATGAGCGACTGCAGGAGTGGCGCATCACCGACAACGCCACTCAAGAGGTGAGATGGACTATTATGCAGCAACATATGCAATGCTCCAACGAGCGGTATGAGGCACAACTGGCGTGGCAACGTCAGCTCGGCGACTTCCTCCACTTTCCACCTCCCGACGCGCCTGATGAGCAGTGATCGGGTTGTATCCTCTTTCTTGTCCCTTCTTTTTATTTATTCTTTTCGGATTTCGATCCAACTTTTTACTGTGTGGATCCGGGACACTTGTCCCAGTTTCCTTTTTATGTTTCATTTGTTTTTGTTTTGTAGGCAGTCGGGAGATTCCCTTTGCTTCGCTTTGGTAGATTCCCTCCGCTCCGAGGATCTGTGCTCATCCCCTACGCCAACCATCTCGGTCCAGGTTCTTCTACTTCACTCTGAACTCTAGATTTAGTCCTGTGAGGACACAGTATTATTTAAGTGTGGGGTAGGATGCTAGAGAACCTTGCATGAACTTGATTGCCCTTGACTGTGTTCTTGTGTGCCTCGTGATTCCTTTCCAGTCTCTCTAGCATTAGAATGGCTCAGTTCTTGATTTTTGATGTTAAGTTGTTGTTCAAACTTTCATAATGATGCTTAGACTGCTTAACCTAGAACTTGAGAACCAACTTGTATACTTTGATGCTAAATTGCCTGGTCAGAACATAATTTTTAAAATCACACTTGTAGTTTGTAGCCTTGATTGCATGAAAATGACCGAATCCGAGTAGCAAACCAACTGTGAGCTTTTGATCCATTGCACGTAACTTGCAATTTCAATTCTTTCTGAGTGATTTTTTGTTTGCTTGAATGAGTTAGAATTTGCATGAGACCTACTCGAAACCACACGATGACACGAGTTCTAGAATGATAGGGGCACCTAGATTCAGCTATTAAGCTAGATAGCCTACCCAACGATAAAATCCATTAGGTTTAAACCCTTGAGCTTGGCTTGTTCTTTCGGTTCGATAATACATTACAGCCATTTCCCATTCTTTCATTCCCCGTTGATCCCCTGTGGTTGTAGTTCTAGATTGACCTACCGGAAGTCGGTTTGTGGTAACCTGCCTATAGCCATTAAACAGGTGGTCTTAGCAATTATGTCCAAACGTGTAAACCCCTCTAGCAACTAAAAGAAAAATTGGCACAAAAGAAACAAAAGAAAAAATAGAAAAAGAAGAAAAAAAACAAGTTTCGAAAAAAAAGAAGTTAAAAGAAAAATTAGAAAAGCAAAAAAAGTTTTAAGTTCAATAAACGTTCTTCTCTCTACATATGGAAGAACGAAGTCAAAAGAAAAGTCAGAAAATAAATAATATGTTAAAAGAAAATAAAAAAGTGCTAGGTTGCTTGAGGGTATCTTAGGACGAGCGTTCACTATTCCACTCGTGTTTGGTTAGACGGTAGGAAGCCATAGGCTAGATTCGAGGGAAGTTAGTCGAAAGCTACACCGCACCAAGCCATCATCATACATCCCCATCATCCATCTCATCATAAACCCTTGTAGTGTAGAATTCGTTACAGTCCTAGCAGGGAAGTCCTTCTTGACTGGTTACTTGTGTTGTCACAGTGGTGGAGATGTGGTCGAAATGCAAACTTATGACAAAATTCAGTAACAGAAAATGATTGAGAGCAGAAACACGTCCTTAAACACAGAGAGTGAGAGCTCCCAATTTACTAAATATTTCCTGTGTGAGGAGTCTGGTCGGTCAGGTCAAATTCGTGCATAATTGGTTACGATTACTTGTCGTGTGCAGTTTATTAGTGAGACCAGGTTGTTTGGTTGATCTGTTTGCATGTTAGGTTTCTTGTTCTAGGATCTATCTGTCTAATAATTCATTGTGTTTGATTGAGCTCCAATTTAATCAATCTTATCATTTGTGAACATGAGCGTTTCTATTCAGTTTGCTTGAGGACAAGCAAAAGCTTAAGTGTGGGGTATTTTGATGACACTCGATTTGACGTGATTATTAGCCTCATTTAAGCGACATTTCCTTGCTTAAGACATGGTTTTTAGGGTAGAATAACGAATATTCAATCAATTGCCCTATCTCGTGCCATTTGTGTTACCTTGGCCCGTTTCGGGTCTATTTATTGGTTTTCTAGTGTTTCTATGTTAGCACAGGTTTTTGCCGTCAAATAAGTAGCCAAGGACGTGTCTAAGGCGCTTGGAACATCGAGGAATCGCACCAGAATCGATCTAATGAGCCAACCAAATCAAACCAAATCCTGCCCCATTTTACAAAGGAATTTTCGGTGAAAACACCTAGGGTTTTCGACGAAAATACATGAACAAATCCACTGGAGCTCAACCAAAGAAGTTTTTGCAAAAATATGAAGTTTTCGCCGAAAACCATCGGTCCGAAAAACACAGGAGAATTCATCCGGCGGACAACACAAGAGAATTCATCCGGCGACCCAAATCAAATATACTTTTTCATAATCATAATTTCCAACTAATACCAAATACTTCAAGGACTCTCAAGAGTTCTAAAGGAGAGTTTAGAGTTCGAAGAGCCAGAAAGAGATAGTGACGCCATCCCTTCCATGTCGAAGCACGAAGCTAGGATTGCAGTCTTAATTAGGTTTTTCAGATACTTTTCTGTTCTTCCTTTGTATGATGAACTCTACCTTTGTCTTTGATTCTTTTGCGATGAACATGAGTAGCTAAACTCTTAGAGCTTAGACTAGATGAACCCTAAGTGACCCAGGGCTTTAAAGCGGTCACAGATCGGCGGTGATTAGATTCAAAGTTCAATCAGTTTCTCTTTCATGTTTGATTTGTTCTTCATTGTTCATGTTTCTTGTCTGGATTGATCACCTAGATTAGATTCTTGTTAAGCTAAGGATAGAAGCGAACGCTCGCCTTACTTTAAAACATCAAATTGAACAATTAACCTTATAATTGGAGTGTGCCTTTCGTAGGAACCGGTTAGGGTTAATCCACTGCTAGAGTAACTCATAAATCGTTAGTAATTCCACCAGTTAGTTAAGTCATTGCGAGAGGCGACCGTACCCGGGCGGCTAATTAATCTTGGTAGCTAGAACGGATAGAGCGAACGTTAGCTGATGATTTTAATCATGTTGTCCGAGAGGTTTGCTCAACGGAGCGTATCTTCAACGAAGCCTCATTCCAAGTGTTCAAAAACCTTAGCCAGGTCCAGCTTGATGGTCATCCAACCCTTCTTCCCCGTGCGGCAACTCATGGCATGAATAACCTTTTGAAGGATGATAATATTGTCAGAAATGTGGAGTCAAGGAACAAAGCTCATCTGCTCCACCACCAACTTAGCCATGTTTCCTCGAAGTCGGTCTGCGATGCATTTGACCAAGATTTTGTAAGTAACATTGCGTAGGCTGATGGGGGTGAAAGTGAGACATCGTTTCCGGTTTATTCAGCTTGGGGATGAGGACAATAATTGTCTGATTCACTCTTCCAATGAACTCTAGGCAGCTAAAAAAAAACAGAAAGTCAGAAACATTGTAACCCATAGTGGACCAGCACTTTTGAAAGAAAATGGGGTGAAAGTCATCCTTCCCTGGCGCTTTAAGGCTGTCCATTGTTTTAATTGCTACAAAAATCTCCAATTTCTCAAGGTTCCGTCTGAGATGAAAGCCTTCTGAGGTCGAGAGTTGGTTGGCAAACCCGACATCGGTAGAAGAAAGAGAAGAAGGCTGGCCGGCTGAGAAAAGAGAGGAGAAGTGGTCAATGGCCATAGTCACCAATTGATCTTTGTCGTAAACCCAATTTCCGTTCAGATCTTTGAGCCCTTAATGATGTTTCCATTGCATCGTCGAAGGTCAAGATATGGAAAAATAGGGTGTTACGGTCTCCTTCAAGATTCCATTTAACCATAAATTTCTGGAGCCAAAGGACTTCTTCTTGCCAGAACCTCTTCCCGAGCTCCATTTTGATCATTTTCTCTTCCTCTGGCAGCTTCTGATTGCGCCTGGTACCATTAGATTGTTATGTTATTAACTAATTGCTACGTCAATTTGCTATTTGAAATTGCTATGTGAAATTCCTGATGTGAACCACGACCGACTATGCTCCATGACCTTAACCACCGCAAGTTGATGCTCCTAGCAACGAGAGAACCTATGGAAACCGGGATGGAATCAGACTTTGACCCCCTAGCTTCAGGTGAGCTAGGAACCAGAAGTATCAAGTTGAAGGCGCCACTTCAACGATAAGCCAATCTAGACGACAGTCAATTCCATGAAAGTCGAAAAGAGAATTGCATATAACGCAAGAAGAAACCGAAGTTTAAGAGTTTATTGATTCAAAGGTGTCTTACAATGAGGTGTATAGGCCTCTATTTATAGGTGGAGGAGTAGGGAACAAGCTCTCCTATTCCTCCTAAATAGCTACTTCCTAAACTAATAAAGAAATAATAAAAAGAGTCCTAATTAGAATAGTAAAGAGGAATTAAACTAATCCTAATCTACCCTAAAAAGGAAGTAAAATTCGTACAAGGGAAAGTCTTCTTCCTAAACAAGATCTCTAAATTTGGGAGCCAAGTTTCCCCAAAAAACAGCTGAAACGGGTTCTGGAAATATTAGCCAAATAAATACCAAATAAATTCATAAAATTAAGCCCTTTTGCAGATCACTAGTAGACTGCATGGGCTACAAATTATGTCTCCAGGTATCCCATATTTGTCAATCTTTGTTGGGCTACGAATCTGTCCAAAAATCAGGATTTGGCCTTTTATTAATTTCGTTTTAGCCTGCTCGTAGCTGCTTGGCCATGGGCTGGCCTCTTGGCTCTTCTCCATGGCTGGATTCTCGTCCTTTCTCTCTTCTTGGATCAGGCTCAGGTGGTGGCCTGATCGTAGCTCCTAGCATGGGCTTCCTCGGATCAGCATCCGTGTGTTGCTCCTTGATTCTCCGGCCATGCATCACTAGGACTTGGTTTAGTTCCATCTCCTCCAATTCTTCTCCAAATTCAGCACCATTTGTTGGAGAGTCATCCTGGGGCCATATGGATTCTAGTGCCTTTGGAAAATCACAAAAGGCACGGACCAATTGTTGGCTAGGCCCATATCGCTCCAGCGTAGTGCCCGGATGCGTGCCTTGTGCATCTGGCAGGCTTAGCTTGTGCATTTGACTTTTGTCTTCGTCAGGCTTTCAAGGATGCCTCTTGAGTTTGTTTAACTGCTATCTGGGCTCTAGAGCTCGTGGGAGTCGGTTTGGGGCCTAGACTTCGTGCTAGGCTCGGTTCGGGGCCCAGGTCGAGGCTCGGTGTCAGCATCAGCTCCTGGCGGGTCATTAGTCTGACTTTGGCTTGAGTAGGAGCTGGCATTGGTGCCTGGTTGAGGATCAGCATCCTCCCAGGTGTGTCTTCTAGCTCCGGGGCTTAGGCTCTTCTAGGCTCCGGGGGTGGTGCTGGTGTAGGCCTGGGGTCGGTGTACTCTCGGCTCGACATCTGTGCTAGGGCTGGATCGGCATCAGCTGTGTCCAAGTCGAGCTTGCTGGCCAGGATCACATCAATTCCTATGTTAAATTGCTATGTTATTAATCTTGCAATTAAATTGTTATGTTATTAATCTTGCAATTAAAATGATATGTTATTAAATTGTTATGTTATTAAATTGCTACGTTCTTAATCTTGCAATTAAAGTGCTATTGTATGAATTAGATTTCTATGCAATTAAATTGCTATGTTATTAACTAATTGTTACTTTACTACATGTCAACATAATTGTAATTATATTGCATGTCACATTGTAACCTAATATAACCTTTAATGTAGATATCTAATAGATAGTCCAAAATAGCTAGATAGGTAATTGATAGATATTATGATTTAAACTCAAATTAATTCTATCACCTACACTAAAATCAGGCATCTTTTAATGGATAAGTCTTGGATAACCAAACATCGGTTGTCATAGGAGTATATGGATGGTTTAGAAACCTTTTTGAATTTCGCTTTCGCAAATGATCATGATGGAGATCAAATAGTCTGTCCATGTCCAAAATGTGGATTGAAGAAATGGCTATATAAGGATGATGTGTACGAGCACTTGCTTCATAAGCCATTTTCCATAACCTACACTGTTTGGTATCGACATGGAGAGAGCCTCATTGCTGAATCTTCTCAGAGTGCAAATGCAGTAGTGCAGAACTAGGATCATACAAGATCAATTCGAGATTTGGTTAATACGCTTTTGGTGTTATTCCAGAGGAGGTCACTATTGCTATACAAGCTTCTGAAGATATTCTTAGTGGCAATGAAGTAGAAAATGTTGTAGAAGATTATATGATTTATCGACTTGAAGATCCCATGATTGCAGATGATGACATGAGCTACCCGAATGACACAGAGGAGCTGGATGAGACCAATGTGAACTTTAGGGATTTAATGAAAGATGGAGAAGCACCCTTATATGAAGGATGTACAAAATTCTCAAAATTATCTTTCATCTTGAGGCTTTATCATATCAAGGGAATGCACAGAATCAGCGATAAAGCAATTTCGTTGATCATTGAGTTGTTGCATGATGCGTTTGAGTTTGCCAACATACCGAAGTTGGGATATGGTGCAAAGAAAATGATCTCAAAATTTGGATTGGGGTACACGAATATTGATGCATGTGAGAATGACTGTATGCTGTTTTGGGGGAATGGCATAGAAGAGATTGCCTGCAAGATTTGCAAGTAGTCTAGCTACAAAGATGGTGGGCCTGAGGATGTAATTGTAGAACGTAAAAAAAAATGAAAAGCGGTGAAAACATATCGTTACTTTCCCTTGATTCCGAGGTTAAGAAGGTTATTTATGTGTCATACAATAGCTAAGAGTATGGTGTGGCATTCTACAGAAAAAAGTAGTGACGGAATGGCAAGACATCCACGAGATGGAGAAGCGTGGGTAGACTTTGACAATAGATACCCTGAGTGTGCATCTGATCCTAGAAATATCCGGCTTGGTCTTGCTACTGATGGCTTCAATCCGATTGGGAATATGAGTCTTAGTCATAGTACGTGGCCTATTATTCTTATGCCATATAACACGCCTTCCTGGGAATGCATGAAATCAACAAGTATGATTTTTTCAAGTATTATCCCTGGAAAGAAAGCTCCTGGCAATGATATTGATATCTACCTACAACCTTTAATCAATGAGCTCAAAATTTTGTGGGAAGGTGTAGAAGCATACGATGCAGCCAAAAAGGAGGTATTTCAATTGAGAGCTTCCCTAATATGGACTATCAGTGGTTTCCCCGGACTGTCCGTATTATCTGGTTGGAACACTTATACAAGGCAAGCTTGTCCAACTTGTAAGTTCGACCAGGAACCGTTACGGTTGGGAGGCAGTTTGAAAAACTATTTCATAGGAAGTCGACGTTTCTTGCCTATAGATCATCTTTTCCGAAAACCAAAAACTAAATCACTGGTGATGTCGATTTTAGAGAGCCAACCAAACTATTATCTGGCTCTAAAATACTCAATCAGGTGGAGAACATCAATGTCACTTTTGGGAAGACGAGTGAGAGTGATAAGGGTGCACCGTCAAAGAAGAAGTCCAGAAGTGATGGAGGGAATAAAAGGCAGATACATCAATGGAAAAAGAAAAGTTGTTTCTTTCAATTACCTTATTGGGAGTTCAATAAATTGCGACACAATCTTGATGTTATGCACATAGAGAAGAATGTGTGTGACAATATTCTTTACACTTTGATAAATGACAAAGATCGAAATAAGGATCATCTAAAAGCAAGGATGGATTTGAAAATGATAAAAATTAGAAGAGAGTTATGGCCAAGACTAGATGGAAGAACTTGTCCAACAGTGATATACAAAATGGGTAAACGAGAAATTCAAACAATGCTCGAGACCTTGAAAGATATTTCCGTACCAGGCGGATACTCGAGCAACATATCACGGTGCGTTGATGTGGAACACCAGAAGATATTGGGTTTGAAAACTCATGATTTTCATATCTTAATGCATGAGCTATTACCTTTGTCCATTCGGAATGTATTGTCATCGCAAGTCTCTTCAGTATTGGTCGAATTTTATTCTTACATGAAGCAATAATGCTCAAAAGTGGTCCATGTTGAGGGTTTGGATACGCTACAACTACAAATTGATGTAGCTCTGTGTCGTTTGGAAATGATATTTCCACCATCATTCTTTATAGTGATGGTTCATCTAGTGGTTCATTTAGTCGAGTAAGTGAGACTTGGGGACCAGTCTATTATCGTTGGATGTACCCTATAGAAAGGTACAACTACAAACTATTGTTTTCTTTTGTATTATACTGTCAATTCCAATAACCTATTAGTACTGAACTTGATTCTCTTAATCATATTTCTTAGAAAGTTAAAATCTTTTATACAAAATCAGTCACAACCAGAAGGTTCAATTGCTGAACGATGGATTTCTGAAGAAATCACGAATTTCACATCCCTATAATATGATGTTGGAGTTGAGACTAGATTCAACTGTGGATCTCGACTCCATGATCAAGTATTAGAAGATGAATCACGTGATCTGTCCATTCTTCCATCCATTAGACACCATGTTGGTAGTATAAATTACTTCCGATTGACAGATACAAAGTTGTTATAAGCGCACCGACATGTCCTTATGGGGTCCCAACTAGTCAGTCCCTTTCTCATGTAAGTACAATTCTTATTTGGACTTGTGACATGGTTAGTAATTCTACATGTTTAACATATGTGAATTTCAATAAAAAACATTCATGGTGAATTAGGGAGTTCCAAACTATTACAACATGACGACTTCGAGGAAAATCAGCAGCTGAAATTGAGAAAGCTGTTCATAGAGACTTGTACAATAGTTTCGCAGTCAGGTACGTGCTTTACTATGTAATTCGGCTGTGATTTGGTCGTAATGAAAATCTGAAATATAATAATCTTGTCAAACACTATTATTTTTGTCAATTGAACAGATACTTGACGATGACCTAGTAGTCCATTCCAAGGATCTAAGAGTGTTAGCTCGCGGTCCTCAACGACAATCAAAAAGATATGTTGCTTATGATGTTAACGGTTATCGGTTTCGCATAGTTGCTCGTGACAACCCCCTCAAAACTCAGAATAGTGGGGTATTCGGCAAATATGAAACTCATATTTATGCTAGTTCAGTGGACAATCGACCTCAAACAAGTGAACTCGCGTATTATGGCAAGTTAGAAGACATAATTGAGTTGAATTACTATGGAGAATTCTTCGTGGTGTTATTCAAGTGTAAAAGGACTAATATGCACAATCCTAGACATGTGAAGAAAGATGGATTGGGGTTCACCTCGATTAATTTCTCACATTTGCTATATACTGGAACTCGTTTAGACGATGAACCATATATTGAAGCAAAAGATGCTCGAATGGTCTAATATGTCCAAGATAAAGTGGACAAAGGATGGTGCATTCCCGTACATATCAAACCCAGAGATGTCTATGACATGGGTAATGAGGAAGGAAGCAATGTACATTAGTATGAGATGTTTGGAAATCAAGAGTTGCCGGCTTTTGATAATTCCATATCTACCCCTAGTTAGGCCCGAAATAATTGCAGAGTTCGATTAGGGTTTGGAAAAATATATTCATTTCACTTAGTTTACTAAAAGTCAATCTATTTGGTACATTTTACACATCTAATCCAATTAACTATTTGTCTGTTATACAGACATGTCTCCTTCAGGAAAGCCTGAGGTGGAGCTCATCGATGGGCGAGGAGTGAAGACTACGACCTACGTTCCTAGTAATCAGATGATGAGTCTTCCCCATGGGAAGAAGGTTGTCATTCCTTGGGGGTGTTACAGGACGCTTAGGTATTGGTCCAACTAAAATCATCGGATAATTCAATGGTCAGCTCGCTAGAGACACCAACCTTCTCCCGATCATATACGTCGGGTGGCCGAATGTGTCTAATGGTGAGAAGGAAGCAGTGATCGCCGTTGTTTAGGTATGTATAATAAACACTACTACTTTCAAACAACCTAAGTTATATAAATACTACTGTTTATAAAATTCATTGTTGCAGAAAAGTATTGCCATTGAACCTGGGGGCATCTGATAGAGCTCTTTCCTATATCATGAGTGATATAGGAAAGAAGTGGAGGGATTACAAAATGAAACTGTGGGCCAATCAAGTGATAACACCGTACAAAAAGTTTTTAGCGGCTGAAGCGTTTGTGGTGCCGCCGAGAGCCTGGGCACTAGAGAGGAGACCTCCACATGTTCCTGCGCCTATGTGGATGCAGTATGTGGACTTGAGGATGAGCAAAAATATGGTGGTATGTAACGAAATATATGAATGCTTTTCATTGAAGTAAATATAGGGGAAATTCAGCTGTGTTTCTTGGAAACTATGTATTCTGAGATATCCTTGTTTGTTTACTGTCTAATGGAGCTGGAGTTTTGTATTTCAGATATCCAGAGTTTCTTATTGTCTCCAGAATGTGTATTCTGACAATTTCTACTTTTATCATAAATTTTGACTTCCGCCAAATAGAATAATGGGACCCACTGTCTTCCCCTCCTATTTTCTTTACCAAATATACATACCAAACAATGTAATTTAACATCCTCCAACTTTTAACAAACACTGTTCCACCATTCTCCTTTTTCATATTTCCCCTAATTCTTAATCCCCTATACCAAACAACCCCTTAATTTCTAGGAGCTGTCTCGGCTTAACTCTTTGAGGAGGGCAGAATACAAATCACCCCACACTGGAGGGTCAAAGAAGTTGAGAGTGAGAGGATCAGAATTGGTAAGAGTTCATCCTAAAATCACCTTGTTTAGTTAAATTATTTGAAAAGAAATTAATATTGTTTAGTCTATGCACATGTAGGAAGCAGAAACGGGAAAGAGACCCACAAGAGGTGAGTTGTATGCCATCACTCACAAGAAGAAGGATGGCACATACACCAATCCTAATGTTGTAAGTGACATTTCATGCTTTTTTTTCAACTTTGTCATTACATTATTCAGAGTTTGGTTTCGAAAATGTGATCGTTCGCCAATGTGCAGCCTAAGATTCTTGAGTTGTTGAAGGACACTACCATCTTGACTTGGGTAAGTTCTAAGGATGCATTGGGGAAAGTCTACCCCATTGAGCATAGTGGTCGAGTTCAAGGATTGAGATTTGGTGCAACACCCACTCTGGTACATATAGTATGTTATGATATTGGTCAAATATAAATTTATATAACACAAACATTTCTAATATTTTGTTGTCTCTTTTTTGTAGGTCAACTTGAGTAAGAAGAGGGGTGCAGCTAGCCAGAGTAGCAGCCCATCAGATACTGCCATGCATGACTTCGGACATTGTCCTGTACAAGGAGAAGTATCAGAGTTACGGGATGAGGTTCGAGTTCTAAAGAAGCAGATTGCACTTCTGGCATCAGGAGCTTCAGGATCCTCTGCTCAGGATAAAGGGAAGGGGAAAGCCACCATTCAGGAGGAAGAGGAGGAGAGTGAGAGGGAGGGTGATGATGAGGAGGATGTGTGATTCTCTATGAACATTTATGCTACTATATTACACGTAGACATATGTAGTTTATAATATTATTAGAATTATATAGTATGTTATGACTATTATATGTTATGACTATTATTTATCCATGTCATTGGTTAGTAGTGTGTGTATTGTGCGGTATAATTTGTATTGAATTCCATGAATGAATTTGCAGTTTGCAGGTTGGCACTAGAAGAGTATGAGATAAGGATCTGAAGTGGCCAAACAATTTTGACATGTGATACATGTTTAACGTCAGTCGATAGTATCTAGCGTCGGTCAGAACCGATACCAAAACGACCTGTAATTGGCCTCGGTTTTGGGATTTAGCGTCGGTCAGCAACTGATGCTAAAAAGTCAGCAGTCAACGCGCTCGTTTGGTCAATTGTTGACCGATTTGGCGTCGGTTGTGTAGCTTAGCGCCGCTTGTGAAACTGACGTTAAATCTGGTTTGGTTTCCAACAAAACTGGTCCGGTTAAGGGTTTAGCATCACTTGACAGACTGATTTAGCGGCGGTTAATTTTTGACCGACGCTAAAATTTAGCGTCAGAAGAATTGGCGTCGCTTTTTTGAGCGATGCTAAAACTTTTAGCGTCGGTCAGTAACCGACACTAAACTGTATCTTTGACCGACGCTAAACTGGCAAATTTTTTTTCCGTGGAAGGCGAAAGTAAAGCTCACATTGACAATCGATATGGCCCATTCAAACGCAAATAAAGCAAAAATTCGGGAGCTTCTTATAACGATATTTAGCCATAGGTATTCCCCCCTTCGCTTGCTGAAAGTTCTTCTCACATTTCATCGAGTCCCTCACACAAACCCTAAGATATTTTCCACCCGACTTTGCAAAGCTTTGCCCGTCGAACATGACATAAGCTCTGATGAAGGAACCAAAAGGCCTAGCTACTATATCCGTAAAAAATCCATAGTGAAGATTATATTCCTGGACCCAGGAATCCGCATAATGGAGCTAGACTTGCCTAGGCAATTCTCCTCTCTTAAGCTCATGGAGACACAGTAGCTGGTAATCAAACGTCCAAGGACCGTTCATCAAGACCCAACACATGTCTTTTAATAAAAAAAAGAAAAAGGATTAGTTTCTCTCCGAGTTTTTGAACATGTACACCTCATCCCGGATGGCAGATGCTAGCCATGCGATTCTTGAATACGTTGAAATTATATCGTTTGTTGGTGAGCAGCGATCCAACCAAGCAATATTCATAACCCCATCCTCCTTTTTAGGGAACAACAACGGTTCGTCTTCAATGGCCAACACACAAAGTGCGTTCATCTCAACATCCATGGTTCTCTGTGCGTTATTTGACATCGATCTTGACAATAGGGCAACAGAGAAAGCGACTAAAACACGAACAACCTTAACACCATGCCAACAACTCAACTTATGCAAATATGAACCTCAACCCTTGCCCTAGAATCCCATGTCACCATAACGACAAAGTCTCTAGATAGGGTTGGCATTCGGGTGGGTCGGCCCAGTTATCTAGCGGACCATTAATTGCCCAAAATATTGGCCGGTACTTTTTCTCGCCCGCTACCGCCCCGTCAGGCTAGTTTTCGCTGTCGTGACCATCACTGGCGGGCAGGCCGGATCCAGTAGAAGTCCAAGGCAGTGGCCCAATTCCGACTGCAGGCCCACTTCAAACTAATTTAATGGGTTGTTTGCTTACGGGTTTAGTGGCCCAAAATTGTTTGTAATTTCAATAATCCAACTAACACTTAATTTGGATGTGTTAATTTAGTTCTTAGTGTCACAATTAGTATAAATTAATTCTGAAAACTAAGTTGAACTAACCAAATAATTAATTCAAAAAACTAAAAATATGAAATTCCAAAACATTAACACAAGCACTTATGTTTAATAATAACTAATTAACATCCGAAATTGCGAGTACTAAGAGTTCGAAGCAAATAAATTTAAAACATAACGATGTGATGATGTTCCAAATCGTCAAGTCATCCATATGCCTAGGAATTAATTGTCTGCAACAAGAAAATAGAAAACACAAACAATTAATCAAATGATAAGAATGATGAAAATTAGAAACCAAGTTACGAAACTGAAAATACACACCAGTTGTATCAAAATTCTCCTGTTCCTCGTCCAACCTAGCAAGAAACTTCGTGAAACAACCCTCGATAGCATTAGCGGGGATCTTCTAATCTAAGTCAAACCCATACAATAATAGTTAAATATAATTGCATTGCCTATTTACCAAAGTATGTTTAGTATAAAACTCAAAAGTATATCAAGATATACCTATTCTTAACTCATCGTGAACCCAGCTTTTCGTGCACAACATGGATTCCACCGTATCGTGACCAAGCTTACTACGATGTGGATCCAATATCCTTCCACCAGCACTGAAGGCAGATTCGGAGGCGACCGAATTTACTGGGATAGCTAACAATCTCTTGCTATTGCTTGCAATGTTGGAAACTTCACTACATTCATTTTCTACCACATGAGGATGTCAAAATCGTGAGATTTAGGATTAATATCCTCATTCAAGTAATTATCCAACTCAGTTTGTGAAGGAGTTGTTTTCAACCTCTTCCTATTACATACATATAAGGCAAAGTCAACATCATCATCAGTGGGGTTAATAGCTTCACTAGTGGGATGCTCATTTGTGGACACATTTTTTGTTTGGAATTCCTGAATCAGCTCAGAAAAAAATTTCGTGATCTTCTCATGGCTGATTCTGTGCGGGTAGTCTTTGTTCCCAATACTCAATCATTACTAGCTTGCAACAAGGATCGAGTACAATAGCTACGGCCAAAACCTCATGTATATCCATCCAGTACTTCGAGAACTTCAATTACATCAACTCTGCCATTCTACTTACCCTTTGGTCGGAATCAATGCGCCATTCAAAAAACTTCTCACTCAACTCACAAATCTTTGGGAAGAAGAGGTTGACAGTAGGGTAATTCAATCCAGAGAACAATGTCAAGATGTCAATAAAAATCTTCAATTTGTCACAAACAACTGCAGCAAATTCCCAATGCGACTCACTTGGACAAGAAGAGTAACTAGGTTCGCGTTGTTTGAGCATGAAGAAAACATCTTTGTATGGTAAGGCAACCAACAACATCACGTAGGTAGAGTTCCACCTAGTGGGACAATCATCCTGCAAACTTTTGTAAGAAGAAATACGACATTGTTTCGTAACTTCTTTAAAGAACTCTACTCTTTTAGGGGTTTCTGTCCAATATATGACACTATCCCTAATCTTCTCAATTCCACTCTTCAACACATCCAACCCATCCTTGACAATTAGATTGAGAATGTGGGCAGTACAACGCATGTGCAATAGAGCTCCATCCTTTAACAAGTAAGAAGCGACTAATCTCGACTTAATAATGTCCATCATCTTGTCATTTATGCTGCAGTTATCGAGTGTGACAGACGAGAGTTTGGCATCCACATTCCATTTCATCATGGACTTCAATAATTCATTCGCCAAGTTATCAGCTGTGTGTGGTGCTGGCACATACATAAATCGTAGCATGTGGCTTCGTAGATGCCAATTATTGTCTACGTAATGAGTAGTCACAGACATGTAGCCTTTCTTTTGACTAGAGGCAGTCCACATATCAGTAGTGATGACAATTCTACCAATGTTATCATCAATCTTCTTGTTGACCTTGAATCTCTCGACCTCATACATGTTTAAAATCTCCTTCTTTATAGTGGTTCGACACAGAACTCCAAATTGAGGTTGTAGACCCCTAAGGAAATTTCTCGTATAATAGTGCTCAACAATAGACAGAGGATAGTCATGCATGACTATGGCTAGGCCCAATTGCTTTCTCGATACTTCATGATTGTAAGTCAAGGCCCTGAGTTCCCTCTTCCCCGCGACGTCAGTGAAAACATCTGGACCTAGTATTTTCTGACTTCGATCATGAATCTTCCTTTGGATGCAGTTACCCATATGAGTCTTCAAATGAGTAGTGCCATTATTCGAATTACCCGCTAGCTGCTTCTAACAATACTTGCATCTTTCCTTTGTTTCACCTTCAATCATCTTAATTTTCAAAAAGTGACCCCAAACGACACTAGTAAGCTTACTAGTATATAGGAGTTTCTCAACAGGACGAGAGTTGGGTCGAGGAGAATTAATAGCAGTACTAGTAACTGGACTTGTGTTTGCGTCTGAGGTAACACATGAGCCCTATTTGGAGTTACTGTTTCTGTAGTTGTAGGACGTGGTAGTGGACAATGCACACCACCATTACTACCTAGGGTTTGAGAGGGATTCAGGATTTGAGTGTCCATAGTTGGATGAACAGGACAAGATTTGCCGACAGTAATAAAAATGGAGGAAGAAGAAGAATGATTAGATAACATAAGAAAGAAGAACTGATAACAGCTGGTTTTTAGAGAATTATTATTAGAAAATGTTATTAATAGAATTACTATTTACAATAATACAATCCAAAGTTATTCTGAAGAAGTGATTAGATAAAGACATTATTAAGGAGAAATAGAGTTTGCCTTGCCGACAATCTAGTTAAGTATTACCAAGTGCAGTTTTAGTAAAGTGTTCATTAGCCAAATTTGAAGTAAGCACAATTTGAGTTCGTTGAGATTTGAGAATGAAGAAAGCAGAAGAAGAAAGACAAACAAAAATGGAGTTGAATATTGCAGATTTCTATACAATGAATAGATCATCAATAATGAATAGTTTATCATGAACAATTAATAAAAGGAGGAACATCAACAATGAACAGTTTATCATGAACATCAACAATGAATAGCTTATCATGAACATCAACAATGAACAGTTTATCATGAACATCAACAATGAATAATGAAGAAAAGGAGGAACTCAGCTTATCATATCAGTTTATCATGAACAGTTTAAATCATGGGACAAAGATGAACAGATTCAAACTTAAATCAGTTTATCATATTAGTTGTTGTCCAAACTTAATTCAGTTTATCATATGAGCATACACAGATAATTAAGCATACACAAATAATTGAGCATACATAGTTTATCAAATCAGTTTATCAAATTAAGCATATATCAATTTATCATATGAGCATACACAGTTTATCAAATCATTGAGCATACACAGATAATTAACCAATTGTAGTAACAACATTAATATGAAAGCATTTAGTGAATACCTCAAAGATTTCTAAACAACACCTTACGAATAAGCTCTATCAGAATTCAGAAGTCCAAACTATAAAGTACCTGTATAAGCAATAACAAAAGATTCAACAAAGAAAGATTAATCTAAACCTGTATAAGAATGACAATAAAACATGAACACAACTCACTAACTCATTTCATACACTTATGATTACATATTAACTTTAGTGTTTACAGAACACAACTCACTAATGACTAAATGATTTCATAAGTCATGAACACATTAAACAACTCACTAACTCAACTCCTAAAACTCTAACAATTAACACTGTTACCTATAAAATTCTTATGCAACTATTGAATTAGGATGCAATTACAGTCAGGACGATTGGATTAGGAGATTCATTAACAATATATAACAGTTTAAAACAATAGTTTAGAGATTCAAAACTAACAGAGAGTAATCATAAGTAACAGTCAATATTCATAAGCATTAAGGTACCTGTAGAAGCAGCTAAATAACTAAGTAACAGAAAATATTCCTATTCACAACTAACATCAATCAACAACTAAATAATAACAACATATGAACAACAAGCAAGTAAGCAACCAAAGAATAACAGTAGCTAAAGAAAAACAACATATTACAGATGAAAAACAAGCAGCTAAACAATAACAACCATCACATATCATTAAGCTAACACAAATAATTAAGCAATTGTAGTAATTGACTGTTTACCTCAAAGATTTCTCACTTCTCAGCAGGTCCTAGTAACTAACTGTTATCGTAATAGCTAGCTCAAAATTCAGAGAACTAAGGTACCTGCAGAAGCAATAATGTTGAAGAAGTCAGAACACTAACTAATAGTCTAACACTCTAACAGTTAAAGACTTAAAGTCGAAATCTTTGGATGAGCGAGCAGATTGAAGAATGAAGAAGAATGATGAAGATTGAAGCAGAAGGATAGAGGAAGAGGAGTGAAGACCTATACTTTCGTGATAATGAATAAACGGGAAAAGGAGTGAAGACCTATACTTTCGTGATAATGAATAAACGGGAAGAGGAGTGAAGACCTATACTTTCGTGATAATGAATAAACGGGAAGAGGAGTGAAGACCTATACTTTCGTGATAATGAATAAACGAGAAGAGGAGTGAAGAAATTGTACCCAAAATTCTGCGACAATGGGACTAGACTCTGGAGAATCGAGATACTTATAATAGGCTAAGCGGCTTAGCAGTATCGACATCTGAAGACGCAAGAATATATTCATCATCGACGGATTCGGAGTCGGAAATCGACTGCTAAATCAGAAAAAGGAAATTAGAAAGAGAAAAGTAGAAAAATAAGAGGAAATCAGAAAGAGAAATCGAAGGAGGATTCGATTACTTACCTTGGCTGAAGTAGAAAGTCAGATTTTGCAGAGAAATCTACGGAAGATTGGAGTCTGGAATCAAAGCTGATTAGGGATTTAGGGTTCCTCCAAGTCTCGAACACAGACTCATCTTCAATCTTTCAGTGTTTTGTTATATTACGTAAGGACTTATGGAATTATCTTATTATTACAATAGCTAATAGTTGGGCTTAGCGGGCCGGGTAAAAAGTCCAGGTAATAAGTTTACCAAACCCGGCCGACAGCAATGAACCAAACGCCGGGTATAAAACCGACTCGACCCGATAACCAGTCAAACGAAAAAGAAAAACCGAGTTGACCGAATTGGTTTCGGGCGGATCCTCGGTTACTCGGTTGGGACTGCCGCCCCTATCTCTATAGGCCTCATGTCGTATCGACAACATGGAACTACTGGCGAGCAGAGAGAATTCCTTCCACAAAACATAGATATGTAGACGACGAGAAGAAAAGCGATGATAGCGGAACAAAAAAAGTGTGGAAGTCGCAGCTAAAACTCTAACCCTCATAAGGGGTAAAATGCTCTCATTCGAGAGAAAAAATTAGAATCTATTCGATTAATGCTTAATCATGTCTTTTGCATGTACATTGTTCGCTTCCAACCAATTTTTCAATCATATAATTTTAAATACATAATGTACAGTTCAATCTAAGAAACACAATATAATGGAAACATGGGCAATAAATTTGGATAAGGTAAATGGGAAAAAGGTCATCATCACCAAAGTAAATGAAGATTTGATTTAAATTCGATTAGTTCTTGCACACTTTATCTCTCATAAATGTACAAATCCATTTATCTTTTAAACTTATGAATTATCTTGTTAATGGCTGAAACTAAAAATCCAAAATAATTAGAACTAAACTAGTAGATTATGAGAAAACCAGTAAGAGTTAGAACTGAACAATGTAAAGAAAGAGAGTTGTTCTTTATCACGTACCACAATTGGATGAGGCCATTCTCATAGTAGAATAAAGAACTGTAGAGACGTCAAAATGTAGGTTGAGATGTAGGTTGGTGAAATAATGAACTGGGAGGAGGTATATATATCCTATTGGGGGCATCTAGGATTTTTCCATGTCAGATGGAGTCACGTTGTCTAGTGGGCTCAGTTCCATTTGGCTTGAAGAAACCATAGATTCTCTAGATGTCGTCTATTCCACCTGTGATCTTATAAACCAAGGTGGCGCCACCTGGATGTCACATTTTTTTTTAGATTTTGTAATGAAATGTACACTAAATGTAACTTGTCACTGTATTTCTATCCCAAACCAACAAAATTCATTAACTAGAGTTCTACACAGTATTGAAGTGGTATATTTAGTAAGAACTTATGTTCAACACCTTAGGGCCCAAGTTCAAAAGAAACACTATGTAGAATTGTTATAATTACCGATTTGCTCGACGTATTCTTCATAAGTAATCTATTTGAATCGGACAAAACAGAAAACAGAGCAACTCATAAGTTTTCATATTTTTTTAGGGTAATAGGCCTGGAGGCCCCTGTACTATTGAAAGATAACAAACAAGCACTCTTACAATTATTTGCACAAAACACATCCCTCTACTTAGAACGCTTAACAAAGAAGTCCCTTACAATTATTGCAAAACACCCCATCTACATAGAACGCTTAACAAAGAAGCCCTTCAGTTAGAATTTTGATGAACGTCGTTACGATTTTGCTGACAAGTTATACTGACTCAACCAGTAGGTTGTTAAATTTGACATGTCAACAAACCGAAATGACGTCATTTTACATTTTGGTTAATTTTCATCTCTTTATCCTTTTTTCGTAATCACCCAACCTCTACCACGGGCTCTCAACCTCCAATCAATTTTTTTTTTTACTTTTATCCTTTTTTTTATAACTTTTATGTATTTGAAATTTTCATGTTTATTTGTGTGGTTTTGTTTCTGATATCTACCTACCTCACACTTTATTCGGGACTTGCTAGGCAACCAATTAGTTTTAGTCTAATTTCTTTAATCCTTTTCCAATCCCGCCATGTATATACTTGCTCTAAAAAACTTGAAGGCTAAATCAAGGAAAATCCAATGAACCTTTGGATAATAGCGTGAGTATTTAAACCATAACCGGTAACCACCACTCATTTTTTTAGGCAAATAAACACCACTCTTTAGTCTTTAATATTTTCATTAAAATGGCAATGTATTATTAACTCGCATCTTATCAAAGGGACATGATAAGAAAAAGAAGGCCGGAAAGGTGTGATGTGAGAATTGCAATTTTGTGTCAACTGAAATATAGTAATCGGAATAGTGGGTATAATCATTAGAGTGAGATTGATTAATCTACTTGGGTTCATTTAATTTTATTGGTGCAACAACAAGGCACATGCATGGTTCCTTCTAAGTGTGACATGAATGTAATGATAAATATTGTTCGGAGTCGTTAGTGTTGATAGCCCTCTTAATTCTTCTTAATGATCATTAAGATGTACTCATGCAGCTTTAGACCCTATTGGTTTATTGTTTTTAACATGTGTAACTGACTAATGATTACCGTAAACGAGTAGCCCAAATATGTTGGTGGTTTTGTGAGACACTTAATATGGGCCCTTGTTACTCTATATAATTTCAGTGTCTAGTGAGTAAAATTTTCATTTCATATTTAATTAATTTTTTATATTCATTCTCTCTTTTCTTTGTTGTCTTCAAAGTTCAATCATCGAACCATCATCTCCGATTACAAGATCACCTGAGCCTGATCCAAGAGGAGAGAAAGGAGGAGAATCCAACCTTGGAGAAGATCCACGAGGCCAGCCCATGACCAAGCAGCTACGGGCTAAAGCCGAGTTAATAAAAGACCAAAGCTGGATTTCTGGACAGATTCGTAGCCCGACAAAGATTGACGAATATGGAAAACTTGGAGACAGAATTTGGGCCGATGTCCAACACGAAAGTTGTAGCCCATGGAGTCTACTAGTGATCTACAAAAGGGCTTAATTTTATGAATTATTTTGGTATTTATTTGGCTAATTATTCAAGAACCCGTTTAGCTGAAATTTCCAGCTTCCTTATTAGTTTTCTTGTATAGGAAGAAGACTTTCTCTTGTCCGAATTTTGCTTCCCTTTTAGGATAGATTAGAATTAGTTTAAGTCCTCTTTAGTATTCTAATTAGGGAACCGGATCAACATCCAAGAAAATGCTGGTTTGGAAAGTTCCAAACCCATCCTCAACCATTAGATCTACTTTGACCATTTAACCAATCTAATGGTCCAGATTTGTTAGGGGTATTTAAGACTTTACACAAATAATTATTATATTTAATTTAAATATTTAATTTAAATATTTTATTATTATTTTTATTTAAACATTTTGTTTGTAATCCACCCACTGCCGCCAGCCACTATCGCCGGCCGCCGGACCTCCGGTCGTCTGTCGCTGGTCGCCGGTATATTTAATTTAAATATTTAATTTAAATATTTTATTATTATTTTTTATTTAAACATTTTGTTTGTAATCCACCCACTGCCGCCAGCCACTATCGCCGGCCGCCGGACCTCCGGTCGTCTGTCGCTGGTCGCCGGTCGTCGGACCTCCGATGGCTTTTCCGGTGATTTTTCCAATGATTTTTTTCAGTGACTTTTCCCTGACGATTTTTTTCGGTGACTGTTCCAATGACTTTTCCGACGAGGACAAGTTAACTAGTTAACCTGATTTTTACTATTAACTTATTAGCATGATTTTTTCATAACTAGTTAACTAGTTAATTTAGGTTTTTACAGTTAACTAGTTAGTTAACATGTTTTCCAGTGACTTTTTCGGCGAGGCTCCAGAGACCAAGCAAACTCCGGTGATTTTTCCGTCGAGGACAAGTTAACTAGTTAATATGATTTTTACTAATAACTTGTTAACAAGATTTTTTTATTGATAACTAGTTAACTAGTTAACCTGAGTTTTTATAGTTAACTAGTTATCTAGTTAACATGTTATCTAATCGAGTTAACTAGTTAACCAATTGAGTTAACTATTTATCAAGTTGTTAACTAGTTAACAAGATTTTTAGTTGATAACTAGTTATCAAAATCGAGTTAACTAGTTAACTTATCAAATTTAGTTATCCAGTCGAGTTAAGTAGTTATCCAAATCGAGTTAACTAGTTATCCAATCGAGTTAACTAGTTAAACAATCGAGTTAACTAGTTAACCAATCGAGTTAACTAGTTGTCTTATTGAGTTAACTAGTTATCCGATCTAGTGCAAACATTATTCCAACAATGTCAACAACAAAAAAAATAACGAGTGACACTGTAATTATTAATAATAAACAACCAAACTATCATAAGCTAAAAGATAGTGACTAAAATTGTAATTTATTAATATTTACTAGATATTTCCTAGCAGCTTCGTCTTCAACAAATTACCAATCCGCTTTTCTTTCGGCCGTCGCCGACCATCGATGGTGACCATCCAAAATTGAAATTCAGTGGCCGACGGTGTTTGCTCAGGGTGGACCTGCCATCGACCGTCGACCGTGAGAGGATCCATAAACAAACTCTGGTTCTGCAAATGTCGCTGATGGTGTTGCTCTGGGTAGACCCGCCGTCGGCCGTGAGAGGACTCATAAACAAACTTTGGTTCTGCAAATGCCGCCGATGGAGTATGAGACCATCGCTACCGTATCTTTCCGCATGCTCAGATCTATCCAATGTTGCGTCGCCGTAGATCCGTCTAGCTAGCTGCTGCCGCCGTAGATCCGTCTCGCTAGCTGCCGCCACTGTAGATCTGTCTCGTTAGCTGCCACCGTCGTCCACCGCGCGGCCCACAGTTGATTCGGATCATCCGTTGTTGGTTAAAAAAGCCAACGCTCGTCAAATCGTAGATCATCCCTCGACTGTCTCGATCTCAGCCGCCAATCTTGAAACCACCGTGCGTCGTCGAGGAAGAAATTCGTTGTGCCATCACGTCCTCTTTTCCAGATGCAGCGCCGCTTCTTTCATATGAAAGATAAAATTAAAAGGTTGGAGTTTGTTAGTATGGGTCAGTGCCGGACTTCTTCTCGCCGTTGCCAGCCTTTTTGTTTTGTACGGCTGCGGTGTGAACGGAGAAAGAGAGATAGGGTTTTTTTCAAAACTTTAATAAGACTAAATTGCCCTTTCGTATTGAGGGGTTGGAACGTTCCAAACCCTATGGGTTTGGACGCTGATCCGATGCCTCTAATTAGGACTCTTTTTATTATTTCTTTATTAGTTTAAGAAGTAGCTATTTAGGAGGAATATGAGAGTCATGCGAAAATTAACCCACTAAGTTTTACTCACTAGATCGCTCTAGCGAGATCGTTTTTCCCAAGGGTCTCTCTTTTTCTATTACTCAACGATAGTGGAATAAGGTATTTGGGATTTTTGTCGTTTGGTTTTGAATTGGTTCATGAAATGATTATCTAAGAATGCAATTTAAATCAAACAAAGCAAGTTAGCAAATTGGTGTTTCAAAGAATGACTAAGGGGTTTGTCCATACTCGAATCCGCTCTAGCTCTATTAAGACAGATGATGCAATGCAATTTTGGTTTCAACAGACTTGATGACTCGACACTTTCTTTGGTAATCTCTACTCCATGCTTAGGACGCAGAAAAAACTATCCTATCAAACCTACAAGTTCTTATGGTCAAGATAACTCGCAAATTATCAAGAATGCACGAAAAACGATGAAGTGTGGCAAAGATATGCAAAGAGATTAGTTACACCGGCCCTATGGTGAAGACATCGGCAAATCCTAACGACCTCCTAAACTCTAGAATGATTCACGTCCATGGTCAGAACCGCGAAATCAAAGATGAAGCAAGAACCCTAAGATATGGTCAATCACAGGCTCGTAGAGCTTCAAATTAGGATTAAGGAGAAATCGCATCAAATGTCTGAATAAACCTCAATTAACATAAACGGGTTAAAAAACTGACATCATCCATACAAAATCTAACTAGAGTTTCATCTGATCTAAACAAACTTAAGAGTTTAGCTCGACGTCACTACAAAAGAAATCACAGAAACAATGGAGAAGAAAACCGGAGAAGAAGACATCTTACTCCGATAAAACTTAATCCTGATGAATCTTCGAAACTTCTGAGTTAATCCTCGATTCTCCTCGCATAATCGTCACTTCAAAGCTTCAAAATCCTCCTCCGAGAGTGTCTGGTTCGTCGAAATCTGAATGAAGTCTGAAGAGTTAGTTTTGTGTTAAAAAACTTACTTTTCCTCTCTAATCAAGATTTTTGCCAAAAAGTGCGCCCGGCGGCACTTAAAAAGTGCGCTGGTGCACTTTTTCTTGTAAAAGGCGCACTTTTGTTATGTTTCGAAAAAAAATTCCAGAACGTCGACGAAAAAGTGCTCCGGCGCACTTTTTCGTCCAAAAGGCGATCTTTTGGAGCTGGGAAGAAAAATTTCAGCTCCATGCTTCTTTTGATGATTCCCGCTTCGTCTGAACTCCGAATTGGTCCCCGTTGAAGCGTTGAGCTTGTAGAAAGGTCCTCCACGATGTGGTAACCTGAAATTATAACAAAAACAACTCTTAACGACACCAAATGACCCAAAATAGAGGACAATAACACGCATTTTTCACGAAACTTCCTAAAAACTATCACAAAAAGGTGTACAAAAAGGGGAATTTCGCTCAAATGTGGTGAGATAAACGTGTAAATATAACGTCATCAAATCACCCCACACTTAAGCTTTTGTTTGTCCTCAAACAAATAAAACTTGGAATCACACTCAAATTCATACGTGACAAGATCAACCAAATTGAAGTTCAATCTCTAACAATTCAACCTACACTGTTTCATCTAGAAAGCGTAACCTACACATGAAAGAATGTCAACCAAACAAATACAAGTCTCACTATTCTCTGCACACAACAAGTAACAATCACCAATCATGCACGATGCCGACTTAGCCGACCAGACTTCCTTACACAGAAAATATTTAGTAACAGGGAATCTCACACTCTGTGTTTAGGGACGTGTTTAAGCTATCAATCACTTTCTCGGCCGAATTATGTCATAGGTTTGCATTTCGACCATAATCTCCACCACTGTGACAACACGAGAAACTAGTCAAGAGGACTTTGCGAGGGACTGTAATGATTCTATACTACAGGGGCTTATGATGAATGGATGAAGGGATGAATGATGATGTAAGGTATGGTACGGTGCAACAATCAACTAACCTCCCTCGAATCAAAATCTATAGATTCCTACCGTCTAACCAGACTCGGATGGAATAATGTACGCTCGTCCTAGGATACCCTCAAACAACTTAGTACTTTTATTTATTCATTTCTTTTTTTTTTCTTTTTTTACCACGACTTATTGCTTTTGTTCTTCCTTATGTAGGGAGAAGAATGTTTTGAACTAAAAAATACTTATACTTGAAACTTTATTTGGAATTTGCTATTTTTTTCCTTTTTTTTGTGCTAAGTTTTTTAGTTGCTAGAGGGGTTTACACTTTTGGACATACTAGCTAAGACCACCGGTTTCTGGCTATAGGCAAGTCACCACATACCGACTTCTGGTAAGCTAATCTCAGGCTACTACCACAAGGGATCAACGGGGTGAACAAAAACATGGGAATAATCAGTAACGTAGTATCGAACTGAAAGAACAAGCCAAGCTCAAAGGTTTACATCTAGGGGAATTAATGTCGGGTTGGCTTCTGGCTTAAGTAGCAATTCTAGGTGCCTCTATCCTCCTAGAACCCGTGTTATCGTGTAGTCTCGAATAAATCTCATGAAAATTCTAACTCATTCAAAGTACAAGAAAGCCACTAAAAAAGAAACAAGTTTCTAGTTACGTGCAACAGATCACAAGCTCACAATTGGCTGCTAGTTGGGTTCAAATCATTTTCGTGCAATTCAAAGTGAAGCTACAAGAGTGATTCTAAAATCTGTTCTGACCGGATTCATTTAATATCAGTTCAAACATGTTGGTTACAGGTTCTAGATAAGACAGTCTAAGCGTCATTGTGAAAGACTGACAAACAGCTTAGCATATCAAGTCAAGAACAGAGCAAGTTCCAATTAGGGACAACATACCAAAATCACAGCAGAAAGGAACCGTAAAAAATAAACACCCCACCCCACACTTAAAATTGGACATTGTCCTCAATGGACCACACAAAATAGTGAAGAAAAGTGTATAGGGTACCGGGAAATAGATCGTGAGGATGTTGGAGAAAGCGCGAATTAAGTACCGCCGGACAGTCATGGCGGAAGCTAAGGACAACTTGAAATAGGAGAGAACCTCACAACAAGATTAGAACAATTAGAGTACATAATAGACCACTGACTCAAGAACCACAAAACTTCGACACAAACTCAAAATAAAACAACTGACTCAAAAACTCAAAACAGACTCCAGACATGGGTTGTCTCCCATGAAGTGCTCTTTCTTTAACGTCTTTGAGCTAGACGATACCTGGTTTAAGGTGTGGCATCCCATCTCAGAACTTCTTTCAAACTAGCATCCGTGTCCTGGAAGAATAGCTTAATTGCTCTACTCTGAAGCACAAATTTATTCTCGTTAGCATGGAAAAACTCCAATGAACCATCACCACGCAATCCAGCTACCTCAAAGGGTCTAAATAGCTCCACTTTGTCCAGAACCACATCTGGGGGTTTGGTAGGAGTACTGTCCTAGGGCAGTGCCTTAGCTCCCTTTGGAGGCTTATTCTTCTTCGGAGTGCCATCCGTATCTTGAGTATTCACCATTGCCGCTACCTGATCCTTCAAAGATGGAAGCGATTAAGGAGGATCCATGTCTGTAAATACAGTATAAACTGAAGCATTCTCAAACACTAACGACATGGGTTTCTTGGTGGAAGAGTGCACATTAGGATCAGGTGGAGAAATTTCAAATATGATTTCTTTCCCCTTATTCCGAAAAGTCAACCTTCCAGCCTATGCATCGATGAGTGCACCAAAAGTGGATAGGAAATATTTAACCAGAGTTTCATCTAATCTGAACAAACTTAAGAGTTTAGCTCAATGAATCAACGTCGACTATAACCCCTAGCCTTCTAAGCTAACGCTTCTCTTCGATGGAAGTTTTATTTTCCCAGAATGTTTCCTAATTTTTGGCCTACTTCTTCTTCTGATGGAAATCAGAGAAGAAGACATCTTACTCCGATAAAACCTAATCTTGATGAATCTTCGAAACTCCTGAGTTAATCCTCGCTTCTCCTCGCTTAATCATCACTTCAAAGCTTCAAAATCCTCCTCCAAGAGTGTCTGGTTCGTCAAAATCAGAATGAAGTCTAAAGAGTTAGTTCTGTCTGTTTCTCAGGCTTAAAAATCATACTTTTACTCTCCAATCCAGATATTTGCCAAAAAGTGCGCCCGACGGCAAATAAAAGGCACATTTTTGTTGTGTCGGAAAATTTTTCCTGAACGTCGATGAAAAAGTGCTCCTGGAGGCACCCAAAAAGTGCTCCGGCGCACTTTTGGAGATGGGAAGAAAAATTTCAGCTCGATGCTTCTTTTGATGATTCCCGCTTTGTCTGAACTGCGAATTGGTCCCCGTTTGAAGCGTTGAGTTCGTAGAAAGGTCCTCCACAATGTGGTAACCTGAAATATCAACAAAAACAACTCTAAATGACATCAAATGGCTTAAAATAGGGCTAGAGGACAATAATACGCACTTTTCACTAATGTTCCTAATAACTATCACAAAAAGGTGTACAAAGAGGGGAATTTCACTCAAATGTGGTGAGATAAACGTGGTAAATATAAAGTCATCAATGCTTGTTCCCTAATCCTCCACCTATAAATAGAGACCTTCGCCTCTCTTGTAAATCACACCTTTGAATCAATAAACTCAACTTCGGTTTCTTCTTGCATTATATGCAATTTTATTTTCGGCTTTCATGGAATTGACTCTCTTCTAGACCGACTAATCATCTAGGGTATTCACCCCTAGAAGTGGCACCTTCGACTTGATACTTCTGGTTCCTAGCTCTTTATAGCTAGTGGGTCAAAGTCCTAATCCATCCCGATTCCATAGATTCGACTCGTTGCTTTGAAGATCAGCTTGCGGCGGTTAGGGTCGTCTGCCCACGGTTGCGGCGGTTCACATCAAGTCCACCCAGTCTTGTTAGTGCTAATCAAACAGCTTTTGTAAAAGGAAGGAGTATTGGTGATATGGAATCCTTCTAGCTCATGAACTTCTAAGTCCTTACAAGAACAAACGAGTCTCCTTGAGGTGTTAACTTATTTTTTATTAGGTATGATTGTGGTTTGTTTGTAACGAAATGGATGATGTACCATGACAGGATATTCAAAGATTATGTAATTGTGGTAACCCTAGAATAACTTTACATGTATTTCTTATGAATATGGGAAACATATTACCATATTGCCTAATGATTATATTGTTGTCAATGTAGTTGCGTAGTAATGTTGCTCATGCAAAGCTGGCCGTTCGACTAGTTATGTCACCACATAATCAAATTATGGAAGAAGTCATGATGAGAGTGGACGAACATACAAATATTCGTTGAAGATAAATGAATGCAGACCTGGATGGGAGTGAGAGTTGAGTTGATGGCCTACGGTACTATGATAATGATGAGATCAAAGTATGGATCATGAAGTTGATGGCATGAGTTCCACGAAGTGACAGACCCTCTATGGCGCCCATTCACTATCGAGCATGTTGAGGGAGTTCGACAAGTATATCATATCCTTACCGTAATTGGCTTAGTATATTATTCACTCAACTACGCCACCATTCTATAGAACATATGATGTTTGTAGTCTATAGCTTCTTGTCAATGAATCCAAAAAAAAACTGCTTGCTCTAAGGAGGGCATATAGAGAAGAAGTGATGAACGCAATAGTCACTGCTCCGCCTGAGCTTAATGACCACGGTAGAGGGAAGCTGACAGTCCTTGAAGAGTTGTGGAACTTCAGAGAGAATAGGATGGCTACTATGGTTGAGGTTCTGGAATACTACGCAAGGGGAGGAGAGGATGTTTGAGAGGGGGCAACCCTTTTTTCAATTTAACTTGTTTTAACTTTGGAGATAATTGCACTTTTTTTGTGGTGTACTATGAAATTATTTATGTTTTGTTGGTTAATGTCATTTTTTTGTGTTGAACAAAGTTAATTTCAAGCGTTTATCCTTTACTTTCACAAGGATTCATTATGTTTCTTATTTTATTTAGATAGCACACAATGAAATGATTTAAACAATCAAGGCATGCGTGCCAGATTGTTAGTCATAAATGGGGACCATATAGGCTGACATAAGGGGGCTTATGTCCCTTGGACATAACCCCTAATAGCCCTTGGATCACCTTCTTAAAGATACAATGGTAAAAGATATAATATTATTAAAACCCATAATAAATTCCCCTAATTAATTTAATATCTTTACCATATGTGGAGCCCTTTTTTTTCTACTCTCCTTCTTTCATCTTTGTTTCAATTTTTTACCAAACCCGCCGCCGGAAACTTCCTATCAAAAACCTCCATCCAAAATGGATGTTTACAAGTTATTTTAGATATGAAACAATGTTAGCATATTTTTGGGAGTTCAAGTACTGTTATGTAATACTAGTATTACTGATACTAGTATTGATGGATTATATTAGTATTATATGGAATAACATTCATATATCTATTACGTCTCTTTAACTTTTATTTTTGGGAACACTTCCCTTTTGGCTGATTCCTCCACCAATGATATCATGGATGTTTAATTTTTATTTAAGATGTGCTACTGTCATAAGCTTTGATTTTGTGTGGTTTAAATACTTTGATTTAATACTAGTATTAAGTTAATACTAGTATTGATATTTATATTAATATTATATGGAGAAAACCGTAGGGTTCTCATTTCCCTGTTTGCTGGTGCATCCAAAGATGTTATCTTGGCTGTTTAAATATTTTTTTCGATGTGACACAGTCTTAGCATGATTTTGAGCGTTTTAAATACTTTGATTTAATACTAGTATTGATGTTTATACTAGTATTATATGGAACTTCAACACAATATGATATCGTGGATGTTTCGAGAATAATAGAAACAACCTGGAAACAAAGGAAACCACCCAGCCTCTGAGAACGAATGTAGCCCACATGATACTTTAATTTTTAGAGCTGAAAATATAATATGGTATACATTTTGTAATACTAGTATCAGATTTAGATGTTGTTTGGGTAACCTATAAACACAGAACAAAAAACGTGAAGTTTGAACAATATTATTAAAATCTGTATCAGAGAAAGGAAACCCATAATAAAATCCTTTTTTATGCATCCAAACGAGAGTCATATTAAAAAGAACATGGAACATTAAAAAATAACATGGAAAAAGTCATCTCAAATGTAATCTGATTGCATGAACTACACTATTTATGGGGATGAGAGGACTTGGCTAGCCTACGACGAACTTTAGCGTTTTCCCTATGAGTAAATTTTTCCTTTTCTGTTGCTTGTTTGGATTTGTTCCTCTTTGTTGACATGTTTACATTTTTCTTCACTTTTAGTCCCCTTGGTATCGGGCGACCTCCATTGTTGGATGAAGGAGATGGTAATACTAGTATCCGAAATAGCTTCAGAGTTGGCAATAATCGGATCGTCAGTCGAATGTTCTTCATCGATTGGTTCATCGGGCATAGCATTCAAATCAAAAAAACAAGTGGGCTTTGGATCGATTGCTTGGTTGCTTGATTCGGGAATATTCATTGTATTAGAAAGAAGAAGAAGAAGAAGAAGAAACAAAGCAACGGCTGTTGAAACCAACTTTCAATGATTTTTAAACTTTCCCATTTGGCCGGACTATTAGTAGGGAAATCTGCAAATAAAATCATTAAATATAAGAATATTTGATTTAATGTAAATTAGGTAATTAAAATATTAAAGATAATTCATTAAGATATCTATTAATTAGAAATAACTACCTGTTAACTATCCTATATAATAACAAACAAAAGATGTGATGTGGAGGCTCATCATTGGTTATTTCTAGGGGACATAAGAATTCCTTATGTCACCCTAGAAGTTCCCGACATAAACTATAAGAGCCCTTAAATCAGATGGAAATAAATCTAATGGTAGTAGACGAAAAATATTATTAAAATAAAGCATTTACTCCCTCACTGACTTTAATTAACTTACCATAATTAGTGTCCTAGCATTTACCTCATAACTTACCCGGAGTAGGAATGATGACATAATATAGGCTTATGTCCCTTAGACATAAGGTATTAGAGCCCTTAGATTTTTTTTTGTGAAAAGGCGGGCTTAGCCCTTAATTAAATGAGATAAGCGTTCTCGGCGAGGACACCCCAAGGAGGTCGGACCTAAGCCAATTACAAAGATTAGAATTCGGAACGGAGAAAAAATCAATACCATAATCCAAGTTATGGCCCATATTAGCGAGGTAGTCTGCGGCGTGGTTTGCTTCTCTAAACACATGAGTAAGCTTGGTCTCCCATTGCCTCGATTGAAGATCTTGGAAATCGAGAACCAACGACAAATGTTGATGTGTCAGTATAGACTCTGTACTGAAAATGGCAATAGTAGTACGAGAATCAGACTGAATGCAGAGCTTCTTAATACCCAGGTTCCAAGCTTCTTTCATTCCCTCGATGATTGCTTTGAGCTCCGCTCTCATAATGGAACAATTTCCAATATTTCCACTGTACGCCTTGACAAATCTTCCTCCGTCATCACGTATGATCCCGCCAATTGCAGTAGAACCATTATTGAGATAACGCGATCCGTTAGTGTTGAGGATGAACCAACCTTCCTCTCCGGCCACCACGCAATCAATTGGGTCTATCGAGCTAAACCCGGTGCTTCTCGGCCCAATTGATTGGTCTTCCAGCACGTGAGTACAAGATTGGTCAAGAACCTACACTGTTCCACAACAGCAGCCACTATCTGCACTTCATTTTCAAATATGAGAAGTGAGCCATCTGCTTGTTCGTAGGAGTGATTGCCGACGACAACACCAACTAACAAACCTGAAGAGCAAAAGAGCAGTAACGGATCACATGGGAAATAGATTCGACATAAATAGAGCAACGAGGGCATACGACCTGGTTTGTAAGGTGACGACGGTTATGCTCCTCGTTGGTTAAGAGACAATTATGAGAAGCGAGCCAGAGAAAATGCTTAATCCTATTGGGGCCTCTCCAGCTCCACACATGCCGCCAGTCCGAGTTCGTGTCGGTGATCTCGATGTCTTTGAGTATAGAATAGGCAGTCTTAATCGAAAAGACTCCATTCGCTTCGAGACACCAAACCATACAGTCATTACCCAATCCCTGCTTGGGTGGGCTCATCCCGATCACCTGTGGAATAACAACGGGATGAAGAGTTCTAGAAAGGAATTGAATATTCCACTCACCCTCAGGAGTACAACAATCAACAACACGCATAGATGGGTCAATGCCATTCAGATTAAGGGCCTGATCATTTAACACAATTCTGTTGTCCACCCATTTGTCTGTCCAAAAGCGGGTGCTAGACCCATCCCTTATGCTCCATTTCAAGTGGTTTCCCACATACTGCCACACCTTAAGCATTCCTCTCCAACTAGCTGAGAATCCCTTTTTCATGGCAAGGACCCATCCCTTAGAAGACCGTTTTAAGTATTTGGAAGTGAGAACCCTCACCCAAAGCTCGTTGGGACGAGTGAGAACACCCCAAACAAGTTTCATAAGAAAAGCTTGATTGAGCTCTCTAGCACTCCGCAACCCAAGACCACCCACGCTCTTAGGACTACAATCAATATTCCAATTCATGTTATGAATCTTGCGAGCACGTGCAGTAGAACCCCAAATAAAAATCCCAAAATTTTCTATCAATTTCGTCACAAATGTAGACGGGGAGGGCAACCGTTTGCATCACAAAGGAAGGGATGGAATTAAGGACAGACGACGCAAGCGTAACACGACCAGCCAGCGAGAGATTATTCGCCTTCCAACCTGCCAGTTTGGAGTCTAATCTGGTAAGGAGGAAGTTATACGTATTGCGAGTGATGCGACCGTGGAGAAGGGGTACCTCGGGGTACCTACCCAAATCTTGAGTGGCGGCAATACCCATGATATCCGATATCTCTCTAGAGACATTCCTGTCCATTTTAGAGGAAAAGAAAATTCTAGATTTTCCTCTATTGATACTCTGACCCGAAGCCTGACAGAAACGGTCAATGATATCATCGTAACTCTGGCTTGAGCTTGAGTCGCCATGCACCAGAAAAACAAGATCATCGGCAAAGAAAATATGTGACAGCGGCTCCCCATTTCTAACCAACTGAACCGGCTTCCAATACCCATAGTTGACAGTCGACGTAATCATATGACTAAGGCGCTCAATGCAGAGAGTAAACAAATACGACGACAGAGGACATCCCTGTCGTAAACCCCCATGACGGGGTGAAACTTTTCGAGCAGCTACCGTTCCAAAGAACTTGAAAAGTGGGAGAGGAGATACATTGCATGATAACTTCTCGTAGGTGAGGAGGGAACCCTGCGTGAATAAGAGTGTCTTTCACAAAACTCCATTCGATTTTATTGTAAGCTTTAGAAATCTTGGGGATGAGCGTCATCAGGGTTTCATTGACCCCCCCCCAATTTTGGCTGGATTATTGAAGCAACTGACCACAAAATTCACAAAATCCACACCAACTAAATCCCAACAGCGCTGATAGAAGATGGGACTAAACTCATCCTTTCCCCAGGGCTTTCAAGTGTCCCATACTCTTAATAGCAACTTCGACCTCCTTAAAACCCAATCATCTATCCAGGGATAGTGCCTCCTCTTGAGAGATAGTAGCCAAAAACCCCTGAAGGAAGGAGCAGGCTGCTCCACTAGAATTGTAGAAATCTTTAAAATAATCAATCACCAGACTTTGAAGCTCATGTTGGGAGTCAATCCAAACCCCATCATTATTCTTGATACGAGTAACCCTGTTAAACGCATGTCTTCTCAGTGTGGACATATGTAAGAAGTTCGTGTTCCTATCTCCCTCGACCACCCACTTTGAGCTAGACTTCTGGAGCCAAAGAGCCTCTTCTTGCCAAAGAACCGTCTCAATCCTACTCCTCGCCATCTGTTCTGCTGTCCGATTTGCAGCTGACGGGTTAGAAGCCGTTCTTCCTTCAGCTTCTTTGAGTTGGTCAGTGAGTTTCCTTTTGCTACGAAAAATATTTCCAAAGACGTGTTTATTCCAATGGCCAAGATCATGGGAGAGAGAGAAAAGAGCATCAGGTAAATCATGACCTTTCAGCCATTTTTTAGACAGGAAATAGTTAAAACTAGGATGGGTAAACCAAGCGGAAATGAAACGAAAAGGCTTGTTATTGGAGCGAAACACCTTAGCCTGGGAGCGGACGAGGATCGGCCTATGGTCATACTTGAGTTTGTGCAGATGGAGGACCGATGACTCTGGGAAAATACCAAGCCACTGGTAGTTAGCGAGAGCTATATCCAGACGAACCAGAATTCCATTTCTAGACCAAGTGAATTTGGGTCCATTGACTCGCATATCAGAAAGTCCGCATATATCAACTGTATCGATAAAAGATTTGTTACGAGCCATGTTGAAGGGAGCACCTCCTCTTTTGTCGTCAGCTGAAAGGATTGAGTTGAAATCTCCCATCGTGATCCAAGGATGAATCATAGAGGAGGAGATGCGTTTCAAAGCGTCCCAGAGCAGCACCCTCTCAGTTGGAATTGGGCTTGCATACACAGCAGTGCAGAAGTAGCTCGAACCATCCTGGATTTTTCCTTCCACGTGTATGTATTGGCTGCCCGATGCAACGACATTAAGATTCACTGAATTTGAGTCCCACACGATCCAAATGCCTCCCTTAAAACCCACCGCTCAACTCGGAAGGTTGCATCGAAACCCATCTTCTCAATCACCTTGCAAGCTTTAACCTTGCTAATCTTCGGTTCCACGATAATCACGACTGAGAAATGAAACATTTCAAGATAGGATTTAAAACTAGTCAAAAATGACTTGTGGCCAGCACCACAACAGTTTCAGCAAAAGAAATTCGGAATCATAACAAAGAAGATAAAAGAAGACTCCCTGAACTGTCGAAACGAGCCCAAAATCAGGCCACCTCCATTTCCACCGGACCCTCTTCAGCCAAATGATTGATGTCCGGGGGTTTAATCTTCGTCCCATGATTTGATCCTATAGATTTAGCACTTGGCAGTGGAAGCTTTGAAGCTTTGGTCTGAGAAGAAGCTTTTCTCTGATGCGAAGATGAAACTGATCTTTTAAGAGGCAGGGATGAGGAAGCTCCAACCTTAGGACTCACATCACTTCCCTTTACTCCATTTGGGCTTTGTGACTGAAAATTTTGCCCATTTGGTTTAGCTAAGTCCGATTCCGATATGGGAAAAGTTGGGTCTTGAGGGATTTGGGCCGAAGTGGGTTTACCCAAGGCCTTGTTGACCAAATCCATTCGTGCTGAGGCCTTGCTTTCAATTGAAGAAGTAACTTTAGACTTCGTTGGCTGAATCACCGGGGAGTTAAGAGTAGTAGCAATATCTTCCTTATTTGACGCGTGATCCTCTCCCAAGATCTGGTGAGCAGGACTCTCCAACGGCTCTTGATCTGTAGTAGAATCAGCCACGATTTCTTCAATACTTTTCTCATTTAGCACCGCAAAACTGTTTCCTTTAGTGGCTTCCGGCGGAGAGGTTGACACCGGCGTTGAAGACTTGACCGGCTATGGCTGTTTTGGCTTGCGTTTGTGCTTCCTGACTTGCATCCAGGGGCCAAAATCTTCTTCAACCTCAGGCCTTAAATCAAAGTCAGCTTGGTCTTTGAATATTTGATTCGTAAAGGTCGAAGTAGAGGTAGGCTCCACAGTTTTCGTTTGTTCATCTTTTTACTTCAAAGAGCAAGCTTCATCTCTATGCCCATAACATCCACAGTTAAAGCAAATGATATGGAGACCTTCGTACTCAATTCTCCGGACTCTGCGACGGAGCCTGTATTTCGAAAGAAGTGGTTTTGACAAATCTACTTCGACGTAGATCCTAGCAAAATTTCCTCTAGATCCTTTTAACGTAGTTTGATCAATACAGACAAGTTTGCCTATACGATTGCCAATCATCTCAAGTGTCGTTGCGTCGAAATACTCAAATGGAAACACTGGAAGGCGAACCCAGACTCTGAGAGTCGATAGAGACGACACCTCCAGACGAAAATATGGCCTCCATTCCTGAATGACCACGTAGTGGTCATTGATCATCCAAGGGCCACCAAACATAGCTCGTTCGAAATCCATCTCTGTCTTGAACTTGACAATATAAAAACTGAAACCCACATCAGAAACTTTGACCTGTCCCTTCTTAGCCCATAGCTGAGGCAACTTTCTGCTCATGAAGACGAAAGGGAAGTTTCGACCCAAAGTGCTGACGATGATGGTGTTACGAAACTTGCAACGGACTCTAATTTTCTCGGTATCAAGAATCCTGATAGTCGGACATTTGGGATCGTCATCCTCTTCTTCCATATCCGATTCATCAGATATAATCAATTCAGCATCATTGAAAAAATCATCCCAGTTGCCCGTGACCTTATCCCTGAAGGATGGAACTCTAGGATTAGGACTAGTAGGTCTCGTCTCAGATATCTTATCAGCACTACTTTCAACTCCCGTTCTTGCTCGCTTGATAACCTTTCCCGGAGAAGAAGGAGAATCTGGAGGATCAACCCCCGGTGGGACGCGAGGCGGATCCATGAAGTAGAGGTTGGTCGGAGAAACCAGGTAGACAGGCCACAAAGCCGAGCTCGGCCGATTGAATAAATTACGACAGAAGAAGGAAATTCAGAGAGAAAATCTCTTTTTTATACTAAATATACTATTAGAGACCTTAGATCTTATTGCAATAGATCCAATGATAAAGGGTTTTTAATAATATAATATTTCATTTCCCCATTTACTCCCCCATTAATGAATATTTTAATTACCTAAATTGGTGCCCATTTTCCTATTTACTCCAGCCAAATGAATATTTTAATCACCTAAATTGGTGTCCATTACCCCATGTACTCTAGCCAAGGGAAAATAAAAAGAAGAAATCCCCCTAGAGCGAACCTCACCATTTAATCATTTTTTGTCCAACCAGTGCTTAAAAATAACTTTTTTGATTTTATAATATTATACTTAGAGTACTAGTATGAACACAATACTATTTTTTGTGGGTTTTGGTTAGATTATCGATTTTGATTACTAATACTAGTTTATTGTAACTATGAGCAAGATGCCTAATTCTCCTATTGGAAAACGTGAGCGACGGAAGATGAAAACTGTATTAAAAACCACCAAACAAAAAATTCTAGTTGGAAGTACTAAACTTGTTAAGAGACATGGGACTAAACAAAGGTTGAAGTTTGTTCACCAATCCTCAGAACAAGAGATTTAACGTTGTACTAGAGACGATATTGTTCACTACGCGATCTTGTGCCAACTCCCAACTCTACGCTGACGCAGCTTGCTCGTAATATTTTGGGTTTGAAATGGCATGGTTCACAATATTATTTTGATTGTGGCACACTTCTATTATTTACTTGTCTTGGACGTTTGGCTCGTACCAATTTAGATATTAATACTAGTTATTTTTGACACCATAGAACAATGTGATATCGAGGATGTTTGTAGTTTATTATTTTGAATTGGAATGTTTTAATGTTGAATGTTCTTTGCTTTGTTTTGAAAGAGTATTTTATTTATATGAAGTTATTCATACAATATTCATATTCGTGATTGGTGCAAAACATATTAGTATGCAAGATTAGTATTGAAAATACGAACCTATAATTTTTATTGTAAATAAGTACGTGTGATATCCAAAATATTAATAAATAAAAAGTAATTAAAACAACAGGTATGTATTGTATCACAAATACTAGTATTAAACAGGTTTTTGGTGATAGTATTTATCATTTTTATATAAATTAGAACGTGTTTCTCATACACGATGTGCAATATTAAAAATAAAACAAGTATTGTACCCAAAAATACTAGTATTAATCAACGATATTAATACTCCTAAAAACAATTGATGTAGATTTGGCGTATTCCGGCGGCTCATTTCAACAATAAAGAACCTGACCGACGGTAGGGGTTTAGTGTGAAGAGGATTATTAAATAGGTTAATATTATTAATTAATTGCATTTCAATATGAGATAATTGAGGTAAGAGATAATATAGAATTAATTATTTAGGATAATAACAATAAATTACTATAATTATAAAATCAATTATATCAAAGAAAATTAATAGTGGAGATTGGTTATGTTATGATGACATAAAAAAATTATGAACCTTCCTTTCTCCGTATTTTTACCATATTAACTGCTATTTTTTTTGTTTCTTAAATAATAAGGTGAAGTGTGGTATACTGTGGTAAATTCTGGAATGACACACTAATATGGTATATAACCAACACCGTTCCACCTCTTTTCCAATAATATAATTGTTCCAGCCTCGTCGCCTGGCCCAATAGTGGAAGCCCAAGGGTGTTGGTCTTCGGGGGTAGTAGTCAGCTTAAGTGAGGATGGCGATAAGAATATGAGAGGAAGAATGGGTAAGGGTGACGTACCGCGGAGCGTTTGTCCGCTGGGTAAAAGAGTTGTCTCCTGGTCCTGTGGAGAATAGGGGGTATTTATAGTACCCTTGTCTTGGTCGCCAAGGCTGAAACTTAGCCGTTCGTTGTGGACTCCACAGGATGTCGATACATGTCTGTGTCCCTTCAAAACCCTAGAGACCGCCATGTTGGGACATCGCCTTGGGCCTTCTTATGTTTTGGGCCGTCCTTGGTTCGTTTGGCCGGGCTGTCGCCTAGCCTCAATCTATGATCTATTATCGCCCGAAGCGATAGCAGTGTGCGGGCCGCTGTTGGGCCTAAGGCTGTTAAAGGGCTGGGCCCATCAATAATGATTTGAGCTAAAAATCAAATATAAAATACTAGTAATAATGCAACCAATCATCTAAAAAAGGACAACTTGTTTAAACAATATTATTCAACCCATGAAAAAAATTTGAAACCCATAAAAAAGTATGTTATTGACCAAGGGCAGGTTTGCAACATTACATTGAGTAGGATTTTGTCATCACAAAACAATTTTTGTCAAATGGTTCATACTACATGTATTGTGGAGTAGACTAAACAAATTGTTTGAAAACAAAATAATTGGAAACTCAGTGCAATTGTTTGTACTGAATATTGACTACTATGCCTTCCTACATGCTTCAACGGCTCACTTGGGTGATTTTCCATATGCATCTCTCCGGTGTAGCTCATAGTTTAGTTTGAGAATGTGTAATTATTCAGGGGATTAATGTCCCTTACAAAACCACCAAAACAATTTTAAGAATGATGGAATATCACCAAATAATGTACATCCCGTACAATTTGATCAACTCACATGTGGCTGTATAATGGTGGTAGACTCATCATTATATGTTGAAGTGCTTGGTGACATTTCATAATCTTCGCTTTCACTTGAATTCGATATGACATATTCTACATCTTCCCTGGTATCTGGCACATATAAAGTGCTCTTATATCTCCTGGTTGTCTTCGATGGACCAACTTCAACACCCATTTTGGTTGTTTTGCTGATATGTATTTTATTGCACGTCGGGCGTTTATGACCTATTTCTCCACATTTATCACACTGTCTTCTTTTGTCGACACCCTTCTTACATTTCACGTCGCCACAACCCTTATATCTGACTCCATCCGAATCAACGTCCCTAAACTCGTCTGCCACTCTCGCATGGGGTCTTCTTGAGATGTTGTCACCTAATGCTAGCAGTTCTTCACAAAGTATGTCTACTTTTGTTTTTGCTTGATTATATGCATGGTCTGGACAGGAACCTAGATCAAACAATGCTAGAGTGCAATGTTGCAACAACCCATACATCAAAGCTGTTCGTTGTACATCGTTGACTATGCTGTTGTCGTCAGTGTGATCCTGTGATTTAATATTCTTGGACCACCTCGGCCACATGATTGTAGTAGGAAGCTCGAGTTTCAGCTCTTCCTTAAGGACAAATATCATGTGAGAGCAAGGAATCGTCATATTCAAAAATTTTGAGCATACACACTTTATTGTTGTCATGGAGCTATCATATTTAACATCCCAAATTTTGTCCGAGAATGTGAATTGTGAATCTTGTAAAATCGTTCATTGTCGAGATCTTCACAACTTGACTTGGAGAGTCCACTAATCTGTCCAAGCTCATCCCTAAACTTGAAAAATATCCGACGGGTATATAATTGAGCACCACTACGCTCTAAAGTTTTCAATGCCTCATACTTAACTTGTGGAATGTCGTTGTTGCTATCAAAATCTTCCTTCACTTCCTTCTCCCTAAAGTCCCTGGTCTATCGAGTGAAATGAATTAAAAAACTCAACTGATTATGACGACAATTAAGGTACCGTTTGAGATGTGAATTCTCCCCTTCACATCTCGATGTTGTCGTTATGTTAGCCTAGGACGAGTTCCTTAGATACGTGTGAGCCCATTCGTGATGTTTACCAAATAAGTCTCGTACCCACCCATTCTCTTGTAATCTGCATTCCCCTACAAACATGTTCAATTTCTCTTCAAATTCAGCTTCTATGTAATTTGCATGCACAAACCTCCTCCATTCCTTTGTAATGTTGGATTATTCTTCACATTTCTCGTCTCGTTGTTATGTAAATGCCATGAAAACAATCTATATGTTGCACTAGGAAATACCTTTTTAATGGCACTAATCATGGCCTTGTCTCCGTCAGTAATAATTGACTGTAGACGTTTATCATCCACTACACTTAATAATGTTTGCAACACCCAAACATAGTTTGGTTCACTCTCATTTGCTAGTAGTGCGCATCCGAATATAAAACTTTGTAAATTATTATTTATCCATGAAAATCAAACAAATTACCACTCAAATCAATGATGATTATCAGTATTTAAATATATTGTTTTAGATAATAAATTGGAATTCTATTTTAACACCGGAAAAAAATCACCAACGGAATGTTGATTATATGTGTGATTACAATTTGAAAAAATCAAACAAATTACAATTCTAATCAATGATGATTATCTGTGTGATTACATCAACATCGTTTGGGTTCACAATAGAAGATCCCCATCAACCATGAAATTAAAACTATTAATGACTGTAATTCAAATATAACACAGTAAATAAGTACCTATTTTGCACTTCCTGATGTGCGGCCTCAACCCTATTTCCAACTTATTCATTTTTGTCGCTGGATTCCTCCTCTGACGAGCAAGTAGAGGTTGTATAAGAGGATTCGACAAAAGAGGGTTTGAAAACCTCCAATATCTTGAAATGAGAAGAACTAACGTACTTGAATGTGACGATGCAACCATGTCGCAAACCCATCTTGTTCACGAAAGATGCCCAACTATCCCCGCAGAACCAGATAACTAGCTTCGTCCGATTTATTTCGAGAACGATGTTGACATCGAAGTTCACCTTCTACGACAAACCATTAGGAATGATAATTGTCACTTCCGATCCGAATCAGTCGCCAGGTTCAGGAAGTTTTTGTGGTGAACTTCTTCGGCAGGCGCATGCGACGCTTAGTGATTATTTCTTCAACTATTATTTTGCGGAATTTTTTGAAGACATTGTCGCATCCAAACTGAGACAATTCATGTGGAAATGGAAATGGCAAGAATATGTGGAGTCACTTTTTTCTATTAATAATAAGAAGAGTGGACGTGGAAAGGCTTGTAACTGTCACTAGGTGGTGTGAACAGCACACATGCAATGCACTGTAGTAACTATCACTAGTCTGGATGTTGGAAATCCATAAAGTGAAATCAATTCATTGGGCAGAACACGATGAGTGTTTAGTCAAAATGTAGTAATTTTGGCAAGAAATTATTATGATGTTAAAGGGCATGCAGATTAAGATTGCACTCAACACCTACACTATGTGGCCTAGTTTCTAGGGGGTTTCCAAAGGATATGCATGAAAGATAACCACAGTTTGTAGCATTAGTTAATAATATCATAGACTATAATGAAGCAAACGACTGGGATAACTCATCCGTGAATGGGTTGATCATTCAAGGAGTCCATATAGATGGGCTTGTTATGATGGACACATAGCCTAGGAAAAGACACATGCAATGTACAGTTACGATAATGAGAATCCTCATAGTGAAATTAATTCATTGGTTAGAACATTGTGACATTTAAGTAAATAATGTAATAGTAAAAACCAACAAATTGGGATTTTTTTCGGTGACAAAGTCTAAACTTTGTCACCTATACAAAGTTCAATCTGGGCCCTTGATCTCCTATCTTCTTTTTAATTAATGGTTTAATTGAATTTAATAAAGTTATTTAAATAATCCCTTTAATTGAATCAAAGAGAAGATGCGGCTGTTTCCATATGTGATTTCCCTCCATTATTATATTTATTTTTGATTTATCTTCTCCTCAAAATTTGCTTGCAAATATTCTCTTAACAATTGTAGTTAATCACAATCTTTCTTCTTCTTCATGGTAACGCCATTTAAAAGCAGAACTTCTCTTTCATTTTTTTTAACAAATCAGTCCCTAATCATTAACAAAATCCGTCCCCAAGTTCAAAGTTAGAGTTTTTTAATGGATGAACCCGGTTCGAGTTCCCAATTAAAAGAACCTTCTTCTGCACCTCTGTTTGATCTAAATAATTCACCGATTGATCACTCCCCCGATGTTGATGATACATCTGAACCTGATGAGGATGCAATTCCGACTCCAGATGAACAAGGAATCTTACGTGGCTACGGTATGTTTTTCGTCATGTTCTAGCCAATCTTCTTTCATTATAATATTACTTTCATATAAGCTACTTAATAAATTTTTTAAGCCAATCAAACCACAATTCATTTCACTGTTCTGTGTGAGTTTCATTTTATGGTGTTCAGTTTGAATTAAGATTATGTTCATTGTGATTGTAGCGGCTTGTCTGTCTGCACGAAGTACTAGTATACATTCAGTACTAGTATGTATTCAATACTAGTATGCATGCTCCTGTTGACTTGATGATATATCCTCCATTATTATGAAACTTTCAATTTTTTTTAGTAAATCAGTCTCTCACAATTACAATAAAAAGTTCAAGCTCCCAAGTTCAAGTTTTATAATGGAGGTACGAGTCAACTTCTTCTTCTTATTTTTCGATTGCAGAACAAAACAAAAATTCATACTAGTACTACGAATATACAGTCGAGAAAAATAAAAATTCGGGAGTTGATATATAGTCGAGAAAAAACGTAACACACATGTGTGTGAATTACATACTAGTACTACGAATATACAAGTAGTGTACACATACTAGTACTGATTCTTCTAAAACACACAATTTCCTCAAATTCAAATTGGCTGATGGAGATATATAAGGCTTGGTAGAATCAAACAAGAGTCAAACAGATGCATTGATTTGGATGTGTATCAAAGATTAAACATAACATCTTAGTTTGCCATTCTGGGAGGTAACTGTAATCCCATTTGTTTGCCAGGTTGTTTGATAACTTAGCTTCAAGCGTAGATTTAACATGAAAAAATCTGGAAGGACTAGTATGTATAGAGACAGAACACACATTGAACTGCTGCCCATTAACGTTATTCTCCATCGAATTTCAATTTCACACTGAAAAAATCTGGAACAATTTGAGCCAAACCATCTCTTTAGAAATCGTAATCAAACATACTAGTACTACGAGCATACAAGTATTGTAAATCTACATGTATTGATTCATGATATTCAGTCGTCACAAACCATAAACGAACTAAAAACCACCACAATCATTGATATAAACAGTGACTGACCTGGATTGCAGAACCGAAAGCAAGAGAAGATCTACGTATTCAGAACCAACCCCCCCCCCCCCCCCCAATTTCAAGAATAACCCTAAATCGAATAGAACTAATACTCAAATCACAAAATCAGGCATGCATGTGGTTATCCACGAAATACTAGTATTGCTCTAAACCCAAAATTTTGATAGGATGGTGTTTCAAACTAACCAGACGCCGGCTGGTGGATTTATCCTTTTTAAATCGGCAGCTTCAGTAGGCTCTTCACTTGATTAATCGCGACGGAGTAGACCGGTGACATAAATGTATTGTTCAACGGCGACGACGAAGCAAAAGGACGGTGGAGCAGAGCGGACGCGATTGTTGATTGGCGGCGGAACGGGACATCAGGCCACTTTTGGGACGATCGACTGGTTGCCTCACTTCAAAACCAATCGACGACAACGTACCTGATGGAAGGGAAGTGCGGCGGCCTCACACCCGGTGGCCGGCGGCGATGATCGGACGGTTGACGGCGAGAAATCTGGGTCGGCGCCGTCTGGAGGTGAGAGAAAACTAGGTAACTACAATTTTGTGCGGTAAAAAATGACCTAGGGCAGCGTGAACAAGGTAAATAGGGGAGTAAATACCTATTAATATACTAATTTTAGGAACCATTAGATTTAGTGGGAGTTGATCTAAGGGCTAGGAGTTAATTTTGTATGGGGGACAAAGTCCCCTTTTGTCACCCACTGCTCTCCCCAACAAATTATCATAATCACACGGCTAGTCAAATTTGAGATTACACTCAACACATATAACTTGTTGCCTATCTCCTAGAGTTAGGGTTTTCTAAAGGCTACGTATTAAAGATCAACATCGTCCCTTAATTAGTTAATAATCCGACAATCTACGATAAATCCAATGGTGATATTATCCGTGTGTCATAATTTTTCCCAATAGTAAATGAGTTTCTTAAGTGACAATGTCATTAATTAGTGATCCTATTTTTCAACAATATTGAATTTTTTTCCCTTTGAAATCACGATAGTGAGTTTGTGGATTGTACTAATCAACCCACCATGACTACGGGGAATTGGAATTTTGTAGCACAATTTTAAAAAATATGTACCGTCAGTAGCCAAATGCGTAAAAATGTCCAGAAATAGCCCAATCTGACTGGCAATCAGCGCTGCGCCATCCAGATAGCGCTGCGCCACCCAGCCAGCGCAGCGCTACCCAGCAGGCGCAGCGCTGGCTGCCTAATCAGATTAGATACCGTCAAATCTCCGTTAGGGTTTCCTCAAACCCAGCCAGCAATGCGCTGGCTAGGTGGCGCAGCGCTGCCTGGGACTGAAGAAACCCTAAGGCCTCAATTTTCAGTATAAATACCCCCTCTATGATGCAGTTTTGGACCACTCACCTCCCTTGCCCTAAACTTAGAATTTGAAGTAGGCAGCCGTCACCAAGCTTAGAATATGTCGTTCTTCAACTCTGGCTCTAGGTCTCGGAAGAGTAAGCGTAAGTGAAATTCGTTTGGGTGCTTTGTACTTATCTCATTTTTGCGTTTAACGAATTAATCTTGTGTACTGTTGTTCTGTAGTGACAGATACTGAGAGGGTAATGCACAAGTTGAAGAAGCCGGTGGAGGAGGACTTGTTCGTTTATGAGGTAAGTGTGGTGAACTGCTGGTGTGACTTAAGGGCGACTAGATCCGTTCGGCCAAGTGATCTGGAACGCTATTTTGGCTGCCCTCGTGAGAGAGAGGTAAAAAAAAGGGTCTGAATTTAATTATTTGCATTTTCGTAGTTCTCAAAACCCTCTACGTTTGCCTTATGATCTGTAGGAGAAGGGGTGTGGTTATTATGAAAAACTGGAGGTGCGGGAGGCCGTGGATGCTGCGATTAAGGAGAAGGACCAAATCATTCGGGCGAAGGACGAACAACTTGTTCGAGCGAATAGAGAGAAGGATGAAATCGTCGAGGAGAAGGACAACATTATTCGAGATCTGAGGGAAGAAATTTCATGGTTGCACGTTTCAATCAATAGGTTGCTGAGGGAAGGGCCTCCCTCTCCACCACCCGGACATCGTCCTTACAATTGACATCCATGTTAGGCCTGTTGTTGTTGTTGTTGTTGTTGTCGTTGTTGGCGTCATTATTGAAGTTAATAAAATGACTGGTCTGTAGTTGCAGTCACTTCTGAAGGATCGACTAATAAAAGTAACTTCACAGCACAACTTGAAACGAAACATTACATTGAAAATGAAACATGAAATTGACAACCAAACATTTCAAATACAGATTACCAAACACAGATTACCAAACACAGACTACCGAACACATCATACTAAACATTTAATAGTTCAATTAACCGTTCCTTGTAGGGTTTGGATTCCTGCTGCTTCGCCTCGCACGTCGGCACGTCCTCCTATTGTGCCCTTCTTGCTGGCAGTAACTGCAGTGCGGCTCAATATCTTCAACCCAGTCCATCTCGTTGCGTATGCGAGAATGTCATGGTCGCCCCATCTCCCTGACCCTTCCTGGGTCCGGCATCAACTTAGGCCCTCCATGAGGCTCCCAGTCCTCTTTCGAGCCGATAGGGAGGAAACTCCGTCCATATATCTGTCGTACTGTTTCCAGTCTGTAATGGGCGTTGGCGTAGTATAACGGATCTTGATTGGCGGCGTTACATGCGGCCACAGCATGTGAACAAGGCATCTTCCACTGTTGGAACTTCCCGCAGGAGCAATGACCGTCCCCCTCCTCGTAGTCCAAGCGAACTTCTTGCCTATTGTTTCCCTTCCCGTTGCTGCGATTTATCGCCGTCTGTATTGCGATTTATGGTTGCCTCACCGTGGTACAAGTGAAAAGTGCTCGTCTCGGGACGCCATCTCTCGACCAATGCGGTGATCAGCTCAGAATCAGGGGTAAAATCCAAGCAGTCACGCAACTGACCTAGACCTATGGGGGCAAGGTATGCCTCGAACCTAGGATCGTACTTCACGATCTTCTTAGAGAAGCGACAATTAAGCGTCATATGTGGGTCCTAATAGTTGGGGGAAGAAGATTTAACAAAATTAATAACTAGTACTCAATTTCTGAGTGCACCCTAAACATTTAAATGTAATTAACATTCACATATAATTAACATTCAAATATAACTAACATTTACATATAACAAACATTTATACATAACTAACATTTCAAATTGAAGTAACATTTCAATTATTACTATATAGTAATATGAATTAGGACTTACATTATTTGTAATTATATCAATTAGTATTATAATTATTAATATTAGGTACTACTAATTATCATTAGTAGTGAATTACTAATTCTATTTAAATTTTTTAATATAATTACTATTATTTGTTACTTTTTAACTTTTTTAACGTAACTAATATTCTTTACTAATATTCGGAACTAATATTCGTTACTAATTACTATTATTAGTAAATTTCTAAGGTACATAATGTTCGCTACTAATTAATATTAGTAGTCAACTAGTAGTTAATTTGTATTTGAACCTAATATTACAATATAATATTCAAATTTGCTCCTAATTTGTATTTGATCCTAATAGTACAATATAATATTATACTAATTAATACTAATTAATGTTCGCTCAAATTTGATCCTAATATTACAATATAAGTAATTAAATTATGAATATTATTAAAATAAATGCAACATTCAAACATAAATACCTTGTAAAAATAAATAACATTTCAAATGTACCAACCTGAGCTTCAAAAATTCCCGCCGCTCGATGTCGGTCAGCATCACCCCATAAAATCGACGGGTCCTCGGGACTACCACTTCGTACCCCAACCGGCACCTCTCCAAACATGTAATCCATCTACAATTTAATATCCACAAGCAATGTTAAATACATATAAAATCGTAAAACACAATTTAATTACCATATAATTTATAAGCATGATACCTTTTGAGGGAGGGTTCAGGCCTTCTTCAAACGAAATTTCCTCGCCGGACAATTGCTATGAACCTACAAATAAAATACGTCATTAGCGTACAATAATACTAACAAAAAATTTATGACAAACACAAACAAACTATCAAAAATACCTTAGAGAGAATTGAGTTTCAGAACGTATGAGAGGAGGTGTGAAGATGGTATGTGGGGGGTAGGGGGTATTTATACCAAAAAAAAAACGGTAGTATTGATCCCAGGTAGCGCTGCGCCACCCAGCCAGCGCAGCGCTGCCTGGGATCAATACTACCGTTAGTTAACGGATACATTGTAACGGCTAGTGTGCCACATGGCGCAGCGCTGCAACGGCACAAATTTGACTGGCCAGCCAGCGCTGCGCTGGCTGGGTGGCGCAGCGCTATCTGGCTGGCGCAGCGCTGACTGCCAGTCAGATTGTGCTATTTCTGGACATTTTTACACATTTGGGTACTGACGGTACATATTTTTTAAAATTGTGCTACAAAATTCCAATTCCCCCATGACTACAACATATGCATTGAAAAATAAATACTAGTTTGCAATACGGATGTTGGACATGGTCAATTATGTGTATACACGTTTGAAGAAGTAAGCAATAAGGATTTAAAAACATCGACAATAGGAATCTTCATCTCGACATCGTTTATTGCACGACAATTGTGATGACTTCTAGTACCCCCACTTCTCATCATAGAAATAGTTTTGCCATCAACTATTTGGGCATATATGATCAAGAGAGTTGTGCCATGAACTATTCATGAATCTTTAATCTTATTGTGTTGTGTTGTGCTAATTACGATGTCATCTGATTTAATTGTTAATTACAATGTCATCAATGAAACCAAAACATGTAGTTCAACCTGTATCATAGTTGAATCTAATTCAGATGTCACATGGAAACCTCTCGTGCTTGAAATACGTATTAGATAATTACGTACTCGCATTAGATTAATACATGATACACTAACATAAATGAACATTACAAACAACCTACAAGTCATGGATCATAAGACAATAAAATGAACTAGCCGACCAATTTAAGCACGCCATGTGGACTTGATGTGAACCACGACAACCATGTGCCGAGACCCTAACCGCTGCAAGCTGAATACCCTAGCAACGAGTGGAACATATGAAAACCTGGATGGGAAGTATTTGGACCCACTAGCTATAAAGAGCTAGGAACCCTAAGTGTCCAGTCAAAGGTGTCACACCAAGGGGTGTATACCCAAGATGATAAACCAACCTTAAGCTAAGCAACAACAAGCAAAAACTTGAAGGGAAAAAGAACGTGTGCTCTGTGTTTATAATTGTCAAAAGTCTACCTTACATCAATGGCCAAAGGCCTTTATTTATAGTGAGTGATCTGGGAACAAGGTCTCTGAATCCTACTCCTATTCTACTTCTAAAAAGCTTAAAATATTTCTAAACAATCAGAAACTATACAGGAAGTCCGAATAAAACACTTAAAAAGACTAAAAAGGAGGATAAACAATAAACTGACAAATTTGGCAAATCTGACGAAACCCTAATCCGGCTCCGGGCTGGAATCCATGCTCGATCCGGATTAGGTGAGCAGAGTCCTAATCGGACAGGGACTCTGGGTGTCCTTCTCCGAATTCAACAAGGATTGGTGGAGGGTTATCCCAGGGTCATAAGGATTCCTTGGCCTTTGGAAAATCCTGAAAAGAAGGGCCAATTGTTGGCTTGGCCCAAGTCGCCTCGGTGTAGTGCCCGTGTATCGCCCAGCTCCTCTAGCAGGCTCAACTCTGGGCCTTTAGGCATTCGGGTCAGGGCTTCAGTCTTCTGTCTCGGGCTGACTTCTAAGAATGCCTCAAGGGTGTCTCTGGCCAGCAACTTGGACCAGGGGCTCGTAGGCGCTGGCCTAGGCCCGTGGCTTGGTGCTTGGTTCGGCCCGGGGCTTGTGTATGGGCCCGGTATCAACATCAGTGCCCGGCTTGGCATCAGCTCCTAAGAGGGCTTCTTAGCTTCCAAGAGGGTGTAGACTTTCCTGTTGAGTCTATCTGCATATTCTTCATGGCCACCTTTACTCCAAGTCTTCATGGCTCCTAGTCAGGGGCTGTTCTAGTCGGGTCTAAGGTATAGGTGGCTCATCATCCCCCTCTTCTTGAGAAGGATTCGGCCTCGAATCCGGATCTGCATACACATCATCATAGTAGGGAGTTAAGTCAGAAACATTAAAGGTGGCACTAACTCCTTAGAATTTGGCAAATCAAGAACATAGGCATTGTTATTGATCCTTTGAATAACCGTATAAGGTCCATCCCCTCTAGGCAGTAGCTTGGATTTCCTTTGGTCAAGAAACCTGTCCTTCCTAAAGTGGATCCACACTTGATCTCCCACTTCAAAGATCTTCTCCTTCCTGCCTCTATTAGAATTGCAGATGTAGTGGGCAGTCCTCCTCTCAATGTTGGCTTTGGCCTTCTGATGTGAACCGCCGTAACCCTGGGCAAACGACCCTAACCACCACAAGTTAGTCTTCAAGAAATGAGCTAACCTATGGCACTGGGATAGAATCGTACTTTGACCCACTAGTTATAGAGAGCTAGGAACCAGAAGTATCAAGTCGAAGGCGCCACTCCAAGAGAAGAATGCTCTTGATGGTAAGCCGAACCTTAAGCAATGCAAAGCAAAAGCTTGAAGGGAATAGAACAGAGTTCTGAATAGGGGGTTTATTTAATTCAAAGGTTTGGTTTACAAGAGAGGCCGCAGCCTCTATTTATAGGGAGGAGTAGGGAAAAAGCTCTCCTATTCCTCCTTTGATACTATTTCATAATCTATTAAAGAAATAAATAAGAGTCCTAACTAGGATACTAAAAAGGCTAAAATATTCCTAAATAATCGAGACTAGAAAGAAAAACTAAAACAAACACTAAAATAGTCTTGGATAACAAGGAAACTCCTAATTTGGCTAATCCGGCAGAATCCGGAGAAACCCTAATCAGGAGCCCGGGCGTGTTTCCGAATCCGGCCCGGATTAGGTGAGTAGAATCCTAATCAGGCAAAGATTCTGTGGCTTCTTCTCCTATCCCTCCAAGGACTGGTAGCGGTCATTCCTGGGACCTTAAGGCCTTCGAGGACCTTGGAAAATGCCCGAGCCAATTGATGACTTGATCTGAACCGCTGCAACCATGGGCAGACGACCCTTAAACACCACAAGCTGATGATCGTGCAACGAGGAAGAAACCGTCGGAATCGGGGATGGAAGAGGACTTTGACCCGCTAGCTATAAAAAGCTAGGAACCAGAAGTATCAAGTCGATGATGCCACTTCAAGGGGAGGATACCCTAGACGATAAGCCGATCCTTCAGTATTGCAACATGCAAATACAATAAGTGTTTCAAGAACAAAGTTCTATATAGGAGTTGTTTATTTCAAAAAGGTTGTTTAATACAAGAGGTGGCCGACGGCCTTCTTATATAGGTGAGGGAACAAGCTCTCCTCCCTAAAGACTACTTCCTAAATAAGAATAAAATAAAGAGCCTTACTCCTAAAAAGAATCCCAAAACCCCTAGATAACTTCAACTAAAATTGAATAAAACATAAAATAATGATGGAGTCTTTAATATGGAATAAAAGACCTAAATAGGTCAAAAACCCTAATCTGGCCTAATTCGGCTGCTTAGGCCGGTTGGCTGCGGTGGCGGCCCGGTGGGCTTGTCCTGTCGGGCGCCGGGCCTGATTTGGGTGGCGTTCGAGGGGCCTGGTGCGCCGGGCTGGTCCAGGGGCAAGGGCCTCGCCCAAGAGGCCCGGTCTTCTTGGCCAGCTTCATGGGATCCCTCGGATCGGTCCGGTTGCCGGTCTAGTGCTCGGGGCTGGCTTTTCCTCGGGCCCTCTCCATTTCTGTTTGGGCTTTCTTCTTTAAGCTTCAGGTAGGCCTCTAAGTAGCTCCTGATGTAGCTCTCCGGGGATGGGGTCGGTCCAAGTGTCATGCCTCGTGGCCAAGGACTCCAATTCTTCTCATGGCTCAGCTCAGTGTCAATCCTTGGAAGTTCTCCTCTCCAGGCCAAGTAATCTTGGGCTCTTTTCCTTCTGTACTCCAGAAATGCTTCCAGAGGGTCACTGATGGCCGATCGCAGTCGAGCGGTTGATCAAATACTACCCAGCTAACTAGAGCTAAGCAGATCGTATTTCGAGGGTCTTCTAGGATTGACTACTTTAAAACTGGCAAAATACTCGAATGCAAGCAGGTTGTGCGTGGTGTGAGTTCCACGACTTCTAAATCTATGAAATGCGGATAAATTAAAAATTAAACTAAAGCAGATTGGAAATTAGGGTTTGAAAACAAGGATGACAGACGAACTTAGACTTTGAATCCCCCTTCGTTCCCCAGAGCATTGGCAATCAACAGATCAGCGGATTTCGATTCTCGTTCAATCAATTACTAAGACATCACCATAACTCCTTACCCTTAGGTTTAAGACCGGCGAACGTTCGCTCTATCCGTTCTAACTACCAAGATTAACTAGCCGCCCGGGTAAGGTCGCCTCTCGCAACGACTTAATTAACTGGTGTAATTACTAATGATTAATGAGTTACTCTTGCAGTGAACTAACCCTAACCGGTTCCTACGAAAGGTACGCTCCAATTATAAGGTTAATTGCTCAATTTGATGTTCTAAAGTAAGGCGAGCGTTCGCTTCTATCCTTAACTTAACCAGAATCTAATCTAGGTGATCAATCCAGACAAGAAACATGAATAATGAAGAACAAATCAAACATGAAAAAGAACTGATTGAATTTCGAATCTAATCACCGCCGATCCGTGACCGCTTTAAAGCCCTGGGTCACTTAGGGTTCATCTAGTCTAAGCTCTAACGAGTTTAGCTACTCATGATTATTACAAAAGCAACAAAGACAAAGAAAGAGTTCATCAGTCAGAGGAAGAACAGAAAAGAATCTGAAAAACCTAATTTAGACGACTCTGACAGACTTCGATCTTCGGTAGATAACACTCCTAGCTCCGGTTCGTCGAGGTGGAAGGGATGGCGTCACGATCTCTCTCTGGCTCTTCGAACTCTAACTCTTCGCTCCAGAACTTGAGAGAATTCTGATTCGAAGAGTATTTTCTGATGTAAATTATGATATGATTGTCTCTTTTTCCTTTGGGCCGCCAGATTAAGTATTTATACTTAACCCTAACTAATCCGGATTACTCTATTATTTTCGCCAAAAATATAGGGATATTTTCGCCGAAAATATGCTTGTGAATGGAAGTGATCTCTCTGCCCTTTCTTCTCGATCCGAACACTTGATCGATTTCGCCGAAACCATCCTTCAAGTGGCATCAGTCGATATGTGATGTTATTTTCGCCGAAATCAATAGGTGATTTTCGGCGAAAATATCTTTGTAATCGGGCAGGATTTTGTTTGACTTTGATTGGCTCCTTTGATCGATTCCGGTTCAGTTCCTCGATGTTCCAACGCCTTAGACACTTCCATGGCTACTTTATCCGACGGCAAAAACCTGTGCTAACACAAAAACACTAGAAAACCATCAAATAGACCCGAAACGGGCCAAGGTAACACAAATGGCACGAGATAGGGCAATCGATTGAATATTCGTTATTCTACCCTAAAAACCATGTCTTAAGCAAAGAAATGTCGCTTAAATGAGGCTGATAATCACGTCAAATCGAGTGTCATCAAATACCCCACACTTAAGCTTTTGCTTGTCCTCAAGCAAACTGAATAGAAATGCTCATGTTCATAAATGATAAGATCGATTAAATTGGAGCTCAATCAAACACAATGAGTTATTAGACAGATCGATCCTAGAACAAGAAACCTAACATGCATACAGATCAGCCAAACTACCTGGTCTCACTAATAAACTGCACACGACAAGTAATTAACAACCAATTATGCACGAATTTGACCTGACCGACCAGACTCCTCACACAGGATATATATAGTGCAATGGGAACTCTCACTCTCTGTGTTTAAGGACGTGTTTCTGATCTCGATCATTTTCTGTTACCGAATTCTGTCATAAGTTTGCATTTTGACCACATCTCCACCACTGTGACAACACGAGTATCTAGTCAAGAAGGACTTCCCTGCTAGGACCATAATGAAATCTACACTACTCAGGTTTATAATGAGATGGATGATGGGAATGTATGATGATGGCTTTGTGCGGTGTAGCTTTCGGCTAACTTCCCTCGAATCTAATCTATGGCTTCTTACCGTCTAACCAAACACGGGTGGAATAATGAACGCTCGTCCTATGATACCCTCAAGCAACCTAGCACTTTATTATTTTTTTCTTCTTCTTTTGCACAATTTTTCTTTTAAACTTTTCTTTTGACTTTATTCTTCCATTTGTAGGGAGAAGAACGTTTTATTTGAACTACACTTTTGAACTTTTCTGACTTTCTTCTTTTCTTCATTTTTTTGAATTTTCTCTTTTTCTTTCTTTTTCTATTTTTTTTCTTTGTGCCGATTTTCTTTTAGTTGCTAGAGGGGTTTACACGTCTGGACATATTAGCTAAGACCACCTGTTTAATGGCTATAGGCAAGTTACCACAAACCAACTTCCGGTAGGTCAATCTAGAACTACAACCACAGGGGATCAACGGGGAATGAAAGAAATGGGAAATGGCTGTAATGTATTATCGAACCGAAAAAAAACAGGCCAAGCTCAAGGGTCTAAACCTAGTGGATTTATAGTTTGGTAGGCTATCTGGCTTAGTAGCTGAATCTAGGTGCCCCTATCCTTCTAGAACTCGTGTCATCGTGTGGTCTCGAGTAGGTCTCATGCAAATTCTAACTCATTCAAGTAAACAGAAAACCACTCAGAAAGAATTAAAATTGCAAGTTACGTGCAACGGATCAAAAGCTCATAGTTGGTTTGCTAGTCGGATTCGGTCATTTTCATGCAATCAAGGCTACAAACTACAAGTGTGATTTAAAAATTCTGTTCTGACCAGGCAATTTAGCATCAAAGTATACAAGTTGGTTCTCAAGTTCTAGGTTAAGCAGCCTAAGCATCATTATGAAGGTTTGAACAACAACTTAACATCAAAAATCAAGAATTGAGCCATTCTAATGCTAGAGAGACTGGAATGGAATCACGAGGCACACATAGAACACAAAATTCGTCGGGAGGTGATCTCCCATTGAATCTTGGGTGCACAGGGGACCGTCGGTGAAGCGTCGGGTCGGGGCACGGGGGTGCCGGAGGTGCCGGGGGTAGGCAAGGGCACGTCGGGCAGGGAGGCGGCAGCGTCGGGTAATGACGCGTCTGAGTGGCTGGGACGGTCGGGCGTCGGCCAGTTGGTGGCGTCGAGCATCATCGCGTTGGGGCAGTCGGGTAGGACCGGGATGGAGCGTCGGGCAGGGACACGCCGGACTCATCGTACGATGATCCGTCAGGGCCTCGTCGGGTGTTGATGCGCCGGGAGGTGTCTGGCAGCGACAGGTCGAGGCTGGGTGCTGGGGCGGCTGGGGCCTGGTCGGGCAGGGTGGCGCCGGTTGCTGGGGCGCTTGAAGTGGTCGGGGTGGGCCAGTCGGCGTTGGGGCCGAACGCTGGGGCACCGGGGCCTGGTCGGGCAGCACCGGGGATGGGTGCTGGGGCGCCGAGGCTGGTTAGGCAGCGCCAGTCAGGGTCGGGGCCGAGCGCTGGGGCGCCGGGGCCTAGTCGGGCAGCACCGGGGCTGGGTGCTGGGGCACCGAGGTTGGTCGGGCAGCGCCAGTCGGGGTCAAGGCGGAGCGGTGGGGCACCGGGCTGGTCAGGCCTGGTCGGGCAGCGCCGGGGCTGGTCAGGCCCGGTCGGGCAGCGCTGGGTGCTAGGGTTTTAGAGATTAACCCTGCAAACTTCTTAAGCCCTTCTGGCTTAACTTGTTCTCCTTCATCTGATCCTTCTTCTTCTTCCTTCTTCTCCTCTTCTTCATCATCTGTCTCGATTCCTCTTTCTCTTACCACCATTGTTCATTGATTAGGGCAGTCCCTTGAGAAATGTCCCCTACCTTGACATTTAAAGCATACAATTCCACTAGGACGTGGGTTAGAGTTTTGAACCTTAGAAGTAGGTGGGGCATGTGTTACCGGTGGTGCCGAATCCCTAGGGTTAGGGTTTGGCCGTGAGCTGGAGCCTTGGGGCTGTTCGGGCTTCCATGGGGCTTGGCTTGCACTCGAGCCTCCTCTCCATGGGGCATTGGCTGATCTTCTCGTGTAGCCCTTCTTCAACTCCCTCTCCACGCAGTTAGCTAGGGCTTTGAGATCCTCGTAGTCAACATAGTTAAGTATGTTGACTTGATGCATGATCTCAGGATGTAGCCCACCCACAAACTGGGCTATCTTTGCCTCGGGTTCTTCTCTGAGGTTGAGTCTGGCTACCAACATCTCTATCTCCTTGGTGTATTGCACCACGGACATGGTGCCTTGCTTTAAGTTTCGGAGGGAGGTGTGTAGGTCTCGGAAATGGGTTCCAGGAACAAACTTCTTCCTCATTATCCTCTTGAGATCTCTCCACGACTCGATGGGGTCTTCCTCATCTCTTTGAACCTGGCTCTTGAATTGGCTCCACCATAGAGCAGCATAATCAGTGAATTCAAAAGTGGCGAGGATTACCTTCTTTCGTTCAGAATAGTGATGGCACTTGAGGAAATCCTCCATACTTCTCTCCCAATCCAAGTACTCGTCGGCATTGTACTTGCCAGCAAACTTGGGCACGGTGAGCTTGAGGTTGCTCACATCATCATCAATCTCCTGAGCTAGCCTTCGGGCTCTTCGGTTTAGGCCTTCAGGTCTGTCCTCTCGGCACTCATCTCGTCCTCTTCCGGCTTGAAGCCTGGCTAGGGTTTCTTGGACGGCGGCTAGGGTAGCTCCAAGTGTCTGGAGGTGACGTTCCATGTTAGCCAGTCTCTCATCTGCCATGGTTAGTACTAGCAAACGGAAGCAACTTTTCTATCCCCTCTTCTTAGAAATAAACTTATAACGAAAGGAAAATAACTTGGCAAGGGTGGCCTTGCTTTCTTTTCTTTTTCTTAACCCCGATTAGGGTTTTTGTTGATGGTATGATGGCCACTAATTTTCTCTTGCCTTACAACTCGAAACTGAAAACAAGAACTAAAATAGAAGGGAATTTTCGAAGCTATTTTCTAAAAAGCAGTAAAGGATATGAATCCAGGGGAACTTGGAGACTGGATAAATTGTGGTCCTTGAGCTTGAACCGTGCTCTGATACCAACTGATGTGAACTGCTGCAACCGTGGGCAGACGACCCTTAAACACCACAAGCTGATTATCGTGCAATGAGGAAGAAACCATCGGAACCGGGGATGGAAGAGGACTTTGACCCGCTAGCTATAAAGAGCTAGGAACCAAAAGTATCAAGTCGATGGCGCCACTTCAAGGGGAGGATACCCTAGACGATAAGCCGATCCTTCAGTATTACAACATGCAAATACAATAAGTGTTTCAAGAACAAAGTTCTATAAAGGGGTTGTTTATTTCAAAAAGGTTGTTTAATACAAGAGGTGGCTGGCGGCCTCTTTATATAGGTGAGGGAACAAGCTCTCCTCCCTAAAGACTTCTTCCTAAATAAGAATAAAATAAAGAGTCCTACTCCTAAAAAGAATCCCAAAACCCCTAGATAACTTGAACTAAAAAGGAATAAAACATAAAATAATGGTGGAGTCTTTAATATGGAATAAAAGACCTAAATAGGTAAAAAAACCCTAATATGGTCGAATTCGGCTACTCCGGCCGGTTGGCTGCGGTGGCGGCCCGGTGGGCTTGTTCGGTCGGGCGCCGGGCCTAATTCGGGTGGCGGTCGCGGGGCCTGGTGCGCCGGGCTGGTCCAGGGGCAAGGGCCTCACCCAAGAGGCCCGGTCTTCTTGGCCGGCTTCATGGGATCCCTCGGATCGGTCCGATTGCTGGTCTAGGGCTCGGGGCTGGCTTTTCCTCGGGCCCTCTCCATTTCTGCTCGGGCTTTCTTCTTTAAGCTTCAGGTAGGCCTCTAAGTAGCTCCTGATGTAGCTCTCCGGGGATGGGGTCTGTCCAAGTGTCATGCCTAGGGGCCAAGGACTCCAATTCTTCTCATGGCTCGGCTCAGGGTCAATCCTTGGAAGCTCTCCTCTCTAGGCCAGGTAATATTGGGCTCTTTTCCTTCTGTACTCCAGAAATGCTTCCAGAGGGTCACTTAAGGGGCCGACTCCTTCTTCAGGGCTCCTGGAGGTCAGGCTAGGAGCAGGTTGAGGTTTTTCTTCCTTGCTAGGGCTTATATCCTTGGCCAGCAGCATGGCCTGGAATAGCATTCCATCTCTTGGAGTCTTTCTACCTGCAAGGGAAGGACTTAGTCGATATTTCAGGGCGTACCTTGGCTTTAGGGCTTGAAGATGGCTTGCCCTAGGCTCTATATGCTTCTTGTGAGGTCCTAGGGTCCTGTCTTGGCCAGGTGACCCTGGTGGGGTGTAGGAGTACCGGTTGGCATTAGGGCAGCAATGTTGGATCATATCATGACTCGGCCCAAGTCGATGAGGTGTAGCGCTCCGGACTAGGCTCGGTTCCCGTACTTGGCCTTGCTTTGGGCCTTCGGGTTTTCTGTCCAGGCTTTCGATCTTCTATCTCGGGCCATCTTTGGAGAATGTCTTAGGGACTTCTTTGAGTAGGAGTTTATCCTTGTGGATCGTAGGTAACTGTCTAGGGCCTTGAACAGATGCTAGGCTCGGACCGGGGTCGGTGTCGGAGCCCGACATCAGCATGATTGACCGGTTCGACATCACTTCCTGAACCCGATCCAGCTCTTGCTTTGGAGAGGGTTTCTTGTCTTCCAAGAGGGTGTATCCTTCCCTGGTGAGCCTATCTATATCCTCCTCATGTCTTTCTTTGCTCCAAGCCTTCATGTAGGAGTTGAGCCATTCCTTGAAGGCCTTCGTTTGGCTCTTGGTCAGAGGATGCTCTGGTCGAGTCCAGGGCACAAGGGGCTCATCATCCCCCTATTCTTGAGAAGGATTCGACCTCGAATCCGAATCTGCATAGACATCATCATAATAGGGTGTTAAGTCAGTAACATTGAAGGTAGCACTAACCCTATAGGAATTTGGTAAATCAAGAACGTAGGCGTTGTTGTTGATCCTCTGAAGAACCGTATAGGGTCCATCCCCTCTAGGAAGTAGCTTGGTCTTCCTTTGCTAAGGAAATATGTCCTTCCTAAAGTGAATCCATACTTGATCTCCTACTTCAAAGATCTTCTCCTTCCTGCCTCGTTTAGCACTGCAGATGTATTGGGTAGTCCTTCTTTCTATGTTGGCTTTGGCCTTCTCATGTAATTTCTTGACATATTCACCTTTCTCTTGGCCATCTGCATCTAAGAACTCATGTATAGGTAGAGGTGATAAATTCAAAGGAGTTGGGGGGTTAAATCCATAAACAACCACAAAAGGGGAGTATTGGGTGGCTGTGTGAACAACCCTATTGTAAGCAAACTCTACGTGTGGCAAGCAATCTTCCCAAGTTTTAATATTGTTTCGAATAATAACCCTAATCATTTGGGACAAGGATCAATTTACAACTTCTGTTTGGCCATAAGTTTGGGGGTGGCAGGTGGTTGAAAACAACAATTTAGTGCCTTGCTTGGCCCACAAGGTTTTCCAAAAGTAACTTAGAAACTTTGAATCCCTATCCGAGACTATGTTCTTAGGGACTCCATACAACCTAACTACTTCTTTGAAGAATAAGCCAGCTATGTGGCAGGCATCATCAGTCTTATGACAAGCAATAAAGTGAGCCATTTTAGAGAACCTTTCAACTACTACAAAGATGGAATCTCTTCCTCTCCTAGTTTTAGGCAATCCTAATACGAAATCCATAAATAAATCAACCCAAGGGTGTTCAGGGATGGTTAAAGGGGTATATAACCCATAGGGTTTGACACTTGACTTAGCTCTTTGGCATTTGGAACACTAAGTTATGAGCTTCTCCACATCATGGCTCATCTTTGGACAATAAAAGTGTTCCTTGAGGGTGGCCAATGCATTGACCACTCCAAAATGCCCATGAGTACTCCTCCATGAGACTCTAGGGCTAAAACAGTCCTGCATGAATGGTTAGGTAAACAAAGTTTGGGCCCTTTAAACAGGTAACCATCCTGCTGGTAGAACTTTCCAAATCCTCCCTGTTCACAAGCCTCAAAGATGTTCTTGAAATCAAGGTCAGTAGCATAGAGGTCTTTGATATGTTCGAAGCCAATGAATTTAGTAGCAAGGACAGAAATTAGGGTATACCTTCGAGAGAAGGCATCAGCCACTTCATTCTCCTTACCCTGCTTGAATTGAATGATGTAGGGAAATGAATTCTACCCACCTGGAATGTCTTTGATTGAGCTTGTGTTGACCCTTGAGGTACTTGAGGGATTCATGATCCGTATGGATGATTAATTCCTTGGGCCATAAGTAATGTTTCCAAGTCTTCAAAGCCCTCACTAATGCATAGAGTTCCTTATCATAGGTGGGGTAATTGAGTGTGTCTCCACTCAATTTCTCACTGAAGTATGCAATGGGCCTTCTTTCTTGCATTAGGACAGCTCCAATTCTCACTCTAGAAGCATCACACTCGATCTCAAAGGCCCTAGTGAAATCAGGTATCACGAGTAGTGGGGCTTCAGTTAGTTTCTTCTTCAAGGCTTCAAAGGCCTCCTGTTCTGGTGTACCCAAATGGAAGGGTACATCCTTCTTGATCACAGTAGTGAGTGGGGCAGCAATGGTGTTGAAATCCCTCACAAACCTTCGGTAGAAGCTGGCCAATCCATGAAAGCTTCTAACATCGATGATGTTTTGAGGTGTGGGCCATGACTTGATAGCTTCTATCTTGTCTTCATCAACCCTTATACCTGATGAACTAACAACAAAGCCAATAAATACAAGGTGATCTGTGCAAAAGGTGCACTTGGCCATGTTAGCATATATGTGCTCTTTCCTTAGGGTTTCTAAGATAGTTTTTAGGTGCCCCTGGTGATCGTCTAGGTTTTTAGAATGAATAAGGATGTCATCAAAGTATACAATGACAAATTTCCCAATGTAAGACCTAAGAACTTGATTCATTAGCCTCAAGAAAGTACTAGGTGCATTAGTTAAGCCAAAGGGCATAACCATCCATTCATACAACCCTAGCTTGGTTTTGAAGGCAGTTTTCTATTCATCACCTTCCTTCATTCGGATTTGGTTATAGCCTGACTTAAGATCAATTTTTAAAAGATGGTGGATCCATGTAACTCATCAAGCATATCATCTAACCTAGGGATGGGATGTCGATACTTAACTGTAATGTTGTTAATGGCTCGGCAGTCAACACACATCCTTCATGTTCCCTCTTTCTTTGGGACAAGGATGACTGGCACGACACAAGGGCTCTTGCTCTCCCTCGCATATCCCTTGTCCATTAGCTCCTCTACTTGAGCTTGGATCTCCTTGGTTTCTTCCGGATTGGTACGGTAGGCTGGCTTGTTTGGCAAGGCTACTCCGGGCACCAAGTCAATTTGGCGCTCAACTCCTCTAAGTGGGGCAGTCCACTTGGAATCTCTTCGGGGAAAACATCTTCAAATTCCTGTAAGATTGAGACAACAACACTAGGCAATGAGGTGTTACGGTTAGAAATCAAGCATTCCTTGTAAAGAATGACCACAAGGGGTTTCCTAGTAACTAGGGTTTGTTTAATCTCACTAGAGTGGCTAACATGTTTTATCACCTCTCATCCTCACTCTTTTGAGCTCTATGACCTCTAGGGTCTTGTTATTCTGTTGTTCCCTCTTTTCTCTATTCTTGAGCTCTCTCTCTTTTTTCTCTCGGATTGTTATTCTATCTAATTGATCCTTGAGTATTTCTGTTGGTGATAGGGGCTTTAATTTATACTTCGTGTCCCCATGAATAAGGCTATACCGATTAGTCCTTCCATCATGTTTGGAGTACCTATCGAACTGCCACGGTCTCCCAAGTAATATGTGACAATCTTCCATGGGAACAACAACACAAAGGATTAGATCGGTGTACCTCCCAATGCAAAAAGGCACGCGAGCTTTACGAGTCACCCTTAATTCGCCACAATTGCTGAGCCAAGGTAGTTTGTAGGGCTTAGGGTGCTTTAGGGTTTGAAGGCCAAGGCCTTCCACGAGATCAGTGCTCACCGCGTTGGTGCAACTTCCTCCATCAATCACCATGCTACAGATTTTATTTTTGATCACGCATCGGGTGTGAAAAAGGTTGTCTCGTTGCTCTCGTCCTTCTTCAACAACTTGAGTGTTGAGGATCCTCCTAGAAATCACGGAGAACCGGCGGGTGTGCTTAGATGGAAGTGAGGCTCCAAGCTGGGCAGGGAGCTGGTACTGGGGCTAGGCAGCGCGCTGGGGCCGGGTGGCGCTTCGGGGCTATCCTGTGGCGCGGGTCGGGGCTCGGGCCTAGGTGATGCCCGGGCTGGACCATGTCGTGAGCCATATCTTGAGCTGGGGCGCAGGCCATTGATGAACTGCAGAATAGCGGTGCGTCAAAGAACTACCAAGCTAGAAAGCTAGGGTAGATCGTATTCCACGGGTCTTCTAATGATTGATTACTCAAATATAAAGGCAAATTACTCAGAGTTAACACTTTGTGCGTGGTGTGAGTTCCACGACTTCTAATTCTAAGAAAAGCACGAAAATTAAAAATTAAAACTGAAAACAGATTGAAAGATTGGTTGGAAATAAAGATGACAAACAAGCTTAGACTTTGAATCCCCCTTCGTTCACCAGAGCATTGGCAATCAACAGATTAGCGGATTTGGATACTCGTTCAATCAATTCTAAGACACCACCATAACTCCTTACCCTTAGGTTTAAGACTGGTGAACTTTCGCTCTATCCGATCTAGCTACCAAGATTAATTAGCGCCCGAGTGTGGACGCCTCTCGCAACGACTTAACTTAACTGGTGCAATTACTAACGATTTATGAGTTAGTCTTGCAGTGGATTAACCCTAACTGGTTCGTATGAAAGGCACACTCCAATGATTAGGTTAATTGTTCGATTTGATGTTTTAAAGTAAGGCGAGCGTTCGCTTCTATCCTTAGCTTAACAAGAATCTAATCTAGGTGATCAATCCAGACAAGAAACATGAAAAATGAAGAACAAATCAAACATGAAAGAGAAACTGATTGAACTTTGAATCTAATCACCGCCGATCCGTGACCGCTTTAAAGCCCTGGGTCACTTAGGGTTCATCTAGTCTAAGCTCTACGAGTTTAGCTACTCATGTTTTTCACAAAAGAATCAAAGACAAAGATAGAGTTCATCTTGAACAGAGGAAGAACAGAAAAGGATCTGAAAAACCTAATTAAGACGACTCCGGCAGAACTTTGATCTCCGGTAAGCTGCAATCCTAGCTCCGAGTCTTCGAGATGAAAGGGATGGCGTCACGATCTCTTCCTGGCTCTCCGAACTCTAAACTCTACTTCAGAACTCTTGAGAATCCTTGAAGTACTTTGGTATTAGTTGTAAAAATCAGCTATGTATGTGTGTATTTGATTTAGGGCCGCCGGTTAAGTATTTATACTTAACCCTAATACTGCTGGTTTTGCCTGGAATTTTCGCCGAAAATATGGTGGAATTTTTGGCGAAAATCTCTTTGTAAATGGGTTGACCGCAGGCTGTTTTCTCCTGTGTTTTCCGGGCACCGGGTTCTCGACGAAAACTTGGAGTTTTTACCGAAAACTCTCCTTGGTTGACATCAGCCGATTTATTCTTGAGTTTTCGCCGAAAACTCCAAGGGATTTTCGGCGAAAACTTCAGTGTAAATGGAGCAGGAATTTGTTCGACTTGATTAACTACTTGGATCGATTCCTGTGCGATTCCTCGAGGTTCCAACGCCTTAGACACGTCCTTGGCTACTTTATTTGACGAAAAAAACATGTGCTAACATGAAAACACTAGAAAACCATCAAATAGACCCGAAACGGGCCAAAGTAACACAAATGGCACGAGATAGAGTAGTTGAATGAATATTCGTTATTCTACCCTAAAAACCATGTGTTAAGCAAGGAAATGTCGCTTAAATGAGGCTGATAATCACGTCAAATCGAGTGTCATCAAAATACCCCACACTAAAGCTTTTGCTTGTCCTCAAGCAAACTGAATAGAAACGCTCATGTTCACAAATGATAAGATTTATTAAATTGGAGCTCAATCAAACACAATGAATTATTAGACAGATAATTCCTAGAACAAGAAACCTAACAAGTATACTGATCAGCCAAACAACCTGGTCTCACTAATAAACTGCACACGACGAGTAATCGTAACCAATTATGCACGGATTTGACCTGACCGACCAGACTTCTCACACAAGAATTATTTAGTAAACGGGGAACTCTCACTCTCTGTGTTTAAGGACGTGTTTCTGCTCTCAATCATTTTCTGTTACTGAATTCTGTCATAAGTTTGCAATTCGACCACATCTCCACCACTGTGACAACACGAGTACTAGTCAAGAAGGACTTCCCTGCTAGGACTGTAACGAATTCTACACTACAAGGGTTATTGATAAGATGGATGATGGGAATGTATGATGATGGCTTTGGGGCGGTGTAGCTTTCGACTAACTTCCCTCGAATCTAGCCTATGGCTTCCTACCGTCTAACCAGACACGGGTGGAATAGTGAATGCTCGTCCTATGATACCCTCATGCAACCTAGCACTTATTTTCTTTATACTTTTTTTTTCTGACTTTTCTTTTGACTTCGTTCTTTCATTTGTAGGGAGAAGAACGTTTATTGACTAAACTTGAAATTTTTGAACTTTTTCTTCTTTTCTACTTATATTTTTTTTCGAAATTCCCTTGTTTTTCTTCTTTTTTTTTTCTTTGTGCCGATTCTTTCTTTTAGTTGCCAGAGGGGTTTACACTTTCGGACATAATAGCTAAGACCACCTGTTTAATGGTTATAGGCACGTTACCACAAACCGACTTCCGGTAGGTCAATCTAGAACTACAACCACAGGGGATCAACGGGGAATGAAAGAATGGGAGATGGCTGTAATGTATTATCGAACCGAAAGAACAGGCCAAGCTCAAGGGTTTAAACCTAATGGATTTATCGTTTGGTAGGCTATCTGGCTTAGTAGCTGAATCAAGGTGCCCCTATCATTCTAGAACTCGTGTCATCGCGTGGTCTCGAGTAGGTCTCATGCAAATTCTAACTCATTCAAGCAAACAGAAAATCACTCAAAAAGAATTGAAATTGCAAGTTACGTGCAATGGATCAAAAGCTCACAGTTGGTTTGCTACTCGGATTCGGTCATTTTCATGCAATCAAGGCTACAAACTACAAGTGTGATTTTAAAAATTCTGTTCTGACCAGGCAATTTAGCATCAAAGTAAACACATTGGTTCTCAAGTTCTAGGTTAAGCAGTCTAAGCATCATTATGAAAGATTGAACAGCAACTTAACATCAAAAATCAAGAACTGAGCCATTCTAATGTTAGAGAGACTAGAAAGGAATCACGAGGCACACAAAAACACAATTAAGGGCAATCAAGTTCATGTAAGGTTCTCTAGCATCCTACCCCACACTTAAATCGGACTGTGTGCTCACAGGAATAAATTTAGAGTTCAGAGTAAAGTAGAAGAACCTGGACCGAGATGGTTGGCGTAGGGGATGAGCATGGATCCTTGGAGCAGAGGCAATCTACCAAAGCGAAGCAAAGGGAATCTACCTATTGCCTGCAAAACAAAAACAAAAGAAAGATAAAAAGGAAACCGGGACAAGTGTCCCGGATCCACACAGAAAAAAGTTGGATCGAGATCCGAAAAGAAGAAATGAAAAGAAAGGACAAGGAAAAAGACACCACTCGATCATAGCTGGTCAGGGGCGTCGGGGGGTGGAAGGTGTAGGGCGTCACGGACCCGACGTTGCCACGCCAGCTGTGCCTCATACCGCTCGTCAGATCGGTGCATGTGTTGCTGTATAATAATCCATCTCGCCTCCTGAGCGGCGTTGTCAGTGATGCGCCACTCCTGGAGTCGCTCATACAGCTCTCCAACATCCGCGGGATGCGGTCGGTGCTGCGGGTGAGGCGCCTGATAAGGATTTGGAATGGGCGGCGGTGACTGGTGTGCATACCCTGGCTGATGATGTGGCGAGGGTGTATGATCATGAAACTCTGGCTCTGACTGGGGCCGCGGCTCATCAGCATCATCTTCGTCCTCCGACTCGGTCTCATCCTGGAGAGGAGGGGGCGCCGGCACCTACGGACTGAGGTCCAACTCGAAGTCGTACTCGACCGCTAAATCTCCAACGACGGTGTACACTCTGCGGCGTGGGATGTACGGGCCATATTCATGGCTGATACCAAGGGAGATGATGAGCTGGCCCATGAAGTTGCCTCCCAGAAGTGAGCTGGGTGGCCTCGGCTTCTGCGTCTTCTGGCGTAGTATGTGTCCAAGCACCCATCCGGGATGAAGAGGATAACACTCCCAGATGGCGCGAAGAAGAGTGAGCTCCTCTCTGCTGATGTGGTGGCGGCTCTTATCTGGTGCAAACAAAAGAGAGCGACGTCAAACCATGTGAATGAATCGATAGAGAGGGTGAGAGAGGGACTTAACTGAGTTATGCTTTGTGGTACGATCGCCGGGCACTCTAGTCATGTGGCTCCAGAGCGCGTCGTACACCTCTCCATCGTCGGAGTCGTTCTCCCAGCCGAGGTGATAACCCTCGTAGTGCTCGCGGGGGATCCCAAGATGAGCAGCAAACTCATCATAGTTGAACGACTTGTACACCCCGCCAAGGTAGAAGGATATCACCTTCCACGCGGCCTCCTCTTATGCTCGTCCAACTCGAACGTGGCCTAGAACTCCTGATGTGCGATGTCCAGGAAGTCAGCAACTAGGGTGGTCAGCTCCAGCAGTCCAGAAGGTAGCAAAGAGTCGAGCACGTTCCGGTGCCAATCCACGTCGTGCTCAAAGAGTGAGTCCATGGACAGCGGGCCACGTCGGCTCCGGGAACACGTTCGAGCCTCTGGTAGCGCTCAAAGTTGTGCTGGGCCAGGCGGGCAACAGTGGGGTGGTACCCGACTCTGCCAGGAAAAGCTGGCGGAGGACCGGAGACTGCGGGTGTGACGGGAGCGGGAGCTCAGGAGCTAGAGCCGGTGTCAAGGCGAGCCTTAGTCCTGCGGTCATGAATGACATTCCTAAAACCAGAAACGAAACCAGATTAATTAACTAAAAACCCACCCCACACTTAGTAGAAAAACTCAATTTCACAAAGAAACGAGGAAAACCGAGTGGGGGTAAGCAAATTAAGTAACCGATAATCACGATAAATCACAAATCATGCATATGTCTAGCTGGAATGTTCAGAACATAATTAGGGATCAGAAGTCAAACCGACATTCCAAAATTCAACATCATAGCACATTGAACCCTAATCATGGCAATTACTAGCTCAAAGCGGGAAATGACGGCATACTTATAAACTCATATGGCAAACACAATAATACGAACTTGAATGAACACATATGGCAGCCAAATGATCATAGATATTTCAAGGTCAAACCGATACTTCGCAAAAAGTCAACACTGCAAAGAATCAATCTTCAAGCATAGCAACACATGATCAAATGATATGAAAATTAAGCACAATTCTCCCTAAGCATGCTAGATGAGTCCAAAGAGTTCAACTAAGAAATCAGTCGGCACGCAAATCGAGGTAAACCAAAAAGTCAACTGAAAGTCAACCCCGACGAAATTCAGCATTCAACATGTCAAAAGATTCGGAATGAAAAGTTCTACAACTTACCTTGAAGCCATGGGTGCTGAAAATGAACGGAGAAAGAGAAATCGGTAAAAAATCGAAAAAACTAGGGTTTGGCTGAACGGGAGCTCTAGAGCTCCAATCCGGACGATCTACAGCTCAAACTGATCGGATAAGGAAGGGGAGTAGGGCGACGGCGATCGGCGATGGCGGCGGCGGCGAAAGTAGTATCGGTGGCGGTGGATTTTTAAACAGGGGGAGGGGTTTTCTGGCTATTTTCGAAAATGAAAGTGAGGGGAGAGAGAGTGTGTGACCGAGAATTAAAAGGAAAAAATTTGTTGATTTTCACTCAAGTTTTCGGTGAAAATGTGTGCAATTTTTCGCCAAAAACCCAAGGCAAAATGGTCTGCCGGTTTTCAAATACATTTTCGCCGAAAACTTCATAGAGTTTTCGCCAAAAAGTTTAACTAAAATCGTCTGGAAAAAATAGTGGATTTTCAAAGGGTTTTCGCCAAAAATTGAGACAGTTTTCGCTGAAAATTTTGACCTGTACGATTGAAAATATTTTCGCAATCCCAGCAAATTTCAGAAAATCACAATTAAATCCAAAAAAAATCGGAACGACCTCAAACAACTTGCGATTGAAACGATGACACAAAGACTACACACGAAAAATAAGAAATCATGCAAACTGACACTTTTGGCTCCCCTGAACCGACTCTAAAACACTAAGTCTGACACAAATGAAAAACTGACTCCAGCCGTGGGTTGCCTCCCACGAAGCGCTCTTTATTAACGTCCTTGAGCTGGACGATACCTGGACGATATTAGGAGACATCCCAACTCAGGTTCTCCTTAATGCTAGCATCAGAGTTCATGTAGTAGAGCTTCGGGGCATCTCCGTTAAGCATAAATTTCTTCCTGTTAGCATGTAAGAGCTTGGTACGTCCGTCGGGAAGGTGATCAGTGATCTTGAACGGACCAAATAGCTCTGTTGAGGGGTCATCCTCTACAAGGAAGATGGTGGAAGGGATGAGAATAATCGGCTTCGTCTTCATTTTATCCTCCGGCTCTGTATCACCAAGATCGGTGATCGTCGGTATTTCCTTAGGAGATGCTTTTGGCTTCTCCTTCAATACTTGTTCCGGCGGTGGTAGCTCGGAACGAATTGGTGGTGCAGCTGGCTCGAATTAAGGTGGTGGCACAACTGGTCTCCAGACCATTTGAGTCTTCATTTCCTTCTGATTCCTTCTCCGCGACCTGCCAGGTTCTTTGCTCGGCGGTGAAGAAGAGGCTTTCAGTTCCTTCTTCTTTGGCGGCTTCTGAACAGCAGATTTTGGTTTCTGCTTTGTAATCTGTTCAACACCTGCAACAGCAATGATCTAGGAACACTAGAAGAGACGTCAGTAACGGAGTTGACCGGAGTCAAGTCCACAGTTTCAACAGCTAGGCAATACGATTCTTCTTTCAAAGGGGTATATTTCATTCCGTCTTTAAGGCGGAATGTGATCGTGTCCTTACCAACCCTCAAAGTTAAAGAACCATTTGGAACGTTAATTTGCATTCCAGTTGTAGCCATGAAGGGTCGTCCTATGAGAATGGTAGAATCATCCTTACTAGTATCAATGATCACATAGTCATCTAAGAACGTGAAAGGACCACATTTAGTAACAACGTCTTTATCTCTCCTCTCGGAGATTTCAGTGATCTATCAGCAAAGACAAGTTGCATGCTAGTTGGTTCAAGTTCTCCTAAGTTCAATTTTTCAAATAAACTCATAGGCATAACATTGACAGACGCGCCTAGGTCAACCAAACTACGTTCTATCTCAACATCATTAATAACTAGAGGAAGCGTGAAAGAACCAGGATCATAACACTTAGCTGGATATGGCGATGAAGGCTTCTTGCTACGAGCGGCAGGATATCCTTCTTTACCCCCCACATGCCAGTCTCGATCCTTGCGTTCGGCAGCAATGCTCTTTGAAAAGGAGGCTTCACGTAGTACGAGCAAAAGGAGGATCATACTCCTTAGGCGCCTCCTTCAGTGCTTCCTTAGGAGATTCATAAGTCCTGCATAAATTAGAAGAAGCATTAGTAGATGAGTATGAGGTTCTTGAACGGATACCATCTTAGCTTGCTCCTTTCTTGGATTTGGCTCGGTCTGGCTCGGAAGTTGGCCAAATGGCCGACCAGATGCTAGCATGCTCGAGATGTGGTTCACAGCCTGCTCAATTCTTTGACCCGATGCGATCTGTTCTTGGTTGAGAAGAGCTTGAGCCTTGAACTGACTGTCATGATCGTCAAGTCTGGTGATGATCTGACTAAGCTTCTTGTCCTGTTCACTGACGTTGTTTTCCCTCTGATGTTGCTGCCCTGTGTAGGTATTATTCAGATATTGATTCTGGTGCTTGCCAGGAGCAGTTCCATAGTTACCCGGATTGCGGTGCGGCGGCTGGTAGACACCTGCCGACGGATGATTCGGCTTCTGATCCTGAGCTGGACCAGCTGGGCGGCTATTCTGATTCTGGTTGGCACCGGCATTGTAGGGAGGTCTATCTTGATAATTCCCCTGTTGCCTGAAATTGCGGTAGCCAACATAACCATTTGATTGTTGTTGAAGCACTGTTGAACGGAATTGACTTCTTCGGCAGACCAGACTTCTGTTTTACCAAAATTTCTGGCATCGGCCTCCATTATGCGACAAGCTCCACACCACTCGCAATCGGCAACATAGACAGCGGCTGCCGGCGGCTTGATGGGTGTAGAAGACTTCTTCAGATGCTTCTCTACTTCTGCCTTGATAGTAGCTTCGAGATTGAGCTTGCTTCTTGATCCTTCATATTGTCGTTCCCAGTTCCTTGACTTGGAAGCACATTTCGCGAAATGAAGAAGAGCAGCTTCAGGTGTAAGCGTAGTGCAATCCCCTTCAGCTATGGAATTGACCCTCTTGGCAGATTCTTCTCGAAGACCTCGAGCAAAGATTTCAGCTAACTGCCTCTGCTCGAATCCGTGATGAGGACAGTTGTAGAGAAGTTCTTGGAATTGATTCCAAGTATCATATAAGCTTACTCCTTCCTTCTGAGAGAATCTGGCGATACTGTCCTTGATGGCTGTTGTTCTGCAGGAGGGAAGTACTCTTCGACGAAGTCCTGAGCAAGAGTCTTGATGACACTTGATTTGAGTGATTATCAGCCTCATTTAAGCGACATTTCCTTGCTTAAGACATGGTTTTTAGGGTAGAATAACGAATATTCAATCAAGTGCCCTATCTCGTGCCACTTGTGTTACTTTGGCCCGTTTCGGGTCTATTTGATGGTTTTCTAGTGTTTTTTATGTTAGCACAGGTTTTTGCCGTCAAATAAAGTAGCCAAGGACGTGTCTAAGGCGTTGGAACCTCGAGGAATTACACCGAAATGATCCAAGGAATCAATCGAGTCGAACCAAAGTCTGCCCCGGTTTACACTAAAGTTTTCACCGAAAATACCTTAGTATTTTCGGCGAAAATCCCAGCACAAATCGACTGATGCTTATCAAAGGATTTTTTCGGCGAAACCCTAAGTTTTCGCCGAGAACAATTGATCCGAAAATCACGAAGAAAAGCAGCCGGCGACCATCCATTTAACACGATTTTCGCGAAATTCCTTTAATTTCGGCGAAAATATCAGTTAAAATCCGGCGGTATTAGGGTTAAGTATAAATACTTAACCGGCGGCCCATACTTGGATACAGATCATAATTACCAACTAATACCGAACTTCAGAACTCTCTCAAGTTCTGGAGCAGAGAGTTTAGAGTCCGAAGATCGGAAAGTGATCGTGATGCCATCCCTTCCATCTCGAAGACTCGGAGCTAGGATTGCAGTTTACCGAAGATCGAAGTCTGCCAGAGTCATCTTAATTAGGTTTTTCAGATTCTTTTATCTTCTTCCTCTGGATGATGAACTCTTTCTTTGTCTTTGATTCTTTTGTGATAAACATGAGTAGCTAAACTCTTAGAGCTTAGACTAGATGAACCCTAAGTGACCAGGGCTTTAAAGCGGTCACGGATTGGCAGTGATTAGATTCGAAGTTCAATCAGTTTCTCTTTCATGTTTGATTTGTTCTTCATTGTTCATGTTTCTTGTCTGGATTGATCACCTAGATTAGATTCTTGTTAAGCTAAGGATAGAAGCGAACGCTCGCCTCACTTTAAAACATCAAATCAAACAATTAACCTTATAATTGGAGCGTGCCTTTCGTAGGAACCGGTTAGGGTTAATCCACTGCAAGAGTAACTCATAAATCGTTAGTAATTCCACCAGTTAAGTTAAGTTGTTGTGAGAGGCGACCGTACCCGGGCGACTAATTAATCTTGGTAGCTAGAACGGATAGAGCGAACGTTCGCCGGTCTTAAACCTAAGGGTCAGGAGTTATGGTGGTGTCTTGGAATTGATTGAATGGATCGAAATCCGCTGATCTGTTGATTGCCAATGCTCTAGGAACGAAGGGGGATTCAAAGTCTAAGTTCGTCTGTCATCTCTGTTTTAATCAACCAATTTCCATTCTGTTCTTATTTTCAATTTTTAATTTCTCTGCATTTCTTAGAATTAGAAGTCGTGGAACTCACACCACGCACGAAGTGCTTAAACCTGAGTAATTTGCTAGCTTATTTGAGTAGTCAATCATTAGAAGGCCCGTGGAATACGATCTACCCTAGCTTTTGTTAGCTTTGTTAGTTATTTGGTTGAACCAGCACAACGACGGGTTCACCAAATTGGCGCGTTGCCGGGGACTTCTTTTGTTTGTTTGAAAGAAGAACTGGCAATTTATTCTTCTACTTTCCATCTTTCATTTTCCACCCACTTCGATTTTACACTGGTTTTTGTTTGTTTTTGTTATTTGTAGGTTGTTCACAGGTGTATGCATCGCCGCCCTTAGACTCACTCCCAAACCGACAAGGCTAAGAGTATAGAGAGACCAAGCAGTTCTGCTCCACCTCGACAATCACAGATTCCAAGGAGAAGCAGAATCAATCCACCTCCATCCATCACTCCGATTAAGATTGAGGAACTGAAGGAGAGTTCCTCATCTCCATCTTCACCTGTACCGTCACCTACATCCGTTTCATACACCGAGTCACTTTCACCTCCTCCATCTCCTACCATGACTGATCAATTACCATCACCACCACCACCAGGCGGAAATCCACCACCGCCGCCTGCACAGAAAAGTCTAGCTGATTACAACAAGCCGAGCGCGACTAGCGTTCGATCTGCCATTGCCGTACCACGCATTGAAGAGATCCTGACTATGAGATCAAGATTCCATTCTTGAATAGATCTCTAGGGATCTACAGTTCAAGCGGCCTAGACAATCCGTGCACTCATCTAGCGGATTTCCTCGATCTCTGCAACACTTTTAAGAACGGAAACCTCCACAAAAACACCTTTGTTTGAGAGCTTTCCGTTCTCTCGGAAAGGCGCTGCTAAGAGGTGGCTTACTGGCAAACCACTGGATATTACACTGATTGAGATACTCTGGCTAAGACTTGTTGAAGAATACTTCCCTCCTGCCAGAACAACAGCTATCAAGGACAGCATTGCCAGATTCTCCCAAAAAGAAGGAGAAAGCTTATACGATACTTGGAATCGATTCCAAGAACTTCTCTACAACTGTCCTCATCATGGATTCGAGCAGAGGCAGTTAGCTGAAATCTTTGCTCGAGGTCTTCGAGAGATTGCCATGTCATCCTAGCTGAAGGGGATTGCACTACACTCACACCCGAAGCTGCTCTTCTTCACTTCGCAAACTGTGCTTCCAAGTCAAGGAACTGGGAATGACAATCTGAAGGATCAAGGAGCAAGCTCGATCTCGAAGCAGCTATCAAGGCCGAAGTAGAGAAGCATTTGAAGAAGTCTTCCACACCAATCAAACCGCCAGGAGCTTCTGTCTATGTTGCCGATTGCGAGTGGTGTGGAGCTTGTGCGCATAATGGAGGTCGATGCCAGAATTTTGGTAAGACAGAAGTCTGGTCCACCGAAGAGGTAAATTTCGTTCAAAAAGGCTTCGTTAATAATCAGAATGGAACAAGCATGCTGATTTAGCGAATAGTATAGAACAAATTAAGTGGGACATCTCAGCTTATGCTTGCAAAGCAAGAGATTGTTCTCAGATTTTGAGATATGTATAGGTTTTCTTTCCTATTGTTAGTAGTTTTTCCACTTCCTTTGTAAAGTTCTTCATTGATTTTTGATGAAATGAAATCTCTAATTCATCAAAAAAAAAAATTCAGAATGGTTATGCTGGCTACCGCAACTTCAGGTAGCAAGGGAACTATCAAGACATACCTCCCTACAATGCTGGCGCCAACCATAACCAGAACCAGAATAACCGCCCAGCTGGTCCAGCTCAGGATCAGAAGCCTAACCATCCACCGGCAGGTGTCTATCAGCCGCCACACCGTAATCCGGGTAATTATGGAATTGCTCCTGGCAATCGCCAGAATCAATATTTGAATAACACCTATCCAGGGCAGCAGTACCAGAAGGAAAACAACGTCAGTGACCTGGACAAGAAGCTTAGTCAGATCATCACCAGACTCGATGATCATGACAGTCAGTTTAAAGCTCAAGCTCTTCTCAATCAAGAACAGATAGCAGCCAGTCAAAGAATTGAGCAAGCTGTGAACAACATCTCGAGCATGCTAGCATCTGGTCGACCATTTGGCCAACTTCCGAGCTAGACAGAGCCGAATCCGAGAAAGGAACAAGCCAAGATGGTAACTGTTAAAAAATTTACAAGCTTATCTAGCTGATGCTTGTTCTGTTTTAAGCAGGATCGCTGAAACTCCAGAGAAGAAGGAAGCACTGGAAGTGGCGCCTAAGGAGGAAGATCCTCCTCTTGCACCGTACGTCGTGAAGCCTCCTTTTCCAAGAGCATTGCTGCCGAATGCAAGGATCGAGACTAGCATGAAGGGGAATAAAGAAGGATATCCTGATGCTCGTAGTAAGAAACCTTCCTCTCCATATCCAGCTAAGTGCTCTGATCCTGGTTCTTTCACTCTACCTCTTGTCATTAATGATGTTGAGATAGAACGTTGTTTGGTTGATCTTGGAGCGTCTGTTAATGTTATGCCTATGAGTCTATATGAAAAATAGAACCTAGGAGAACTTGAACCGCCTAGCATGTAACTTGTCTTTGCTGATAGATCACTTAAAACTCCTGGGGAGAAATCAAAGATGTTGTTACTAAATGGGAAGAAATTCATGCTCACCGGAGAAGCCCAGAAGCTCTACCTTATGAACTCCGATGCTAGCATTAAGGAGAATCTGAGTTGGGATGTCTCCTAATACCGTCCAGGTATCGTCCAGCTCAAGGACGTTAATAAAAGAGTGCTTCGTGGGAGGCAACCCACGGCTGGAGTCCGTTTTTGATTTGTGTCAACCTTAGTGTTTTAGAGTCGGTTCGGGGGAGCCAAAAGTGTCAGTTTGTGTGATTTCGTATTTTTCGTGTGTAGTCTGTGTGTCATAGTGTCATTTTCAAGTTGATTGAGGTTATTCCGATTTTTGTGGATTTAACTGTGATTTTCTGAAGTTTGCCGGGATTGCGAAAATATTTTCAATCGTGCAGTTCAAAATTTTCGGCGAAAATACACCCTATTTTCGGTGAAAACTCCCTTTGAAATCCCACTGTGTTTCTGGTCGATTTTACCTCAAATTTTCGGCGAAAACTATTTAACATTTTCGGCGAAAATTCTTTGAAATCGACAGTACTTTTTAACTAACATTTTTGGCGAAAACTTGCACTTATTTTCGCCGAAAATCCCTTTGAAAATCAACCAAATTTTCATTTTAAAATCTGGATTCACCCTCTCTCTTCCTTCTTTCATTTTTTAAACCAAAACGAAAACACTCCCCTGTTTACCAAAACCCGCCGACCGCCACCCACACTCACCAGCCGCCGACCAAAACCGACCGCCGCGCCGCCGCCGCCGCTCCATTCCTCTTCCATTTCCGATCATCGTAAGCCCTAGAACAGCCGAATCGGAGCTCTACAACTCTAGTTCACCCAAACCCTAAATTTAGATTTCTCACCGATTTCTCCCAATTCGTTCATTTTTACATCCATGGCTTCAAGGTAAGTTGTAGAACTTTTCATTGCGAATCTTTTAACATGTTGATTGCTGAATTTCGTCGGGGTTGACTTTCGGTTGACTTTTCAGTTTGCCTCGATTTGCGTGCCGACTGATTTTGTGTGAACTAGGTTAGCTGAAATTGTTGAACTGTTCTAGCATGCTTAGGGAGTGTTGTGCTTAATTTTCATATCGTTTGATCATGTGTTGCTATGCCTAAGTCCTAGTCCTTGTGAGGTTGACTTTTGAGAAATGTCGGTTTGACCATGAACTGTTTTTGATCATTTGGCTGCCTTATGTGTTCATTCTCGTTTCGATTATTGTGTTTGCCATCTGAGATCATATTATACCGTCATTCTCCGCTTTGTGATAGTCTTGCCACAATTAGGGTTCAATGTTCTATTATGTTGACTTTTTTGAATGTCGGTTTGACTTCTGAACTCTGATTGTTCTAATTCTATTCTGGCTGTTCCTGGGAATGTATTTTATTGTTTGTGATTACCGGTTACTCTGGTTTGCTTACCCCCACTCGGTTTTCCTCATTTCTTTGTGAAATTGAGTTTTTCTACTAAGTGTAGGGTAGGGTTTTAATTTGACTAATCTGGTTTGTTTTCTTGTTTAGGAACACCACTTATGAGCGCAAGACCAAGCAGAGACTTGACGCCACCTCGAGCTCCAGAGCCCCCGCTCCCGTCACACCCGCCGTCTAGGGCCCTCCACCAGCATTCCATGGCCGTGCTGGGCATCATCGAACTGTTGCTCGTCTTCCCGACTACTACTTTGAGTGCTACAAGAAGCTCGAGCATATTCCGGGAGCTAATGTTCGCCCACTTTCCATGGAGTCCCTCTTCGATCACGATGAGGACTACCACCGGAACGTGCACGACGCCCTGGCACCGGCCGGCCTCCTAGAGCTGACCACCATAGCTTCCGACTTCCCAGACGTCGCTCTCCAGGAGTTCTGGGCCACTTTTATCTGGACGAGCACAAGAGGAGGCAGAGCAAGAAGGTCGTTTCCTTCTATCTGGGCGGGTTGTACAGGACCCCCACCTATGATGAGTTTGCAGCTCATCTAGGCATTCCCTACGAGCATTACCATGGTCATCACCTCGGCTGGGCGAACGACGAGGACGACGGAGAGGCATACCATGCACTCTGGAGCCACATGACTGGAGTGCCCGACGATCATCTCACGGACCATAATTCAGTTAAGTCTCTCTCTCACCTTCTCTATAAATACATTCATATGGTTTGGCGTAGATCGCTATTATATGCTCCAGAGAAGGACCGCCACCATATCAGCAAGGAGGAACTTCTGCTTCTTCGCGCCACCCGAGAGAGCTACCCTCTTCACCCCGGATGGGTGCTTGCTCGTATCTTCCGCTAGAAGACCAAGAGGAGGATGCCACCTCGCTCACTCCTGGGAGGCAACTTCATCGGCCGACTCATCCTCTCCTTCGGCCTCAGCTACGAATAAGGCCCGAACATCCCACGCCGCAGAGTACGGACCGTTGGAGGAGATTTGGCGATCGAGTACAACCTCGAGCTAGACCTCAGTCCCCAGGTAGCAGCAGATCCTCCCCTCCAGAATGAAGATAAGTCGGAGGAAGAAGATGATTCTGAGGAGTCCCAGCCTCAGTACGAACCAGAGTTTCATGACCATACTCCCTCGCCACACCATCAGGCAGGGTATGCACGCCAGTCGCCACCTCCCATTCCAGAGCCATATCAGGCGCCTCACCCGCAGCCTCACCTGCACCCCGCGGATGTTGGAGAGCTGTATGAGCGACTGCAGGAGTGGTGCATCACCGACAACGCCACTCAAGAGGCGAGATGGACTATTATGCAGCAACATATGCACCGCGCTGATAGGCGGTATGAGGCACAGATGGCGTGGCAACGTCAGCTCGGCGATTTCCTCCACTTTCCACCTCCCGGCGCGCCTGACCAGCAGTGATCGGGTTGTATTCCTTTTCTGGTCCTTTCTTTTTATTTATTCTTTTTGGATTTCGATCAAACTTTTTTCTGTGTGGATCCGGGGCACTTGTCCCGGTTTCCTTTTTATGTTTCATTTGTTTTTGTTTTGTAGGCAGTAGGGAGATTCCCTTTGCTTCGCTTTGGTAGATTCCCTCCGCTCCGAGGACCCGTGCTCATCCCCTACGCCAACCATCTCGGTCCAGGTTCTTCTACTTCACTTTGAACTCTAGAATTAGTCCTGTGAGGACACAGTCCGATTTACGTGTGGGGTAGGATGCTAGAGAACCTTGCATGAACTTGATTGCCCTTGATTGTGTTTCTGTGTGCCTCGTGATTCCATTCCAGTCTCTCTAGCATTAGAATGGCTCAGTTCTTGATTTTTGATGTTAAGTTGTTGTTCAAACTTTCATAATGATGCTTAGACTGCTTAACCTAGAACTTGAGAACCAACTTGTATACTTTGATGCTAAATTGCCTGGTCAGAACATAATTTTTAAAATCACACTTGTAGTTTGTAGCCTTGATTGCATGAAAATGACCGAATCCGACTAGCAAACCAAATGTGAGCTTTTGATCCATTGCACGTAACTTGCAATTTTAAATTCTTTCTGAGTGGTTTTCTGTTTGCTTGAATGAGTAAGAATTTGCATGAGACCTACTCGAGACCACACGATGACACGAGTTCTAGAATGATAGGGGCACCTAGATTCAGCTACTAAGCCAGATAGGCTACCTAACGATAAAATCCATTAGGTGTAGACCCTTGAGCTTGGCCTGTTCTTTCGGTTCGATATACATTACAGCCATTTCCCATTCTTTCATTCCCCGTTGATCCCCTGTGGTTGTAGTTCTAGATTGACCTACCAAACTACAAGAAAAGAATCGGCACGAAAGAAAAAAATAGAAAAAAAGAAGAAAAGAAGCAAGTTTCGAAAAAAATGAAAAGAAGAAAAATCAGAAAAGCCAAAAAGTTTCAAGTTCAATAAACGTTCTTCTCCCTACAAATGGAAGAACGAAGTCAAAAGAAAAGTCAAAAAAAAATTTGTGTAAAGAAAAATAATAAAAGTGCTAGGTTGCTTGAGGGTATCATAGGACGAGCGTTCATTATTCCACCTGTGTCTGGTTAGACGGTAGGAAGCCGCAGATTAGATTCGAGCGAAGTTAGTCGAAAGCTACGCCGCACCAAGACATCATCATACATTCCCATCATCCATCTCATCATAAACCCATGTAGTGTAGAATTCGTTACAGTCCTAGCAGGGAAGTCCTTCTTGACTGGTTACTCGTGTTATCACAGTGGTGGAGATGTGGTTGAATTGCAAACTTACGAAGAATTCAGTAACAGAAAATGATTGAGAGCAGAAACACGTCCTTAAACACAGAGAGTGAGAGTTCCCCATTGTACTAAATATTTCCTGTGTGAGGAGTCTGGTCGGTCAGGTCAAATTCGTGCATAATTGGTTGCTACTACTTGTCGTGTGCAGTTTATTAGTGAGACCAGGTAGTATGGTTGATCAGTATGCATGTTAGGTTTCTTGTTCTAGGATCTATCTGTCTAATAATTCATTGTGTTTGATTGAACTCCAATTTAATCGATCTTATCATTTGTGAACATGAGCGTTTCTATTCAGTTTGCTTGAGGACAAACAAAAGCTTAAGTGTGGGGTATTTTGATGACACTCAATTTGACGTGATTATCAGCCTCATTTAAGCGACATTTCCTTGCTTAAGACATGGTTTTTGGGGTAGAATAGCGAATATTCAATCAATTGCCCTATCTCGTGCCATTTGTGTTACTTTGGCCCGTTTCGGGTCTATTTGATGGTGTTCTAGTGTTTTTATGTTAGCACAGGTTTTTGCCGTCAAATAAAGTAGCCAAAGACGTGTCTAAGGCGTTGGAACCTTGAGGAATTGCACCGAAATAGATCCAAGGAGTCAATCGAGTCGAACCAAAGTCTGCCCCGGTGTACACTAATGTTTTCACCGAAAATACCTTAGTGTTTTCGGCGAAAATCCTAGCACAAATCGACTGATGCTTATCAAAGGAAGTTTTCGGCGAAAACCCTAAGTTTTCGCTGAGAACAATTGATCCAAAAATCACAGAAGAAAAGCAGTCGGCGGACCATCCATTTACACTACGATTTTCGGCAAAAATTCCTTATAATTTTTGGCGAAAATATCAGTTAAAATCCGGTGGTATTAGGGTTAAGTATAAATACTTAACCGGCAGCCCAAACTTAGATACAGATCATAATTACCAACTTATACCGAACTTCAGAACTCTCTCAAGTTCTGGAGCAGAGAGTTTAGAGTCCGAAGAGCCGGAAAGAGATCGTGACGCCATCCCTTCCATCTCGAAGACTCGGAGCTAGGATTGCAGTTTATCGAAGATCAAAGTCTGCCAGAGTCGTCTTAATTAGGTTTTTCAGTTTCTTTTCTGTTCTTCCTCTGGATGATGAACTCTTTCTTTGTCTTTGATTCTTTTGTGATAAACATGAGTAGCTAAACTCTTAGAGCTTAGACTAGATGAACCCTAAGTGACCAGGGCTTTAAAGCGGTCACGGATCGGCGGTGATTAGATTTGAAGTTCAATCAGTTTCTCTTTCATGTTTGATTTGTTCTTCATTGTTCATGTTTCTTGTCTGGATTGATCACCTATATTAGATTCTTGTTAAGCTAAGGATAGAAGCGAATGCTCACCTTACTTGAAAACATCAAATCGAACAATTAATCTTATAATTGGAGCGTGCCTTTCGTAGGAACCGGTTAGGGTTAATCCACTGCAAGAGTAACTCATAAATCGTTAGTAATTGCACCAGTTAAGTTAAGTCGTTGCGAGAGGCGACCGTACCCGGGCGACTAATTAATCTTGGTAGCTAGAACGGATAGAGCGAACGTTTGCAAGTCTTAAACCTAAGGGTCTGGAGTTATGGTGGTGTCTTGGAATTGATTGAATGAGAATCAAAATCCGCTGATCTGTTGATTGCCAATGCTCTGGGGAACGAAGGGGGATTCAAAGTCTAAGTTCGTCTGTCATCTCTGTTTTAATCAACCAATTTCCATTCTGTTCTTATTTTCAATTTTTAATTTCTCTGCATTTCTTAGAATTAGAAGTCGTGGAACTCACACCACGCACGAAGTGCTTAAACCTGAGTAATTTGCTAGCTTATTTGAGTAGTCAATCATTAGAAGGCCCATGGAATACGATCTACCCTAGCTTTTGTTAGCTTTGTTAGTTATTTGGTTGAACCAGCACAACGACGGGTTCACCAAGTCTCCCAGCCGGTATAGTAGCCAGGTGGTTTGCCAGTAAGCCACCTCTTAGCTGCGCCTTTCAGAGAGAATGGGAAAGCTCTCAAGCAAAGAGTGTTCTTGTCGAGATTTCCGTTCCTGAAAGTGCTGCAGAGATCAAGGAAATCTGCCAGATGTGTGCACGAATTGTCTAGTGGCCTGCCTTCAAACTGTAGATCCCTAGAGATCATAGTCAAGAATGGAATCTTGATCTCATAGTCAGGATCTCCTTCAATGCGCGGCATGGCAATGGAAGATCGAACGGTAGTCGCGCTCGGCTTGTTGTAGTCAGCTAGACTCTTCTGTGCAACTGGTGGTGGTTGACCGCCTGGTGGTGGTGGTGGTAACTGATTATCCATGGTAGGAGATGGAGGAGGTGAAAGTGACTTGGTGTATGAAGCGGATGAAGATGATGGTGAAGATGAAGATGAGGAACTCTCCTTCAGTTCCTCGATCTTGATCGGAGTGACAGATGGAAGTGGATTGGTTCTGCCTCACTTCGGAATCTATGATTGTCTTGGAGGAGCAGAGCTGCCTGGTCTCTCTGCACTCTTAGCTTTGTCGGTTTGGCAGCGCGTGTGAGGACGGCGTTGCATAAACCTGTGAACAACCTATAGATGACAAAAACAAACAAAACCAGTGTAAAATCAAAGTGGATGGAAAGGTGAAAGATGGAAAGTAGAAGAATAAAATGCCAGTTCTTCTTTCGAACAATCAAAAGAAGTCCCCGACAACGGCGCTAATTTGATGAACTGTAGAATAGCGGTGCGTCAAATAACTACCAAGCTAGAAAGCTAGGGTTGATCGTATTCCACGAGTCTTCTAATGATTGATTACTCAAATATAAAGGCAAATTACTCAGAGTTAACACTTTGTGCGTGGTGTGAGTTCCACGACTTCTAATTCTAAGAAAAGCACGGAAATTAAAAATTAAAACTGAAAACAGATTGAAAGATTGGTTGGAAACAAAGATGACAGACAAGCTTAGACTTTGAATCCTCCTTCGTTCACCAGAGCATTGGAAATCCATAGATCAGCGGATTCCAATTCTCGTTCAATCAATTCTAAGACACCACCATAACTCTTTACCCTTAGGTTTAAGACTGGCGAACATTCGCTCTATCCGATCTAGCTACCAAGATTAATTAGCCGCCCGGGTACGGTCGCCTCTCACAATAACTTAAATTAACCGGTGCAATTACTAACGATTTATGAGTTACTCTTGCAGTGGATTAACCCTAACTGGTTCCTACGAAAGGCACACTCCAATGATTAGGTTAATTGTTCGATTTGATGTTTTAAAGTAAGGCGAGCGTTCGCTTCTATCATTAGCTTAACAAGAATCTAATCTAGGTGATCAATCCAGACAAGAAACATGAACAATGAAGAACAAATCAAACATGAAAGAGAAATTGATTGAACTTTGAATCTAATCACCGCCGATCCGTGACCGCTTTAAAGCCCTAGGTCACTTAGGGTTCATCTAGTCTAAGCTCTACGAGTTTAGATACTCATGTTTTTTCATAAAAGAATCAAAGACAAAGATAGAGTTCATATTGAACAGAGGAAGAACAGAAAAGGATCTGAAAACCTAATTAAGACGACTCTGGCAGAACTTCGATCTTCGGTAAGCTGCAATCCTAGCTCCGAGTCTTCGAGATGAAAGGGATGGCGTCACGATCTCTTCCTGGCTCTCCGAACTCTAAACTCTACTTGAGAATCCTTGAAGTATTTTGTATTAGTTGTAAAAATCAGCTCTGTATGTGTGTATTTGATTTAGGGCCGCCGGTTAAGTATTTATACTTAACCATAATACTGCCGATTTTGCCTGGAATTTTCGGCGAAAATCTCTTTGTAAATGGGTTGACCGCCGGCTGTTTTCTCCTGTGTTTTTTGGGCGCCGGGTTCTCGGCGAAAACTTGGAGTTTTCGCCGAAAACTCTCCTTGGTTGACATCAGCCGATTTGTTCTTGAGTTTTCGCCAAAAACTCTAAGGGATTTTCGGCGAAAACTTCAATGTAAATGGAGCAGGAATTTGTTCGACTTGATTGACTCCTGGATCGATTCCGGTGCGATTCCTCGAGGTTCCAACGCCTTAGACACGTCCTTGGCTACTTTATTTGACGGAAAAAACCTGTGCTAACATGAAAACACTAGAAAACTATCAAATAGACCCAAACGGGCCAAAGTAACACACTTGGCACGAGATAGGGTAGTTCAATGAATATTCGTTATTCTACCCTAAAAACCATGTCTTAAGCAAGGAAATGTCGCTTAAATGAGGCTGATAATCACGTCAAATCGAGTGTCATCAGCCATCGATCGAGTGATAACTCTCGTCGGGGTCGGGCTTAGGTGTGGCTCGGGTGTTCAGTCCTCACTAGATGCAGAGCTTGGGCCGGATGCTGGGGTCTGATGCCGGTCCGGGGTAAGGCTAGGACTGCGCACCGGGCTGGTCGGATTTTGGGCCAGTGTTGTAGTGATGCTAGGCAGTATGCTAGCCTGGGGCAAGGCTTGCACTGTACCGGTGCAGGGTGGAGTGCAAACCTGGGGCTGGGCTGGTGCTGTACCGGTGCTGGGTGGAGTGCTTGCCCGGGGTTGGGCTGGTGCTGTGCCGGTGCTGGATCGGTGCCGTACCGGAGCTGGGCCGAATGCTGGCCTGGTGCTGGACCGCTATTGTACCGGTGTCTCTCTTTAACCTGTCCAACGTGGCTTCGATCTAGCCTAGGATTTGGGAGACGATGGCTTCCAGCTTGGTTATTCTCTCCTCTACCATGGTTAGTAGAAACAAGAAACAAGAAGCAAAACCTCAAAAAATCTCTCTAATGAACCTCACTCTCTCGGATTTTTACCTCTTGTGTTTAATCTTTGATAGTGACACTCAAAAGGAAATCAGAACAAGTAAAATTCAGCTCAAGCAATTGCAAGTTTCTTCAAAGCTACCAAGTATGGACTTATCAAACGTGTGGCACAAACAGACTTGAACTCTAGGGTTACCTCTTAACTAGCAAATACTCCTTCCCGATTTTTTGGCCAAGAATTCAGCCAAAAGGTTAACAAGGTAGGGCAGGTTCGGTGGAGGTCACAAGCAACCGAAGCTATTTTTCTATCCCCTCTTCTTGAACATAAACTTGTAACGAAAAAGAACTGGAACATAAGCTTTGTTTTTTTAGTACTTTTTTCTTTTTTCTAACTTCTTTTTATATTTTTCTTGATGGATTTTGATGGCCACCTAGCTTTTTCTGCCTTACACAAATACTAAGTACAAGAACTAAAGACATAGTTGAAGATTTTCGAAGTAATTTTCTAAGAAGAAGAAAGTAAAGGATATGAATCCAAGAAAAATATGGAGACTGGATTGATTTGGTCCTAGTGTTGAACCGAAGCTCTAATACCAACTATTGTGAACCACTACAATCGTGGGCAGACGACCCCAACCACCGCAAGTTAGTCTTCAAGCAACGAGTAAACCTATGGCAACGGGATGGAATCAGACTTTGACCCACTAGCTATAGAGAGCTAGGAACCAGAAGTATCAAGTCGAAGGCGCCACTCCAAGATATGAATGCTCTTGATGATAAGCTGATGACACTCGATTTGACGTGATTATCAGCCTCATTTAAGCGACATTTCCTTGCTTAAGACATGGTTTTTAGGGTAGAATAACGAATATTCACTCAACTACTCTATCTCGTGCCATTTGTGTTACTTTGGCCCGTTCCGGGTCTATTTGATGGTTTTCTAGTGTTTTCATGTTAGCACAAATTTTTGCCGTCAAATAAAGTAGCCAAGGACGTGTCTAAGCGTTGAAACCTCGAGGAATCGCACCGGAATCGATCCAAAGAGTCAATCAAGTCGAACCAAATTCTGCTCCTATTTACAAAGAAGTTTTCGGCGAAAATCCCTTGGAGTTTTTGGCAAAAACTCATGAACAAATCGGCAGTGCTTTCAAGAAGAAGTTTTCGGCGAAAACTTCAAGTTTTCGCCGAGAACCCGCGTCCGAAAATCACAGGAAAACTCATTCGGCGATCACCCCATTTACAAAGGAATTTTTGGCGAAAATTCCATCAAATTTTCGGCAAAAATTCCAACAGATTTCCGGCAAAAATTCTAGGCAAAATCGGCAGTATTAGGGTTAAGTATAAATACTTAACCGGTGGCCCTAAATCAGAGACGATACACAATATACAACACATACCAACTAATACCAAATACTTCGAGGATTCTCAAGAGTTCTGGAGTGAGTTTAGAGTTCGAAGAGTCCGGTAACAGATCGTGACGCCATCCCTTTCATCTCGAAGACTCGGAGCTAGGATTGCAGATTACCGGAGATCGAAGTTCTGCCGGGAGTCCTCAATTAGGTTTTTCATATCCTTTTATGTTCTTCCTCTGTTCAAGATGAACTCTATCTTTGTCTTTGATTCTTTTGTGAAAAACATGAGTAGCTAAACTCGTAGAGCTTAGACTAGATGAACCCTAAGTGACCCAGGGCTTTAAAGCGGTCACGGATCGGCGCTGATTAGATTCAAAGTTCAATCAGTTTCTCTTTCATGTTTGATTTGTTCTTCATTGTTCATGTTTTTGTCTGGATTGATCACCTAGATTAGATTCTTGTTAAGCTAATGATAGAAGAAAACGCTCACCTTACTTTAAAACATAAAATCGAACAATTAACCTAATCATTGGAGTGTGCCTTTCGTAGGAACCAGTTAGGGTTAATCCACTGCAAGAGTAACTCATAAATCGTTAGTAATTGCACCAGTTAAGTTAAGTCTTGCGAGAGGCGACCGTACCTGGGGGCTAATTAATCTTGGTAGCTAGATCGATAGAGCGAACGTTGCCAGTCTTAAACCTAAGGGTGAGGAGTTATGGTGGTGTCTTAGAATTGATTAAACGAGAACGAAATCCATATCTGTTGATTGCCAATGCTCTGGTGAACGAAGGGGGATTCAAAGTTTAAGTTGTCTGTCATCTTTGTTTTAATCAACCAATCTTTCAATCTGTTTTCAGTTTTAATTTTTAATTTCCGTGCATTTCTTAGAATTAGAAGTTGTGGAACTCACACCATGCACAAAGTGTTTAACCTGAGTAATTTGCCTTTATATTTGAGTAGTCAATCATTAAAAGACCCGTGGAATACGATCTACCCTAGCTTCTAGCTTGGTAGTTTACTTGACCTTCATCAAATTGGCGCCATTGCCGGGGACTTCTTTTGATTGTTCGAAAGAAGACTGGCATTTTATTCTTCTACTTTCCATCTTTCACCTTTCCATCCACTTCGATTTTACACTGGTTTTGTTTGTTTTCGTTATTTGTAGGTTGTTCACAGGTGTATGCACCGCCGCCCGCTCACACGCTCTCAAACTGCCAAGGACGACAAGGCTAAGAGTGTAGAGAGACCAGGCAGTTCTGCTCCACCAAGACAATCACAGATTCCAAAGAGAGGCAGAACCAATCCACTTCCATCCGTCACTCCGATCATGATCGAGGAACTGAAGGAGAGTTCCTCATCTTCATCTTCACCGTCATCTTCATCCGCTTCATACACCGAGTCACTGTCACCTCCTCCATCTCCTACTGATGCTGTCAGTTTTAGCGGTATCAAATACTACCAAGCTGTGAAGCTAGGGTAGTCGTATTCCACAGGGTTTCTACTAATTGACTACTCAAAGAAGCTGACAATTTATTCAGTTTGAGCACTTAGTGCGTGGTGTGAGTTCCACGACTTCTAATCTAATGGACAAAGAAAATAAAAGACAGAAAAGTAAAAGGTTGACTAACGAGAAGATAGACGAACTTAGATTTCGAATCCCCCTTAGATCACCAAAGCATTGGTAATCAACAGATAGCGGTTTTCAATTATAATTCAATCGGTTTCTATACACCACCATAACTCCTTACCCTTAGGTTTAAGACTGGCGAACGTTCGCTCTATCCGTTCTAACTACAAGATTAACTAGCCGCCCGGGTACGGTCGCCTCTCACAACGACTTAATTAACTGGTGCAATTACTAATAATTAGTGAGTTACTCTTGCAGTGAATTAACCCTAACCGGTTCCTACGAAAGGCCGCTCCAATTATAAGGTTAATTGTTCAATTTGATGTTCTAAAGTAAGGCGAGCGTTCGCTTCTATCCTTAGCTTAACAAGAATCTAATCTAGGTGATCAATCCAAACAAGAAACATGAACAATGAAGAACAAATCAAACATGAATGAGAAACTGATTGAACTTCGAATCTAATCACCGCCGATCCGTGACCGCTTTAAAGCCCTGGTCACTTAGGGTTCATCTAGTCTAAGCTCTACAAGTTCAGTTACTCATATCAGAAACAAGAGAATCAAAGGCAACAATGAAGATCATCATACAGAGGAAGAACAGACAAGAACTGAAAAACCTAATTCTGACGACTCCCGCGAGGCTTCAATCTCCTGGATCTTCAACTTTAAGCTCCGAGTTCTCCGAGGTGGATGGATGGCGTCACGATCTCTCCACGATTCTTCGAACTCTCTAAACTCTATCTATCGACCCTAGAGTCGGCTGACTCTCAAAAGTCTGATTTGTGAAAGATGAATAATGAATTCTTTCTTACTTTGGGCCGCCGGTTTAAGTATTTATACTTAAACCCTAAGTCGCCGGATTCCTTCTGTTATTTTCGCCAAAATAAGGGATTATTTTTGCCAAAAATGTTGGTACAAATGGACGGGTCCTCCGGCTGATTCTCTGTGATTTTCGCCGAATAAGTTCTCGGTCCGAAAGCTATATGTTTTCGCCGAAAACATCCTTCAGTTGGCCTTAGTTGATTTGTGCTGATATTTCGCCGAAAAAAAAAGGGTTATTTTCGGCGAAAACTCCTTTGTAAACGGGCAGGAATTTGTTTGACTTGGTTGGCTCCTTTGATCGATGCCGGTGCAATCCCTCGAGGTTCCAATGCCTTAGACACGTCCATGGCTACTTTATTTGACGGCAAAAACCTGTGCTAACGTAAAAACACTAGAAAACCATCAAATAGACCCGAAACGGGCCAAGGTAAAACAAATGCACGAGATAGGGCAATTGATTGAATATTCGTTATTCTACCCTAAAAACCATGTCTTAAGCAAGGAAATGTTGCTTAAATGAGGCTGATAATCACGTCAAATCGAGTGTCATCACCTACCATGGATGATCAGTTACTACCACCGCCACCACTAGGCGGTCAACCACCACCAGTTGCACCGAAGAGTCTAGCTGACTACAACAAGCCGAGCGCGACTAGCGTTCGATCTTCTATCGCCATGCCGCGCATTGAAGGAGATCCTGACTATGAGATCAAGATTCCATTCTTGATTATGATCTTTAGGGATTGAAGGCAGGCCACTAGAAAATCCGTGCACGCATCTGGCGGATTTCCTTGATCTCTGCAGCACTTTCAAGAACGGAAATCTTGACAAGAACACTCTTTGCTTGAGAGTTTCCCGTTCTCTCTGAAAGGCGCTGCTAAGAGGTGGCTTACTGGCAAACCACCTGGCTACTATACCGACTGGGAGACTCTTGCTCAAGACTTCGTCGAAGAGTACTTCCCTCCTGCCAGAACAACAGCCATCAAGGACAGCATCGCCAGATTCTCTCAAAAGGAAGGAGTAAGCTTATATGATACTTGGAATCAATTCCAACAAATTCTCTACAACTGTCCTCATCACGGTTTCGAGCAGAGGCAGTTAGCTGAAATCTTTGCTCGAGGTCTTCGAGAAGAATCTACCAAATGGGTTAATTCCCTAGCTGAAGAGGATTGCACTACACTTACACCGGAAGCTGCTCTTCTTCATTTCGCGAACTGTGCTTCCAAGTCGAGGAACTGGGAACGACAATTGAAGGATCAAGAAGCAAGCTCGATCTCGAAGCTACTATCAAGGTAGAAGTAGAGAAGCATCTGAAGAAGTCTACTACACCCATCAAGCCGCCGGTAGCCGCTGTCTACGTTGGCGATTGCGAGTGTTGTGGAGCTTGTGCGCATAATGGAGGCGATGCCAGAATTTTGGTAAAACAGAAACTTGGTCTGCCGAAAAGGTCAATTTCATTCAACAGGGCTTCAGCAACAATCAGAATGGTTATGTTGGCTACCGCAACTTCAGACAACAGGGAATTATCAAGATAGAACTCCCTTCAATGCTGGCGCCAACCACAACCAGAATTAGAATAGCCGCCCAGCTGGTCCAGCTCAGGATCAGAAGCCGAATCATCCCCGACAGGTGTCTACCAGCCGTCGCAGCACAATCCGAGTAACTATGGAACTGCTCCTGGCAATCGCCAGAATCAATACCTGAACAATACCTATACAGGGCAGCAACATCAGAGGGAAAACAACGTCAGTGAACTGGACAAGAAGCTTAGTCAGATCATCACCAGACTCGACGATCATGACAGTCAGTTCAAAGCCCAAGCTCTTCTCAACCAAGAACAGATTGCATCCGGTCAAAGAATTGAGCAGGCTGTGAACCACATCTCAAGCATGCTAGCATCTGGTCGACCATTTGGCCAACTTTCAAGCCAAACTCAGCCAAATCCGAGAAAGGAGCAAACTAAGATGGTATCCGTTCAAGAACCGTCATACTCATCTACTAATGCTTCTTCTAATTTATGTAGGACTAATGAATCTCCTAAGGAAGCACCAAAGGAGGCACCTAAGGAGTATGATCCTCCTCTTGCTCAGTACTATGTGAAGCCTCCTTTTTCAAGAGCATTGCTGCCGAACGCACGGATCGAGACTGGCATGTGGGGAGGTAAAAAGGATATCCTGCCGCTCGTAGCAAAAAGCCTTCATTGCCATATCCAGCTAAGTGTTCTGATCCTGGTTCTTTCAAGCTTCCTCTAGTTATTAATGATGTTGAGATAGAACGTAGTTTTGTTGACCTACGCGCGTCTGTCAATGTTATGCCTATGAGTTTATTTGAAAAATTGAACCTAGGAGAACTTGAACCAACTAGCATACAACTTGTCTTTGCTGATAGATCACTGAAAACTCCGAGAGGAGAGATAAAAGACGTTGTTACTAAATGTGTTCCTTTCACGTTCTTAGCTGACTATGTGATCATTGATACTAGTAAGGATGATTCTACCATTCTCATAGGATGACCCTTCATGGCTACAACTGGAATGCAAATTAACGTTCCAAATGGTTCTTTAACTTTGAGGGTTGGTAAGGACACGATAACGTTCCGCCTTAAAGTCGGAATGAAATATACTCCTTTGAATGAAGAATCTCATTGCCTAGCTGTTGAAACTGTGGAGTTGACTCTGGTCAACTCCGTTACTGACATCTCTTCTAGTATTCCTAGATCAATTGCTGTTGCAGGTGTTGAACAGATTACAAAGCAGAAACCAAAATCTGCTTCTCAGAAGCCGCCAAAGAAAAGGAACTGAAAGCCTCTTCTTCACCGCCGAACAAGAACCTGGCAGGTCGCGGAGAAGGAATCAAAAGAAAACGAAGACTCAGTTGTGCCACCACCTTCATCCGAGCCAGCTGCACCACCAATTCATTCTGAGCTACCGGCGCCGGAACAAGTATTGAAGGAGAAGCCAAAAGCATCTCCTAAGGAAATACCGACGATCACTGATCCTGGTGATACAGAGCCGGAGGATAAAACGAAGACGAAGCCGATCATTCTCATCCCTTCCACCGTCTTCCTTGTAGAGGATGACCCCTCAACGGAGCTATTTGGTCCGTTCAAGATCACTGATCACCTTCCCGACGGACGTACCAAGCTCTTACATGCTAACGGGAAGAAATTTATGCTTAACGGAGATGCCCCGAAGCTCTACTTCATGAACTCCGATGCTAGCATTAAGGAGAAACTGAGTTGGGATGTCTCCTAATACCGTCCAGCTCAAGGACGTTAATAAAGAGCGCTTTGTGGGAGGCAACCCACGGCTGGAGTCAGTTTTTCATTTGTGTCACACTTAGTGTTTTAGAGTCGGTTCAGGGGAGCCAAAAGTGTCAGTTTGCATGATTTCTTATTTTTCGTGTGTAGTCTTTGTGACATCGTTTCAATCGCAATTTGTTTGAGGTTGTTCCAATTTTTGTGGATTTAATTGTGATTTTCTGAAGTTCGCCGGGATTGCGAAAATATTTTCAATCGTGCAGTTCAAAGTTTTCGGCGAAAACTGACCCATTTTTTCGGCGAAAACTTACTTGAAAATCCCACTGTGTTTTCTGGACGATTTTAACTAAACTTTTTGGTGAAAACTCTATGAAGTTTTTGGCGAAAACTTATTTGAAAACCGGCAGACCATTTTGCCTTGGGTTTTCGGTGAAAAATTGCACACATTTTCGCCGAAAACTTGAGTGAAAATCAACAATTTTTTCCTTTTAATTCTCAGTCACACACTCTCTCTCCCCTCACTTTCATTTTCAAAATAAAAAAACCTCCCCGTTTTTTTAAAACCAACCTGCCACCGCCGCGCCGCCGCACTTCTCCACTTCCTTATCCGATCAGTTTGAGCCATAAAACAGTCGAATCGGAGCTCTAGAGCTCCCGTTCAGCCAAACCCTAATTTTTTTGATTTTTCACCGATTTCTCATTCTCCATTCATTTTCAGCACCTATGGCTTCAAGGTAAGTTGTAGAACTTTTCATTCCGAATTATTTGACATGTTGAATGCTGAATTTCGTCGGGGTTGACTTTTGGTTGACTTTTTGATTTACCTCGATTTGCGTGCCGACTGATTTCGTGTGAACTAGGTTAGCTGAATTCTTTGGACTGATCTAGCATGCCTATAGAGAATTGTGCTAATTTTAATACCATTTGATCGTGTGTTGATATGCTTTAAGATTGATTCTTTGCGGTGCTGACTTTATGATAAACGTCGGTTTGACCTTGACTTATCTATGTTCGTTTGGCTGCCATGTGTGTTCATTCACATTCATATTTCTGTGTTTGCCATCTGAGTATGTGATTATGCCGTCATTTTCCGCTTTGAGCTAGTAATTGCCATGATTAGGGTTCAATGTGCTTTGATGTTGACTTTTTGAATGTCGGTTTGACTTCTGATCCCTAATTATGATGTGAACATTCCGGCTAGACATATGCATGATTTGTGATTTATCGTGATTACCGGTTACTTAATTTGCTTACCCCCACTCGGTTTTCCTCGTTTCTTTGAGAAATTGAGTTTTTCTACTAAGTGTGGGGTGGGTTTTTAGTTAATTAATCTGGTTTCGTTCTGGTTTTAGGAATGTCATTCATGAGCGCAGGACTAAGGCTCGCCTTGACACCGCTCTAGCTCCCGAGCTCCCGCTCCCGTCACACCCGCAGTCTCCGATCCTCCGCCAGCTTTCCTGGCAGAGTCGGGTACCACCCCACTGTTGCCCGCCTGGCCCAGCACAACTTTGAGCGCTACCAGAGGCTCGAACGTGTTCCCGGAGCCGACGTGCGCCCACTTTCCCTGGAGTCACTCTTCGAGCACGACGTGGACTGGCACCGGAATGTACTCGACTCTTTGCTACCTTCAGGACTGCTGGAGCTGACTACCCTAGTTGCTGACTTCCTAGACCTCGCACTCCAGGAGTTCTGGGCCACGTTCGAGTTGGACGAGCATAAGAGGAGGCAGCGGGGGAAAGTGGTATCCTTCTACCTTGGCGGGGTGTACAAGTCATTCACCTATGATGAGTTTACTGCTCATCTCGGGATCCCCCGCGAGCACTACGAGGGACATCACCTCGGCTGGGAGAACGACTCCGACGACGGAGAGGAGTACGACGTGCTCTGGAGCCACATGACTGGAGTGCCCAGTGATCGTACCACGAAGCATAACTCAGTTAAGTCCCTCTCTCACCCTCTCTATCGATTCATTCACTTGGTTTGGCGTCGTTCTCTTTTGTTTGCACCAGATAAGAGCCGCCACCACATCAGGAGAGAGGAGCTCACTCTTCTTCCCGCCATCTGGGAGAGTTATCCTCTTCATCCCGGATGGGTGCTTGCACGCATACTTCGCCTGAAGACTCAGAAGCCGAGGCCACCGAGCTCACTCCTGGGAGGCAAGTTTGTCGGCCGACTCATCATCTCCCTCGGTATCAACCATGAATATGGCCCGGACATCCCACGCCGCAGAGTATATACCGTCGATGGAGATTTAGCGATCGAGTACGACCTCAAGTTGGACCTCAGTCCACAGGTGCCGGCGCCTCCTCCTCTCCAGGACGAGGAAGAGTCGGAGGAAGAAGATGATGCTGAGGAGCCGCAGCCCCAGTCAGAGCCGGAGTTTCATGATCATACACCCTCGCCACATCATCAGGCAGGGTATGCACACCAGTCGCCGCCGCCCATTCCAGATCCATATCAGGTGCCTCACCCGCAGCACCGACCGCATCCCGCGGATGTTGGAGAGCTATATGAGCGACTCCAGGAGTGGCGCATCACTGACAACGCCGCTCAGGAGGCGAGATGGATTATTAGGCAGCAACACATGCACCGCTCTGACGAGCGGTATGAGGCACAGCTGGCGTGGCAACGTCAGGTCGGTGACACCCTACACCATCCACCCCCCGACGCCCCTGACCAGCTATGATCGGGTGGTGTCCTTTTCCTTGTACTTTCTTTTTTTTCTTCTTTTCGGATCTCGATCCAACTTTTTTCTGTGTGGATCCGGGACACTTGTCCCGGTTTCCTTTTTATCTTTCATTTGTTTTTGTTTTGCAGGCAATCAGTAGATTCCCTTTGTTTCGCTTTGCTAGATTGCCTCTGCTCCGAGGATCCGTTCTCATCCCTACGCCAACCATCTCAGTTTAGGTTCTTCTACTTCACTCTAAACTCTAGATTTAGTCCTGTGAGGACACAGTACGATTTAAGTGTGGGGTAGGATGCTAGAACACCTTGCATGAACTTGATTGCCCTTGATTGTGTTTTTGTGTGCCTCGTGATTCATGTCCAATCTCTCTAGCATTAGAATGGCTCAGTTCTTGATTTTTTATGTTAAGTTGTTGTTCAATCTTTCATAATGATGCTTAGACTGCTTAACCTAGAACTTGAGAACCAACGTGTTTACTTTGATGCTAAATTGCCTTGTCAGAATAGAATTTTTGAAATCACACTTGTAGTTTGTAGCCTTGATTGCATGAAAATGACCGAATCCGACTAGCAAACCAACTGTGAGCTTTTGATCCATTGCATGTAACTTGCAATTTCAATTCTTTTTGAGTGATTTTATGTTTGCTTGAATGAGTTAGAATTTGCATGAGACCTACTCGAGACCACACGATGCACGAGTTCTAGAATGATAGGGGCACCTAGATTCAGCTACTAAGCCTGATAGCCTACCAAAACAATAAATCCATTAGGTTTAAACCCTTGAGCTTGGCTTGTTCTTTTGTTTTGATAATACATTACAACCATTTCCCATTCTTTCATTCCCCGTTGATCCCCTGTGGTTGTAGTTCTAGATTGACCAACCGGAAGTCGGTTTGTGGTAACCTGTCTATAGCCATTAAACAAGTGGTCTTAGCTATTATGTCCAGACGTGTAAACCCCTCTAGCAACTAAAAGAAAGAATCGGCACAAGAAGAAAAAAAAGAGAAAAAAAAAGAAATGTCGAAAAAAAAGAAAGCAAAAAAGAAGGAAAATCAGAAAAGTTTCAAGTTTAGTTCAATACACGTTCTTCTCCCTACAAATGGAAGAATGAAGTTGAAAGAAAAGTCAAAAAGAAAAAAAAAGTATAAAGAAAAGAATGCTTGTGCAGTATTACTGGAGTAGCGTGATCGACATGGGCACAACAGCAATCCTCATACTCGCATACCTAATTTTTCAACAAAATAAGGTGCTGAGGTTGCCTTAGGGTTCTGAGGATTCGGTTGATTTCTAGCTGTCGTGTTAGTGGCAAAATTAGCTCGTCGACTATATACCCGCTAAACCCTTGGTACAAACGTGCGAGTCAAGGTTAGCGTCGGTCATTATGGTCGACCACGCTAATCTTTCAATCAGTCGACAGCGAAATTGTTGATAATTTTTAGTGCTAGCAGGAGTCCTTCTTACTAGTTACTCGTGTTGTACAGTTGGTGGTAGATGTGTCGAATTTGCATAATTATGGGCGAATTCACTGTAACAGAAATGATGAGACAGTGTCTTAAACACAGTAGAGTAGGTTCCGTTTACTAAATTATTTCCTGTGTGAGAAGTCTTGGTTCATCATTGTCAAATTCGTTTGCATATTTGTTCGCAACTAATGTGGCAGTTTTAGTGAGACAGTGTTTGGCTGATAGTCAGCATGTTAGGTTTCTTGTTAGAATTTTGTAATAACATTTATTGACTCAATAATAATCTTTCATTGTGACTGGCGTTTCTATTAGTTTTCTAGGCAAGAAGCAATGTTTTTGATAAATCAGACGTGTTAAGCTATTAAGGACATCTGCAACATATTCTGCTCCTACCCTTTTACAAAGACAATTTTTGCGAAAATCCCTTGGAGTTTTTCGGCGAAAACTCATGAACAAATCGGCAGTGCTTTCAAGAAGAAGTTTTCGGCAAAAACTTCAAGTTTTTGCCGAGAACCCGGCGTCCAAAATCACAGGAGAACTCAGCCGGCGATCACCCCATTTACAAAGGAGTTTTCGGTGAAAATTCCATCAAATTTTCGGCGAAAATTCTAGGCAAAACCGACGGTATTAGGGTTAAGTATAAATACTTAACCGGCGGCCCTAAATCAGAGACGATACACAATATACAACACATACCAACTAATACCAAATACTTCGAGGATTCTTAAGAGTTCTAGAGTAGAGTTTAGAGTTAGAAGAGCCAGGAAGAGATCGTGACGCCATCCCTTTCATCTCAAAGACTCGGAGCTAGGATTGCAGATTATCGGAGATCGAAGTTTTGTCGGAGTCGTCTTAATTAGGTTTTTCAGATCCTTTTCTGTTCTTCCTCTGTGCAAGATGAACTCTATCTTTGTCTTTGATTCTTTTGTAAAAAACATGAGTAGCTAAACTCATAGAGCTTAGACTAGATGAACCCTAAGTGACCCAGGGCTTTAAAGTGGTCATGGATCGGCGGTGATTAGATTCAAAGTTCAATCAGTTTCTCTTTCATGTTTGATTTTTTCTTCATTGTTCATGTTTCTTGTCTGGATTGATCACCTAGATTAGATTTTTGTTAAGCTAAGGATAGAAGCGAACGCTCACCTTACTTTAAAACATCAAATCGAACAATTAACCTAATCATTGGAGTGTGCCTTTCGTAGGAACCAGTCAGGGTTAATCCACTGCAAGAGTAACTCATAAATCATTAGTAATTGCACCAGTTAAGTTAAGTCATTGCGAGAGGTGACCGTACCTGGGCGGCTAATTAATCTTGGTAGCTAGATCGGATAGAGCGAACGTTCGCTAGTCTTAAACCTAAGGGTAAGGAGTTATGGTGCTGTCTTAGAATTGATTGAATTGAGAATTGAAATCCGCTGATCTGTTGATTGCCAATGCTTTGGTGAACGAAGGGGGATTCAAAAGTCTAAGCTTGTCTGTCATCTTTGTTTTAATCAACCAATCTTTCAATCTGTTTTCAGTTTTAATTTTTAATTTTCGTGCATTTCTTAGAATTAGAAGTCATGGAACTCACACCACGCACAAAGTGTTTAACCTGAGTAATTTGACTTTATATTTGAGTAGTTAATCATTAGAAGACCCGTGGAATACGATCTACCCTAGCTTCTAGCTTGGTAGTTTATTTACCTTCATCATAAGCCGAACCTTAAGTAATACAACAACGAGCAAAAGCTTGAAGAGAATAGAACAAGTTTTGAAAAGGGGGTTTATTTAATTCAAAGGTTCGGTTCACAAGAGAGGCTGAGGCCTCTATTTATTGGGAGGTGTAGGGAACAAGCTCTCCTATTCCTCCTTTGATACTACTTCCTAATCTTTAAAGAAATAAATAAAGTCCTAACTAGGATACTAAAAAGAATAAAATATTCCTAAATAATCGACACTAGAAAGGAAAACTAAAACAAACATTAAAAGAGTCTTGAATAACAAGGAAACTCCTAATTTGGCTAATCCGACAGAATCCGGAGAAACCCTAATCGGGAGCCGGGGCATTTTTTTGAATCTGGTGGCGTTCGTTCCTGGGACCTTAAGGCCTTCGTGGCCCTTGGAAAATCGGAAAAGGCTCGAGCCAATTGATGGATCGGCCGAAGTCGGTCTGGTGTAGCACTCTGGACTAGGCCCGACGGCTGTACTTCGCCCTGCTCCGGGCCTCCGGGTTTTTGTCCAGGATTTCGATCTTCTATCTTGGGCCATATTTGGAGAATGTCTTAGGGACGTCCTTTATAGGAGTTTGTCCCTGGGGCCCATTGGTATATGTCTAGGTCCTTGAATAGATGTTAAGTTGTGCCCGAGGCCGGTGTCGTAGCTCGACATCAGCATCACTGTCTGGCTCGACATCACTTTGTCAACTCGATCTAGCTCTTGCTCCTGAGAGGGTTTTCTTGGCTTCCAATAGGGTGTATCCTTCCCTAGTAAGCCTATTTGCATCCTCCTCACTCCTTTTTTGTCCAAGCCTTCATGTAGAAGTTGAGCCGTTCCTTGAAGGCCTTCGTTTGGCTCCTGGTTAGGGGCTGCTCTGGTCGAGTCCAGGGCACAGGGGGTTCATCACCTTCTCATGTAGTTTCCTAACATACTCATCCTTCTCTTGGCCATCTTCATCTAATGTAACATCCCCGCCCAAAGAACGATTAGGAACTCGAGTTTGGATGGTTGAGACATTGGAAACAATGTTCTTGAGGCCCCACCGAAGTCCGGGGCGTTCATAATTGAGTCGGGTCGAAGTTACAAGTGAGTACGTGAAAATTCGTTGAAGTTGGCTGATCATGATAATGGCCGTGTATCATGGTCTGACTATAAAAAAATGGGTTTTTGATGGAAATCCTAAACTTCTCTCCCTTTCTTTCCTCCCGAAGAATCCCTTTGATGAACCAAACTTCCCCAACTTCAAACCTTGATTCCGGGAGCTGCAGATGTCCATTGACGATCCGTTTCTTGCTACGCGTTCCTGGTGACAAGAGAAAGAGAACGCAAAACTTGGTTCTGGTTTTTTCGGAGTGAGGTTCTGTTAGTGGCAGAAGGAAGGACAGCTTGGTTGTTCGAGTTCTAGAAGTTGTTTTAGAGCCTCGTCTTCTTTTCATGGTGAGGGTTTAGCGTACGATAGGTAGTGCTGGTCGATGTGAGGAGTTGTAATCTGGCTTAGTCAAAATCAGGAATTGCATGAAATTAGAAGAGAGTAAAAGGGGATAATTGTTTTGTGATTGATTCTCAGTTGATTGAATGTGGTGGTTTCCTTTTGATTGTTTATGGATGGATGCGTAATGTTGTGTTGCTATGATGTTGGGATTGGGGTAACAATGATTAATGATGATTAAATGGATCAGAATTAGTAACGAGTGATAAGGGGAACGGGTCTGTGAACTGCGAATTGTGCATATATTCTGCTACTGTCAGTTGTGGTTGCAGGAGGGTGGTCCTGCGAAAGTGGGGTCGCCCTATTAATGATGAAAAAGTGGATGGCCCTGCCAATGTGGGGTCGTCCTATGATGGAAGAAAAGGAGGGTAACCCTAGAATCATGGCATGGCTATCCTTGTACTTGCAGGTGGGGGTGGCCGGTGAGCTAGCCGTTTTCCCTTGATTGGATGTGTTGTTTGAATTGTGAGTGTGATCGAATGAAGTGCTAGTGTGCGATTAGTTGATTGAGTTTTTGGGTGCTATGTGTGTTGGTGATTGATAACATGTCATGTGCTTATTGTAATAAGATTGGAGTCCTAAATGTGAATTGACAATTGATTGAAGAGAATGAGGATTTCAGAATTGGATGAATTGTGGCTAGAATTTGAGTTAAATGAAATATGTGGAATTAGATGGTTTACTTAGCTATATTTAGGAATGCTCGAACGAGGAAGTTGAAATAGTAAATGGATGTTGTTGTGAAGATTTCTATTATGTAGTGTTGAGTGACTAGTTTGAATGAATGATCGACTTGTCGGTATGTATGATTGACTTGTGTAAATGTATGGTTGACTAGGTGGCTAGTAATGAGGGTTATTTTCAAAAGTGTGCTTGAGTTATATGACTGTGTTTGGCTTAGTGTCCATAGGACTCTATGAGTAATGTGAGGAGCTGGAACTCAACATAGAATGGAATTAGGTCTTGCATGAACCTATGAGAGTAAAACTGGATAACTGTCTTGCGATAACTGTATGATGATTGTGCTGATTGATGTGTGTTGTGGGGACTGGGACGAAGAATGACGGCTAATAAAATCGAGTTAGAAATGTGAGATAGGATGGGATGGGATGAGTTGAATTCCTGTGACTGTACATATTGTAGTCGATTGTGGTTAGTGTGGATTTGTAATATGGAATTGGTACGTGGAATTGGTTGAATGGAATTGTCAAGTGGATTTGGGATACAGAATTGTGAAATGGATTTGTGGTTGAATGGAATCTTTTTGTGGATGTGTGTGATTGTTGTGGTTGTATTAAATATAATTTAAATGATAAATCCGGAAGGAGCCAACATTACCCCACTCGTAATACCGTTGAGTTAGAGTCTGATTCACTGGGGTGAATCCTATGACATGGAGTCATGGTGGTTGAAATGTCCATTGAGGAAGGATCCCTATGGGATGCGTCGTGTTAGCTCCGTGGAGGAAGGATCCCTTAGGGAATGTGTCGTGTTATCTCCCTATGGGGAAAGATCATGTGGGATATGATTGATGTGATGGTCGGCGGGGTAGCAGGGGAACAACTCATTATGGCGCCTAATTAACTCAACTAGATAAATGAAGTGTGCATTGATGTGTGTGTGTGTGTTGTGCTAGTTGAGTTTGTGAGCCGATAGGTGATGTGTTGTGAACTATGTTGTTGTGCTGAGATGTGGATTGATGTTGAATGATTTGTGATAGTGATGATGCTTTGAATTGTGAATTGTTAAAGTGGAGAGATGTACTTGGGTGATAACATAAACTGCCTAAGGATGTCTGATAACTCACTTAGTAAGTGAAATAAGAAGTGTGGTGTATGTGAATGTGTGTTGGTGTGGGTGTGCGTGTTGACTTGTGATGTGAATTTGAATTGAATGCTTCACTACAAGAAAAAGAACGTTTAACAGAGGATATTTATCCAATGTAACAGCGGATAGGCCGCTGTTAGCTATCCTAACGGCGGACGCGTGTCCGTTGTTAGGTTGACTAACGTAAGCTTAGCTAACAACGGATAGGCGACCGCCGTTAAACCTAATAGTGGACAGCTTATATCTGCTGTTAGCTTTAACAATGGATAAAAGCTTTAACAGCGGATTATTTCCGCTGTTAGAAGTCCTATCAGATTAAAAAAAATTGCAGAAACCTGCTCCGTCGGAGTAGGTTTCTGACATCTTCTTCTTCATCCTTCTTCCTTCTTTCTCCTTCTTCTTCTTCTTCTTCCTCCTCCTCCTTCTTCTTCCTTTTCTTCTTCTTTCTTTCTTCTTCTTCTTCTTCTTCTTCTCTTCTTCATTCTTCTTTCTTCTATCTTCCTTTACTTCTAAGTCAGATCCTTCTTCTTTTTTATTCTTCCTTTTGTCTTCTGTCTTCTTCTTCACTATTCTTCCTTCTTCTTCTTCTCCTTCTTCTTCCTTCTCCTTCTTCCTTGTTCTCCTTTTTCCATCGATTTCTCTACAAAAAGTTAGGAATTAACACAAATCCTAACTGAATTTACGAAAAACAAAAAACAAAATAAACTAACAAGACACGGATTGGTTGGTATTGGGGACACGGATTGCCACATGGGCAATCTTTAACAGCGGACAACATCCACTATTAGGTTCACCCCCAAAATTTTAAATCCCAACGAAGGCGGGATATTTTGGCGCCCTGTGAATCTTCTTCTAACAGTGGATAATATCCGCTATTAGGTTTCCCCCAAAAAATTTCATTCCCGCAGAGACGGGATATTTTAACGTTGTCTGAAAATTCATTTTAACAGCGGATACCTAACAGCGAATATCTGACCGTTGTTAGCTAACAGCGGATTCTTAAAAATCTGCTGTTAGATAGTATTAGCTAACAGCGGATTCTTGTCCGCTGTTAGAGTTTCGATCTTAGCACCTTATTTTCTTGTAGTGCTTGATGGTTCTAAGGTTGAACTGTATGTAAGGTGTTTCTGATGTTGAACTGCATGTTTGATGTATCTGATGTTGAACTGTATGTATGACGATGCCTGGTTATATATTATTGTGGATTGAGAATGTTCAACTGTGAACTGCACCTATGTGATCACCTAGACTGTTTTAGGGAATTAAAATCAGTAAAGGTTGAGTCTGATTCCATTGTTAGTGTTTCGTGAGGAGTTTGGAATCACTTCTTTTGGTTAGGTTCGGCGCATAGTTAAACCTAGTGGGTTCACTCAATTTCAATAGGAAATTGATCTCCAAGTCTCTCTTTTCAGGTTCGCATGGGTAGAGTGAGTGAGTTAAAGTTCAGACGCTTCAGTTGTGTGTCGAGTGCTGATGTGTTGTTGGCGCGGAGAAGATCTTCGAAGGCTTGGACCAGGAATTGACCATCTTTTGGATTTATGTTGACTATTTCGGGTTGGGATCTTTTTGTATCAGTTTGTTTTCAGCTTCGGATTTGTAAAGGAAATGTTAGTTGAATTGTACCTTTGTATTTTGATTTTGGGATTTGAAAATGGAGGCGCTTCCGACTTACTCTTGTTCCGTTTTAATTCGACTTCAATGTTGTTTTCCCTTTTATTTTATTGTTGTATCTTCGAGTGATCCTCTTAACCGGTTCAACCATAAGTTTACCCTGGTTGATTCGGGGCGGGTGTTACATCTAAGAACTCATGTATACGCAGTGGTGATAAATCCAAGGGAGTTAAGTGGTTACATCCATACACAAGCTCAAAAGGGGAGTATTGAGTCGCTAAGTGGACAACCCTATTGTATGAAAATTTGACGTGTGGAAAACAATCTTCCCATGTTTTAATGTTTGTCTGGATGATAGCCCTAAGCATTTGAGATAAGGATTTATTCACTACTTCAGTTTGGCCATCAGTTTGTGGGTGGCAACTGGTTGAGAACATCAATTTAGTGACTAGCTTAGCTGTAATATCCCTGCCCAACCAAACGGTTTGGAAGTCAAGTTCGGGTCACTAGAGTGTTGGAATTAGTGCCTCTGAGGTCCCATTGAGGTCTAGGACGTCCGGGTTTAAGTCGGGTTGAGGATACAAGTGGGTGTGCTGGGCTGTGAAGAACACACGCCGTGTGTTGTAACACACGCCCTGTATCTGAGATACACGGCCGTGCACTATTTCTAGCCAACTCTCGTTGAGACTTCCAGGACATGATACACGACCGTGTTGTATAGAAACACGCCGTGTAGTGTCATAATAGAAGCCGTGTGTTATGAAACACACCATGTATCGTGACCTGCATATAAAAGACGGATTTTGACGGGAATTCATAACTTTCAATTCCTCTCTCTCTCCACGAAAAGCCATTGACGAACCAACTTGTGCCAAGCTTCAGAAGGTGATTTCGAGAGTTGTAGAGGTCGGAATTGAGTTTCGTTTGTTGATACGCGTTCCTAGCGACGAGGGGAAGAGATCACTAACTTCAATTTCTGGTTTCTTGGTGTAGGTCGAAATCAGTGCGAAGGGGTTAGACTACGAGTTTGGAGTTGGGGAAATCGAGTTTCTGAAGAACTAAAAGACGATTAGAGCCTCGTCTTCTATTCCAAGTGAGGGCTTAGCGTTGTTAGGTAGTTTGGGCCAGCGTGAGGAGTTATAATCTTGACTTAGATGAAAGCTAGGAATTGCATGAAATTGATCAGTGTAAAAGGGGTAAATTGTTATGTGAATATGTTCTGATTGATTGTTTGATGATTGTTGTGCTTAGGGGAGTTGGTATGAAACAAACTGATTAATGAATTGGCTTAAAATGAGTGTTAGGATGGAACTGGGGATATGGATGCTAGTAATGTGATATTGTGAATTGTTAGTTTGTGGTTGTAGGAGAATGGCCTTGCCAATGTGGGGTCGTTCTGAGAAAGAGGAACATGTGGGTGGTCCCTAGATTCATGACATGGCTTCCCCTATACTTGCAGGTGGGGATGGCCGGTGAGCTAGCCGATTGCCCTATTGTGTGTTGTGTGGATAGAATGTGAGACGTGGTTGGATTGTGAAACTCTGGAAGCGGATGGTGAAATGTGAATATGTGTGCATGAGTGATGTGATGATGTGGATGGAGGTATTGTGATGAAATAGCATGAATTGTGAATTGTATGTGAAAGTAGAACCGGAAGGAGCCCACACTACCCCACCCGAGATATCGATGGATTGAGTTGATTCACTGGGGTGAATCCCTTGGTTGGATACCAAGGATGGTTGTCGTTCTTCTTCGTGGAAGGATCCCTAGCGGATGCGTCGGATGTTGTTCTCCCTCGTGGAAGGATCCTTAATGGATGCGTCTAGTTGATGTGATGGCCGGTGGTGGTGGTATGGATAACTCATTGACGCCTAATAACTAACTTAGAATGATCATGTGAGTTTGGATATGCGTGTATGTGTTTTTGTGCATTTGGATGGTGAATGTGACCTGGTTCTGAATCATGTGCTGTAAATGTGTGTTGATTCAATTAAGTTTTTCTAATGCTATGGATTGTGAATGAGAATGGAGAACTGACCTATGTGATCACCTAGACTGCTTTAGGATGTTAAAATCTGGAAAGGGTTAAGGTCTCGTTCCACTATCGATGACTTGTGCCGTGTTTGGAACCGCTCTTTGGTTTAGGACAACATGTAGGTAAGCCCAATGGGTTCACTCAATTTCAATACAAAATTGATCCCTTTTCCGTTTCAGGATCTCGTGGCTAGTGAGAGTGGGTGTCAGTGTTCGGAGGTGTGGGTTGATTTCGAGAAGTCCCGGATTGAAGCTATGAGGTGAAGATTGGAGCTTACTCGAAGTTGACTTGTTTCTTCCTTTCAGTTGACCTTGGATATTTTGGGGGGTTTCATGGATTTATGTACTCTTTGGGATTTTATTGGATTTTATGTTGAGATTGGATTGTACACAATTATACGTTTTCATGGATTTATGGAGGCCTCTCTCGTTTACTTTTCCTTTTAACCTTGGTTTTACTTTGTTATTTAAGTTGGTTTTACTTAGTAATACATGTGACCGGTTCAACAACGGGTTTCACCGGGTTGATTCGGGATGGGTGTTACATTAGCCAACAATATTTTCCAAAAGTAACTTAGAAACTTTGAATCCCTATCTGAGACTATAGTCTTAGGGACTCCATGCAACCTAACTACTTCCCTAAAGAATAAGTCAGCTATGGGGATGCAGCATCAGCCTTGTGGCATGCAATGAAATGAGCCATCTTAGAAAACCTTTCAACTACAACAAAGATGGAATCTCTACCCTTCCTAGTTTTAGGCAACCCTAGTATGAAATCCATATATAAATCAACCCAAGGGTGTTCAGGAATAGGCAAAGGGGTATATAAACCGTAAGGGTCGGAGATGTGACTTAGCTTTTATGCATTTGGAACATTGAGCTATGAGCTTCTCCACATCATGGCGCATCTTTGTCCAATAAAAATGCTCCTTGAGGCAAGCTATGGCCTTGGCCACTGCAAAATGTCCCATAAGTCCTCCTCCATCAGCTTCTCTAGCTAGGACAGTCCTGGATGAATGGTTAGGTAAACAAAGCTTGGACTCCTTAAACAAGTAACCGTCCTGCTTGTAGAACTTCTCAAATCCTCCTTGTGTACAAGCTTCATACCGTCTTTAAAATAATGGTCAGTGGCATAGAGATCTTTGATATGTTCAAAACCAATGATTTGAACTCAAGACAGTGATTAGAGCATACCTCCTAGATAGGGCATCGACTACCACATTTCCTTACCTTGCTTGTACTGAATTATGTATGGAAAGGATTCAATAAACTCCACCCACCGTGCATGTCTCTTGTGGAGCTTATGTTGAGCCCTCAAGTACTTAAGGTGTATGTGACATCCTAGGAAAATCCCACATTAACAAAGCACGGGGGAGATCCATGGGCTATGTTGAATAATTCTACCTTAACTGACATGACGCATTTTGGGGTGTAGTGGTGGTGGGGGGTTTGATGTTGAGAAGAAGAGGCATGATTCGAATCCTACCAACACCCAAAAATAAATCCGCGAGGGCTGAGCCTAAAGTGGACAATATCTTGTCAGAAAAGTTTGGGATGTTACACCCACCAACACCCAAAAACAAATCTAGGTCCAAAGCAGACAATATCTTGTTAGAAAAGGTTGATATGTTACAGGCCTCCCCTCTCTTCACTCAATTGTCTCCCGCGGCTATCTGTTGAAACAATTGTTATCAATTTAGCTGCACTCGTCAGTCTTCTCTCGCCAAGATTCACAACTAGCACATATGGCCTCCGTCCCCTCCACACAGTTCTATGAGATGATCGTCAACCAAAATCGGCAACGTAGGATGTTGGTATGCTTGCACATCTGAATCTAAATAGACATTAATCACTGCATGTACTGAACATTTCCTTATATTAGTAGATCTAAGTGGGCACAATCAAATTTGATCTGCCCCATATGATGTAGAGCACCTTATATCAGTAGATTTAGGCGCGCACACCTTAAGCTACTGGCCCTCGTTTGCAAAATAAATCTGATGAAATTTAAATTTCATATACACAATCAGATCTGATCTCCCCCAAATTCGCATGGACATTCTCTAAACTTCATTTTTATATTATGATTTTTCATTTGCTACTACTTCCTTGGCCCTCACCCACACCTTATTTCAACCTATTTGCAACAGCTACTGATAGAATATAGTAGCCGATTAAGTTGCTGGACGGCAACAATTCGCATCCTCAACGGAGACACGTGGCAAATATAGTTGGATAGTGACAGAAACGGAATCAATAGATAGCCTTTTACTCAATTACTAACGGCTATCTATTGATGTTCGAGTATGTGAACGCCTCCAACTTTAAAGTTGTCATATTTAGCAACGACTTCTCTGAAATCGTATACTCAATTAGGGAGGTTGCAAATGTCCAACCGGAATAGAACAACGATTAAAATTCTACAGAAATCTTAGACGAAGTTGAAGTCATGAATCTAATTCCTTCGTTGTTGAACTCTAGCTTTTTCTAGCGCATATGTATGCATTACTAATGTGTACCTGAAATACTATAGTCGTTTCTTGCAGAACATGAAGTACTTTGGTTTGACATACTTAAAGACTACATTGCTACATTGTTAACCCAAATACTAAACTTACACCACACATGTTCACGGGCTAACAACCACTGGATTCCCCTCAATTCCTACGCAGCGAGCGCGGACAACATACCTAGTTGGATTTATGAAACAAGGTTTTCTACGTATTAGGGTTGATCCAACGGACGCGGGTTATGATCTGGGGGACGGGGATTTTATCCAATAGAAAATTGGATTTATATTCTCGTGTGGGGGATCTTGTGGTTTACTCAGGAAATTTCATCCAACGACGTAATATTATTATCCAAGTGACGCCATTTCAACCAATAGGCCATAGGTTTTAATTTTATTAAATTTTGTATCCATGTGGGGGATCGTGTGGTTCATCCAAAGACTTAGGGTTATTATAAGAGTGACACCATTTTAACCAATACTAAATGGTATTTATATTTTCCTGAATTAATAATTGTAATTAACTGCAAAGAGAAAATACTTATTATTTGAATTGTGTAATTGCCTACGCATTAAATGTAAGCCTGAAATTAATAGAGCATGAGTAATGTATGTGCTGTACAATAATTTGCAGTCGGATTACACATTGGGATCGTAAGTGTCGTTAAAAATTTTACGGGGAGGATTTTTGGGAATGGAATGATAGGGAGGTACGGAAATGGTTAAACCAAACTGATTGTATGTCATTGTTAATTAACCAAAATTGATGGTTGAACCATGTCGACACTTTCTTGTCGATTCACAAGAAGGGTTGTGTTATTTCGAACCATCGGGACACTTTGTGTCACACCCTTCCAAATCATAAAAATTTAGCTGTCATGATTCAGTTCGACACATGGCTTGTAGAATTTTAGAGATAGTTTTTTAGCGTGAGAAACGTAAAAGATTATTGAATCATTTTACGTTTCTCACGCTAAAAATATCAAGTCTTGTGGTTTGCACCGCGTTGTTGCATTCATCGTTTATAGAGGATTGAAAAACCACTACGTCAATGATGTTAATACGTTCTATCCTAGGTCATAACGATTGTGGAACCTTGCAAGGACGTGGAAGCGGCCAAAAATATGAAAACTAGCATTCAATTGACTTGATTGTTGCAAAATTTGATGATGTGGTAGTAAAATGAGGGGAAAATGCAAGTTCAAATTAAAATCATGCATCTGTGTCATTACATGAGTTGAATAAAATATAATATATGTCCACCACAAACTCACTAATTATTGAAAATGGATGTGGGTCCCACATTCAATGCCATCCTCACGGCAGGGTCTAGTCAGCTTCAATTGATTTTATTGTTCCCTGAACCATAATTTGGTGCAACAGGGCAAAAAATACTACCACCGCCCTACTCACTACAACAAATACCAACACCACTAAGTAGCCTCTATCCTAATTAACCAAATCCTGCAAGAGCAGCGAACTACGTAGGCGGGGGGGTCTATTCTCTAGTTCGTAGGCATTGGTCCATTCATTTGAACAATATTTGTTGCCGTCACTCTTTCTAGTTCACCCCTTTCTCGACGGACCATAGATTATACTTCGCGAGTTACAATATGACAATATGTTTTTGTTCAGCAGGGCCAAACCTTCATCGTGGATACCGGAGGATGGATCCGATGAGATTTAGGGGTGTTTCACCTTTCCACTAGACTACAACCGGAGTCACTGCCAGCCAGGTCCGTGTGGGCTTCCAATGAATTCCTGCATTTCTCTAGTCGCCCCTTAAACTTCTATGTAAGTAGACAATGACATAGTGACTGCACACTGATGACACTCGAATTAACGTGATTATCAGCCTCATTTAAGCGACATTTCACTACTTAAGACACGGTTTTTAGGGTAGAATAGTGAATATTCACTCAATCGATCCATCTCATGCCTTTTGTGTTACCTTGGCCCATTTCAGGTCTATTTGATGGTTTTCTAGTATTTTCGTGTTAGCACAGGTGTTCGCCATCAAATACAGTAGCCAAGGACGTGTCTAAGGCACTGGAACCCCGAGGAATCACACCCGATTCAACCAGAAAAGTCATTCAACTCAAAAGGAACTCCTGCTCCATTTACACACAGATTTTTGGCGAAAATACCCTTAGGTTTTCGCCGAAAATGCAAGAAGAAATCCACTGTCCCGATCAAGAAGAAATTTTTGGCGAAAACCTTGGGAGTTTTCGCCGAAAACCCTAAGCCATTTAAGCCAGAAGAAACAGACAAATTCAACAGATATTTTCGCCGAAAATTCCCTTGTATTTTCGGTGAAAATCCCAGTGAAAAAGCAGCAGTCGCCGGTTAGGTTTAAATACTGAATCAAGCGGCTAAATGAGATCATCAGAGAACTTACACTCAAATTGACACGAAAAAATATTCCAAGGCTGAGAGAGACAGAGAACGAGTGGATAGAGTTCGAGGAGCCAGGAACGGATCGTGACGCCATCCATCCATCTCGGAGAGCCAGTGCTAGGAGTTGAAGATTCAGCAGATTGAAGCTGCAAGGAGTCGTCAAAATTAGGTTTTACAGTTCTTCTCTGTCTTCCCTACCTGAGATGTATTCTTTGTTTGTCTTCGATTCTTCTGTATTGAATATGAGTAGCTAAACTCGTATAGCTTAGATCAGATGAACCCTAAGTGACCCAGGGCTTTAAAGCAGTCACGGATCGGCGGTGATTAGATTCGAAATTCATTTAGTTTCTCCTTCATGTTTGATTTGTTCTTTGTTCTCTGTGTTTCTTGTCTGGTTTGGCCACCTAGATTAGATTCTTGTTAAGCTAAGGATAGAAGAGAACGCTCGCCTTACTTTAGAACATCAAGTTGAACAATTAACCATATAATTGGAGTGTGCCTTTCGTAGGAACCGATTAGGGTTAATCCACTGCAAGAGTAACTCATAAATCGTTAGAATTTGCACCAGTTAGTTAAGTCGTTGCGAGAGGCGACCGTACCCGGGTGGCTAATTTATCATGGTAGGTAGATCGGATAGAGCGAACGTTCGCCAGTCTTAAACCTAAGGGTCAGGAGTTATGGTGGTGTCTGAGAACTGAATGAACTAGAATCAGAAATCGCTGATCTATTGATTGCTATTGCTCTGGTGATCTAAGGGGGATTCGAAATCTAAGCTTGTCTGTTGTCTGTCTTAGTCTATCAATCAACCTTTCTTCGCCTTAATTTCATTTCAATTAATCTTTGCATTTTTAGTATAGAAGTCGTGGAACTCACACCACGCACTAAGTGTTTACCCTCGAATTTAATTGCCAACACATTTGAGTAAGGAAGTAGAGGAGACCCGTGGAATACGATCTACCCTAGCTTGTTAGCTTTGTTAGTTATTTGTTTGAACCAGCACAACGACTGGTTCATCAAATTGGCGCCGTTGCCGGGGACTCTTCTATTTCGTTGAAAGAAGAGTTGGCATTTTTATTCTTCTACCTTTCCATATTTCATTTCCATCACACTTCGATTTTACACCGGCTGTGTTTGTTTTTGTCTCTTGAGATCATAGGAGGTACAAAAACGGATCACTTCCGTTCCATCTTCCTTTCCCGCGTGCATCCAACTTTCGATCCCCCATCACCGTGCTTTCTAATGACGATGATCCTGATTATGAGATTAAGATTCCTCTCCTAGAACTAATCTCTAGGCACATACAATTCGAAGAAAGGCCAGATGATAACCCCTGCACACATATAGATGACTTTCTGGCTGTCTGTGAACCTCAACAAGAACACTTTATGTCTCTGAGCTTTTCTGTTCTCTCTCAGAGGTGCAGCTAAGCAGTGGCTTGGAAGCAAACCACCAGGTCATTACACTAACTGGGAGGCATTAGCTCAAGATTTTGTTGTGGAATACTTTCCTCCCGCGAGGACAACTGCTTATAAAGACCGCATCTCCAGGTTCACTCAGAGAGAAGATGCAAGCCTGTATGACACTTGGAATGAATTCCAATCTCTTCTCTTCAACTGTCCTCACCATGGGTATGAACAAAGACAGCTGGCTGAATTCTTTGCTCGTGGTATGCGCGAAGAATCTGCAAGTTGGGTCAACTCCTTAGCAGGCGGAGACTGCTCCGCCCTTACTCCTCAGGATGCTCTTCTGCATTTTGCTAGCTGTGCTTCAAAATCTAGAAACTGGGAGAGGCAAAGAGAAGGAACCAAGAGTTAGAGTCAGATGAGAGTTGCAGAGCATATCAAATCGGAGGTTTAGAAACATCTACAAGCAGTTGGTATTCCTCTCGATCCCCCGTCAGCTACCATCTTTTCGGCTGACTGTGGATGGTGTGGATCCTGTGCTCATAACGGTGGAAGCTGCCTCAACTTCGGTAAAACGGAAGTCTGGTCTGCGGAAGAGGTAAACTTCGTTGATCAAGGCTTTGCCAACAATCAGAAAGGCTACGCCGGTTACAGAAACTACATGCCACGGAACCAGAGCAAAGCCAAAGAATAGAAGATGAATAAGCAATATGACTAAACTCCTTAATCCAGCAGCATTTCAAGCAGATTCCGGTGCAAAGAGCGAACACGCTCAAGCTATTACCACCAGGAGCGGCAAGCAAACAACTGATCCAAAGGCCCCGGAACCTGACAGATACTAGATATCAGTGCTGCCATGAATATGCCAGAAATTAAAGATATCACAGAAGAGGAAGAAGAAGCATCTGCTCCTCCTCCTCCTCCTCCCAGGACAGCTCCTGAGCCTGTCCTGACGCCATATGTACCTCAGATCCCTTTCCCAAAGGCTGCAATGAGCAAGGCTAAGGATCATGACACTCAGTATAAGAAGTGGTACAATGTTCTTAACACTGCAGAGATCAAGATACCAGTGACAGAAGCTGTAGAGATTATACCACCACTTGGGATGTTCTTTAAAGACCTAGTGAAGAAAGTGAAGAACGGAGAGGCGTACTCTGTCACGCTTACTAATGAATATGCTTCTATTCTTGGTGCGCCATCTCCCATACGACAAGCCGCCACCACCCCCAGCTAAGTGTTCTGATCCCGATCCTTTTACATTACCGTGCATTATTAATGACATTAAAATTGATCGCAGTCTGGCTGATTCTGGTGCTTCTATTAATGTTATGCCTGTTTATCTATATGAGAAGCTGAATCTAGGGCAGTTAAAACCGATTACTCTGCATCTAGTGTTAGCCGATATGTCTGTTAAACTACCTAGGGGAATAATAGAAGATGTAGTGTCTGATATGGTCGTTTACTATTATTGCAGATTTTGTTGTTCTAGATACTCGCGAGTCAGACGGAACACTTATCCTAGGTCGACCTTTCTTAGCAATTGCTGGTGGAAATATTAACTTCAAACAAGGCCTGTTAACTTTGAGTGTAGGACAGGAGAGTGTTGCATTCCGCATTAAAGATAGCATGAGATACTCTGTTGCTCAAGACGATAACTGTTATACTGTTGATCCCCTAGAGTTGGCCTCGGCCAACTTCGTTACTAATGCCTTATCTAGTGATCCGCTAGAGTTGTGTTTGATTTCAGGGATTGACAATGCGTTAGAAGATCCAGAGCAGCGCCTATGGCAAGCTGAGTTAGACGAGCAGTAGGCGACATTCACACCCATCACTGCGCCTGCACACATCGAGCCAGCATCGAGTCAGATTACTACCTCATACAAGAATCCGCCAAAACTTACTTTGAAGAAGCTGCCTGACCACCTAGAATACGCATTTCTGGGGAAGGACTGCCAGTTACCAGTCATCATCAATTCGAATCTATCTCCCGAGCAGAAAGAGCAACTGATTAGGCTACTCAAGAAGCATGTCAGAGCTATTGCCTGGTAGTTAACGCAGAACATCAGAGGCATCTCTGAAACCTTCTGCCAAACATCGGATCCATTTTCCAGATGTCGTTCATTGATCATGAGTCTTGAATGAATTGGGCTGGTCAACTGACTACTACTATCTTCTTAGACGGGATATCCAGTTACTTCCAGATCCCCATCGAGCTTGATGATCAAGAGAAGAGACTTTCACCTGCCCGTTTGGTACGTTTGCTTATCGTCGTATTCCTTTTGGTTTATGTAATGCTCCCGCTACCTTTCAGAGATGCATGCTTGCTATATTTGGAGATCTGGTAGAGAATGTGGTGGAGGTATTCATGGACGACTTCTCTGTCTATGGAGATTCGTTCTCAAAGTGCCTGGCCAATCTGGACAAGGTGCTAGCTCGTTGTGAGGAAACCAACCTAGCTCTTAATTGGGAGAAGTGTCACCCATGGTTATAGAAGGCATTGTTCTTGGACATAGGATCTCTAAGACCGGTATAGAAGTTTGATCGTGCCAAGCTTGAGACCATCGCCAGCTTACCACCGCCGACCTCAGTTAAGACAGTTCAAAGTTTCCTCGGTCATGCTGGATTCTACCGAAGATTCATCATAGATTTCTCCAAGATCACTCTTCCAATGACGAAGCTTCTTGAGAAAGATGTTCCTTTCGTATTTGATAAAGCTTGTCTTGAAGCCTTTGAGACTTTGAAGACTCAACTCACCACCGCACCGATCCTTACAGCACCAGATTGGAATCTTCCATTCGAGATTATGTGCGATGCTAGTGACTTTGCCGTTGGCGCGGTTCTTGGTTAGAGGAAGGAGAAGAGATTTCATCCTATTTACTTTGCTAGCAAGACACTCAATGATGCTCAGAGAAACTACACTACTACGGAGAAAGAGCTTCTGGCCATCGTCTTCTCCTTTGACAAGTTCAGACAGTATCTTGTTCTTTCACATACCATTGTCTACACAGATCATGCTGCCCTGCGCCATTTATTAGCCAAGTAGGACTTGAAGCCACGTCTCATCCGATGGATCCTTCTCCTCCAAGAGTTTGACATAGAAATTAAAGACAAGAAGGGAGCGGAGAACTTAGCAGCGGATCATCTTTCGCGACTGGAGGAATCACAAACAGGTAAATCTACTACCCCTATCAATGATTCTTTCCCTGACGAGCTGTTGCGTGTTGAAACGTATGAACAGGTTAACAGCATAGCTATCGAGCCCTGGGAAATCCCTCACGCTCAAGATTTGAGTAATGTAGCCGACTCGGAAGAACCATGGTATGCAACCTGGCTAATTACCTCTCTCACGGCATTGTACCTCCTGAGCTAGATTTCAATGCACGCAAGAAGCTTTTTAAAGAAGCCAAGTCATACTTCTGGGATGAGCCCTTCTTATACCGCATCAGTATTGACGGGATGATCCGGATATGTGTCTCTTACATCGAAGCAGCTGACATCATGAGTAAATTCCATAAGGACAGTTCAGAGGACACTTCGGAGGCAACCGCACTGCGAGAAAGGTACTAAAAACAGGTTTTTATTGGCCTTGAATCTTTAGTATGGATTTTTTGCTGACGTTGTGATGCGTGCCAGCGGTCAGGTAACATCTCTAACCATAATGAGATGCCCCAAATTGTTTCTTTAACTGTTGAGATCTTTGATGTTTGGGGAATTGATTTCATGGGTCCGTTCACACCCTCCAACGGAAACAAGTACATTCTTGTAGCCGTTGATTATGTCTCTAAGTGGGCTGAAGCTGAAGCTTTACCCACTAACGATTCAAGAGTGGTGGGTCATTTCCTTACCCATCTTTTCATGCGTTTTGGTTCACAACGCTTTATCATAAGCGATAGGGGTACCCATTTCCATGGACATTTCGACCGGGTGTGCAAACGTTTTGGCGTCACCCACCGTATGTCCACAACTTACCATCCTCAAGCGAATGGTCAAGCGGAAGTGACGAACCGTGAGCTCAAGCGGATTCTTGATAGGACAGTTGGCCGGTCACGCAAGGACTAGTCATCTAAGCTCAATGATGCCTTATGGGCTTATCGAACTGCCTATAAGACTCCCATCGGTACCTCACCGTATCAGCTGGTCTATGGCAAGGCATGTCATTTGCCAGTTGAGCTTGAGCATAAGGCATTCTGGGCTAACAAGAGTTGAACATGAGCTATGCAGTAACAGGTAATATGCGTCACGACCAGATCGCTGAGCTTGAGGAGCACCGACTCCACGCATATGAGAGCACGAAGTTATACAAAGAGCGCACGAAGAAAATTCATGACTCTCAATTGAAGACGATCAAGCAGTTCTACCCCGGAGATGAAGTCCTCTTATATAACTCTCGATTGAAGCTCTTCCTGGGTAAACTGAAGTCCCGTTGGTCCACCCTTATACCGTGGTGCGGCAGGCATCTTTAGGCAGTGTCCTAATCAAATTGCATGATCAAAAGCCGTTTATGGTCACCGGGCATAGGCTTAAAAGTATCTGCAAGGACTAGCTGTCTCTTCCATCGACGTGCACTACTTTGCTTTGGAATCATGACACAAATCCAGGTATCATCTAGCTCACAGACGTTAAACAAGAGCGCTTCGTGGGAGGCAACCCACGGCTGGAGTCAATTGTTTTCGTTTCGAGTCGTTTTTTTTAAAACCCCTGTTCATTTTAAAAAAACTGCCTGCCGATTTTCAAGTAGATTTTCGACGAAAACCTCCCAGGTTTTTGGCCGAAAACTTGAGTTTAAATCAACCTGTTTTCTCCTGTTTCTCGCCACCGCACCTTCTCGCCGAAAAAACCCACCTTTTCGCCGAGCTTGTTTTTGATTTTAGAGGAAATTTTCACCGAAAATGTTCCATTATTTTCACCAAAAATTTTGTTGATTTCGGTCGATATATAACCCTCCTCTCGGTTTTTATTTTCGCGAAAATAGTTCCCCCAACCATCATCACTTTTTCACCGACCCCCCTCCTTTCCTTCCTTTCTCCCCCGCCGCCCTCCTGTTCGCCGTAACCGACCAGCCGCCGCCGCATCGTCAGCTGATCGGATACCACCCCCGCCGCCCCTTCCTTGGTGTTTATTCAAGCCCCAACCCTAGAATCGGAGCTCTACAACTCCGGTTCCACCCGACCTAGTTTTCAAGCTTTTTCGTCGATTTCTCGGATTTCCATTCATTTTCTCGAGTCATGTCTTCACGATTAGTTGTTCAGCCCTTGATTGTGCATCTTTTGGCTTTTTGACTTTCGGTTTTTGGCACAATTGACTTTGGTTGACTTTTTGGTTCTTCCTCGATTTTCATGATTGCTATTTCGGTGGCGTTTGGCTAAACTTTGGCAGTACCATTTGATCTATTTTGCCTCGTGAATTGTTGTCTATGTGATCATGCTATTGGATTCCTTCATGGTCTGTGCTTATCGGTCCGAGTTATTTCTCATGCTTGTTTGATTGAATGTCGTTTTCCTCTCTACGTGCTGGCCGTGCCTTTACTGCTATGTTTTGCTCGGTGGTCTCTCAGTTAAATTGCTTACCCCACTTGTCAACTTAAGTGTGGGGTAGGATTCTTGTCATCTGATTCTGGTCTTTCCTGGGTTGTGTTTTACAAGGACCCCAAACGTTTTAAGACCACCAGTGCAGATAGAGCACAGCGATCCTCGGCTCGACAGAACCGGGCTCCATCCTCCCGACCACACGTACCGGCTGCACAGACATCGACAGCTGTGGCCATCATCCCCGAGGATACACCGACCCCTGTGACTCCTATCTCCTATGTACCTGCACTCGCTACTGGGGCACTACATCCTTTCATCTCAGCCCTTGAGCCGCACCAGCTAGAGGTCTTTCAGAAGATGAAAGTCATTCCTCCGGCTAAGGTGGCAGTTCTCTCTTTAGAATGTCTCAAGGACCACAACCCGGCTTGGCACTCCACCATCGACACCGCCCTTCATAAAGTCAGTTTGCGTGTTCTGACCGCTCATGGTTCCCCCTACCCGCTTGTCGCCCTTCAAGAGTTCTGAAGTTCATTCCGGCGCCTCACTCCGAAGCCCATACGTGATCAGAAATTCGTATCCTTTCGCCTCGGTGGTGTTCTACATGAGAAGTCCATCCACGAGTTCGGCCTCCTGCTGGATCCGCACGTCAACATCCCTACAACATCCGCTGGCTTCAAGGACACATATTCCATCACGAGTGCTCCTTACCTAGAAGTATGGAAGTGGGCAGCTGGCCTATCCAAGATCAAGCCTATCGTCAAACCCACGGTAGGTGATATTTTTCACCCTATTCTTAAGTTCTTACATTATGTTTGGGTGCAGTCTTCGTGTTATTGCAGCAAGACGGGCCGTCACCATGTTTCTCTAGAAGAGCTAGTGCTATTCCGTGCTTTAGAAGAGGATGCCAACTTCCATCCCGGATGGTGGCTTGCACGATTCTTTCACAAGCGCACGACCACCAAGAAGCTTCCTTCTGAGCTTTCGGGCAGACCTTTCATCTCACTTCTGATCGACAATCTCCAGCTCGGTGACAAGTGGGGCCCCGACATTCCTCGTGTCTCGCTTGAGCGTATAGGTGCCGAACTCGCCATAGCACGGGGCATCGACCTTTCATTGGATTTTGAGAATTGCAAAGCGCTCCCTCACCGCGTCCCATAGCCGGTTGAACGCCCGCCGTCGCGAGCGCTAATCACCACTGAGATGAATGAGAGGCTGGCGCGTATTGAGAAGTGGTAGCTAGACTACTCGGCTGGTTCGCTTCAATGGCAGAAGGACCGAGTAGCACATGAGCAGACCCAGAACGAGCGATGGACCATTCTTCAGGAGTTCATGGCCAGACACAGGGGAGAGCTCGCATGGCGACAGCAGATGGAGCAACGGTTTGCCATTTCCCCACCACCACCCCCGCCCTCGGAATAGTGATCAGGTTGTTTCTATCCTTGCCGTTTCTTTTCTTTCTTCTTTTCGGATCTCGATCCAATTTTATTCTGTGTGGCTCAGGGGCACTTGTCCCGGTGTCCTTTTGATCTTTTTGTTGTTTGTGTTTTGTAGGATCTTGAGTATCTACTCCGCTCCGCTCTGACCTCTCCGCGTTCGTCCACTACACCGCCCTTCACCCTCCAGGTTCTTCGTATCTCTCTACTTTAGTTTGGTCCTGTGAGGACACAGAACAGTCTAAGTGTGGGGTAGGATGTCAGACAACCATGCATGATCTTGATTGCCTATATCTATGTGTGCCTTGTGATTCCTGTCCAGTCTCTTTAGCAATAGAATGGCTCAGTTCTTGATTTTTTTATGTTAAGTTGTTGTTCAATCCTTCATAATGATGCTTAGACTGCTTAACCTAGAACCTGAGAACCAATGTGTATATTTTGATGCTAAATTGTCTGGTCAGAACAGAATTTTAAAATCACACTTGTAGTTTGTAGCCTTGATTGCATGAAAATGACCGAATCTGACTAGCAAACCAACTGTGAGCTTTTGATCCATTGCACGTAACTTGCAATTTAAATTCTTTCTTAGTGGTTTTCTATTGACTTGAATGAGTTAGAATTTGCATGAGACCTACTCGAAACCACACGATGACACGAGTTCTAGAATGATAGGGGCACCTAGATTCAGCTACTAAGCCAGATAGCCTACCAAACGATAAATCCACTAGGTTTAAACCCTTGAGCTTGGCCTGTTCTTTCGGTTCCATATACATTACAGCCATTTCCCATTCTTTCATTCCCCTTTGATCCCCTGTGGTTGCAGTTCTAGATTGACCTACCGGAAGTCGGTTTGTGGTAACCTGCCTGAAGCCATTAAAACAGGTGGTCTTAGCTGTTATGTCCAGACGTGTAAATCCCTCTAGCAACTAAAAGAAAGAATCGGCACAAAAGAAGAAAAAGAGAAGTAAATTTTGAAAAGAAAATGACTGAAAAAAAAATCAGAAAAGCCAAAAAGGTTTCAAGCTTTAAGGTCAATAAACGTTCTTCTCTCTACATATAGAAGAACGAAGTCAAAACAAAAGTCAGAAAAATAATGTGTTGAAAGAAAATAAGTGCTAGGTTGCTTGAGGGTATCATAGGATGAGCGTTCACTATTCCACCCGTGTCTGGTTAGATGGTAGGAAGCCACAGATTAGATTCGAGGGAAGTTAGTCGAAAGCTACACCGCACCAAAGCCATCATCCTACTTTCCCATCATCCATCTCATCATAAACCCTTGTAGTGTAGAATTCTTTACAGTCCTAGTAGAGAAGTCCTTCTTGACTGGTTACTAGTGTCGTCACAGTGATGGAGATGTGGTCGAAATGCAAACTTATGACAGAATTCAGTAGCAGAAAATGATAGAGAGCTTAAACATGTCCTTAAACACAGAGAGTGAGAGTTCCCATTGTTATATATTTTCCCTGTGTGAGGAGTCTGGGCGGTCAGGTCAAATTCGTGCTTGATTGGTTACGATTACTTGTCGGGTGCAGTTTATTAGTGAGACCAGGTTGTTTGGTTGATCTGTATCCATGTTAGGTTTCTTGTTCTAGGATCTATTGGTCTAATAATTCATTGTGTTTGATTGAGCTCCAATTTAATCGATCTTATCATTTGTGAATATGAGCGTTTCTATTCAGTTTGCTTGAGGACAAGCAAAAGCTTAAGTGTGGGGTATTTTGATGACACCCGAATTAACGTGATTATCAGCCTCATTTAAGCGACATTTCACTTCTTAAGACACGATTTTTAGGGTAGAATAGTGAATATTCACTCAATCGATCCATCTCATGCCTTTTGTGTTACCTTGGCCCATTTCGGGTCTATTTGATGGTTTTCTAGTATTTTAGTGTTAGCACAGGTGTTCGCCATCAAATACGGTAGCCAAGGACGTGTCTAAGGCACTGGAACCTCGAGGAATCACACCCGATTCAACCAGAAAAGTCATTCAACTCAAAAGGAAATCCGGCTCCATTTACACACAGATTTTCGGCGAAAATACCCTTAGGTTTTCACCGAAGATGCAAGAAGAAATCCACTGTCCCGATCAAGAAGAAATTTTTGGCGAAAACCTTGGGAGTTTTCGCCGAAAACCCTAAGCCATTTAAGCCAAAGAAACAGACAAATTCAACAGATATTTTAACCGAAAATTCCCTTGTATTTTTGGCAAAATCCCAGTGAAAAAGCAGCAGTCGCCGGTTAGGTTTAAATATTGAATCAAGCGGCTAAATGAGATCATCAGAGTTCGAGGAGCCAGGAACGGATCGTGACGCCATCCATCTATCTCGGAGAGCCAGTGCTATGAGTTGAAGATCCAGCAGATTGAAGCTGCAAGGAGTCGTCGAAATTAGGTTTTACAGTTCTTCTCTGTCTTCCCTACCTGAGATGTATTCTTTGTTTGTCTTCGATTCTTCTATATTGAATATGAGTAGCTAAACTCGTATAGCTTAGATCAGATGAACCCTAAGTGACCTAGGGCTTTAAAGCGGTCACGGAAGGGCGGTGATTAGATTCGAAATTCATTCAGTTTCTCCTTCATGTTTGATTTGTTCTTTGTTCTCTGTGTTTCTTGTCTGGTTTGGCCACCTAGATTAGATTCTTGTTAAGCTAAGGATAGAAGCGAACGCTCGCCTTACTTTAGAACATCAAGTTGAACAATTAACCTTATAATTGGAGTGTGCCTTTCGTAGGAACCGATTAGGGTTAATCCACTGCAAGAGTAACTCATAAATTGTTAGAATTTGCACCAGTTAGTTAAGTCATTGCGAGAGGCGACCGTACCCGGGCGGCTAATTTATCGTGGTAGCTAGATCGGATAGAGCGAACGTTCGCCAGTCTTAAACCTAAGGGTCAGGAGTTACGGTGGTGTTTGAGAACTGAATGAACTAGAATCGGAAATCTCTGATCTGTTGATTGTTATTGCTCTGGTGATCTAAGGGGGATTCGAAATCTAAGCTTGTCTGTTGTCTGTCTTAGTCTATCAATCAACCTTTCTTCGCCTTAATTTCATTTCAATTAATCTTTGCATTTTTAGTATAGAAGTCGTGGAACTCACACCACGCACTAAGTGTTTACCCTCAAATTTAATTGTCAACACATTTGAGTAAGGAAGTAGAGGACACCCGGGGAATACGATCTACCCTAGCTTGTTAGCTTTGTTAGTTATTTGTTTGAACCAGCACAACGATGGGTTCATCAAATTGGCACCGTTGCCGGGGACTCTTCTATTTCGTTGAAAGAAGAGTTGGCATTTTTATTCTTCTACCTTTCCAAATTTCATTTCCATGACACTTCGATTTTACACCGGTTGTGTTTGTTTTTGTCTCTTGCAGATCATAGCAGGTACAGAAACGGATCACTTCTGTTCCATCTTCCTTTACCGCAATGACTGCTCTTAAGAGTGTTGCGGACTACAGTAAGCCGCGTGCATCAAACTTTCGATCCCCCATCACCGTGCTTTCTAATGACGATGATCCTGATTATGAGATTAAGATTCCTCTCCTAGAACTAATCTCTAGGGACATACAATTTGAAGGAAGGCCAGATGATAACCCCTGCACACATATAGATGACTTTCTGGCTGTCTGTGAAACCTTCAAGTCTGGGAACCTCAACAAGAACACGTTATGTCTCCGAGCTTTTCCGTTCTCTCTCAGAGGTGCAACTAAGCAGTGGCTTGGAAGCAAACCACCAGGTCATTACACTAACTGGGAGGCATTAGCTGAAGATTTTGTTGAGGAATACTTTCCTCCCGCGAGGACAACTGCTTATAAAGACTGCATCTCCAAGTTCACTCAGAGAGAAGATGCAAGCCTGTATGACACTTGGAATGAATTCCAATCTCTTCTCTTCAACTGTCCTCACCATGGGTATGAACAAAAACAGTGATGTGAACCGCTGCAACCGTGGGCAGACGACCCTAACCACCGCAAGTTGGACACCGTGCAACGAGGTAGAAACCTTCGGGAACCGGGGCGGAAAAGTACTTTGACCCGTCGGCTATATAACAGCCGGGAACCAGAAGTGTCCAGTCGAAGACGCCACGCCAAGAGATGGATGCTCTTGATGATAAGTCGATCCTTCAGTATCGCGTCATGCAGATACAATAAGGGTTTCAGAACAGAGTTCTTGCAAAGGGGGTTTATTTCATAAAAAGTCTGACTTACAAGGGTGGCCGGCGGCCTCCTTATATAGGTGAGGGAACAAGCTCTCCTCCCTAATCACTACTTCTAAATAATAATAAAATAAAGAGTCCTATTCCTAAATAGTCTCCTAAAAACCCCTAAATAATCCTACTAAAAAGGAATAAACATAAAATAATAGTTGTAGTCTTTAAAGCAGAATAAAAGACCTAAATTAGGTCAAAACCCTAATCTGGCCGCGTACGGCTGCTCGGGCCGGTTGGGCGTGTGTGGCGGCCCGGTGGGCTTGACCGGCCGAATGCCGGGCTTGACTCGGGTGGCGGATGCGGGCTTCGGCTTCGGGCGGGCTCAGTGACCAGACTTTTGTCCAAAAGATATGTTCTTCATGTCCGGCTCCATAAAACTCCCTTGATCGGCCCGGCTGCTGGTTTAGGACTTGTGGTTGCTCTCTCCTTGGTCCTTCTTTCTTCCCGCTCGGGCCTTCTTCTTTAAGCTTTAGATAGGCCTCCAGGTAGCTTTGGACGTAGCTCTCTGTGGTCAGCCCAAGTGTTATGCTTCGGGGCCAAGGACTCCAAGTCTTCTCATGCCTCGGCTCAGGTTCAGTCTTTGACAGCTCTCCTCTTTGGGCCAAGGGTTCTTGGATTCTCTTCCTTCTGTACTCCAGAAATGCTTCCAGAGGGTCACTCAAAGAACTGACTTCTTCTTCAGGGCTCCTAGAGGTTAGACTAGGAACGGGCTGAAGCTTCTCTTCGGTGCTAGGGCTTATACCCTCGGCCATCAGCATGGCTTGGGACAACATTCCCTTCCTCGGAGTCTTTCTACCTGCAAGTGAAGGATTTAGGCGATATTTCTTGTCATACCTTGGCTTTAGGGCTCGAGGATGGCCTGCCCTTGGATTCATGCGCTTCTTGAAAGGCACTAGGGTCTTGCCTAGGCCAGGGGATCCTGGTTGGGTGTAGGAATACCGGTTGGCATCGGGGCAGCATTGTTGGATCATATCAGACAGCTGGTTGAATTCTTTGATCGTGGTATGCGCGAAGAATCTGCAAATTGGGTCAACTCCTTAGCAGGCGGAGACTGCACCGCCCTTACTCCTCAGGATGCTCTTCTGCATTTCGCTAGCTGTGCTTCAAAATCTAGAAACTGGGAGAGGCAAAGAGAAGGAACCAAGAGTCAGAGTCAGATGAGTGTTGCAGAGCAGATCAAAGCGGAGGTTCAGAAACATGTACAAGCAGTTGGTATTCCTCTCGATCCCCCGTCAGCTACCATCTTTTCGGCTGACTGTGGATGGTGTGGATCTTGTGCTCATAACGTGGAAGCTGCCTCAACTTCGGTAAAACGAAAGTATGGTCTGTGGAAGAGGTAAACTTCGTTGATCAAGACTTCGCCAACAATCAGAAAGGCTACGCCGGTTACAGAAACTACGTGCCACGGAACCAGAGCAACCGGTTAGTAGATCCTTATCAGAGACCTCCGGGATTCATTGGAGGATAACACCAGTTTCAAGCAAAACCGTACTACAATAGAGACATAGACTATGAGAAGAAGTTCGATCAGATTATGAGCAGACTTGACGACCACGACATTCAATTAAAAGCTCAAGCTCCACTCAATCAAGGACAGAGAGCTCAAAGCCAAAGAATAGAAGATGCAATAAGCAATATGACTAAACTCTTTACTAGCAATCCTCTCCTTCATCCAGCAGCATTTCAAGCAGACTCCGGTGCAAAGAGCGAACACGCTCAAGCTATTACCACCAGGAGCGGCAAGCAAACATCTGATCCAATGGCCCCAGAACCTGACGAGATACTAGATATCAGTGCTGCCATGAATATGCCAGAAATTGAAGATATCACAGAAGAGGAAGAAGAAGCATCTGCTCCTCCTCCTCCTCCTCCCAGGACAGCTCCTGAGCCTGTCCTGGCTCCATATGTACCTCAAATCCCTTTCCCAAAGCCTGCAATGAGCAAGGCTAAGGATCATGACACTCAGTATAAGAAGTGGTACAATGTTCTTAAGACTGCAGAGATCAAGATACCAGTGACAGAAGCTGTAGAGATTATACCACCACTTGGGAAGTTCTTTAAAGACCTAGTGAAGAAAGTGAAGAATGGAGAGGCGTACTCTGTCACGCTTACTAATGAATGCGCTTCTATTCTCGGTACGCTATCTCCCATACGACAGCCGCCACCTCCCCCAGCTAAGTGTTCTGATCCCGGTCCTTTTACATTATCGTGCATTATTAATGGCATTAAAATTGATCGCAGTCTGGCTGATTCTGGTGCTTCTAATAATGTTATGCCTGTTTATCTATATGAGAAGCTGCATCTAGTGCAGTTAAAACCGATTACTCTGCATCTAGTGTTAGCCGATAGGTCTGTTACACTACCTAGGGGAATAATAGAAGATTTAGCTGTCTGCTATGGTCCGTTTACTATAATTGCAGATTTTGTTGTTCTAGATACTCGCGAGTCAGACAGAACACTTATCCTAGGTTGACCTTTCTTAGCAACTGCTGGTGCAAATATTAACTGCAAACAAGGCCTATTAACTTTGAGTGTAGGACAGGAGAGTGTTGTATTCCGCATTAAAGATAGCATGAGATTCTCTGTTGCTCAAGACGATAACTGTTATAATGTTGATCCCCTAGAGTTGGCCTCGGCCAACTTCGTTACTAATGCCTTATCTAGTGATCTGCTAGAGTTGTGTTTGATTTCAGGGATTGACAATGCGTTAGAAGATCCAGAGCAGCGCCTATGGCAAGCTGTGTTAGACGAGCAGAAGGCGACATTCACACCCATCATTGCGCCTGCACACATCGAGCCAGCATCGAGTCAGATTACTACCTCATACAAGAATCCGCCAGAACTTACTTTGAAGGAGCTGCCTGACCACCTAGAATACGCATTTCTGGGGAAGGACTACCAGTTACCAGTCATCATCAATTCGAATCTATCTCCCGAGCAGAAAGAGCAACTGATTAGGCTACTCAAGAAGCATGTCAGAGCTATTGCCTGGCAGTTAGCAGACATCAGAGGCATCTCTGAAACCTTCTGCAAACATCAGATAGTCGTTGATGAAGAATTCAAACCAGTCAGACAACCGCAACACCGACTCAACCCTCTGATGGAAGAAGTTGTAAAGAAGGAAGTACTCAAGCTTCTAGATGCCGGTATCATCTATCCTATTGCCGACAGTCCTTGGGTCAGTCCAACTCAAGTTGTCCCGAAGAAAGGCAGAATCACCGTCATCCCTAATCCAAAGGGTGAGCTCATCCCGACTCGCACGGTTACCGGATGGAGAGTCTGTATCAATTATCGACGAATCAATGATGCCACCAAGAAGGATCATTTTCCACTGTCGTTCATTGATCAGATGCTTGAATGATTGGCTGGTCATGACTACTACTACTTCTTAGACGGGATATCCAGTTACTTCCAGATCCCCATCGAGCTTGATGATCAAGAGAAGACGACTTTCACCTGCCCGTTTGGTACGTTTGCTTATCGTCGTATTCCTTTTGGTTTATGTAAGGCTCCCGCTACCTTTCAGAGATGCATGCTTGCTATATTTGGAGATCTGGTAGAGAATGTGGTGGAGGTATTCATGGACGACTTCTCTGTCTAAGGAGATTCGTTCTCAAAGTGCCTGGCCAATCTGGACAAGGTGCTAGCTCGTTGTGAGGAAACCAACCTAGCTCTTAGTTGGGAGAAGTGTCACTTCATGGTTACAGAAGGCATTGTTCTTGGACATAGGATCTCTAAGACCGGTATAGAAGTTGATCGTGCCAAGCTTGAGACCATCGCCAGCTTCCCACCGCCGACTTCAGTTAAGACAGTTCGAAGTTTCCTCAGTCATGCTTGATTCTACCAAAGATTCATCAGAGATTTCTCCAAGATCACTCTTCCAATGACGAAGCTTCTTGAGAAAGATGTTCCTTTCGTATTTGATAAAGCTTGTCTTGAAGCCTTTGAGACTTTGAAGACTCAACTCACCACCGCACTGATCCTTACAGCACCAGATTGGAATCTTCCATTCGAGATTATGTGCGATGCTAGTGACTTCGCCGTTGGCGCGGTTCTTGGTCAGAGGAAGGAGAAGAGATTTCATCCTATTTACTTTGCTAGCAAGACACTCAATGATGCTCAGAGAAACTACACTACTACGGAGAATGAGCTTCTGGCCATCGTCTTCTCCTTTGACAAGTTTAGACAGTATCTTGTTCTTTCACATACCATTGTCTACACAGATCATGCTGCCCTGCGCCATTTATTAGCCAAGTAGGACTCGAAGCCACGTCTCATCCGATGGATCCTTCTCCTCCAAGAGTTGGACATAGAAATTAAAGACAAGAAGGGAGCGGAGAACTTAGCAGCGGATCATTGATGTGACTCTAATTAGTGCATTTTAAGCTTATGAATGACCTATGAAATGCCCGTGTTTATTCGTGAAATGACATGACTTATATGCTTTTATTGAATTTTTGTGCAAAGTGTCATTTTGTTGTCCGGTTGCCACTTTGGAGCCAAATTCGTGGGCTATTGGAGTTGCCTCTGTGCATTTTCAGGTTATGGCATCAAAGTACGGATGACAAGGAGCGCATAGGAGCAAACGGGAGGTCATTTGGAGTCCTGACGAGGGAGATATGAGCCTTGCAAGATCTGGTTTTCTGCAGAGTGCAGGGGTGCACGCCGTGCAGATGTGCACGCCGTGCAGGGGTGCACGCCGTGCACTGTCCCCTGCACTATAAATACTCTTGTTTTTGGCCATTTTGAAAGAAAAGGGGATGATCTCTTGAACCCCAAAACACATATCCACGAACCCTCAAACCCTAAAACACATTTTTGGAGCAATTTGAAGCCATTGGAGCTAGGATTAAAGCCAACAAACCTTGGGAGAAGTGCTTACAAGTGGAGAAGTGAAGATCATCTCAAGGATTCATCGATGGTGTTCTTGGTGACCATTCTTCCTTCTTTTCTCTTTACTCCCTTGGCCATGTGTGGCTGATTTTCTAGGGTTCATCTTGGATGGGTAGATTAGTTGTGCTATGATAGAGAGATGATTGTATAGAACTTGCCATGATTGATCTTGGTTGTATGAGGATGATTCCTAGACTTGTTCTTAATGCCATTTTATGCCATGTTTGCTTGATTTGGTCCATTCATTGTGATTTGATGCATGAGAGTGCTTGGATTGCATAGATTGTAGGTCTAGGGATTGAAGTGAGTGTGTTCTAAGAGATTAGATCATCTTATTTCAACCATTTTCACTTGATTTCTCTCTTGGGCATTTTATCGAACACTTGGTGTGCATGTGGATTTTCATTCAATTGAGTTTGAAAAGGCTTTTTGGTGAATCTCTTAGTGTTAGGGCATTGATATGAGAGTGTTGTGCCTAGCCTTGTGGTCATAGAGTCTTAAGAGAGGGTCTTGTGTCTTGGCATTTCATCAAACACTTAGAATGCATCTTTTTTTCACTTAGCTTGAGAGCGAGAGCCTAAGTTGAGTGGTATTGGGATAGGGATTAGGTGCTACGAGAGTGCATCGAGTCTATAAAAGTGAAATGCATGGTCATCCAAATGCAAACTCGATCTTGATTGACTTGTTTGTTCAATTAGTCATCTTGAGCATGATGAAACTACCCACCAAGAGAACCCCTTTGTCTTTGATTTGCACCACTTTATTTTTCTTTCTTCCTTTTAGTTTCCTTTAAGTTTTTAATGTCTATTTCAAATCAAAACTCCTTTCAAATGAATAGACCGTCCACGAGGAATGTGAGTAGAGGCCATTGAGAGAACCCCGTGGAATACGACCTTGGTAAACCCGCTTTTATCAAGTTTTTGGCGCCGTTGCCGGGGAATCTCTCATTCCTTTGAAAGCACTTAGTAGTGGACCGATCTATTCACTTCCTTCCAATTTAGTTTTTGCTTCCTTTTACTTGTTGTTTGGTTTTGTTATTCCGCATTGTCGTATTACTTGGGTGTATTTGTTGTGCTTGTTTGTAGGTATCTTGTACTAGTGCATGAGGCGACTCACTCGTCTTCAAGCACGACTTCAAGGTCTTGCGCAATTGATTGAGCCACCAACCTTCTCTCCCTCTCATTTGGTTCATAGCTCCACACGCAATAACATGTCTCACCATGAAGATGAAGACAACCTTTCGGAACATTCTCACCATACCAATGATGATGATCATTCACAAAGGGGCACGAGACGTACCTTGGCGGATTATGCTCGTCCTACTCTTGAAGGGGCAGCCTCTAGCATTGTTCGAAGACCCGTCAATGCTAGGAACTTTGAGCTCAAGCCTAATATGATCCAAATGGTTCAAAATGGAGTGGTGTTCAATGGCATTGGTGGTGAATGTCCATCTAGGCATCTCAAGGACTTCTTGGAGATATGTGACACGGTTAAGAATGACCAAGTTCACCCGGATTGTGTGAGACTCCGGCTCTTTCCTTTCTCACTCAAAGGTAGAGCTAAGTCATGGTTGGAGAATCAACCGAGTAGAGCTTTCACCACATGGGAGGGCCTAGCCGAAGCTTTCCTTGAAGAGTTCTTTCCTCCCTATATGACGGATGCAATCCGAGACCGCATCAACCACTTCACACAACACAAGGGAGAGCTCTTCCATGAGACTTGGAATAGGTTCCAAGCCATTCTTCGGTCTTGTCCTCATCACAACTTTGCTGAATGGAGCTTGGCGGACATCTTTGCTAGGTCCCTTGATTTTGAGAATACAAGGATGATCAACCAAGCCGCCGGAGGTGACTTAAGGATGCTCACTCCCGAAGATGCTCTAGAACTCTTTGCGGAGATGGCCAACAAGACAAGGAGTTGGTCTCGACAACAACCTCCTAAGTCTAAGCATGGAAGTGACACGCACTATGATTCTCGGTCCGTAAGTGTTGATGCACCAAAGGAGTCGTCTAGCTATGGGAAGAAGCCTAAGTTACCGGGGCACCGAGATGAAGATGATCCCATGATTGCTCTCCTTATGTCTAAGATCGACGCCATGGCTTCACAAGTAAGCAACCTAAGCATGCCTAAGCATCCCTCCAAGGTTCAATCATCTCATGTGGGTAATCCACCGGTTGCTTCGGTATTTTGTTGTGAGGGTTGTGGGGGCCAAGGTCACGATGTTAGTGCTTGTCCTTCCACCACTCCTGAACTTGGCCAAGGCGACCTTGAGGAGGTAAGCTTCGCACAAGGTCAAGGTTTCCATGGTAATTTCAGCCCCCAAGGTAACTATCAAGGTAACTATAACCGACCTTGGTACAACAAGTCTAACCAAGGTTACCAAGGCCAAGGGAGTCAAGGTAGTGGTTATAGCAAGGGCTACAACCAAGGAAATCAAGGAGGTTATCAAGGTTATAGGGGTTATCAAGGCAACCAATGGACTCAAGGAAGTAACCTAAACCAAGGTAGCCAAGGGACTCAAGGAGGACCCCAAGGTCAAGGGCACCAAGGGGGAAATCAATGGAATCAAAGTGGACATCCAAGTCAAGGTTTCCAAGGTCCTACCCCACCGGGAATGTACAACCATAGAGGTGAAGGACCACCCGGGTTCAACAAGCCTCCTCAAAATAAGGAGAGTGGTTCTTCGATCTCTCAAGAAGACACCAATGCGGCAATGATCCAACTCATCAAGAATCAACAAGCTTCAATTGCCAATTTGGAGAACCAATTAGGACATATTTCTAAGGCACTCTCGGAGCGACCCTCGGGCACTTTACCTTCCAACACCGAGGTCAACCCCAAGGTTCCCGAGGAGCTTATGATGGTAACTTTAAGGAGTGGTAAGCAAGTACAAGATGCCATACCTAAGGTGGTAAGTGCTCAAGATGATGATTTGGTTATAGTTGAAGATGTTGACTCCGATGATGACACGGATAAGATTGAAGTTAAAGATAGAGGAGCCAAGGCTAAAGAAGCTTCTAAGATGACCAATAAGGTTGGTTCTCAAGAGGCTACGGCGAGTGCTACTCCGGTCTCTCCTCCCGCACCGGTTGTACCTCCGTACAAGCCTAAGCCACCTTATCCTTCTCGCTTGAAGGCGGATTCCATGGAAAAGGACTTCAAAAGGTTTGTTGAGATTCTTGACAAGGTGCAATTTACAATGCCTTTTGGGGAAGCAATTACAAAGATGCCTCAATATGCAAAGTTCATGAAAGAGATCTTCACCAACAAACGCAAGCTTACGGATGTGACTTCGGCAAAGCTCAACGAACAATGCTCCGCCATTCTCTCTAAGAGGCCACCGGAAAAGCTTAAGGATCCAGGTAGCTTTACTATTCCTTGCACTATTGGTGAACATGCAATAAGTAGAGGCTTAGCCGATTTGGGTGCTAGTATCAATGTTATGCCATATTGCATGTTTAAGAAGTTAGGCCTAGGGAAACTAAAACCAACTCAAATGAATGTTCAATTAGCGGATAAATCTGTGACATCCCCTCGTGGTATTGTCGAAGATGTGTTGGTTAAGGTTGGTGCTTTTGAATTCCTTGTGGATTTTGTTATTCTAGATGCTATGGGTGGTACCGATGTGCCTTTGATTCTAGGACGACCTTTCTTAGCAACCTCTCGTGCTTTGATTGATGTCTACGGTGGTAAACTTACACTTAGGGTCGATAATGAATGCATGATCTTTGACCGTTCAAATGGCATGGAGTTTACTTTGTCTTATGCTAGTCACCATGATCCTAAGAATCCGCATGAGCTTACTTCGGCTACTAATAGCACTAACCTTGTCCGTCATAGTCTTGCGGAGTTGTTTGCTCTTAGTGATGCGCAGGAGAAAAAGGATGAAGTAAAGGAAGCTCCACCTTTCATGCTTCAAAAGACTCCACCTAAGGCTAAGAAGAAAGGTGTGGAGAAGCCACCCGAGAAGGGCAAGGAAGCCGCACCAATGGGTGAGACTATCAAGACTAAGAAGCCACCCGATGAGAGAATTCACTCCAAGTGGTTTGGCCCCTTCTCCATTGCTCACACTTCATCATCCGGGAAATCCGAGCTCACACCTCCCGAAGTCGGTAAGGTTCAATTCAAGTTCCGTGTGCCATGCGAAGGTAATGACTTCGATTTCAAAGAGGTAATGAGTTGGGATGGTTTTACTTAGCTGGTCCGTGTGCTTCGTCGAGCTTAAGACGTTAAACAAGCGCTTCTCGGGAGGCAACCCGAGTGTTTTTCATGTGTTTTCTTCTTGATTCGATTGCATGATTGTGTGTTTTTGTGGTATTCAAGGTCCTTGAGTTGTTGTGGTGTCCTTTGTGGTCTCGTCGGCGTTGAAATTCTGAAGTTCGGGGTCCGGTTTGGGTTGATTTGGCGGTGTTTTGGTCGTTTTTTCGTCGAAGTGAAAATTTGATTTTAGGCTGAGGAGGTGCACGCCGTGCACCACTGCACGCCGTGCATGATGCACGCCGTGCACCGTGCACGGTTTGGTGCACGGGCTGTCCAGGAGCATCAAAAAAAAAATTTTTAGCTCTAGGGTGCACGCCGTGCACCCATGCACGCCGTGCACCCTGCACGACGTGCACCCTTGCACGTCGTGCACCCTGATTTTCACCTTTACTTTATTTCGGTTTGGTTAGTGGTTGAGTCATCTGATTCTTGTTTTCTCGATTTGAGTCATTGTTCGGTTTGGTTTTGGGCCACCCAACTTACTTGACCCAGCTGGTCCGACCCGACCCACTCACTCACCCCAACCAACCCACCCCAACCCACCCATCAACCGGCTGACCCACCCAACTAAACCCGCCCCCCCCCTTTATCCCTTCCCTCCTCACCCCCGACCCCTCTCACTCTCTCAATTCTCCCGCCGACTTCAATCAACGGCCCGACGCCACCACACCGCTCAGCCGTCGCCGCCGCCACCATTCCCGTACACCAGCCGACCAATCGACCGCCGGCCCCCTTTCACACAGCCGCCGCCGCCACCCACTTCTCTAGCCCCGACTCCGCCGCACCAGAGCTTCCGCCAGCCAACGCCTGCCGACCCGCCCGCCGACCACCAGCACCTCCAATCACCCGCCCGACGCCGCCAACCCCCAATCCCGCCACTGATCCCGCCCCCGACCTCACCCAGCCGCCGCCGCCATCTCTTCCCCTCCAACCTGCCCGCCGCCGAAGCTTCTTCCATCCTTCCGATCCGCCACTCCGACCGGTCGCCCATCTGCCCTGCCCCACCCGCCACCACCCACATCACCCCGACCCTTCCCAGCCGCCGCCAGCTTCCATCTGCCCGCCGGCCACTTCCCGTCTCAGCCCCCGATTCCAGGTTTCTAATTTTGATTTGGGATTTCTGATTTGGTTGCTGCTCTGCTAGCTGGGGATGGGTTGATGTGAGGGGTGTGGTTTGTTGAATTTGGGGGAGGCTGCTTGTTTAGGTTTGGTCACATTTGGTGATTGAGTCATTTTTGCCACATGATTTGTTTTGCTTCCTTGTTGTGATTTGAATCGCCAAGGGTGAATGTCCAGTTGCTTATTCGAGTGCGGAGGTTTGATTGAGGGAGTTGGCTTGCTTCACTCGGTTGGTTTTGTGGTCCATTGCTTGTTTGCTATGCTCAGTGCAATGAATTGATTTCGATGTGTTGTGGGTTTTGATGGAGAGATTGTGGTTCCTTCAATCGGCCAGAGTTTTGCTTGCGTGGAGGGGGTGTAATGTGCTTGTTTTGACTCAATTTGTTTTGTGATTTAGGAGCTTCAATTGGGCAGATGTTGGTAGGTGTCTTGTGTCCTGATTTTAGTGTTGCTTGATGAACTAAATGGTGGCAGTTGGTGGTTGATTTTTGTTAGTGTGGTTTGGGGGGATGAGCGTAGTGTGTTTATTCTTTCGATTTGATTTTGAGGGGTTGTTTGGTTTTGAATGGACATTTGTGATATCTTACTTGTTGTGGTGCTTAGTTGATTGGTGTGGATTGTCTCCTGTGTGAGTGTGGTTCCGTGGCTATTGCCTCTGTTCTTGATTCATGACCAATTTTTGGCCAATTTGGATTTTTCATTGCCTTGTTCTGAATTCGGGGACCAAATTCGATTCTTTGTGTGAGGAGGGGTGTGGTTAATCACCACTCGTTAATTTATTTTTGTACATTCCTCCTTACATGGTGTGGACTTAGGCTTATATGTTCTTGATTCGTGTTTTTGATCCATGATGCATGCCTTTTGCTTAACTGTGGATTTCAATGATTTGACTCTTCCTAGCATAGGTTGTTGTGCTTGATCTTGATGATTTTGAATTGTGCTCAATGTTTTGATCATGTGTTATGATTCGGCGCCTTGATAGGATTTGTCTTAGGAGTGTAGCCTTTTTGGTTGATTCTTTGTATGCACTTCTTTTGCAGGATGCCTCCTAAGGGTAAAGCAGCTTTTTCATCCTCCGCCCCCAAGCGATCCAAGACACCAGCTTCCAAGAAGCGGAAGGGACAGACTGGGGAGTCTTCTGCTCCTCCACCACGGTCGCCTTCGCCGCCTCCAGCTCCTCGTGGCGTCGACCCTCCTGAATCAGTGGTTTAGAGGATCTTCGACTTCGACCCCAGAGATCGGGCTTACAGTCGTTATCAGGTTATGGCAAGCTGGCCCGTGGCGAGGCAGGGTAGATTTGATTTTGAAGGGTTGCTGAGTCATGATGGTTGGTTGGATGCTTTGAAGACTTTGGCTGATGGAGCTGGTATTTGGCCGCTCTTGGAGGTTGACGAGAGGGCGTATGAGTGGCCTACGAAGGAGTTCTTGAGCACTCTCACCGTGGAGTGTCACGAGACCACTAGTGAGGTTTGTGTGCGCTTTAGGCTCGGCGGGATGGCGCGTGTGTGCTCCATTGACGAGTTTGGATACCGCCTTGGGTTCTATGAGTGGGAGGAGGTTCAAAGTGGCGAGCTATCTGGGTTGGCTCTCATATCTTCTCTTGTGGGGGACGCCAAGAGTGCATTCTTCAAGGAAATTGCACCGAGGGCTAGAGGTTATTCAGCTCGCTCATCCAAGGTCACAGAAGTGAATCGGCCTATGCTGAAGCTCCTTCATCACTTCTTCCGGCACTCCATCACCCACAGGAAGTCATCCTCCTCTCCAGGTGTAGTCTCAGTCAGAGATTTGTTTCTCTTTTATTGTTTGGAGAGGGGCATCAAGCTGCATCTAGGTGATTTAGTGCTAGGAGCCCTCCTTCAGATGCAAGCTAATGACACTGCTGGTGTTCTGCTGGGAGGAGGATTTGCGACCAGGTTGGTGCGTGGGTATGAGTGCCTTGATGCTTTTGGTCCTGCTCCAGCATTTGTCGAGCCTCGACCAGTTCTCTTGCGGATTGTCCTACCTATAGCTCAGATCACAGACCTTCTGGTTCCGACTTGTCGGATCTCAGATGATGACAGTGATGAGGAGGATGAAGAGATCAACCCTACTACACTTCATGAGCTTATCTCGGGGATGGGTCGCCTCACGACCGTAGTGGAGGATATGCGTGAGGGACAGAGGAGAGACAGTGCAGCGATACAGGATCTTAACAAGAGAGTTCAGAACCTCGAGGCGTACAACGCTAGGGACTTTGAGAGCCAGCAGTTCTATGGACAGCAGCTTGCTCAGGTGCATGAGGTTCAGCAGTTTCAGGGTATCCAGCTTACTCAGATTCAGCATTCTCAGTACTGGCAGCAGCATCAGTCCTACTACTACCAGGAGAGCTTCCACTCTGAGTCCGGCCCCTCCAGCACTTGGGCAGTCTTTCCACCGCCTCCCCGTTTGACGGCTACCATCCATGGTCACAGTGGCCTGGGCACCCCCGACCACCACCCCACTGAGAGCCACAGGATCACTCACCACTTCTCAGGACTTTGGATTTTTCCTTTCTTTTATTTCTGTTTATGACTGCATGTTTTGTTGTGTTTGACTTCTGATTTTCTCTTTTCATTTCTGGCTTTGCACTTGTCATGTTGTTGGATCACGCATCTCATCTGTACTCTCATCTTGTCGACTATGGGTTGTGTTTGAGTGGTGTGCCCTCCCTTGTTTTCTACAGGTACCCCTGATTCAGGTCCTCGTCCTGAACAGGTTACTTGACCCGGGATTCCATCTCCGGCTTCTTTTCTTCACCGCACGGTATATTCGTTCCACCTTATCCTCTCTCTCTCTTGATCATTGAGGACAATGCTCATGTTAGTCGTAGGGGAGTTTGAGTTTTGGTGTGATTATTTGTCGGTAGAAGTCTAAAGCTATGTTTTGATGTGTTGCATGATCTTAATTGAATTTCGAATTCCTCTATCGTAGAATCATTCGGTTCTTGACTTTTGGTGTTTAATTGAATTCAAGCCTTCACAATGATGTTTAGATTGTTCCACTTAGAACCTATAACCAGCATGTTAGCACTAATATTAAATGAGTCTGGGCCAGAACTGAGATTTTATCACTCTTGTATGTTGGTTGACTGGTTTGATACGTGTTTTTGTACCGCTCGATAACACCGGTCTAAGATGATGAAGGCAATCAGAATTTTCACCCCTTTTCCATGTCTCTCTTTACCCTTTTTGATCCTTCGTGATTGTGGCTTGAGATTAGGCGGAATCCAATTCAAAATCTTGTGTTGAAGTTGTAAGGGGCTAAGGATCAAGTGGCTAGTTGTGAAGAGAAATGTCAAAAAAAAAAAATGCTCAAAAGAAAAGCTAGGCAAGCTCGGCACCTAAGTGAAGTGTCGGGTTGAGCACTAAGCAAAAGGGCAAAGGCTGTGAGCTAGGCAGGTTCAACACCTAAGTGAAGTGTTGAATCGAGCACTAGTATGCAGTAAGAAAAAAAAAAGAAGAAAGAAAAAGAGTTCTCAAATGTAGCCCTTGATCCTAGCCAGAGTTTTGTAAAGTGCGGATCTAGAAGCGGATGAAGTCGAGTCGATAGCCACATCATAATCACTCACCACTCACGATCCATGTTCCGATTTCAAGTCCTTTTGATTAGAGTTGGTGTTGTCGTGGTCGGTTTTGCTGTGTCCCAATCAACCACTACTTGAAGTGTGCAGAAATTAGTGAGGTTTAGACTTGTTTGGTTGATGTTCTTGCATGTGTAGGTTTAGTTTGTTCGTGGAACAGTTTAAGCTAAATTGTGATTGCTTGAATCTCAATGGACCGAACTTGTCATTTGTGAACTTGGATGTTTTCTAATTCATTTGCTTGAGGACAAGCAAAGCTTAGTCGTAGGGGAATTTGATGTGACTCTAATTAGTGCATTTTAAGCTTATGAATGACCTATGAAATGCCCGTGTTTATTCGTGAAATGACATGACTTATATGCTTTTATTGAATTTTTGTGCAAAGTGTCATTTTGTTGCCCGGTTGCCACTTTGGAGCCAAATTCGTGGGCTATTGGAGTTGCCTCTGTGCATTTTCAGGTTATGGCATCAAAGTACGGATGACAAGGAGCGCATAGGAGCAAACGGGAGGTCATTTGGAGTCCGGACGAGGGAGATATGAGCCTTGCAAGATCGGGTTTTCTGCAGAGTGCAGGGGTGCACGCCGTGCAGATGTGCACGCCGTGCAGGGGTGCACGCCGTGCACTGTGCACGCCGTGCAGGGGTGCACGCCGTGCACTGTCCCCTGCACTATAAATACTCTTGTTTTTGGCCATTTTGAAAGAAAAGGGGATGATCTCTTGAACCCCAAAACACATATCCACGAACCCTCAAACCCTAAAACACATTGTTGGAGCAATTTGAAGCCATTGGAGCTAGGATTAAAGCCAACAAACCTTGGGAGAAGTGCTTACAAGTGGAGAAGTGAAGATCATCTCAAGGATTCATCGATGGTGTTCTTGGTGACCATTCTTCCTTCTTTTCTCTTTACTCCCTTGGCCATGTGTGGCTGATTTTCTAGGGTTCATCTTGGATGGGTAGATTAGTTGTGCTATGATAGAGAGATGATTGTATAGAACTTGCCATGATTGATCTTGGTTGTATGAGGATGATTCCTAGACTTGTTCTTAATGCCATTTTATGCCATGTTTGCTTGATTTGGTCCATTCATTGTGATTTGATGCATGAGAGTGCTTGGATTGCATAGATTGTAGGTCTAGGGATTGAAGTGAGTGTGTTCTAAGAGATTAGATCATCTTATTTCAACCATTTTCACTTGATTTCTCTCTTGGGCATTTTATCGAACACTTGGTGTGCATGTGGATTTTCATTCAATTGAGTTTGAAAAGGCTTTTTGGTGAATCTCTTAGTGTTAGGGCATTGATATGAGAGTGTTGTGCCTAGCCTTGTGGTCATAGAGTCTTAAGAGAGGGTCTTGTGTCTTGGCATTTCATCAAACACTTAGAATGCATCTTTTTTTCACTTAGCTTGAGAGCGAGAGCCTAAGTTGAGTGGTATTGGGATAGGGATTAGGTGCTACGAGAGTGCATCGAGTCTATAAAAGTGAAATGCATGGTCATCCAAATGCAAACTCGATCTTGATTGACTTGTTTGTTCAATTAGTCATCTTGAGCATGATGAAACTACCCACCAAGAGAACCCCTTTGTCTTTGATTTGCACCACTTTATTTTTCTTTCTTCCTTTTAGTTTCCTTTAAGTTTTTAATGTCTATTTCAAATCAAAACTCCTTTCAAATGAATAGACCGTCCACGAGGAATGTGAGTAGAGGCCATTGAGAGAACCCCGTGGAATACGACCTTGGTAAACCCGCTTTTATCAATCATCTTTCGCGACTGGAGGAATCACAAACAGGTAAATCTACTACCCCTATCAATGATTCTTTCCCTGACGAGCTGTTGCGTGTTGAAACGTATGAACAGGTTAACAGCATAGCTATCGAGCCCTGGGCAATCCCTCACGCTGAAGATCTGAGTAATGTAGCTGACTCGGAAGAACCATGGTATGCAACCCTGGCTAATTACCTCTCTCACGGCATTGTACCTCCTGAGCTAGATTTCAATGCACGCAAGAAGCTTTTTAAAGAAGCCAAGTCATACTTCTGGGATGAGCCCTTCTTATACCGCATCAGTATTGACGGGATGATCCGGAGATGTGTCTCTTACATCGAAGCAGCTGACATCATGCGTAAATGCCATGAAGGACAGTTCGGAGGACACTTCGGAGCCAACCGCACTGCAAGAAAGGTACTCGAAACAGGTTTTTATTGGCCTTCAATCTTTAGTGATTGTGATTTTTTTGCTCGACGTTGTGATGCGTGCCAGCGGTCAGGTAACATCTCTAACCGTAATGAGATGCCCCAAATTGTTTCTTTAACTGTTGAGATCTTTGATATTTGGGGAATTGATTTCATGGGTCCGTTCACACCCTCCAACGGAAACAAGTACATTCTTGTAGCCGTTGATTATTTCTCTAAATGGGCTGAAGCTGAAGCTTTACCCACTAATGATTCAAGAGTGGTGGGTCATTTCCTTACCCATCTTTTCACGCGTTTTGGTTCACCACGCTTTATCATAAGCGATAGGGGTACCCATTTCCATGGACATTTCGACCGGGTGTGCAAACGCTTTGGCGTCACCCACCGTATGTCCACAGCTTACCATCCTCAAGCGAATGGTCAAGCGGAAGTGACGAACCGTGAGCTCAAGCGGATTCTTGATAGGACAGTTGGCCGGTCCCGCAAGGACTGGTCATCTAAGCTCAATGATGCCTTATGTGCTTATCGAACTGCCTACAAGACTCCCATCGGTACCTCACCGTATCAGCTGGTCTATGGCAAGGCATGTCATTTGCCAGTTGAGCTTGAGCACAAGGCATTCTGGGCTAACAAAGAGTTGAACATGAGCTATGCAGTAGCAGGTAATATACATCACAACCAGATCGTTGAGCTTGAGGAGCACCGACTCCACGCATATGAGAGCACGAAGTTATACAAAGAGCGCACGAAGAAAAATCATGACTCTCAATTGAAGACGATCAAGCAGTTCTACCCCGTAGATGAAGTCCTCTTATATAACTCTCGATTGAAGCTCTTCCCGGGTAAACTGAAGTCCCGTTGGTCCGGCCCTTATACCGTGGTGCGGCAGGCATCTTTAGGCAGTGTCCTAATCAAATTGCATGATCAAAAGCCGTTTATGGTCACCGGGCATAGGCTTAAGAAGTATCTGCAAGGACTAGGTGTCTCTTCCATCGACGTGCACTACTTTGCTTTGGAATCATGACACAAATCCAGGTATCGTCTAGCTCACGGACGTTAAACAAGAGCGCTTCGTGGGAGGCAACCCACGGCTGGAGTCAATTGTTTTCGTTTCGAGTCGTTTTGTTTTAAAACCCCTGTTCATTAAAAAAAAAACTGCCAGCCGATTTTCAAGTAGATTTTCGGCGAAAACCTCCCAAGTTTGTCGCCGAAAACTTGAGTTTAAATCAACCTGTTTTCTCCTGTTTCTCGCCACCGCACCTTCTCACCGAAACAACCCACCTTTTCACCGAGCTTGTTTTCGATTTTAGAGGAAATTTTTGCCGAAAATGTTCCATTATTTTCACCGAAATTTTTGTTGATTTCGGTCGATATATAACCCTCCTCTCGGTTTTTATTTTCGCGAAAACAGTTCCCCCAACCATCATCACTTTTTCGCCGACCCTCCCCCTCCTTTCCTTCCTTTCTCCCCCACCGCCCTCCTGTTCGCCGTCACCGACCAGCCACCGCCGCATCGTCAGCCGACCGGATACCGCCGCCGCCGCCCCTTCCTTGGTGTTTATTCAAGCCCCAACCCTAGAATCGGAGCTCTACAGCTCCGGTTCCACCCGACCTAGTTTTCAAGCTTTTTCGTCGATTTCTCGGATTTCCATTCATTTTCTCGAGTCATGTCTTCACGATTAGTTGTTCAGCCCTTGATTGTGCATCTTTTGGCTTTTTGACTTTCGGTTTTTGGCACAATTGACTTTGGTTGACTTTTTAGTTCTTCCTTGATTTTCATGATTGCTATTTCGGTGTCGTTTGGCTAAACTTTGGCAGTACCATTTGATCTATTTTGCCTCGTGAATTGTTGTCTATGCGATCATGCTACTAGATTCCTTCATGCTCTGTGCTTATCGGTCTGAGTTATTTCTCATGCTTGTTTGATTGAATGTCGTTTTCCTCTCTACGTGCTGGCCGTGCCTTTGCTGCTATGTTTTGCTCGGTGGTCTCTCGGTTAAATTGCTTACCCCACTTGTCAACTTAAGTGTGGGGTAGGATTCTTGTCATCTGATTCTGGTCTTTCCTGAGTTGTGTTTTACAGGACCCCCAAACGTTTTAAGACCACAAGTGCAGATAGAGCACAGCGATCCTCGGCTCGACAGAACCGGGCTCCATCCTCCCGACCACCTGCACCGGCTGCACAGACATCGACGGCTGTGGCCATCATCCCTGAGGATACACCGACCCCTGTGACTCCTATCTCCTATGTTCCTGCACTCGCTACTGGGGCACTACATCCTTAGACAGTCTCAAGGACCAGCTAGAGGTCTTTCAGAAGATCAAAGACATTCCTCCGGCTAAGGTGGCAGTTCTCTCTTTAGACAGTCTCAAGGACCACAACCTGGCTTGGCACTCCACCATCGACACCGCCCTTCATGAAGCCGGTTTGCATGTTCTGACCGCTCATGGTTCCCCCTACCTGCTTGCCGCCCTTCAAGTGTTCTGGAGTTCATTCCGGTGCCTCACTCCGAAGCCCATACGTGATCAGAAATTCGTATCCTTTCGCCTCGGTGGTGTTCTCCATGAGAAGTCCATCCACGAGTTTGGCCTCCTGCTGGATCCGCACGTCAACATCCCTACAACATCAGCTGGCTTCATGGACACATATTCCATTACGAGTGCTCATTACCCAGAAGTATGGAAGTGGGCAGCTGGCCTATCCGAGATCGAGCCTATCGTCAAACCCACGGTAGGTGATATTTTTCACCCTATTCTTAAGTTCTTACATTATGTTTGGGTGCAGTCTTTGTGTTATTGCAGGAAGACGAGCCGTCACCATGTGATGAGATCCAACAATGCTGCCCTGATGCCAACCGGTACTCCTACACCCCACTAGGGTCACCAGGCAGAGATAAGGCCCTAGGACCTCACACAAGGCATAAAGAGCCTCGGATAGGCCATCTTCAAGCCCTAAAGCCAAGGTACGCTCTGAAATATAAACTAAGCCCATCCCTTGCAGGTAGAAAGGCTCCACGAGATGGAATGTTATTCCAGGCCATGCTGCTGGCCAAGGATCTAAACCCTAGCAAGGAAGAACAACCTCAACCTGCTCCTAGCCTGACCTCCATGAGCCCTGAAGAAGAAGTAGGCCCTTTGAGTGACCCTCTGGAAGCATTTCTGGAGTATAGGAGGAAGGGAGCCCCAGAATACCTAGCCTGGAGAGGAGAGCTTCCAAGGAATGACCCTGAGCCGAACCATGAGAAGAATTGGAGTCCAAGGCCCTGAGATGTGACACTTAGACCGACTCAACCCCCAGAGAGCTACACCAGGAGATACTCGGAGGCCTACCTGAAGCTTAAAGAAGAAGGCCCGAGCGGAAAGGAAGAAGGTCCAAGGAGAGAACAGTCCCAAGCCCTAAACCGGCAGTCGGGTCGATCAAATGACTTCTATGGAGCCGATCACGAAGAACATGACTTATGGACAAGGACCTCGCCACTGAAGCAGCCCGGAACACGAAGCCCGCAACCGCCGCCCGAACCAAGCCCGGTGCCCGGCCGGTCAGGCCCACGACCGCCACCATGGCCCAATTGGCCCGAGCAGCCCAACAGTGGCCGAATTAGGGTTTTTGACCTAATTTAGGTCTTTTATTCTGCTTTAAAGACTACAACTATTATTTTATGTTTATTCCTTTTTAGTAGGATTATTTAGGGGTTTTATGAGACTATTTAGGAATATGACTCTTTATTTTATTATTATTTAGAAGTAGTAATTAGGGAGGAGAGCTTGTTCCCTCACCTATATATAGAGGCCGCCGACCTCACTTTGAAAACAACTTTTATGAAATAAACCCCCTTTGATAGAACTTTGTTCTGAAACCCTTGTTGTATCTGCATGTTGCGATACTAAAGGATCGACTTATCATCAAGAGCATCCATCTCTTGGCGTGGCGTCTTCGACTGGACACTTCTGGTTCCCGACTGTTATATAGCCGACGGGTCAAAGTACTATTCCGCCCCGGTTCCCAAAGGTTTCTACCTCGTTGCACGGTGTCCAACTTGCGGTGGTTAGGGTCGTCTACCCACGGTTGCAGCGGTTCACATCACCATGTTTCTCTGGAAGAGCTAGTGCTATTCCGTGCTTTAGAAGAGTATGCCAACTTCCATCCCGGATGGTGGCTTGCACGATTCTTTCACAAGCGCATGACCACCAAGAAGCTTCCTTCTGAGCTTTCGGGCGGACCTTTCATCTCACCTCTGATCGACAATCTCCAGCTCGGTGATAAGTGGGGCCCTGATATTCCTCGTGTCCCGCTTGAGCGTATAGGTGCCGAACTCGCCATAGTACGAGGCATCGACCTTTCATTGGATTTTAAGAATTGCAAAGCGCTCCCTCACCGCATCCCACAGTCGGTTGAACGCCCGCCGTCGCGAGCGCTAATCACCGCTGAGATGAATGAGAGGCTGGCGCGTATTGAGAAGTGGCAGCTAGACTACTCGGCTGGTTCGCTTCAATGGCAGAAGGACCGAGTAGCACATGAGGAGACCCAGAACGAGCGATGGACCATTCTTCAGCAGTTCATGGCCGACCAGTCAGCCAGACACAGGGGAGAGCTCGCATGGCGACAGCAGATGGATCAGCAGTTTGCCATTTCCCCACCACCACCCCCGCCCTCGGAACAGTGATCAGGTTGTTTCTATCCTTGCCGTTTCTTTTCTTTCTTCTTTTCGGATCTCGATCCAATTTTATTCTGTGTGGCTCAGTGGCACTTGTCCTGGTGTCCTTTTGATCTTTTTGTTGTTTGTGTTTTGTAGGATCTTGAGTATCTACTCCGCTCCGCTTTCACCTCTCCGCGTTCGTCCACTACACCGCCCTTCACCCTCCAGTTTCTTCGTATCTCTCTACTTTAGTTTGGTCCTGTGAGGACACAGAACAGTCTAAGTGTGGGGTAGGATGTTAGACGACCATGCATGATCTTGATTGCCTATATCTATGTGTGCCTCGTGATTCCTGTCCAGTCTCTCTAGCAATAGAATGGCTAAATTCTTGATTTTTGATGTTAAGTTGTTGTTCAATCCTTCATAATGATGCTTAGACTGCTTAACCTAGAACCTGAGAACCAATATGTATATTTTGATGCTAAATTGTCTGGTCAGAACAGAATTTTAAAATCACACTTGTAGTTTGTAGCCTTGATTGCATGAAAATGACCGAATCCGACTAGCAAACCAACTGTGAGCTTTTGATCCATTGCACGTAACTTGCAATTTAAATTCTTTCTGAGTGGTTTTCTGTTGACTTGAATGAGTTAGAATTTGCATGAGACCTACTCAAAACCACACGATGACACGAGTTCTAGAATGATAGGGGCACCTAGATTCAGCTACTAAGCCAGATAGCCTACCAAACGATAAATCCACTAGGTTTAAACCCTTGGGCTTGGCCTGTTCTTTCGGTTCCATATACATTACAGCCATTTCCCATTCTTTCATTCCCCTTTGATCCCCTATGGTTGCAGTTCTAGATTGACCTACCGGAAGTCGGTTTGTGGTAACCTGTCTGAAGCCATTAAAACAGGTGGTCTTAGCTGTTATGTCCAGACGTGTAAATCCCTCTAGCAACTAAAAGAAAGAATCGACACAAAAGAAGAAAAAGAGAAGTAAATTTCGAAAAGAAAATGACTGAAAAAAAATTAGAAAAGCCAAAAAGGTTTCAAGCTTTAAGGTCAATAAACGTTCTTCTCTATACATATAGAAGAACGAAGTCAAAAGAAAAGTCAGAAAAATAATGTGTTGAAAGAAAATAAGTGCTAGGTTGCTTGAGGGTATCATAGGATAAGCGTTCACTATTCCACCCGTGTCTGGTTAGATGGTAGGAAGCCACAGATTAGATTCGAGGGAAGTTAGTCGAAAGCTACACCACACCAAAGCCATCATCCTACTTTCCCATCATCCATCTCATCATAAACCCTTGTAGTGTAGAATTCGTTACAGTCCTAGCAGGGAAGTCCTTCTTGACTAGTTACTCGTGTCGTCACAATGATGGAGATGTGGTCAAAATGCAAACTTATGACAGAATTCAGTAGCAGAAAATGATAGAGAGCTTAAACATGTCCTTAAACACAGAGAGTGAGAGTTCCCATTGTTATATATTTTCTCTGTGTGAGGAGTCTGGGCGGTCAGGTCAAATTCGTGCATGATTGGTTACGATTACTTGTAGGGTGCAGTTTATTAGTGAGACCAGGTTGTTTGGTTAATCTGTATGCATGTTAGGTTTCTTGTTCTAGGATCTATTGGTCTAATAATTCATTGTTTTTGATTGAGCTCCAATTTAATCGATCTTATCATTTGTGAATATGAGCGTTTCTATTCAGTTTGCTTGAGGACAAGCAAAAGCTTAGTGTGGGGTATTTTGATGACACTCGAATTAACGTGATTATCAGCCTCATTTAAGCGACATTTCACTGCTTAAGACACGATTTTTAGGGTAGAATAGTGAATATTCACTCAATCAATCCATCTCATGCCTTTTGTGTTACCTTGGCCCATTTCGGGTCTATTTGATGGTTTTCTAGTATTTTCGTGTTAGCACAAGTGTTCGCCATCAAATACGGTAGCCAAGGACGTGTCTAAGGCACTGGAACCCCGAGGAATCACACCCGATTCAACCAGAAAAGTCATTCAACTCAAAAGGAACTCCTGCTCCATTTACACACAGATTTTCGGCGAAAATACCCTTAGGTTTTCGCCGAAGATGCAAGAAGAAATCCACTGTCCCAATCAAGAAGAAATTTTCGGCGAAAACCTTGGGAGTTTTCGCCGAAAACCCTAAGCCATTTAAGCCAGAAGAAACAGACAAATTCAACAGATATTTTCGCCGAAAATTCCCTTGTATTTTCGGCGAAAATCCCAGTGAAAAAGCAGCAGTCGCCGGTTAGGTTTAAATACTGAATCAAGCGGCTAAATGAGATCATCAGAGAACTTACACACAAATTGACACGAAAAAATAATCCAAGGCTGAGAGAGAGAGAGAACGAGTGGATAGAGTTCGAGGAGCCAGGAACGGATCGTGACGCCATCCATCCATCTCGGAGAGCCAGTGCTAGGAGTTGAAGATCCAGCAGATTGAAGATGCAAGGAGTCGTCGAAATTAGGTTTTACAGTTCTTCTCTGTCTTCCCTACCTGAGATGTATTCTTTTTTTGTCTTCGATTCTTCTGTATTGAATATGAGTAGCTAAACTCGTATAGCTTAGATCAGATGAACCCTAAGTGACCCAGGGCTTTAAAGCGGTCACGGAAGGGCGGTGATTAGATTCGAAATTCATTCAGTTTCTCCTTCATATTTGATTTGTTCTTTGTTCTCTGTGTTTCTTGTATGGTTTGGCCACCAAGATTAGATTCTTGTTAAGCTAAGGATAGAAGCGAACGCTCGCCTTACTTTAGAACATCAAGTTGAACAATGAACCTTATAATTGGAGTGTGCCTTTCATAGGAACCGATTAGGGTTAATCCACTGCAAGAGTAACTCATAAATCGTTAGAATTTGCACCAGTTAGTTAAGTCGTTGCGAGAGGCGACCGTACCCGGGCGACTAGTTTATCGTGGTAGCTAGATCGGATAGAGCGAACGTTCGCCAGTATTAAACCTAAGGGTCAGGAGTTACGGTGGTGTCTGAGAACTGAATGAACTAGAATCGGAAATCGCTGATCTGTTGATTGCTATTGCTCTGGTGATCTAAGGGGGATTCGAAATCTAAGCTTGTCTATTGTCTGTCTTAGTCTATCAATCAACCTTTCTTCGCCTTAATTTCATTTCAATTAATCTTTGCATTTTTAGTATAGAAGTCGTGGAACTCACACCACTCACTAAGTGTTTACCCTCGAATTTAATTGCCAACACATTTGAGTAAGGAAGTAGAGGACACCCATGGAAAACGATCTACCCTAGCTTGTTAGCTTTGTTAGTTATTTGTTTGAACCAGCACAACGACGGGTTCATCACACACATTCATGTTTTATGTTATGTTATTGCAGAACTTTGACCACATATGATTCAAGTTGGCCCTCTCATGCGAGGGACAATGCAACCTACTATAATATTACGTTTGCTGAAATTGTGGAAGGACGATGAAGATGATGGCACCCTGGATGCAACTCACTCTCTTTGGCTGGATACAGAGGTACAAACCGTATTTCAAACATTGTTGACATTACATGTTCCTAATATTCACTGGCCCACGACAACATTGGTATAGGGGAAACTTATCAAAGGGTTCTTCGATCTGAGGTATGTGTACGGCGCTACATTGTTAGAGGGAGAGTTGTATCTAGTGCACAACGTGCCAATAGTAGGAGCTAGGAAAATGCATCGAACGTTCTCCTGCTCCGTCTCACTACATCTCAAGGGAACCAATGAGTATCTTCTAATAGATGAAGAAGGGAGCGAACTGTGGTTCCCCCAAATAAGGTTCGAATTTCCTTGTTCAGGGCACCTTAATGCTTTCGCCAATGACAACACCCAATTTGTAGGTGAGTGACATCCTACAACGACACTTGTACTACGGTTCGGAAATGAATTGAGTAAATATGAAAGTATTATGTGGTCGTCGTGTAGATGTCGCAGGTCAAATTGTGGTCGTAGTGGAGGAGCAGAACACATTCTCCAATGCATGCGCTGACTTCATTTTGTTGGAAAGGAAGAGGTTAGTAAGTGATGACACTCGATTTGACGTGATTATCAGCCTCATTTAAGCGACATTTTCTTGCTTAAGACATGGTTTTTAGGGTAGAATAGCGAATATTCACTCAACTGCTCTATCTCGTGCCATTTATGTTACTTTGGCCCTTTTCGGGTCTATTTGACGGTTTTCTAGTGTTTTTGTGAAAGCACAGGTTTTTGCCATCAAATATAGTAGCCAAGGACATGTCTAAGTCGTTGGAACCTCGAGGAACCGCACCAGAATTGATCCAAGGACTCAATCAAGTCAATTCAAATCCTACCCCGATTTACACTGCAGTTTTCGGCAAAAAACCCCCAAGTTTTCGGTGAAAACTAAAGAAGAAATTGGCTGAGTTCACAAAGAGAAGTTTTCGGCGAAAAGTCCAAGTTTTCGCCGAGAACCCTAATGTCCAAAAATCACAGGAGAATCAGCCGACGGAAGCAACAATTTACAAAGAAGTTTTTGGCGAAAACTCATTAAGTTTTCGCCAAAAAATCCTTCGCAAATCCGGCGACTTAGGGTTTAAGTATAAATACTTAAACCGGCGGCCCAAATAGAACAACACATCATCATTCATATTTTCACACAATCAAATCAGACTTTTGAGAGTCAGCCGACTCTAGGGTCGGTAGATAGAGTTTAGAGAGTTCGAAGATCCATGGAGAGATCGTGACGCCATCCTTCCACCTCGGAGAGCTCGGAGCTTAAAGTTGAAGATTCAGGAGATCGAAGCTTCGCCGGAGTCGTCAGAATTAGGTTTTTCAGTTCTTATATGTTCTTCCTTTGTATGATGATCTTCTTTGTTGTCTTTGATTCTTCTGTTATCGTTATGAGTAGCTGAACTTGTAGAGTTTAGATTAGATGAACCCTAAGTGACCCAGGGCTTTAAAGTGGTCACGAATCGGCGGTAATTAGATTCAAAGTTCAATCAGTTTCTCTTTGCATGGTTATTTTGTTCTTCATTGTTTATGTTTCTTCTCTGGTTGATCGCCTAGATTAGGTTTTTGCAAGTTAGGGTTAGTCGCCAGATGTTGTCTGATGACACTCGATTTGACGTGATTATCAGCCTCATTTAAGCGACATTTCCTTGATTAAGACATGGTTTTTAGGGTAGAATAACGAATATTCAATCAATTGCCCTATCTCGTGCCATTTGTGTTACTTTGGCCCGTTTCAGGTCTATTTGATGGTTTTCTAGTGTTTTTGTGTTAGCACAGGTTTTTGCCGTCAAATAAAGTAGCCAAGGTAAGGCGTTGGAACCTCGAGGAATTGCACCGGAATCGATCAAAGGAGCCAATCAAGTTCAGAAAATTCTTGCCCGGTTTACAAAGGAATTTTCGCCGAAAATACCCTAGTATTTTCGGCGGAAATATCAGCACAAATCAACTGATGACCGGCTGAAGGAGTTTTTTGACGAAACTGTTAAGTTTTCGACCGAAGCGAAAATCACAGGAGATACCAGCCAAAGGCCCGTCCATTTACACCATCCTTTTCGGCAAAAATAATCCTTTATTTTCGGCGAAAATATCAGAAGAATCCGGATTAATTAGGTTTAAGTATAAATACTTAACCGGCAGCCCAAAGGGAAGATCAATTCATTATTCATATTTTCACAAATCAGACTTTTGAGAGTCAGCCGACTCTAGGGTCGATAGATAGAGTTTAGAGAGTTCGAAGATTCGTGGAGAGATCGTGACGCCATCCTTCCACCTCGAAGAGCTCGGAGCTTAAAGTTGAAGATCCAGGAGATCGAAGCTTCGTCGGAGTCGTCAGAATTAGGTTTTTCAGTTCTTATCTGTTCTTCCTCTGTATGATGATTTCCTTTGTTGCCTTTGATTCTTCTATTATCGTTATGAGTAGCTAAACTTGTAGAGCTTAGATTAGATGAACCCTAAGTGACCCAGGGCTTTAAAGCGGTCGCGGATTGGCGGTAATTAGATTCGAAGTTCAATCGGATTCTCTTTGCATGGTTGTTTTGTTCTTGATTGTTCATGTTTCTTCTCTGGTTAATCGCCTAGATTAGGTTTTTGCAAGCTAGGGTTAGTCGCTAGACGGTTCCCTGCTTTGGCGCTTAAACTTGTCTTCCTTGATCACCTAGTTAGATTCTTGTTAAGCTGAGGATAGAAGCGAACGCTCGCCTCTCTTTAAAACATCAATTCAACCAGTTAACCTTATAATTGGAGTGTGCCTTTCGTAGGAACTGGTTAGGGTTAATCCACTGCAAGAGTAACTCATAAATCGTTAGTAATTGCACCAGTTAATTAAGTCGTTGCGAGAGGCAACCGTACCCGGGTGGCTAGTTAATCTTGGTAGTTAGATCGGATAGAGCGAACGTTCGCCAGTCTTAAACCTAAGGGTAAGGAGTTATGGTGGTGTATAGAAACCGATTGAATTAGAATTGAAAACCGCTGATCTGTTGATTGCCAATGCTCTGTTGATTGCCAATGCTCTGGTGATCTATGGGGGATTCGAAATCTAAGTTCGTCTATCTTCTCGTTAGTCAACCTTTTAATCTTTCTGTCTTTTATTTTCCTGCTTTATTAGATTAGAAGTCGTGGAACTCACACCACGCACTAAGTGTTTAAACCTGAGTAATTTGCCAGCTTCTTTGAGTAGTCGATTAGTAGAAACCCTGTGGAATACGATCTAGTCTACTTCGGTAGGATAGTTATTTGATACCGCTAAAACTGCAGCATCAAATTGGCGCCGTTGCCGGGGACTCTTCTAATTGTTTGAAAGAAGAGTTGGCAAATTATTCTTCTACCTTTCTGCCTTACCATTAATTTTCCTCCATATTTCCATGATTTACCTGGGTAGTGCTTCTTAGTTTTGATCATGCAGGATTACAGGTGGGATGACCGGTATCGAGAGTGGCACATCAATGAAGCACCATATCTCGAAGACTTCCAAGAGATGGATTTACACACTTATGAGCATCAACAATGGATGGCAAGCACCCAAGTCGCGATCGACAACCTCTAATCAATGGACGATGTTGTTGATGCATTGAACGCCGCGCTCAAGTGACTAGTGCAATTGAAGGGAGAAGATGCTCAAGAACATTTCGAAGAAGAGCCAGAAGCTACACACCACCAACAAAATCACCAAGAGGTGTATATACCAGTTCATAAGCATCGACAATAGATGGCAAGAGTAGAATCCGCCTTGGTTGATCTCGTTTCGAAGCTACAAGCTCGTAACATGGTGGATGTCGAGCTCGAGCAACCAAATCCACTAATGGAAGAAGATGCTTAAGAGCCGTACGAAGATGAACATGACAATCTCACCCATGACTATTGTGAGCTAGAAGCATTTGATGAAGAATCCTTGGTGGTGGTGGTTGATGAAGACAAAGAGCCAATCCATCTTGAAGTTGAAGCCGAAGAGGAGCACGAAGAAATCGAGGAGATATCCTCAATAGAGCTTCCGCCGAGCCAACCTATAGATCAAGCCAGAGATGAGCACGTGGGGATCGAAGACGTCAAGGGTTTGGAAGCATACATACTCGATCCTGATAGACCTCTAGATGATCATAAAGTGGAGAAGATGGAGCTCATTAACCATGTCGCGCCGTACTACCTCTTCCCTCCTCCAGTAGGAGAACTCGAGAAGAACTGGTCATACAAAAAGAACCGCGATCTACTAGAGCACTACCGACTACATCACCCTTCTGGAGTGCTACATAGCACTCAACCGCTATCCTTGAAGAAGACGATTGACTTCAAGGAACTCCTAAGTTGGGGTCCCTAACAGGTACCGTCCGGCTCAAGGACGTTAAAAGAGAGCGCTTCGTGGGAGGCAACCCACAGCTGGAGTCCGTTTTGAATTTTTGAGTCAGTCTTTTCCTTCTTCGTTTCGACTTTTATTCTGTGTGGATCCGGGTCACTTGTCCGGGTATCCTTTTGATCTTTTTGTTGCTTTTGTTTTTGTAGGAACTTGAGTAGCTACTTCGCTCCGCTCCGGGCTATCCGTGCTCATCCACCACACCAACCATCTCATTCCAGGTTCTTCGTATATCTCTACTCTAGTTTAGTCTTGTGAGGACACAGTACGATTTAAGTGTGGGGTAGGATGCTAGAGAACCTTGCATGAACTTGATTGCCCTTAATTGTGTGTTGTGTGTTTCTCGGTGCCTTTCCAGTTTCTCTAGCATTAGAATTGCTCAATTCTTGACTCGCGATGTTAAATTGACTTCAATTTTGAACAATGACGTCCAGACTATTCCACTTAGAACCTGTAACCAACGTGTCGGAACTGATATTAACTGAGTCTAGGTCAGAACAGATCATAAATCACTCTTATAGTTGGAATTTGAATCAATTAATCTGATTGACTTGTTAATCACAAAGCTCGATAACACCATTCTAAGATGATAAATGCTAGCTTCTCCCATGTTTTCACTCCATATTTGTTCACCTGTGATTGTGGCTTGAGATTAGATGGAAATCCAATTCGAAATCTTGTGTAAAAAGTTTTAACTAGCTAGGATCAAATGGCTAAATGGTTAAATCAAGTAATAAAGTTGTGCAAATCAATGTTAAGTTCTTTAAAGTGCTGAAAATAAAGCTTGGAAAGCCCGACACCTAAGTGAAGTGTTCGGGTTGAGCACTAGCATAGGCACAAATACTGTGAGCTAGGCAGGTCCAACACCTAAGTGAAGTGTTTGGTATCGAGCACTAGTATGCAGTAAATCAATTGAAGGAAGAAGTTGAACTTGAAATAAATCAGTGTTTAAATCGGTCCTAGCTAGAACATGTAACGTACAGATCTAGAAACGGATGAAGTCGAGTCGATAGCCACATCACTTTTCCTACCTCCGCATCCACATCATGGCTAGAGCTTAAAGTCTTTATTAGAATTGGTGTTATCGTAGTCGGTTAATTATGATTAATTGTTTTTCCCAAGAAACGTGCTTTGTTAAACTACTACTTGAAGTGTGCAGAGATTAGTGAGATCGAAAACTTTTTTGGTTGATGTTCTTGCATGTGTAGGTCACTTTTTCTACGTGGAACAGTCTAAACCAAATCGTTAGAATTGAATCTCAGTTTAATCTCGTGTCATTTGTGAATTTGAGTGTGTTCTAGTTCAGTTTGCTTGAGGACAAGCAAAAGCTTAAGTGTGGGGTATTTTTATGACACTCGATTTGACGTGATTATCAGCCTCATTTAAGCGACATTTCCTTGCTTAAGACATGGTTTTAAGGGTAGAATAACGAATATTCAATCAATTGTCCTATCTCATGACATTTGTGTTACTTTGGCCCGTTTCTGGTCTATTTGATGGTTTTCTAGTGTTTTTGTTGAGCACAGGTTTTTGCCGTCAAATAAAGTAGCCAAGGTCATGTCTAAGGCATTGGAACCTCGAGGAATTGCACCGGAATCGATCAAAGGAGCCAATCAAGTTCAGAAAATTCCTGCCCGGTTTACAAAGGAATTTTCGCCGAAAATACCCTAGTATTTTCGGCGAAAATATCAGCACAAATCAACTGATGACCAGTTGAAGGAGTTTTCGGCGAAACTGTTAAGTTTTCGACCGAAGCGAAAATCACAGGAGATACCAGCCAAAGGACCGTCCATTTACACCATCCTTTTCGGCGAAAATAATCCTTTATTTTCGGCAAAAATATCAGAAGAATCCGGATTAATTAGGTTTAAGTATAAATACTTAACCGGCGGCCCAAAGGGAAGATCAATTCATTATTCATATTTTCACAAATCAGACTTTTGAGAGTCAGCCGACTCTAGGGTCGATAGATAGAGTTTAGAGAGTTTGAAGATCCGTGGAGAGATCGTGACGCCATCCTTCCACCTCGAAGAGCTCGGAGCTTAAAGTTGAAGATCCAGGAGATCGAAGCTTCGCCGGAGTCGTCAGAATTAGGTTTTTCAGTTCTTATTTGTTCTTCCTCTGTATGATGATTTCCTTTGTTGCCTTTGATTCTTCTGTTATCGTTATGAGTAGCTAAACTTGTAGAGCTTAGATTAGATGAACCCTATGTGACCCAGGGCTTTAAAGCGGTCACGGATTGGCGGTAATTAGATTCGAAGTTCAATCAGTTTCTCTTTGCATGGTTGTTTTGTTCTTGATTGTTCATGTTTCTTCTCTGGTTAATCGCCTAGATTAGGTTTTTACAAGCTAGGGTTAGTCGCTAGACGGTTCCCTGCTTTGGCGCTTAAATTTGTCTTCCTTGATCACCTAGTTTAGATTCTTGTTAAGCTGAGGATAGAAGCGAACGCTCGCCTCTCTTTAAAACATCAATTCAACCAGTTAACCTTATAATTGGAGTGTGCCTTTCGTAGGAACTGGTTAGGGTTAATCCACTGCAAGAGTAACTCATAAATCGTTAGTAATTCCACCAGTTAATTAAGTCGTTGCGAGAGGTGACCGTACCCGGGCGGCTAGTTAATCTTGGTAGTTAGATCGGATAGAGCGAACGTTCGCCAGTCTTAAACCTAAGGGTAAGGAGTTATGGTGGTGTATAGAAACCGATTGAATTAGAATTGAAAACCGCTGATCTGTTGATTGCCAATGCTCTGGTGATCTAAGGGGGATTCGAAATCTAAGTTCGTCTATCTTCTCGTTAGTCAACCTTTTAATCTTTCTGTCTTTTATTTTCCTGCTTTATTAGATTAGAAGTCGTGGAACTCACACCACGCATTAAGTGTTTAAACCTGAGTAATTTGCCAGCTTCTTTGAGTAGTCGATTAGTAGAAACCCTGTGGAATACGATCTAGTCTACTTTGGTAGGTTAGTTATTTGATACCGCTAAAACTGCAGAATCAAATTGGCGCCGTTGCCGGGGACTCTTCTAATTGTTTGAAAGAAGAGTTGGCAAATTATTCTTCTACCTTTCCGCCTTACCATTAATTTTCCTCCATATTTCCATGATTTACCTGGGTAGTGCTTCTTAGTTTTGATCATGCAGGATTACAGGTGGGATGACCGGTACCGAGAGTGGCACATCAATGAAGCACCATATCTCGAAGACTCCCAAGAGATGGATTTACACACTTATGAGCATCAACAATGGATGGCAAGCACCCAAGTCGCGATCGACAACCTCCAATCAATGGACGATGCTGTTGATGCATTGAACGCCGCGCTCAAGCGACTAGTGCAATTGAAGGGAGAAGATGCTCAAGAACATTTCGAAGAAGAGCCAGAAGCTACACACCACCAACAAAATCACCAAGAGGTGTATATACCAGTTCATCAGCATCGACAACAGACGGCAAGAGTAGAATCCGCCTTGGATGATCTCGTTTCGAAGCTACAAGCTCGTAACATGGTGGATGTCGAGCTCGAGCAACCAATCCACTAATGGAAGAAGATGCTCAAGAGTCGTACGAAGATGAACATGACAATCTCACCCATGACTATTGTGAGCTAGAAGCATCTGATGAAGAATCCTTGGTGGTGGTGGTTGATGAAGACAAATAGCCAATCCATCTTGAAGTTGAAGCCGAAGAGGAGGACGAAGAAATCGAGGAGATATCCTCAATAGAGCTTTCGCCGAGCCAACCTATAGATCAAGCCAGAGATGAGCACGTGGGGATCGAAGACGTCAAGGGTTTGGAAGCATACATACTCGATCCTGATAGACCTCTAGATGATCATAAAGTGGAGAAGATGGAGCTCAATGACCATGCCGCGCCGTACTACCTCTTCCCTCCTCCAGTAGGAGAACTCGAGAAGAACTGGTCATCCAAAAAGAACCGCGATCTACTAGAGCACTACCGGCTACATCACCCTTCTGGAGTGCTACATGGCACTCAACCGCTATCCTTGAAGAAGACGATTGACTTCAAGGAACTCCTAAGTTGGGGTCCCTAACAGGTACCGTCCGTCTCAAGGACGTTAAAAGAGAGCGCTTCGTGGGAGGCAACCCACAGGTGGAGTCCGTTTTGAATTTTTGAGTCAGTCTTTTCCTTCTTCGTTTCGACTTTTATTCTGTGTGGATCCGGGACACTTGTCCCGGTATCCTTTTGATCTTTTTGTTGTTTTGTTTTTGTAGGAACTTGAGTAGCTACTTCGCTCCGCTCCGGGCTATCCGTGCTCATCCACTACACCAACCATCTCATTCCAGGTTCTTCGTATATCTCTACTCTAGTTTAGTCTTGTGAGGACACAGTACGATTTAAGTGTGGGGTAGGATGCTAGAGAACCTTGCATGAACTTGATTGCCCTTAATTGTGTATTGTGTGTTTATCGGTGCCTTTCCAGTTTCTCTAGCATTAGAATTGCTCAATTCTTGACTCGTGATGTTAAATTGACTTCAATTTTGAACAATGACGTCCAGACTATTCCACTTAGAACCTGTAACCAACGTGTCGGAACTGATATTAACTGAGTCTAGGTCAGAACAGATCATAAATCACTCTTATAGTTGGAATTTGAATCAATTAATCTGATTGACTTGTTAATCACAAAGCTCGATAACACCATTCTAAGATGATAAATGCTAGCTTCTCCCATGTTTTCACTCCATATTTGTTCACCTGTGATTGTGGCTTGAGATTAGATGGAAATCCAATTCGAAATCTTGTGTAAAAAGTTATAACTAGCTAGGATCAAATGGCTAAATGGTTAAATCAAGTAATAAAGTTGTGCAAATCAATGTTAAGTTCTTTAAAGTGCTGAAAATAAAGCTTGGAAAGCCCGACACCTAAGTGAAGTGTTCGGGTTGAGCACTAGCATAGGCACAAATACTGTGAGCTAGGCAGGTCCAACACCTAAGTGAAGTGTTTGGTATCGAGCACTAGTATGCAGTAAATCAATTGAAGGAAGAAGTTGAACTTGAAATAAATCAGTGTTTAAATCGGTCCTAGCTAGAACATGTAACGTACAGATCTAGAAACGGATGAAGTCGAGTCGATAGCCCCGTCACTTTTCCTACCTCAGCATCCACATCATGGCTCGAGCTTAAAGTCTTTATTAGAATTGGTGTTATCGTAGTCGGTTAATTATGATTAATTGTTTTTCCCAAGAAACGTGCTTTGTTAAACTACTACTTGAAGTGTTCAGAGATTAGTGAGATCGAAAACTTGTTTGGTTGATGTTCTTGCATGTGTAGGTCACTTTTTCTACGTGGAACAGTCTAAACCAAATCGTTAGAATTGAATCTCAGTTTAATCTCGTGTCATTTGTGAATTTGAGTGTGTTCTAGTTCAGTTTGCTTGAGGACAAGCAAAAGCTTAAGTGTGGGGTATTTTTATGACACTCGATTTGACGTGATTATCAGCCTCATTTAAGCGACATTTCCTTGCTTAAGACATGGTTTTTAGGGTAGAATAACGAATATTCAATCAATTGCCCTATCTCGTGCCATTTGTGTTACTTTGGCCCGTTTCTGGTCTATTTGATGGTTTTCTAGTGTTTTTGTGTGAGCACAGGTTTTTGCCGTCAAATAAAGTAGCCAAGGTCATGTCTAAGGCATTGGAGCCTCGAGGAATTGCACCGGAATCGATCAAAGGAGCCAATCAAGTTCAGAAAATTCCTGCCCAGTTTACAAAGGAATTTTCGCCGAAAATACCCTAGTATTTTTGGCGAAAATATCAGCACAAATCAACTGATGACCAGCTGAAGGAGTTTTCGGCGAAACTGTTAAGTTTTCGACCGAAGCGAAAATCACAGGAGATACCAGCCAAAGGACCGTCCATTTACACCATCCTTTTCGGCGAAAGTAATCCTTTATTTTCGGCGAAAATATCAGAAGAATCTGGATTAATTAGGTTTAAGTATAAATACTTAACCGGCGGCCCAAAGGGAAGATCAATTCATTATTCATATTTTCACAAATCAGACTTTTGAGAGTCAGCCGACTCTAGGGTCGATAGATAGAGTTTAGAGAGTTCGAAGATCCGTGGAGAGATCGTGACGCCATCCTTCCACCTCGAAGAGCTCGGAGCTTAAAGTTGAAGATCCAGGAGATCGAAGCTTCGCCGGAGTCGTCAGAATTAGGTTTTTCAGTTCTTATCTGTTCTTCCTCTGTATGATGATTTCCTTTGTTGCCTTTGATTCTTCTGTTATCGTTATGAGTAGCTAAACGTGTAGAGCTTAGATTAGATGAACCCTAAGTGACCCAGGGCTTTAAAGCGGTCACGGATTGGCGGTAATTAGATTCGAAGTTCAATCAGTTTCTCTTTGCATGGTTGTTTTGTTCTTGATTGTTCATGTTTCTTCTCTGGTTAATCGCCTAGATTAGGTTTTTGCAAGCTAGGGTTAGTCCCTAGATGGTTCCCTGCTTTGGCGCTTAAACTTGTCTTCCTTGATCACCTAGTTTAGATTCTTGTTAAGCTGAGGATAGAAGTGAACGCTCGCCTCTCTTTAAAACATCAATTCAACCAGTTAACCTTATAATTGGAGTGTGCCTTTCGTAGGAACTGGTTAGGGTTAATCCACTGCAAGAGTAACTCATAAATCGTTAGTAATTGCACCAGTTAATTAAGTCGTTGCGAGAGGCGACCGTACCCGGGCGGCTAGTTAATCTTGGTAGTTAGATCGGATAGAGCGAACGTTCGCCAGTCTTAAACCTAAGGGTAAGGAGTTATGGTGGTGTATAGAAACCGATTGAATTAGAATTGAAAACCGCTGATCTGTTGATTGCCAATGCTCTGGTGATCTAAGGGGGATTCGAAATCTAAGTTCGTCTATCTTCTCGTTAGTCAACCTTTTAATCTTTCTGTCTTTTATTTTCCTGCTTTATTAGATTAGAAGTCGTGGAACTCACACCACGCACTAAGTGTTTAAACCTGAGTAATTTGCCAGCTTCTTTGAGTAGTTGATTAGTAGAAACCCTGTGGAATATGATCTAGTCTACTTCGGTAGGTTAGTTATTTGATACCGCTAAAACTGCAACATCATTGTCGCTAGACGTAGTCGCTATACAGTTCCCTGCTTTGGCGCTTAAACCTGTCTTCCTTGATCACCTAGTTTAGATTCTTGTTAAGATAAGGATAGAGCGAACGTTCGCCTTACTTTAGAACATCAATTCAACCAATTAACCTATTCATTGGAGTGTGCCTTTCGTAGGAACCAGTTACGGTTAATCCGCTTCAAGAGTAACTCACGAATCACTAGTAATTGCACTAGTTAGTTTAGTCGTCGCAAGAGGCGACCGTACCCGGGCGACTAATTAATCTTGGTAGCTAGATCAGATAGAGCGAACGTTCGCCGTTCTTAAACCTAAGGGTCAGGAGTTATGGTGGTGTATAGAAACCAATTAAATTAGAATTGAAAACCGCTGGTCTTGTGATTGTCGTTGCCTTGGTGATCTAAGGGGATTCGAAATCTAAGCTCGTCTATCTTCTCGTTAGTCAACCTTTTAATCTTTCTATCTTTTATTTTCCTGCTTTATTAGATTAGAAGTCGTGGAACTCACACCACGCACAACGTGTTTAAACCTGAGTAATTTGCCAACATATTTGAGTAGACAATAAGAAGAGACCTCGAGTAGAATACAATATAGTCTACCTTGGTAGATTAGTTATTTGAAGCACGCCAAAAGAGTGTCATCAAATTGGAAAGGAAGAGGTTAGTAAGCAACAAAATAAAATTTAGGAAATGGATTGTAGTGGATTCTACATTACTATTTAACGTAATCTACTAGGGTATATAAACGATCGTTTAGGGTTTGGCCATGGCCCTAAACTATTCGAGCCCAATGGGCTTATACAACATTAACATATGTTTGCACAGGGAAGCACCCATTTGGATTCAAGCACCAACGTGCGTGTCAATTGAGGGTGCATTGGATATTGACGAGCTTAGGTCGTTGGAGAATAATGGCCCAGTTGTTGTCGCATTCACGTGGAACGCGGGTATGTGACGTGTGCATGAAATAATGCGGATGACGGTACGTTAATCATGTCATTATTTTGTATCCTACATGCAGTGCTGAGCAAGTATGTCTTAAACCCTGCCAACTCGTCGGAGTTACTGGTGGAGGAATACAACCACCTCTTCCATGAGATTTACCACATGTAACTTTATGTTGTGCATTGGATTCTTTCCTTCATATAGCACCGTCGAATTATCGAATTGGGTGACCATTGAATGTACAGGTTCGGATGTAGTCACCTACAAATTCAAGTGGCCATAAACAAGCTTGAAGTGAAGTTGGATATGCTAAGTGACCTGTTGCCTCCCAGGAATATTGTCGGCAACGTCTATTAGTTTGGTGTACGCTGACCATGTGCCAAAAAGGTGTGTACCCTTATTCATATGTGAATGCAAGTGTGTGAGATTTCGTAATAAGGGTTAGACTATGTGTTTACGGTGTAATTGTAGTTCCTGATGCGGTTGCTGGTTACAATATGGGATGTGTTCGGTACTCCCACTGAAGGATGAGATTGGTAAGTAATACACCTAGACTTGCAATAGTTGACCGTTACATCTATAATTGTAAATATTACACGGGTTTATAATGAATTAATCAGATTTATTCTAACTGCTACTGCCATGTGTCCCGATGACCAGGTGCAACACACATCTGACTTGTTATGACGACATCGGGGATGTTAACCTGCACTCGACATCAATGGTTGGTAGCAATGTTGTTGGAGTGTTCATCGAGCCAGTTCGTGCAACTTAGTGAACTTGAAAAGAATGTGGTGTTTCTAAAACCGTTGAGGAAACGGGTGACTCTAGTGGCTGACTGGGTTGACGAGTGGTGCGTCGTGACAATGGTCTTCGACCAGTCAGTGTATGACTGGTAAGTAGGTCAACACATGTCATTGTATCGGTTTGTAATAAGACAATAGTATGTTAATAGTCGTTTTGGATCTCGTAGTTGACTGATAGTAAGTTGAAATTATGATTATGTATGCAATCACGTATGCAACCGTTAATTACCTACCCGAGATGACAGTTGTCTACATGTCCAATTTACGTACCGTTTACGTGCCCGTTTAAGGCCTTCTTTTGGTATTATTTTGTAGGTTGGGCTGGTGGGAGCATTATTTGCTACAAACACATAAATTTCTATGACCAATAATGTAAATTCCCAAAAATAATAACATGTCATGGATAATATTTAAATAATGAAATAGATAGCCCATACGACTTGATTTGAAAGTACACTAAAAATAACGCAAACATGGAAACCAAACTAAAAACACGGAAGATTTTGTCCTTGACATTATCACCATTCACGGAACACCTTCACCGGCAACTTCATGGGCCCATGTGATCAGTTCTTGGTCCAAAAATACATACTGCTCTAGGTCGATAATTTTGGCAGCTATTTACTTGTCAGAAATCGGGCAAACTTCTCCATCGTTTTGCTGTTTTTAATAGCAATTCTTGCTCCTTCAGCAACTTGATCAACCATAGATGTGCATTCCCTTTCATATGAACAAACAAACGATTCATCAGACGATGTATTCGTTGTCTTGGACAATAAAAAATCATCCATCCACTTGTCCATGGCTGCCCTAGCATCATTGGGGTTGGGTTCCATTTATATACCCTACACTACCAAATATAAAAATAAGGAAATAAACTATTGACAAGGAAAATCATAACCAATGTAGTTCCTATCAACCCGCTCGAAAAGTAGTTTCAAATACAAAGCAAACTCTTATTCGTTCCTTTTAAATCGGACGATATTAATAAATGTTATTTAACATAAATTACAAAATATGATATTGCTAACCATTCGGAGTAATACACGGACTTCAATATGAAGATATTATCTTACCAAACATTGTTTCCTTTAATAACGTTGAAAGACTGTATCAATCCGGAAAAATAAAGATATAAAATCATTAACTAAATTCATATGAGTAATTAGATCTAGGTAGTTTGCACAACCGGTTTGGCTTGAAACCTGTAAACAAATTAACATGACCAAGTACATTCGGGCCAAAACTAACCCAGCCCGACTAAAAATCCATTCTAAATCAAAATGACAACAAATATTTACCGGAGATTTTGAACGGCGGAAGAACGAGAACTATAAACGAAGCAAATATTGCCGACATTTATTGGAATTGTACTGTAAACTCAAATCCATGCTACTACGAAGATTAATACCCAAACTTGCATATTCACCAAAGGGTCAATTATGCACGATCAACCAACAAATGATGGAGAAGTTTTAACAATCTTACATTTTAATTTGTTTCACACAAGATAAAAGAGATTGCCATACAGTGTTTTAAACTTGTTTTTTAGGATCTCGCGTGTTGGGGTACAACCTCTGACGACACACTGATGAATTAGCAGAAGAGAACGATTAGATATACTCCAACTTAATCCAGAATGAAGGTTGGATGGAATTGAATAAACTAACGATGACAATATCTTAACACTTACAAGTTATGTTGTGATTTTCCTAAAGTAAGGGGTGTGCTTTGTAATTCAAACAACCTATAGAGGCAATGGTTAATTCTATGCCCCTAAAATTTTTAATCGTACAACCTATATATAAAGGAATTTCTAAATTATCCGCATTTGAATGAATTTTTCATATAATTTATATAGGCAGTTATAAATTATCTGCCTCTAAAACAAAACAAATATTAATTTTGAAGTATAATATTATTTATCAATAGACGTAGGTATTCATATCTATAGAGACAAAATGAAGTTTCTATTTAAAAATACATTATGAAGCAAATATCATATTTGTCCAATGATTCTTCCTCTATAGTGAGGTTTGTATCAATTTATTCAATTTGTATATCTCTACCAAAAAAAATTTCAATTTTTATATGATTTGATGAAAATATATACAACTTGTATGTTATTTGTATGCGCACTATATACAACATGTATACCATTTGTATAATAATGTAATAAATTATATACGACTTGTATGAAGTTCATATATAAATTCCGTATAGAATTATAAAGAAAATACATTTATATATGACATTTTATACAAATAGTATCTAACTCATCTAAACTTGATGACACAACGATTTGACGTGATTATCAGCCTCATTTAAACGACATTTCTTTGCTTAAGACATGGTTTTTAGGGTAGAATAACGAATATTCAATCGATTGCCCTATCTCGTGCCATTTGTGTTACTTTGCCCGTTTCGGGTCTATTTGATGGTTTTCTAGTGTTTTTGTGTTAGCACAGGTTTTTGCCGTGAAATAAAGTAGCCAAGGTCATGTCTAAGGCGTTGGAACCTCGAGGAATTGCACCGGAATCGATCAAAGGAGCCAATCAAGTTCAGAAAATTCCTGCCCGGTTTACAAAGGAATTTTCGCCGAAAATACCCTAGTATTTTCGGCAAAAATATCAACACAAATCAACTGATGACCGGATGAAGGAGTTTTCGGCGAAACCGTTAAGTTTTCGAACGAAGTGAAAATTACAGGAGATACCAGCCAAAGGACCGTCCATTTACACCATCATTTTCGGCGAAAATAATCCTTTATTTTCGGCGAAAATAATAGAAAAAATCTGGATTAATTAGGGTTAAGTATAAATACTTAACCGGCGGCCCAACATCGGAAGATACATCATAATATACTTTTCGTAATCAGAATTCGAAGAATTCTCTAAAGTTCTGGAGCGAAGAGTTAGAGTTCGAAGAGCCGGAAAGAGATCGTGACGCCATCCCTTCCACCTCGGAGAATCGGAGCTAGGAGTGCAGTTTACGGAAAATCGAAGTCTGTCAGAGTCATCTAAATTAGGTTTTTCAGATTCTTTTCTGTTCTTCCTCTGGATGATGAACTCTTTCTTTGTCTTAGATTCTTTTGTGATAAACATGAGTAGCTAAACTCGTTAGAGCTTAGACTAGATGAACTCTAAGTGACTCAGGACTTTAAAGCGGTCACGATCGACGGTGATTAGATTCGAAATTTAATCAGTTTCTCTTTCATGTTTGATTTGTTCTTCATTGTTCATGTTTCTTGTCTGGATTGATCATCTAGATTAGATTCTTGTTAAGCTAAGGATAGAAGCGAACGCTCACCTTACTTTAGAACATCGAATTGAACAATTAACCTTATAATTGGAGCGTGCCTTTCGTAGGAACCGGTTAGGGTTAATCCACTGCAAGAGTAACTCATAAATCGTTAGTAATTGCACCAATTAAGTTAAGTCGTTGCGAGAGGCGACCGTACCCGGCGACTAATTAATCTTAGTAGCTAGAACGGATAGAGCGAACGTTCGCCGGTCTTAAACCTAAGGGTCAGGAGTTATGGTGGTGTCTAAGTGATTGATTGAATGAGAATCGAAATCCGCTGATCTGTTGATTGCCAATGCTCTGGGAATGAAGGGGGATTCAAAGTCTAAGTTCGTCTGTCATCTTTGTTTTCAACCCTAATTTCCAATCTGCTTTAGTTTAATTTTTTTTAATTTCTCTACATTTCTTAGAATTAGAAGTCGTGGAACTCACACCACGCACAACTTGTTTGCATCCGAATAAATTGCTAGTTTTTGGAGTAGTCAATCATAGAAGGCCCGTGGAATACTATCTACCCTAGCTTGTTAGCTTTGTTAGTTATTTGGTTGAACGCATCATAACGACTGCGTCTCACCAAATTGGCGCCGTTGCCGGGGATCTTCTTTGATTGTTTGAAAGAAGAACTAGCAATTTATTCTTCTATTTTCCATCTTTCACCTTTCCATCCACTTTGATTTTACACTGGTTTTGTTTGTCTTTGTTATCTGTAGGTTTACAGGTGTATGCCTCACCGTCCTTGGACTCGCTCTCAAACCGAACAGGCTAAGAGTATAGAGAGACCAAGTAGTTCTGCTCCACCTCTACGATCACAGATTTTGAAGAAAGGCAGATCCAATCCACCCGTCACTCCAATCAAGATCGAGGAACTGAAGGAGAGTTCCTCATCTCCGTCTCCACCGTCATCTTCATCTGCTTCATACACCGCATCACTTTCACATCCTCCATCTCCTACCATGGACGATCAGTTACCACCACCACCACCACCAAATGGAGAACTACCACCACCACCACCTGCACAGAAGAGTCTAGCAGACTATAATAAGCCGAGCGCGACTAGCGTTCGATCTGCCATTGTCGTTCCGCGCATTGAAGGAGATCCTGACTATGAGATCAAGATTCCATTCTTGACCATGATCTCTAGGGATCTACAGTTTGAAGGCAGGCCCCTAGACAATCCGTGCAGTCATCTTGCAGACTTCCTTGATCTCTGCAGCACTTTCAGGAACGGAAACCTCAACAAAAATACTCTTTGTCTGAGAGCTTTCCCGTTCTCTCTAAAAGGCGCTGCTAAGAGGTGGCTTACTGATAAACCACCTGGCTACTACACTAATTGGGATACTCTGGCTCAGGACTTCGTTGAAGAATACTTCCCGCCAGCCAGAACAACTGCCATCAAGGACAGCATTGCCAGATTCTCCCAGAAAGAAGGAGAAAGCTTATATGATACTTGGAATCGATTCCAAGAACTTCTCTACAACTGTCCGCATCATGGATTCGAGCAGAGGTAGTTAGCTGAAATCTTTGCTCGAGGACTTCGAGAAGAATCTGCCAAGTGGGTCAATTCTCTAGCTGAAGGGGATTGCACTACACTCACACCTGAAGCTGCTCTTCTTCATTTCGCAAACTGTGCTTCCAAGTCAAGGAACTGGGAACGACAATCTGAAGGATCAAGGAGCAAGCTCGATCTCGAAGCTACTATCAAGGCAGAGGTAGAGAAGCATTTGAAGAAGTCTACCACACCAATCAAACCGTCGGCAACTTCTGTCTACGTTGCCGATTGCGAATGGTGTGGAGCTTGCGCACATAACGGAGGCCGTTGTCAGAATTTTGGTAAGGCAGAAGTCTGGTCTGCCGAAGAGGTAAATTTCATTCAATAAGGCTTCGTTAATAATCAGAATGGTTATGCTGGCTACCGCAACTTCATGTAGCAAGGGAACTATCAGGACAGACCCCCTACAATGCTGGCGCCAACCATAACCAGAACCAGAATAACCGCCCAGCTGGTCCAGCTCAGGATCAGAAACCTAACCATCCACCGGCAAGTGTTTACCAGCCGCCGCATCGAAATCCGGGCAACTATGGAACTGCACCTGGCAACCGCCAGAACCAATACTTGAGTAACACCTATCCAGGGCAGCAACATCAGAGAGAAAACAACGTTAGTGACCTGGACAGGAAGCTTAGCCAGATCATCATCAGACTCGATGATCATGACAGTCAATTTAAAGCTCAAGCTCTTCTTAATCAAGAACAGATAGCCGCCGGACAAAGAATTGAGCAAGCCGTGAACAACATATCAAGCATGCTTGCATTTGGTAGACCATTTGGCCAACTTCCGAGCCAGACAGAGCCAAATCCGAGAAAGGAGCAAGCCAAGATGGTAATTGTTCAAGATCCTTCAAGCTCATCTTCTAATACTTCTTCTGATTTATGCAGGATGCCTGACACTCCAGGGAAGAAGGAAGCACAGAAAGTGGCGCCGAAGGAGTCTGATCCTCCTCTCGCCCCGTACGTCGTGAAGCCTCCTTTTCCTAGAGCATTACTGCCAAATGCGAGGATCGAAGCTGGTATGAAGAGGAACAAAGAAGGATATCCTGACATTCGTAACAAGAAGCCTATCTTTCCATATCCAGCTAAGTGTTCTGATCCCGGTCCTTTCACGCTACCTTTGGTTATTAATGATATTGAAATAGAGCGTAGTTTAGTGGATCTAGGCGCGTCTGTCAATGTTATGCCTATGAGCTTATTTGAAAAATTAAACCTATGAGAACTTGAACCAACTACTATGCAACTTGTCTTTGGCGATAGATCACTTAAAACGCCTAGAGGAGAAATAAAAGACGTTGTTACTAAATGTGGTCCGTTCACGTTCTTAGCTGACTATGTGATTATAGACACTAGTGAGGATGATTCTACCATTCTTATAGGTCGACCCTTTATGGCTACGGCTGGAATGCAAATTAACGTTCCAAGTGGTTCTTTGACTTTAAGGATTGGTAAAACACAATAACGTTTCGTCTTAAAGATGGCATGAAATATAAATCTAAGACTGAAGAATCTCATTGCCTATCTGTTGAAACTATGGAGTTGACTCCGGTCAACTCCGTTACTAATATCTCTTCTAGTGTGCGTAGATCAATTGCTGTTGCAGATGTTGAACAGATCGCCAAGAAGAAGCCAACAATTTCGGTTCTGAAGCCGTCCAAGAAGAAGAAGGAACTGCAAGCCTCTTCTAAACCACCGAGGAAAGAAGAAGAAAACGAAGACCCAAATGGTCTGGAGACCAGTTGTTCGACCACCGTCTACCGATCTAGCTACACCGCCAATTCGTTCCGATAAACCGGCGCCGGAACAAGTATGGAGGGAGAAGCCAAAAGCATCTCCTAAGGAAATACTGACGATCACCGATCCTGGTGATATCAAGCCGAGATTAAAAAGATGAAGCTGAAAGCTCTCATTCCGTCCACCGTCTTCCTCCTAGAAGATGACCCCTTGACGGAGCTGTTCGGACCTTCAAATTCATTGACCACCTTCCCGACGGACGTACCAAGCTATTGCACGCGAACGGGAAGAGATTCATGCTCACCGGAGAAACCCCGAACTCTACTTTATGAACTCCGACGCGAGCGTTAAGGAGAATCTAAGTTGGGATGTCTCCTAATACCATCCAGGTATCGTCCAACTCAAGCACGTTAATAAAAGAGCGCTTCGTGGGAGGCAACCCACGGCTGGAGTCCATTTTTGTTTTGTGTCAACCTTAGTGTTTTAGAGTCGGTTCGGGGGAGCCAAAAGTGTCAGTTTGTTTGTTTTCTTATTTTTCGTGTGTAGTCTGCGTGTCGTAGTGTCAGTCGCAAGTTGATTGAGGTCGTTTCGATTTTTGTGGATTTAACTGTGATTTTCTGAAGTTTGCCGAATTTGCGAAAATATTTTCACCCAAGCAGTTCAAAATTTTCGACGAAAATGAACCCCTATTTTCGGCGAAATCGCCTTCTAAATTTTCACTGATTTCCCCTGTTTCATATTTTCGGCCGAAAATTCATTGTGTTTTCGGCGAAAAAATCATTTTGAAAACCGGCGGTGATTTTAACTAATATTTTTGGCGAAAATTTTAACTTATTTTCACCGAAAATACAAGGCAATTTCGGACCCTATCCCTTTAAAATCTGGATTTCGGTTTCTCTCTCTCCACTTGCCATTTTCGAACCAAGCCCGAAAAAAAATCCCCAAACCCCTGTTTTTCGAAAACCGCCCCGCCTCCCATTTTCTCTTCGCCGCCGCCGCCATCGCCGACCATCGCCGCTCCCTTCTCCTTTTTTTCCGATCCCGTTGAGCCCTCGAACGTTCGAATCGGAGCTCTACAGCTCTAGTTCACCCAAACCCTTGTTTTCAGAGTTTTTCACTGATTTCTCCCAAACCGTTCGTTTTTAGCATCCATGGCTTCAAGGTAAGTTGTAGAACTTTTCATTACGAATCTTTTGACATATTGATTGCTGAATTTCGTCGGGGTTGACTTTGGTTGACTTTTCGGTTTGCCTCGATTTTGTGTCGACTGATTTCGTGTGAACTAGGTTAGCTGAACTTGTTGAAATGTTCTAGCATGCTTAGGGAGTTTCATGCTTAATTTTCATATCATTTGATCATGTGTTGCTATGCATACGATTGATTCTTTGTGATGTTGACTTGTGAGAAATGTCGGTTTGACCATGAACTGTTTTTGATCATTTGGTTGTCGTATGTGTTCATTCTCGTTCAGATTATTGTGTTTGCCATCTGAGATCATATTTTACCGTCGTTCTCCGCTTTGTGATAGTCTTGCCATGATTAGGGTTCATTATGCTATAGTGTTGACTTTCTGAATGTCGGTTTGACTATTTGAACTCTAATTGTGTTTATCCAATTCTGGCTGTTCCTAAGCATGTATTTTACTGTCTATGATTACCGGTTACTCTGCTTTGCTTACCCGCACTCAGTTTTCCTCATTTCTTTGTGAAATTGAGTTTTTCTACTAAGTGTGGGGTAGGGTTTTAAGTTTGACTGATCTGGTTTCATTCTGATTTTAGGAACACCACTTATGAGCGCAGGACCAAGGCACGACTCGATGCCGCCTTGAGTTCCAGAGCCCCCGCTCCCATCACACCCGCCGTTCAGGACCCTCCTCCAGCATTACCTCGCCGGGCTGGGTACCATGCACTATCGCTCGTCTACCTGACTTCTACTTCGAGTGCTTGCAGAAGATCGAGCATGTCCGGGGAGCTAAGGTAAGCCCTCTCTCCATGGAGTCCCTCAGCGAGCACGACGAGGACTACCACCGAAACATGCATGACGCCCTAGCACCGACCGACCTCCTAGAGCTGACCACCATAGCTGCCGACTTCCCAGACATCGCCCTTCAGGAGTTCTGGGCGACTTTTGATCTGGATGAGCACAAGAGGAGGCAGGGCCAAAGGTTGTTACCTTCTATCTGGGTGGAGTATACAGGACGCTCACCTATGATGAGTTTGCTGCTCATCTAGGTATCCCCTACGAGCACTATCATGGCCATCACCTCGGCTGGGGCGACGATGATGACGAGGAGGCGTACCATGCACTCTGGAGCCACATGACTGGAGTGCCTGGCGATCGCCTTGGGAACACAACTCAGTTAAGTCGCTCTCTCACCCTCTCTTTAAATTTATTCATATGGTTTGGCGTAGATCGCTTTTATATGTTCCAGATAAGGATCGCCACCATATCCTCAAGGAGGAGCTTATGCTTCTCCGAGCCATCCGAGAGAGCTACCCTCTTCACCCGGATGGGTGCTTGCTCGCATCTTCCGCCAGAAGACCAAGAGAGGACGCCACCTCGTGCACTCCTGGGAGGTAACTTCATAGGTCAGCTCATCATCTCCTTCGACATCAGCCATGAATATGGCCCGAACATTCCCCGACACCATGTTAGGACCGTTGGAGGAGACTTAGCGGTCGAATACGACCTAGAGCTGGACTTCAGTCCCCAGGTGGCAGCAGATCCTCCCCTCCAGCATGTAGCCGAGTCGAAGGAAGATGATGATACTGAGCAGCAGCAGCCCCAGCCGCAGCCAGAGTTCCTTGACTATATACCCTCGCCACATCATCAGGCAGGGTATGCACACCAGTCGCCGCCGCACATTCCTGATCCATACCAGGCGCCTCACCCTCAGCACCGACCGCACCCCGCGAACATTGGTGAGCTGTATGAGCGACTGCAAGAGTGGCGCATCACCGACAACACCACTCAAGAGGCGAGATGGACTATTATGCAGCAGCATATGCGCCGCGCCGACAGGCTGTATGAGGCACAGCTGGCGTGGCAACGTCAGCTCGGTGAGCACCTCCACTTTCCACCCCCCCCGACACCCCTGACCCGCCATGATCAGGTGGTGTCCTTTTCCTTGTCCTTTCTTTTTATTTATTCTTTTCGGATTTCGATCCACTTTTTTTCTGTGTGGATCCGGGACACTTGTCCTGTTTCCTTTTTATGTTTCATTTGTTTTTGTTTTGTAGGCAGTAGGGAGATTCCCTTTGCTTGGCTTTGGTAGATCGCCTCCGCTCCGAGGACCCGTGCTCATCCCCTACGCCAATCATCTCGGTCCAGGTTCTTCTACTTCACTCTGAACTCTAGAATTAGTCCTGTGAGGACACAGTCCGATTTAAGTGTGGGGTAGGATGCTAGAGAACCTTGCAAGAACTTGATTGCCCTTGATTGTGTTTTGTGTGTGCCTCTGTGATTCCATTCCAGTCTCTCTAGCATTAGAATGGCTCAGTTCTTGATTTTTGATGTTAAGTTGTTGTTCAAACCTTCATAATGATGCTTAGACTGCTTAACCTAGAACTTGAGAACCAACTTGTGTACTTTGATGCTAAATTGCCTGGTCAGAACATAATTTTAAATCACACTTGTAGTTTGTAGCCTTGATTGCATGAAAATGACCGTATCCGACTAGCAAACCAACTGTGAGCTTTTGATCCATTGCACGTAACTTGCAATTTTAATTCTTTCTGAGTGGTTTTCTGTTTGCTTGAATGAGTTAGAATTTGCATGAGATCTACTCGAGACCACACGATGACACGAGTTCTAGAAGGATAGGGGCACCTAGATTCATCTACTAAGCCAGATAGCCTACCTAACGATAAAATCCATTAGGTGTAGACCCTTGAGCTTGGCATGTTCTTTCGGTTCGATAATACATTACATCCATTTCCCATTTCTTTCATTCCCCGTTGATCCCTATGGTTGTAGTTCTAGATTGACCTACCGGAAGTCGGTTTGTGGTAACCTGCCTATAGCCATTAAACAGGTGTCTTAGCTATTATGTCCAGACGTGTAAACCCCTCTAGCAACTAAAAGAAAATCGGCACAAAAAAAAAGTCAAGCAAGAAAAGAAAGAAAATGAAGAAAGAAAAATGAAGAAAAGAAAAAATTAGAAAATCAAAGAGTTTCAAAGTTTAGTTCAAATAAACGTTCTTCTCCCTACAAATGGAAGAACGAAGTCAAAAGAAAACTTGAAAAGAAAAGAAAAATCATGTATAAAAAAAAAGTGTTAGGTTGCTTGAGGGTATCATAGACGAGCGTTCATTATTCCACCCGTGCCTGGTTAGACGGTAGGAAGCCATAGATAAGATTCGAGGGAAGTTAGTCGAAAGCTACACCGCACAAAGCCATCATCATACATCCCCTTCATCCATCGCATCATAAACCCAAGTAGTGTAGATTTCATTACGGTCCTAGCAGGGAAGTCCTTCTTGACTAGATACTCGTGTTGTCACAGTGGTGGAGATGTGGTCGAATTGCAAACCTATGACAAGAATTCAGTAACAGAAAATGATCGAGAGCAGAAACACGTCCTTAAACACAGAGAGCGAGAGTTCCCATTGTACTAAATATTTCCTGTGTGAGGAGTCTGGTCGGTTAGGTCAAATTCGTGCATAATTGGTTGCTAATTACTTGTCGTGTGCAGTTTACTAGTGAGACCAGGTTGTTTGGCTGATCTGTATACATGTCAGGTTTCTTGTTCTAGGAATTAGCTGTCTAATAATTCATTGTGTTTGATTGAGCTCCAATTTAATCGATCTTATCATTTATGAACATGAGCGTTTCTATTCAGTTTGCTTGAGGACAAGCAAAAGCTTAAGTGTGGGGTATTTTGATGACACTCGATTTGACGTGATTATCAGCCTCATTTAAGCGACATTTCTTTGCTTAAGACATGGTTTTTAGGGTAGAATAACGAATATTCAATCGATTGCCCTATCTCGTGCCATTTGTGTTACTTTGGCCCGTTTCGGGTCTATTCGATGGTTTTGTAGTGTTTTTGTGTTAGCACAGGTTTTTGCCATCCAATAAAGTAGCCAAGGTCATGTCTAAGGCGTTGGAACCTCGAGGAATTGCACCGGAATCGATCAAAGGAGCCAATCAATCTCAGAAAATTCGTGCCCGGTTTACAAAGGAATTTTCGCCGAAAATACCCTAGTATTTTCGGCGAAAATATCAGCACAAATCAACTGATGACCGGCTGAAGGAGTTTTCGGTGAAACCGTTAAGTTTTCGACCGAAGCGAAAATTACAGGAGATACCAGCCAAAGGACCGTCCATTTACACCATCATTTTCGGCAAAAATAATAGAAGAAATCCGGATTAATTAGGGTTAAGTATAAATACTTAACCGGCGGCCCAACATCGGAAGATACATCATAATATACTTTTCGTAATCAGAATTCGAAGAATTCTCTGAAGTTCTGGAGCGAAGAGTTAGAGTTCGAAGAGCCGGAAAGAGATCGTGACGCCATCCCTTCCACCTCGGAGAATCGGAGCTAGGAGTGCAGTTTACGGAAAATCGAAGTCTGTCAGAGTCGTCTAAATTAGGTTTTTCAGATTCTTTTCTGTTCTTCCTATGGATGATGAACTCTTTCTTTGTCTTAGATTCTTTTGTGATAAATGATGACACTCGAATTGACGTGATTATCAGCCTCATTTAAGCGACATTTCTCTGCTTAAGACATTGTTTTTTAGGGTAGAATGACGAATATTCAACCGATTGCCCTATCTCATGCCACTTGTGTTACCTTGGCCCGTTTCGGGTCTATTTGATGGTTTTCTAGTGTTTTTACGTAAGCACAGGTTTTGCCGTCAAATAAAGTAACCATGGATGTGCCTGAAGCATTGGAACCTCGAGGAATTGAACCGGAATCGGTCAAAGAAGCCATTCAAGTTCGAACAAATTCTGCCCAGTTTATACACATATTTTTGGCGAAACCACTCTTTGGTCTTCGCCGAAAATGGAAGAAGAAACCACTGGCCGATTGAGAGGAAGATTTCGGCGAAGATACCATGGAGATTTCGCCAAAACCGTAGGAAGGAATCAACCGATTTAAGTATGAAGAAATTTTCGCCGAAATCCCTTCACTATTTTCGGCGAAAATTCCAGTTGAATTCAGGAGAATATCGGGTTGGTATAAATAGAGAACTCGGGGCTATTATCGGGAAAAAACACACATAAAAAAGACGACGAGAGAGAGACAGGAGGAGTAACTAGAGTTCGAGGAGCAGGAACGGATCGTGACGCCATCCATCCATCTCGGAGAGCCAGGATTAGGAGTTGAAGATTCAGCAGATTGAAGCTGTCAGGAAGCATCGAAATTAGGTTTTACAGTTCTTCTCTGTCTTCCTACCTGAGATGTATTTCTTGTCTGTCTTCGATTCTCCTGTATTAAGTATGAGTAGATAAACTCGTGTAGCTTAGATTAGATGAACCCTAAGTGACTCAGGGCTTAAAGCGGTCACGGATCGGCGGTGATTAGATTCGAAATTCATTCAGTTTCATCTTGCATGTTTGGTTTGTTCTTCGTTTTCTGTGTTTCTTGTCTGGTTTGGCCACCTAGATTAGATTCTTGTTAAGCTAAGGATAGAAGCGAACGCTCGCCTTACTTTAAAACATCAAATCGAACAATCAACCTTATAATTGGAGTGTGCCTTTCGTAGGAACCGATTAGGGTTGATCCGTTGCTAGAGTAACTCATTAATCACTAGAATTTGCACCAGTTAAGTTAAGTCGTTGCGAGAGGCGACCGTACCCGGGCGGCTAATTAATCGTGGTAGCTAGATCGGATAGAGCGAACGTTCGCCAGTCTTAAACCTAAGGGTCAGGAGTTATGATGGTGTCTGTGAACTGAATGAACTAGAATCGAAAATCACTGGTCTGTGACTGTTGTTGCCTTGGTGATCTAAGGGGAATTCGAAATCTAAGCTTGTCTATCATCTTTCTAGTCAATTAATCAATCTTCAATCTTTCTTCGGTTTAATTTTCATTTCTTCTTATTTTTGCATTCTTAGTATAGAAGTCGTGGAACTCACACCACGCACAACTTGTGTTTGAACTTGAATTAAAACTGTCAACTCCCTGGAGTAAGGAAGTAGAGGAAACCCCTGGAATACGATCTGCTATAGCCTTTTATTAGCATTAGTAGTTATTTGGTTGAACGCATCACAACGACACGTTCACCAAATTGGCGCCGTTGCCGGGGACTCTTCTACTTCGTTGAAAGAAGAGTTGGCATTTTTATTCTTGTACCTTTCCATCTTTCATCTTCCATCACACTTCGATTTTACACCGGTTGTGTTTGTTTTTGTCTCGTGCAGATCATAGGAGGTACAGAAGCAGATCACTTCCGTTTCATCTTCCTTTACTACAATGATTACTCTTAAAAGTGTTGCGGACTACAGTAGGCCGCGTGCATCTAACCTCCGTTCACCCATCACCGTGCTTACTAATGACGATGATCCCGACTATGAGATTCAGATTCCTCTCTTGGAACTAATCTCAAGGGACATACAATTCGAGGGAAGACCAGATGATAATCCCTGCACACACATAACCAACTTTTTGGTTGTCTGCGACACCTTCAAGTCTGGGAATCTCAATAAGAATGCATTATATCTCCGAGCCTTCCCGTTTTCTCTCAGAGGTGCAGCTAAACATTGGCTTAACAGCAAACCGCCAGGTCATTACACTGAATGGGAGACATTAGCTCAAGATTTTGTTGAGGAATACTTTCCTCCTGCAAGAACAACTGCTTATAGAGACCGCATCTCCAGGTTCACACAGAGAGAGGATGCAAGCCTGTATGACACTTGGAACGAATTTCAGTCTCTTCTCTTCGACTGCCCTCACCATGGGTATGAACAGAGACAGCTGGCTGACTTCTTTACTCGAGGAATGCTCAAGGAATCTGCAAACTGGGTCAACACCCTAGCTGGCGGAGATTGCACTGCTCTCACTCCTCAGGATGCTCTTTTGCATTTTGCTGACTGTGCTTCGAAATCTAGAAACTGGGAGAGGCACATAGAAGGAACCAAGAGCCAGAGTCAGAGCCAGAGTCAGATAAATGTTGCAGAGCAGATCAAGGCGGAAGTTCAGAAGCATCTGCAAGCAGCTGGTATCCCTCTCGACTCTCCGTCAGCTACCGTCTTCTCGGTTGACTGTGGATGGTGTGGATCATGTGCTCATAGCGGCGGAAGTTGCCTCAATTTCGGTGCAGCAGAAGTCTTATCTACTGAGGAGGTAAACTTCATTGATCAAGGTTTTGCCAACAACCAGAAAGGCTATGCCGGTTACAGAAACTACGTGCCAAGGAAGCAAAGCAACCGGTTGGTAGATCCTTATTATAGACCTCCGGGATTCATTGGAGGGCAACACCAGTTTCAGGCAAAGCCGTGCTACAATAGAGATATGGACTATGAGAGGAAGTTTGATCAGATCATGAGCCGACTTGACGACCATGACATTCAGTTAAAAGCCCAAGCCGCACTTAATCAAGGAACAAAGGCTCAAACCCAGAGGATAGAAGACGCGGTACTCAATATGACGAAACTTTTTACTAGCAATCCTCTCCTTAATCCAGAAGCATTTCAAGCAGACTCCGATATAAGGAGTGAACACGCTCAAGCTATTACCACTAGGAGCGGCAAGCAAACAACTGATCCAAAAGCTCCGGAACCTGACATGATACCAGATATTAGTGCTGCCATGGATATGCCAGAAATAGAAGATATCACAGAAGAGGAAGAAGAAGCACCTGCTCCTCCTCCGCCGCCCAACACAGCCCCTGAACCTGTCTTGGCGCCATATGTACCTAGGATTCCTTTTCCAAAAGCTGCAAGGAGCACAGCCAAGGATCACGACACTCAGTATAAGAAATGGTACAATGTTCTTAAGACTGCAGAAATCAAGATACCAGTGACGGACGCTGTAGAGATTATACCACCACTCGGGAAGTTCTTTAAAGACCTCGTGAAGAAAGTGAAGAGTGGCGAGGTGTACTCTATCACGCTCACTAATGAATGCGCATCTATTCTAGGTGCGCCATCTCCCATTCGACAGCCGCCACCACCCCCAGCTAAGTGTCCTGATCCCGGTTCTTTTACATTACCGTGCATTATTAATGGCATTCAAATTGATCGCAGCCTGGTTGATTCTGGTGCTTCCATTAATGTTATGCCTGTCTATCTATATGAAAAGCTGAATCTAGGGCAGTTAAAACCGATTACTCTACATCTCGTTTTAGCTGATAGGTCTGTCAAACGGCCTAGAGGTATAGTAGAAGATGTAACTGTTTGCTGTGGCCCGTTTACTATACTAGTAGATTTTGTTGTTTTAGATACTCGTGAGCTAGACGGAACACTTATCCTAGGCCGACCTTTCTTAGCAACTGCTGGTGTGAATATAAATTGCAAACAAGGCTTATTAACTTTAAGTGTAGGACAAGAGAGTGTTGCATTCCGCATTAAAGATAGCATGAGATATTCTATTGCTCAAGATGATAAATGCTATGCTATTGATCCCTTAGAGACGGCCTCGGCCGACTCCGTTACTAATGCTTTATCTAGTGATCCGCTAGAGTTGTGTTTGATTTCAGGGATTGATAATGCGTTAGACTACCCAGAGCAGCGCTTATGGCAAGATGAGCTAGATGAACAACAGGCAACATTCACACCCTTACATGCGCCTCCACACATCGAACCAGCTTCGAGTCGGATTACTACTTCATATGAGAATCCACCAGAACTTACTCTGAAGGAGCTGCCTGACCACTTAGAGTACGCATTTCTGGGAAAGGATCGCCAGTTACCTGTCATTATCAATACGAATCTATCTCCCGAGCAGAAGGAGCAACTGATGGGGCTACTCAAGAAGCATGTCCGAGCTATTGCCTGGCAGTTGGCAGACATCAGAGGTATCTCTGAAACCTTCTGCAAACATCAGATAGTTGTTGATGAAGAATTCAAACCAGTCAGACAACCGCAACGCCGACTTAACCCTCAGATGCAGGAAGTCGTAAAGAAAGAAGTACTCAAGCTTCTAGATGCCGGTATAATCTATCCCATCGCCGACAGTCCTTGGGTCAGTCCAACTCAAGTTGTTCCGAAGAAAGGAGGAATCACCGTCATCCCTAATCCAAAGGGTGAACTCATTCCCACCCGAACAGTTACAGGATGGAGAGTCTGCATTGATTATCGACGACTAAATGATGCCACCAAGAAGGATCACTTTCCACTGCCGTTCATTGATCAGATGCTTGAACGATTGGCGGGTGATGAATACTACTGCTTCTTAGACGGGATGTCCGGTTACTTTCAGATCCCCATTGAGCTTGCTGATCAAGAGAAGACAACCTTCACATGCCCGTTCGGTACGTTTGCTTATCGTCGTATTCCCTTTGGATTATGTAATGCTCCCGCTACTTTTCAGAGATGCATGCTTGCAATATTTGGAGACCTGGTAGAGAATGTGGTAGAGGTGTTCATGGATGACTTCTCTGTCTATGGAGATTCATTTTCAAAGTGTTTGGCTAATCTGGATAAGGTGTTAGCTCGTTGTGAGGAGACTAACCTAGCTCTTAGCTGGGAGAAATGTCACTTCATGGTTACAGAAGGTATTGTTCTTGGCCATAGAATATCTAAGACAGGTATAGAAGTCGATCGTGCCAAGCTTGAGACCATTGCCAGTCTACCACCGCCGACCTCAGTCAAGACAGTTCGAAGCTTCCTTGGTCATGCTGGATTCTACCGGAGATTCATCCAAGACTTCTCCAAGATCGCTCTACCAATGACCAAGCTACTCAAGAAAGATGCTCCGTTCGTCTTTGACAAAGCCTGTCTTGAAGCCTTTGAGACTCTGAAGACTCAACTGACCACCGCACCGATTCTTACAGCACCAGATTGGAATCTCCCATTCGAAATCATGTGCGATGCTAGTGATTTCGCCGTTGGCGCAGTTCTTGGTCAGAGAAAGGAGAAGAAATTTCATCCTATCTACTTTGCGAGGAAGACACTCAATGATGCTCAGAGAAACTACACTACCTGGAGAAGGAACTCCTCGCTATCGTTTTCTCCTTTGATAAATTTAGACAGTATCTGGTTCTCTCACATACCATCGTCTACACAGATCATGCTGCTCTGCGCCATCTTTTAGCTAAGCAAGATTTGAAGCCACGTCTCATCCGGTGGATCCTTCTCCTCCAAGAATTCGACATAGAAATTAAAGACAAGAAAGGAGCAGAGAACTTAGCAGCAGATCATCTTTCTCGACTCGAGGAATCACAAACAGGTAAGTCTGCTACCCCTATCAATGATTCTTTCCCTGACGAGCTGTTGCGTGTTGAGACGTATGAACAGGTTAACAGCATAGCTATTGAGCCCTGGGCAATCCCTCACGCTCAAGATTTGAGTAATGCTACCGATTCGAAAGAGAATGGTATGCTACCCTGGCCAATTATCTTTCTCACGGCATTATCCCTCCTGAGCTGGATTATAATGCACGTAAGAAATTGCTTAAAGAAGCCAAGTCATACTTTTGGGATGAGCCTTTCGTATACCGCATCAGTCTTGACGGGATGATCCGGAGATGTGTCTCTTACAATGAAGCAGCGGACATCATTCGCAAATGCCATGAAGGACCGTTCGGAGGACATTTCGGAGGCAACCGCACGGCGAGAAAGGTACTCGAAACAGGTTTCTACTGGCCCTCAATTTTTAGTGATTGCGATGTTTATGCTAGACGTTGTGATGCATGCCAGCGATCAGGTAACATCTCTAACCGTAATGAAATGCCCCAAATTGTTTCTTTAACTGTTGAAATCTTTGATGTCTGGGGAATTGATTTTATGGGTTCGTTCATGCCCTCCAACGGAAACAAGTACATTCTCGTCGCCGTTGATTATGTTTCTAAGTGGGCTGAAGCTGAGGCTTTACCCACTAATGATTCTAGAGTGGTGGGACGGTTCCTTACTCGTCTTTTCACGCGTTTTGGTTCACCGCGCTTCATCATAAGTGATAGGGGTACCCACTTCCACGGACAATTCGACCGGGTGTGCAAACGCTTTGGTGTCACCCACCGAATGTCCACGACTTATCATCCTCAAGCGAACGGCCAAGCGGAAGTGACAAATCGTGAGCTCAAGCGGATTCTTGATAGGACGGTTGGCCGGTCTCGCAAGGACTGGTCATCTAAGCTCAATGATGCCCTATGGGCATATCGTACTGCTACAAGACTCCCATCGGTACCTCACCGTATCAGCTGGTCTATGGCAAGGCATGCCATTTACCAGTTGAGCTTGAACACAAGGCATTCTGGGCTAACAAAGATTTGAACATGAGCTATGCAGTAGCAGGTAGTAACCGCCACGACCAGATCGCGGAGCTCCAGGATCACCGACTCCACGCATATGAAAGCACGAGGTTATATAAAGAGCGCACGAAGAAAATTCATGACTCTCAGTTGAAGACGATCAAGCAGTTTTACCCGGGAGAGGAAGTGCTCTTATATAATTCTCGATTAAAGCTTTTTCCGGGTAAGTTGAAATCTCGATGGTCTGGCCCTTATACCGTGGTCCGACAGACACCCTTAGGCAGCGTCTACATTAAATTGCACGATCAAGAGCCGTTTGTGGTTAACGGGCATAGGCTTAAGAAGTATCTGCAAGGGTTAGCCGTATCCTCCATAGACGTGCACTACCTCGTTTTGGAATCCTAACACGAATCCAGGTATCGTCTGGCTCACGGACGTTAAACAAGAGCGCTTCGTGGGAGGCAACCCACGGCTGGAGTCAGTTATTTTCGTTTTGAGTCGTTTTGCTTTAAAAACCCATCTTGATTAAAAAAAAAAAAACCCTCCGCCGTTTTTAAAACAGTTTCGGCGAAAACATGTCCACATTTTCGCCGAAACCGTTGTTCAAATTCGACCTGAACCTCATGTCCATACTTTTCGAACCGAAGACCCCACCATCTTGCCGAAACGATTTCTTCCATTCTAACTATTATTTTCGCCGAAACTAACCTTTCAGTATCGCCGAAAATCTCCCTTCGTCTTCGCCGAAAATCCTGAGTTCCCAAACGCCTATTTAACCGTGTCTCGGCCTCCTATTTTCGCCCCCCCCCCATTCCGAAAACTTTACCACCCAAACTCTCCTTGTCTGCTCGCCACCTTCATCGAAACCTTCGGCCCGCCGTCTCCTTAACCGCCGACTGCCTCGCCGCCGCCGCCCCACTGAACAGTAACCGCCGCCGCCGACAGTCACCAACCTCCGTCCCTAGCCCTGTTCCAAACCCTAGAACCAGCGTTTTCCAGCTCCGGTTCCGGCAGACCTAGTTTCACGTTTTTTTTTCCTATTTTCGTGGAGTTCCAATCGTTTTCTCGAATCATGTCTTCACGGTTAGTTGTTCACCATTGATTGTGCATCTTTTGGCTTGTTAACTTCCGGTTTTCGGAATGGTTGACCATGGTTGACTTTTCGGTTCTCCCTCATTCTTCCTGAATGCTTTGTCAGGTGTCACTTGGCTAGGTTCTGGTGTTGTTTTTGTGGTCTTTTAGGAAGCGTGGCTTATTGTCGGTGTGATCGTGTTAATGAATCGTTCCATTATTCATTTCTGCCTCATGAATTGATAGTTATTCAATGATATATCTTGATTCTATGATCACTCGGTTACTTAATACCCCAACGTGTCACCTTAAGTGTGGGGTCAGAGTCTTGTAATCTAATGCTGGTCATCTCTGAGTTATGTTTTACAGGGCTCCCAAGCGTTTTAAGACTACCAGTGCAGATAGAGCGCAGCGATCATCAGCTCGCCAAAGCAAAACACCACCTTCTCGACGTCCCGCGCCAGCTGCACAGACATCGACGGCATGTGGTCATCATTCCCGAGGATGTGCCTACCCCTGCGACTCCCATTTCCTCTATTCCTACACCTGCCAATGGGGCCGTGCATCCTTTCATCGCCGCCCTGGAGCCACACCAGCTCGAGGTCTTTCTGAAGATCAAATACATCCCTCCGGCTAAGGTGGCAGTGCTGTCTCTTGACAGTCTCAAAGCGCACAATCCGGCTTGGCACTCGACAATTGACACCGCTCTTAGTAAAGCCGGATTGCGAGTGCTGACCACTCATGGATCCTCGTACCCGCTTGTCGCCCTCCAGGAGTTCTGGAGTTCATTTCGGCGCCTCACCCCGAAGCCCTTTCGTGAGCAGAAATTCGTTTCCTTTCACCTCGGTGGTGTTCTTCATGAGAAGTCCCTTCGCGAGTTCGGCCGTTTGCTGGATCCGCACGTCAATTTCGATACTGCATTAGCTGGCTTTGAGGACACATACTCTATCACCAGTGCTCCTTACCCGGATGTGTGGAAATGGGCATGCTGCGAGGATGAGAGCTCACCTATCGTCCACCCCACGGTCGGTGACATCTTTCACCCTGTTCTTAAATTCTTGCATTATGTTTGGGTGCAATCTTTGTGTTTTTGCAGCAAGACGAGCCGCCACCACGTTTCTCTGGAGGAGCTCGTTCTATTCCGTGCTTTAGAGGAGGATGCCAATCTGCACCCCGGCTGGTGGCTTGCACGATTCTTTCACAAGCGCACTACCGCCAAGAAGCTTCCTAGTGAGCTTCCAGGAGGCCCCTTCATTTCTATTCTGATCGACAACCTCCAGCTCGGTGATAAATGGGGCCCCGATATTCCTCGTATCCCGATTGAGCATGTCGGCGCTGAACTTGCCATAGCACGACGCATCGACCTTTCAGAGACTATTGAGCATTGCACATCGTTCCCTCATCGCACGACCCTGCCAGTTGACCGCCCACCGTCGCGTGCGCAAATCACCGCAGAAATGAATGAAAGGCTGGTGCATATTGAGATGTGGCAGCTAGACTACTCGGCTAGTTCGTTGCAATGGCAGAAGGACCGAGTAGCACATGAGGAGACTCAGAATGAGCGTTGGTCAACTCTACATCAATTCATGGCTGACCAATCAGCCAGACACATGGACGAGCTCGCCTGGCGACAGCAGATGGAGCAGCGGTTCGCCATAGCCTCCATTCCCAGTGCACCTCCACCTCCTCCTGCGGAACAGTGATCAGGTTGCTTCCATCTTTTCCCTTTCTTTTCTTTCTTCTTTTCGGGTCCCGACCCAATTTTCTTCTGTGTGGATTCGGGACACTTGTCCCGGTGCCCTTTTGTTCTTTTTGTTGTTTGTGTTTTGTAGGATTTTGGGTAACTCTGCTCCGCGCCGGACTCTCCGTGCTCTTCCGCTACACCACCCATCACCTTCCAGGTTCTTCGTAAACTCTCTACTCTAGATTAGTTCTGTGAGGACACAGAACGGTTTTAGTGTGGGGTAGGGTGTTAGATAACCATGCATGAGCTTGATTGCCTATATCTTTGCGTGTGCCTCGTGATCCCTGTCCAGTTCTCTAGCATCGAATTGCTCAATTCTTGACTTTGGATGTTAAATTGACTTCACTTTTGAACAATGACGTCTAGACTGTTCCACTTAGAACCTGTAACCAACGTGTCAGAACTGATATTAAATGAGTCTAGGTCAGAACAGATCATAAATCACCTCTGTAGTTGGATCTGGAATTAATTGAATCAATTAACTTGTTAACAACAAAGCTCGATAACACCGTTCTAAGATGATAAATGCTAGCCTCTTCCATGTTTTCACTCCATATCTGATCACCTGTGATTGTGGCTTGAGATTAGACGGAAATCCAATTCGAAATCTTGTGTAAAAAGTTATAACTAGCTAGGATTAAGTGGCTAAATGGTGAAATCAAGTGATTGAGTAAATCAAATCAATGCTAAGTTCTTTAAAGTGCTGAAAATAAAGCTAGGCAAACCCGACACCTAAGTGAAGTGTTCGGGTTGAGCACTAGCATAAGCACAAATACTGTGAGCTAGGCAGGTCCAACACCTAAGTGAAGTGTTTGGTATCGAGCACTAGTATGCAGTAAAGAAATTAAAAGAAAGTTTGAAATTGAAATAAATCATTTTTAAATCGGTCCTAGCTAGAACAGGTAACGTACAGATCTAGAAATGGATGAAGTCGAGTCGATAGCCACGTCACTTTTCCTACCTCCGCATCCACATCATGGCTAGAGCTTAAAGTCTTTTTGATTAGAATTGGTGTTATCGTAGTCGGTTAATTATGATCAATTGTTTTACCAAGAAACGAGCTTTGTAAAACCACTACTTGAAGTGTGCAGAAATTAGTGAGATCGAAAACTTGTTTCGTTGATGTTCTTGCATGTGTAGGTCACTCTTTCTACGTGGAACAGTCTAAACCAAATTGTTAGAATTGAATCTCGGTTTAATCTCGTGTCATTTGTGAATTTGAGTGTTTCTATTCAGTTTGCTTGAGGACAAGCAAAAGCTTAAGTGTGGGGTATTTGATGACACTCGAATTGACGTGATTATCAACCTCATTTAAGCGACATTTCTCTGCTTAGACATTGTTTTTAGGGTAGAATGACGAATATTCAACCGATTGCCCTATCTCATGCCACTTGTGTTACCTTGGCCCGTTTCGGGTCTATTTGATGGTTTTCTAGTGTTTTTACGTAAGCACAGGTTTTGCCGTCAAATAAAGTAGCCATGGATGTGCCTGAAGCATTGGAACCTCAAGGAATTGAACCGGAATCGGTCAAAGAAGCCATTCAAGTTCGAACAAATTCTGCCCAGTTTATACACATATTTTCGGCGAAACCACTCTTTGGTCTTCGCCGAAAATGGAAGAAGAAACCACTGGCCGATTGAGAGGAAGATTTCGGCGAAGATACCATGGAGATTTCGCCAAAATTGTAGGAAGGAATCAACCGATTCAAGTATGAAGAAATTTTCGCCGAAATCCCTTCACTATTTTCGGCGAAAATTCCAGTTGAATTCAGGAGAATATCGGGTTGGTATAAATAGAGAACTCGAGGCTATTATCGGAAAAAACCATCACTTAACAACAACACTTTTTACAACACACATAAAAAAGAAGACGAGAGAGAGACAGGAGGAGTAACTAGAGTTCGAGGAGCAGGAACGGATCGTGACGCCATCCATCCATCTCGGAGAGCCAGGATTAGGTTTTGAAGATTCAGCAGATTGAAGCTGTCAGGAAGCATTGAAATTAGGTTTTACAGTTCTTCTCTGTCTTCCTACCTGAGATGTATTTCTTGTCTGTCTTCGATTCTCCTGTATTAAGTATGAGTAGATAAACTCGTGTAGCTTAGATTAGATGAACCCTAAGTGACCCAGGGCTTAAAGCGGTCACGGATCGGCGGTGATTAGATTCGAAATTCATTCAGTTTCATCTTGCATGTTTGGTTTGTTCTTCGTTTTCTGTGTTTCTTGTCTGGTTTGGCCACCTAGATTAGATTCTTGTTAAGCTAAGGATAGAAGCGAACGCTCGCCTTACTTTAAAACATCAAATCAAACAATCAACCTTATAATTGGAGTGTGCCTTTCGTAGGAACCGATTAGGGTTGATCCGTTGCTAGAGTAACTCATTAATCACTAGAATTTGCACCAGTTAAGTTAAGTCGTTGCGAGAGGCGACCGTACCCGGGCGGCTAATTAATCGTGGTAGCTAGATCGGATAGAGCGAACGTTCGCTAGTCTTAAACCTAAGGGTCAGGAGTTATGATGGTGTCTGTGAACTGAATGAACTAGAATCGAAAATCACTGGTCTGTGACAATTGTTGCCTTGGTGATCTAAGGGGAATTCGAAATCTAAGCTTGTCTGTCATCTTTCTAGTCAATTAATCAATCTTCAATCTTTCTTCGGTTTAATTTTCATTTCTTCTTATTTTTGCATTCTTAGTATAGAAGTCGTGGAACTTACACCACGCACAACTTGTGTTTGAACTTGAATTAAAACTGTCAACTCCCTGGAGTAAGGAAGTAGAGGAAACCCCTGGAATACGATCTGCTATAGCCTTTTATTAGCATTAGTAGTTATTTGGTTGAACGCATCACAACGACACGTTCACCAATAAACATGAGTAGCTAAACTCGTTAGAGCTTAGAGTAGATGAACACTAAGTGACCCAGGGCTTTAAAGCGATCACGGATCGGCGGTGATTAGATTTGAAATTCAATCAGTTTCTCTTTCATGTTTGATTTGTTCTTCATTGTTCATGTTTCTTGTCTGGATTGATCACCTAGATTAGATTCTTGTTAAGCTAAGGATAGAAGCGAACGCTCGCCTTACTTTAGAACATCGAATTGAACAATTAACCTTATAATTGGAGCGTGCCTTTCGTAGGAACCGGTTAGGGTTAATCCATTGCAAGAGTAACTCATAAATCGTTAGTAATTGCACCAATTAAGTTAAGTCGTTGCGAGAGGCGACCGTACCCGAGCGACTAATTAATCTTGGTAGCTAGAACGGATAGAGCGAACGTTCGCCGGTCTTAAACCTCAGGGCCAGGAGTTATGGTGGTGTCTTAGTGATTGGTTGAATGAGAATCGAAATCCGCTGATCTGTTGATTGCCAATGCTCTGGGAACGAAGGGGATTCAAAGTCTAAGTTCGTCTGTCATCTTTGTTTTCAACACTAATTTCCAATCTACTTTAGTTTAATTTTTTTTAATTTCTCTGCATTTCTTAGAATTAGAAGTCGTGGAACTCACACCACGCACAACTTGTTTGCATCCGAATAAATTGCTAGTTTTTGGAGTAGTCAATCATAGAAGGCCCGTGGAATACGATCTACCCTAGCTTGTTAGCTTTGTTAGTTATTTGGTTGAACGCATCACAACGACTGCGTCTCACCAATTAGGTTGGCTCATGAGCTACTTAGTACGTATAAGACTAAGGGTGTTTCCCCACGTTGTGCTATACAGGTAGACTTAATGAAGGCATTCAACTCTATTGAGTGCCCTTCATTCTTCATGCAATGATGGTTATGAATTTCCCTGCGGTCTTTGTGAACTTGATTGCGTCTTGTTTTGACTCTTCCATGCTTTCTATTAATGTAAATATATAGTACTCGGGGTGGATATTTCCCTACTAAGCGAGGGTTCAGATAGGGGGATCCATTTTCACCTATCCTTTTCATCCTTTCTATGGTAGTTTTCAGTTGCCTTTTTGAGAAAGCTGTTGTTGATGGTTGGTTCCAGTTGCATCAACATTGTAAAGGGATTAGCCTAACTCACCTAAGTTTCGCAGATGACTTACTTGTTTTTACCAAGGCTAGCAGTAAAGCTATACAAAGTTGTTACTAATGTCTGGAGGAGTATCACTTGCTATTAGGGCTAAAATTCAATCCTAAGAAAAGCTACGTTTATGTAGTAGGTTTGAGTGAAGAGGAAGCTTGTTTTATTGTTAGTGCTTCTGGATTTAATATGGTTATGCTACCCTTCAAATACTTTGATGTCCCTGTCACCACTAGGAAATTGAGAAGGTGTGATTGCAAGGATCTTTTTGACAAAATCATGAGGAGAATTGCAGATTGGAAAGTAAAGAAGGTGTCGTATGCTGGGAGGGATTCAACTTATTAACTCTGCCATGTAGAGGTTTCTGCAATATTGGATGGATTTCTTTATCTTGCCTTCTGGCCTCATCAAGGATGTGGAAGCAGCTTGTAACAGGAAACTATGGGGTAAAGAGGATGGTGGTGGACCTAAGGTCACCTAGAAAACAGTTGTTAAACCTAAACATGAGGGTGGTTTAGGGATCAAGGAACTAAGAAGTTGGAATATAACAAATGTTATAAAGCACATTTGGCATATCCTAATGAAAGCAGATTCGTCGTGGGTTGCGTAGATTTGTTATTACAAGATCAAGAGAGGGGATTTATGGCTGCCTACATCTAATGTGGGATCTTGGTATTGGCATAGGCTTTTAAAGTTAAGGAATCTCGTTCGTCCTCATATTACAGTTGATGCAGATGGAGGCCTATTATGGAAAAATGGATACTTCTACAAACTGAGTAGGATTTGGGAAGCTATTCGGCCCCAAAGTAATGTTGTGCATTAGTTTAACAATGTCTGGACAGGGTTTCATATACCTCGCAATGAAGTAGTAATGTGGTTGATTGTTACAAATCGCATTACAACAAGGGATAAAGTCATGGTCTGAGATCCTTTGGTTGATAATATTTGTGTGTTTTTGGAATGAAGAAGAAGAAAGCAGGGAAGATCTATTTACATAATGCCCTTTTTCAAGTGCCATTTTCTGCATATTTTCCCCTCAGTACAGTGGTATGAAGATGGATGATATGGTCACATGTTGCTGCCAATTGGAGACGATGTTGTAGGAAAAGCGAAGAAGCTGCTTTGGACACTCATCCAATGCAACATTGAGCGGGAATAGTGTGTTAAGATTTTTAGGGATGGTAAGTTAGTAATGTAAATGAGATTATAGATCATACAAAGACAGAGATTTTAGTTTTTGCTATAGGTCATATTCATGAGAGTATAATAGCTAGTATTGTCTAGATAGGTCTTTCTTTAAAAGTTGATGTACCGTTATTCCTCAATTTTGGTGAATACAACAAGCTCAATATTCATAAAAAATAGTTTAAAGAAAATTTTTCTGATTTTTTTGGGTGAAGAGACGGGGAAAATTCCTAATTATTAACAGTCCTTGGCATGGAAACTCCCATAAGTTCTTACCTCAGCCAACAAGATAAAATAGAGTCAGGAACAGAGAACAAATGAAGACCAATGCTAAGGCTATGATCCAAATTAGCAAGGTAATCAGCTACGTAATTAGCTTTGCAGTACACATGGATGAGACTAATTTCCTAATGTCTAGAACACAAATCATGGAAATCTAGGACCAACGCTGGTGGGTAGCCAATTGTTTGCTGATTAGCATAGTCACTGGGGTAATCGAATCCGTCTAGATACATATCTTCTTGAGACCGAGGGCCCACGCCAACTTCATGCCTTCAATAATAGCTCCAATCTCAGCACACCTACATTAGCATTGAATGCTTGGATAAAAGATCGATGTGCATCCCTGATAATGCCGCCTATCACAGTCAAACCACTAGCACCGAGATGGGATCCATCAGTGTTAAGTGTAGAACAACCTTCTTCTCACGACCGCCACACAATCAACTTCGTCTACCGAGCTAAACCCGGCACTTCTCGACCCAATTTGTTGGTGTTCTAGCTCATAAGTACAAGGTCGGTCTAGAAATTGCACTAATCTTGATGTGATCCTGGCCACCAAGACCGGCGTGGACATGACACTACGGGAACCCGACCCGAAACTTCCCATGTTAAGATGGGATGGCGAAACAGGTGATGAGAACCAGAGAGGATTTCCCGTGAAATCCCCCATACTATGAGCCGCAACATCAAGCCGCAAGGCTGATGTCAAGCTGATGACACTCGATTTTAGGTGATTATCAGCCTCATTTAAGCTACATTTCCTTGCTTGAAACATGGTTTTAAGGGTAGTTTTGGGTATTTTCACTCGATTGCTCTATTTCCTACCATTTTGGTTACTTTGGCCCGTTACGGGTAAGTTTGATGTGTTTTCTAGTGTGTTTGTAAATACACAGGTTTTTGCCATCAATAACGTAGCCACGGACGTGCTCGGGAAGCAAGGGAACCTCAAGGAACCACCTGAGTCGATCCAGAATCACACAAATCAAAAGCCAAATCTGTCCCTGCTTACACTAGAGTTTTCGACGAGAACTTCCATAATTCTCACAGAGGAGTTTTAAAGATATGAACACAGGAAGACAGGAGGTTTCGCCAAAGAAGTCTTCGGCTAGAACTTTGGAAGTTCTCGCTGAGAACTATTGAAGAAAGAGATCCAGGAGGCATTCCAACTAAAGTTCTCAGCGAGAACTTTCATGTTTCTCGCCGAGAAGTCTCTCCTCTTCCGGCTGGGTTTTGGTAAACCCTATAAATAGAAATCGACGGCCATAATTTAAGATATACTTTTTCCACGGATTAATTTCTAGACTTTAGAGTTCGAGAAAGAGTTTAGGGAGTTCGAAGAGCCAGAAAGAGATCGTGATGCCATCCTTCCATCTCAGAGAGCTCGGTGCTAGAAGTTGAAGATCCAGAAGATTGAAGCTTCACGGATTCATCAGAAATTAGGTTTTACAGTTCTTCTCTGTTCTTCCTACATGAGATGTATTCCTTGATTGTTTTCGTTTCTTCGATTTCGGATATGAGTACCTAAAATCATAGAGCTTAGATTACATGAACCATAAGTGACCCAGTGCTTTAAATCCGGCACGGATCAGCGGTAATTAAATTCAGATTCAGTCAGTTTCTCTTGCATGTTTGGTTTGTTCTTTGTTGCAGTGTTTCTTTTCTAGCTTGATCACCTAGATTAGATTCTTGTTAAGCTGAGGATAGTAGCGAACGTTCACCTCACTTTAAAACACCAAATAAAAAATTAACCTATTCATTGGAGTGTGCCTTTCGTACGAACCAGTTAGGGTTAATCCACTGTTAGAGTAACTCATTAATCACTAGTAATTACACCATTTAGTTTTCCGTTGCAGAAGTGAACGTACGGACGGTTAATTAATCTTGGTAGTTAGATTGGATAGAGTGAAAGTTTGCCAGTCTTAAACCTAAGGGTCAGGAGTTATGGTGGTGTCTGAGAACTGAATTAATTGGAACTGAAAACCACTGGTCTTGTGATCGCCAATGTTCTAGTGATCTTAGGGTCGCCAATGTTCTAGTGATCTTAGGGGGATTCAAAATCTAAGCTTGTCTGTCATCTTGTCAAGTCAAACAACCTTTCAATTTGCTTTCTGTTTTCATTTCATATTTCCTGTTTATAACTTACAAGTCGTGGAACTCACACCACGCAAACTTGTTTAAAACCTGAGTAAACGATTAGTCGAGACCCGTGGAATACGATCTATCTTGCTTTGTGCTTGATAGTTATTTGATTGCACGCATTACAACGTTCATCACGAGGCGGCCTCAGCACTGATGCTGGGCTGAGACTACACCGGGCCAAGCCTACGCCAGCACCACCCCCGGAGCCTAGGAGAGCCAAAGCCCCGAAACTAGAAGACACCCCTGGGAAGATGTTGATCCTCAGCCAGGCACTTATGCCAGCTCTTACTCCAGCAAGAGTCAAATTAATGACCCGCCAGGAGCTGATGTTGACACCGAGCCCCGACCTAGGCCCCACACCGAGCCTAGCACCAAGTCTAGGCCCCAGACCGACTCCCACGAGCTCCAAATCCCAACTAACAGTTAAAGAGACTCAATAGGCATCCTTGAAAGCCTGGCGAAGACAGAAGTCAAAAGGCCCGGACATATTTGAAGAAGGCCCCAAGCTAAGCCAACTACAGGCACCGGGCCAATATCTAGGCACTACGCCGGAGCGATTTGGGCCCAACCAATAATTGGCTCGTGCCTTTTGGGATTTTCCAAAGTCATTGGCATTCTTATGTCCCCAGGATGAAGCTCCAATAAGCCTCGATGGAGTTGGAGAAGGGACAAGGAAGATGGAGCTAGACTGAGCCAAAATAATGCTGGCCGGAGCATCCAAGAGCACAACACGGATGCTGATCCGAGGAAGCCCATGCTAGGAGCTATGATCAGGCCACCACCTGAGTCATTTAATTTATTTTTTGTGTCAATCGAACATGATTTGAGATTTGAGGTCATTAATTTATTTGGATCTGGTCTCTGGAGGGGGGGTTCGGATCTGGAGAGAGGATTGGACGCTTTAACAACTGCCACCGCCGATGATGACCCTTCTGCCACCTCCTTCTCTGATTTGAAGTTGAGGGTCTTAAGAATGGTTTGGGTTTTGTGGAGGGAAGAGTGGGTTTGATGATGGTGGTGGATGGAAGAATGGGTTTCATGATGGTGGTGGTGGAGAGAGGATGGGAGATGAAGAATAAAGATGGAGAGGGATGAGAGGAAAGAGGTGTGTTTTGGATGGTGGTGGATCTGGAGAGGGATAGATGAAGAGGGATGAGAGGGAAGAGGTTGAGGGGGGATTTGGGAGAAAGAAGTGAAGAGAGGGAGGAGGAAGAAGAGGAAGAGAATGAAGAAATAGGAGTCTAAATAACCAATTCGTCACGGTTTATAAAAAATTATGACCAATTTAGTCATGGTTTTTATGTAACCGTGACTAAATTGGTCACGGTTTTTAAGAATCGTGACTAGTTAGTCACGGTTTTTAATAAATCGTGACTAATTTGGTCACAGTTTTTATGTAACCGTGAGTAATTAGTCACAGTTACATAATCCGTGATAAATGTAGAATTTTATTGTAGTGCTTCTCTTATACTGAGCTATATTGGAGGGTAGGAAACTTTATCTGGGATGGGTCATAGCCAGATTCTTCAGCTCCCGCATCCAACATAGCTCACGCCTATACAAGCTTCCTGGAGAAAAATGCTTGCTCGAGCTTTGGGGACCATTTGATCATTTAGAGGCGCTTCTTAGATTTGGTGCACAAAGTCTACTATATCTGGGTCTGGATCTTAGCTTACAGAGGATTCCCTAAGAACTATGGAAACTATACATCCTCACTTTGGCGTGCATCGAGTGGACAGAAGCCACGAAAGGATTAGGCAGCGATAGTAGCGCCGCAAAGAAGGTGAGGAAGGACAAAGGTCATGATATTGTCTACAGCAAGAGGAACCATCTTCTTATCAAGTTGAGTATGTGAACACCTTGGTTTAGCTCCATTAGTAAAAAAACACCTTTGCAGAAGATGGCCACTAGTGGCAATCTAATCTGGATGGGCACTTCTGAAGACAGGAGGTATGGTAGGAGCACCACGATATGTTCTTCCAAGAGAAATATGCATGGCACATCAATCAGCTTGCTTAGAATGTTGCACGGCATGAGTGCTATAGAGAGCAGCTCCAATGGCAACATGGAGTAGATTCTTCCATTGTTGCAGTTCGAACATTACAACAAGATCAGGTCAAGCTTCATACAGAGCAACTTCGACTATTGCACCCCATCCGACAAGGTCAACCCAAATGATCTTCTCCCATCCTCCTGCCACTTTCACCTCATGCTGACCTGTGATACCAGTTTTTTTGAAACATGGTCTTGACTCCTTTTTTCTTTTTTTCGGGTTTCTAAACCCACTTTATTTTGTGTGGATCCGATGCACTTGTCCCGTGTTCCTTTTTATCCTTTCTTTTGTTTTGTGTGTGTTTCTTTCAGGTCTTTATCGAGTTAGTAGCTTATCATTCCAGACTCTACTATCTTCACCATCATCTGCCTTGAAGTTTTGATTTACCACCTTCTGCTTCCACCACTGACGACATTTCCACTTCTCCTCCACATCCATAAATTCCTCCACGGTTAGAGATGGAAGATTGTGGCGGATCATACTCAATATCAAAACTTTTCCTCCTCCACGACCATCACTTCCTACTCACCTCCAGGTATTCTTGTATACACTCATTCTGATTTAGCTCAAGTAAGGACACTGCCCATTTTAAAATGTGGAGTGAATAATACCTGTTGTGCTTATGTATATGTATGTTTTCCATGTCTATTTGTCTAGTTCGATGCATATTCCTCGCTAGCCATATGGCCAAATCTTTGAATTACATTGCTATGATAGACTTGATAGACTCCCCAGGATGAACAAACTTCGCATGCTTCAATTGCTTTTAACTTTTTGAATAGCGGATGGATAGTGGTTAAAACTAGAACGAATTGAATTATTGCCACCATATTGTTAAACTGTTGCGTGATACTACTTGAAACCCGATGGGCAGCCAACTATGAGATTTTGAGCAAATTGCACATAAGGAATCAATTTGTACATTTCCTTCTGAGTGGTTTTCTCTGTTGTTGTATTCTCTATAACTTGCATGACACTGAGTCGAGACCACATGGTGACTTTAGGGCTAGAATGATAGAGGAACTTAGATTTCACCCACTTTGGCCAAAAAGCCACCCAAAATCAATTTTCCCTTACGATTAACCCCTTTGAGCGTTAGCCTTTTCTTTTTATTACATAAATTGTAAGCCAATTTCCATGTTCTTCTTTCCCCCCATTTGACCCCGTATGATTGTGGCAGAAAATTTAACTAAATCTTAATCGACCACTTGTGTGAAATTATTAGTAGAGTAGGATAAAAAGACCTAAAGACCAACCTGATTATACTCGATTTGACGTGATTATCAGCCTCATTTGAGCAACATTTCTTGTCTTAAGACATGGTTTTTAGGGCAGAATAGTGAATATTCACTCAACTGCTCTATCTCGTGCCATCGGTGTTACTTTGGCCCGTTTCGGGTCTATTTGATGGTTTTCTATTGTTTTCATGATAGCACAGGTTTTTGCCGTCAAATAAAGTAGCCAAGGACGTGTCTAAGGCATTGGAACCTCAAGGAACCACACCAGAATCGATCCAAGAGTCAATCAAGTCAACACAAATCTTGCCCGGTTTTACAAAGAAGTTTTCAGCGAAAGACCTGAAGTTTTCACCGAAAACTCAAGAAGAAATCGTTAGAGCTTACAAGAAGAAGTTTTCGACGAAAACTCAAAGTTCTCGGCGAAAACTCTAGATGAATTTGGAACAGAAGAAACAGTTGAAGCAAGCAGAGTTTTTAAAAGGAAGTTTTCACCAAAAACTTCCCAAGTTTTCGGCGAAAACTTAGCTGATTTCCATCCAAAAAATCGGACAACTATAAAGAAGAAATCGCTGGCTGAAAATAAAACACACTTACTTTTGGACGAAAATTCCAAGACTGAGACAAGAGAGAGAAAGAGTGAACAGAGTTCGAGGAGCGAGGAAAGGATTGTGACGCCATCCTTCTATCTCGGAGAACCAGTGCTAGGAGTTGAAGATCCAGCAGATCGAAGCTTCACGGATTCGTCGAAATTAGGTTTTACAGTTCTTCTTTGTCTTTCCTACCTGAGATGTATTCCTTGTTCGTCTTTGATTCTCTTGTATTGAATATGAACTCGTAGAGCTTAGATTAGATGAACCCTAAGTGACCTAGGGCTTTAAAGCGGTCACGGATTGGCGGTGATTAGATTCGAAGTTCATTCAGTTCCTCCTTCATGTTTGATTAGTTCTTTGTTCTCTGTGTTTCTTGTCTGGTTTGGCCACCTAGATTAGATTCTTGTTAAGTTGAGGATAGTAGCGAATGTTCGCCTCACTTTAAAACACCAAATCAACAATTAACCTATTCATTGGAGTGTGCCTTTCGTAGGAACCAGTTAGGGTTCATCCACTTCAAGAGTAACTCATGAATCACTAGTAATTGCACCAGTTAGTTCTGTCGCAAAAAGCGACCGTACTCGGGCGACTAATTAATCTTGGTAGTTAGATCAGATAGAGCGAATGTTCGCTAGTCTTAAACCTAAGGGTAAAGAGTTATGGTGGTGTTCGTGAACTAAATGAATTAGAATTGAAAACCGCTGGTCTGTTGATTGCTAATGCTCTAGTGATCTAAGGGGTATTCGAAGTCTAAGCTCGCATGTCGTCTGTCTAAGTCAAACAACCAATCATTCTGCATTTTAATTTCATTTCAGTTTATCTTGCATCCTAGTATAGAAGTCGTGGAACTCACATCACGCGCAAACTGTTTGATTCTGAATAAAATTGCCAGCATATTTGAGTAAGCAAGTAGAAGAGGCCCGTGGAATACGATCTGTCCTACTCTGTACTTGACAGTTATTTGATAAACCTGTTTACAACGTTCATCAAATTGGCGCCGTTGCCGGGGATCTCTTCTATTTCCTTGAAAGAAGAGCTGGCATTTTTATTCTTCTATCTTTCCTTCTTTCATTTCCCATCACACTTAGATTTTACACCGGTTGTGTTTGTTTTTGTCCCTTGCTGATCATAGCAGGTACAGAATTGAATCACTTCCGTTTCATCCTTCCCTACTGCAATGGTTGCTCCAAAGAGTCTTGCGGATTACAGTAAGCCGAGCGCAACTAACGTTCGGTCTTCCATCATTGTGCCTTATAATGACGACGATCCTGACTATGAGATCAAGATCCCCTTCCTAGGACTAATCACTAGGGACGTGCAATTTGAAGGCAAGCCAGATGATAACCCTTGCACACATTTATCTGACTTTCTGGCTGTCTGTGAAACTTTCAAGACTGGGAACCTCAACAAGAACGCTCTATGCCTTCGAGCCTTTCCATTCTCTCTCAGAGGTGAAGCTACGAGATGGCTTAGTGGCAAGCCACCTGGTCATTACATTGATTGGGAGACTTTAGCTCAAGATTTCGTTGAGGAATACTTCCCTCCATCAAGGACAACTACCTACAAGGACAGCATCTCCAGGTTTACTCAGAAAGAAGATGCAAGCTTGTACGACACTTGGAATGAATTCCAGGACCTTCTCTTCAACTGCCCTCACCATGGGTATGAACAAAGGCAGTTGGCTAAATTCTTTGCTGGCGGTATGTGTGAGGAATCTGCAAAGTGGGTTAATTCCCTAGCTGGGGGAGATTGTACTACTCTTACACCTCAGGACGCTCTTCTTCATTTTTCTAGTTGTGCTTCAAAGTCAAGAAATTGGGAGAGACAGAGAGAAAGTACCAAGAGTCAGATGAGTATTACAGATCAAGTCAAAGCAGAAGTTCAAAAGCATCTTAAAGCGATTGGCGTACCCCTCGATTCTCTGTCAGCTACCGTCTTTTCGGCTGACTGTGGATGGTGCGGAACCTGTGCTCATAACGATGGAAGCTGCCTTAACTTCGGTAAAACAGATGACTGGTCTATAGAAGAGGTGAACTTCATTAGTCAAGGCTTCACCAACAATCAGAAAGGCTACACCAATTACAGGAATTACAAACCCTAGAATCAGAACAACCAATTCTCAGATTCATACCAAAGACCTCCTGGACTCAATGGAGCACAGCAACAATCTCGAGCAAAGCCGTATTACAATAGAGACGAGGACTACGAGAAGAAGTTCGACCAAACCATGAGCAGACTCGACGAACATGACAACCGATTCAAAGCTCAAGCTGCAATCAAGGACAAATGGCTGAGAGCCAAAGGGTAGAAGATGCAATAAACAATGTGACTAGATTTCTGACTAGCAATCCTTTCCTTAATCAAACAGCATTTCAAGGAGACCTCAGTGTGAAGAACGAACAAGCTAAAGCCATCACCACCAGGAGCGGCAAGCAGACAACTGATCCGTAGGCTCCAGAACTGGACATGATACCAGATGCTACTGCCATCAATATGCCAGAGATTGAAGATATCACAGAAGAGGAAGAAGTAACACCGACTCCTCCTCCCAAGACAGCTCCTGAGCCTGTCTTAGCACCATATATACCTCGAAATCCTTTTCCAAAAGATGCGATGCGCAAAGCCAAGGATCACGACACCCAGTAAAAGAAGTGGTACAACGTTCTCAAGAATGCAGAGATCAAGATACCAGTAACTGAAGCTGTAGAGATCATCCCACCACTTGGGAAATTCTTAAAAGATCTCGTGAAGAAGGTGAAGAACGGAAAGGCATACTCTGTCACGCTTACCAATGAATGCGCTTCTCTCTTTGGTGCGCCGTCTCCCATGCGACAGCCACCGCCACCTCCAGTTAAGTGTTCTGATCCCAGTCCTTTCACATTACCGTGCATAATAACTGCCTAGGGGTATAATAGAAGATGTAGCTGTTCGTTGTGGCCCTTTTACTATTATTGCAGATTTCGTTGTTCTAGATACCCGTGAATTAGACGGAACGCTCATCTTGGGTCGACCTTTCCTGACAACCACCGGTGCGAATATAAATTGTAAACAAGGTTTGTTAACTTTAAGTGTAGGAGAGGATAACGTCACTTCCGCATTAGGGATAGCATGAGATATTCTGCAGCTCAAGATGATAAGTGTTATACTGTTGATGCTATGGAGTTGGCCTCGGCCAACTTCATTACTAACGCTTTATCTAGTGATCCACTAGAGTTGTGTTTGATTTCAGGAGTTGACAACGCGTTAGAAGATCAAGAGCAGCGCCTATGGCAAGACGAATTAGACGACCGAAAGACAACAACCACAACCACTTCTGTGCCACCCCATATTGAACCAGCTTCAAATCAGATTACCACTTCATACGAGAACCCTCCAAGCTCACATTGAAGGAGCTTCCTGACCACCTAGAGTATGCATTTCTGGGGAAAGAATGTCAGTTGCCAGTCATCATCAACTCAGCTTTATCTCCCAAACAGAAAGAGCAACTGATCATATTACTCAAGAAGCACGTCCGAGCTATAGCCTGGCAATTAGCTGACATCAGGGGCATCTGCGAGACCTTCTGCAAACATCGGATAGTTGTAGATGAAGAATTCAAGCCAGTCAGGTAGCCGCAACGCCGACTGAATCCTCTGATGCAGGAAGTTGTGAAGAAGGAAGTCCTTAAACTATTGGATGCCAGTATCATTTACCCTATTGCCGACAGTCCTTGGGTTAGTCCAACTCAGGTTGTTCCAAAGAAAGGAGGAATCACAATCATCCCTAATCAAAAAGCGAGCTCATTCCCACTCGCACGGTTACCGGATGGAGAGTCTGTACGACTACAGACGCCTTAATGACGCTACTAAGAAAGATCACTTCCCACTACCATTCATTGATCAGATGCTAGAGAGGTTAGCTGGCCATGAATATTACTGTTTCTTGGATGGCATGTCTGGCTACTTTCAAATTTCTATCGAACTCGATGATCAAGAAAAGACGACCTTCACCTGCCCGTTTGGTACGTTTGCTTATCGTCGTATTCCCTTTCGTTTGTGCAATGCTCCAGCTAATTTTCAGAGATGCATGGTTGCCATATTCGGAGATCTAGTAGAGAATGTGGTAGAAGTATTCATGGACGACTTCTCTGTCTATGGCGGCTCATTTTCTAAGTGCCTAGCCAACCTGGACAAGATACTAGCCCGTTGTGAGGAAACCAATTTAGCTCTTAGTTGGGAGAAGTGTCACTTTATGGTTACCGAAGGAATCGTTCTTGGCCATAGGATCTCCAAGCTCGGTATAGAGATCGATCATGCCAAGCTCGAAACCATCGCCAGTCTTCCAGCGCCAAACTCGGTCAAGACAGTTCGAAGCTTCCTCGGTCATGCTGGATTCTACAGGAGGTTCATCATAGACTTCTCCAAGATCACTCTTCCAATGACCAAGCTTCTAGAGAAAGACGTTCCTTTCGTTTTTGACAAAGCATGTGTTGATGCCTTTGAGATCCTGAAGACCAGACTCACCACCGCACCGATCCTCACAGCACCAGATTGGAGTCTTCCATTCGAGATTATGTGCGATGCTAGCGACTTTCACGTTGGTGCGGCTCTTGGACAGAGAAAAGAAAAGAGGTTTCAACCCATCTATTTTGCCAACAAGACGCTTAACGACGCTCAAAGGAACTACACTACTATGGAGAAGGAGCTCCTAGCCATCGTCTTCTCCTTCGATAAGTTCAGAGAATACCTAGTTCTCTCACACACCATCTTCTATACCGATCACGCTACTTTGCGCCATCTGTTAGCCAAGCAGGATTCGAAGCCAAGTCTCATCCGATGGATCCTCCTTCTCCAAGAGTTCGACATAGAGATTAAAGACAAGAAAGGAGCTGAGAACCTAGCAGCTGATCACCTTTCCAGACTTGAGGAATCAGGAACAGGTAAGTTTACTACTACTCCCATCATTGATTCTTTCCCTGACGAGTTGTTGCGTCTTGAAACCTATGAACAGGTAAATAACGTAGCTATCGAACGTTGGGCGATTGCTCACGCTCAAGAGTTCAGCGATGCAAAACACCGGAAGAGCCCTGGTATGCCATCGTAGCTAATTATCTATCTCGCGACATAATACCCCCCGAACTGGATTATAATGCGCAGAAGAAGCTCATTAAAGAAGCCAAGTCTTAAATCTGGGACGAGCCATTCTTGTACCGCATTGGAATTGACAGGATGATCCGGAGGTGCGTCTCTTACATCGAGGCTGCTGACATCATGCGTAAGTGCCATGAAGGTCAGTTTGGAGGACACTTCGGTGGCAACCGCACTGCGAGAAAGGTACTCGAAACTGGATTTTACTGGCCTTTTATCTTTAGTGATTGCGACACTTTTGCTCGTCATTGTGATGCATGCCAACGATCAGGTAACATCTCTAACCGTTATGAGATGCCTCAAATTGTTTCTTTAACTATTGAAATCTTTGATGTTTGGGGAATCAATTTTATGGGACGTTTCACACCCTCCAACGAAACAAGTACATTCTTGTAGCCGTTGATTATGTTTCTAAGTGGGCTGAAGCCGAACCTTTACCCACCAACGATTCAAGAGTGGTAGGACGGTTCCTTACACGTCTCTTCACGCGTTTTGGTTCACCATGCTTCATCATAAGCGATAGGGATACCCACTTCCACGGACATTTCGATCGGGTGCGCAAACGCTTTGGCGTCACCCACCAAATGTCCACTGCTTATCACCCTCAAGCTAATGGTCAAGCGGAAGTGACAAACCGTGAGCTCAAGCGGATTCTTGATAGGAAATTTGGCCGGTCTCGCAAGGACTGGTCATCTAAGCTCAATGATGCCTTATGGGTATATCGAACTGCCTACAAGACTCCCATCGGTACCTCACCGTATCAACTAGTTTATGGCAAGGCATGCCATTTGCCAGTTGAGCTTGAACACAAGGCATTTTGGGCTACTAAAGAGTTAAACATGAAATATGCAGTAGCAGGGAGTATGCGCCACGATCAGATTGATGAGCTTGAGGAGCATCGTCTTCATGCATACGAGAGCACGAAACTCTATAAAGAACACACCAAGAGGATCCATGACGCTCAATTAAAGGGGGTCAAGCAATTCTACCCCGGAGATGAAATCCTTCTCTACAATTCTCGTCTGAACCTTTTTCCAGGTAAACTGAAGTACCGATGGTCCGGCCCCTACACCGTGGTTCGACAGACGTCCCTTGGGAGCATCCTAATTAAAGGCCACGGTCAAGAACCTTTCATGGTCAATGGCCATAAACTCAAGAAGTACCTACAGGGATTGGCTGTCTCCCTCATCGACGTGCATTACCTCGCGTCAACCCAATAACTCCGATCCAGGTATCGTTCAGCTCACGGACGTTAAGCTAGAGAGCTTTGTGGGAGGCAACCCACGGTTGGAGTCAGTTTGCCTTTATTTAGAGTCGTTAAAAAAAAGAGACGTCACAACCCATTTTTCAAATGATTTTTCGCCGAAAACTATCCAAGTTTTAACAAAAAAATCTGGTTTTAAAACACCCTGATCCTCTTGTTTCTCGTTTTCAAAAGTTCTCGCCGAAATTTCGCGGCAAAAATTAACTGTTTCAACCCGGCGTCGTTTTGTTTTCTAAGGGAATTTTCGCCAAAAATTTCTGAATTTTTCCCAAAAAATCTACGCCTTTTCACCGGCTTTAAAACCATCTTTCGTCTTCTTTTTCGCAGAACCCCCACCGAAAAAAACCCAAGCCGCTGTCTCTCTCCCTTTTCGCCTATCGCCGCTCGCCGCCTTGTTTTCGCCAGCCCGCCGCCGACCAGCCGCCATCCCGCCGCCGCCACTACGACTCCTCCTCCCCCTTCAGTTGATTGCAGCCTAGTCCTCCAAGATCGGAGCCCTATAGCTCCGGTTCCACCCGAAACAAGTTTTCAAGCTTTTGATCGATTTATCGGATTTCCAACCATTTTCTCGAGTCATGTCTTCCCGATTAGTTGTTCAGCCCCCGATTTTGAATCTTTTGGCGTATTGACTTTCGGTTTCGGCATGGTTGACTTTGGTTGACTTTTCGGATTTGATGACACCCAATTTGACGTGATTATCAGTCACATTTAAGCGACATTTTTTGGCTTAAGACATGGTTTTTAGGGTCGAATAGCAAATATTCACTCATCTGCTCTATCTCGTGCCATCAGTGTTACTTTGGCCCGTTTCGGGTCTATCTGATGGTTTTCTAGTGTTTTCATGATAGCACAGATTTTGCCGTCAAATAAAGTAGCCAAGGACATGTCTAAGGCATTGGAACCTCGAGGAACCACACCAGAATCGGTCCAAGGAGTCAATCAAGTCAACAGAAATCTTGCCCCGTTTTACACATAAGTTTTCGGCGAAAAGACATGAGGTTTTCGCCGAAAACTCCAAAAGAAATCGGCATAGCATTAGAAGAAGAAGTTTTCGGCGAGAAGTCAAAGTTCTCGCCGAAAACTCTAAAAATAAACTCACAGGAGATCAGTCGACGGAGTTTGAGAGTTTGAAGAGCCAGGAAGAGATCGTGACGCCATCCCTTCACCTCGGAGACTCGGAGCTAGGATTGAAGATTACCAGAGAGCGAAGCTTTGCCGGAGTCATCTTAATTAGGTTTTACAGTTTCTATCTATTCTTCCTTTTTATGATGAACTTTGTTTCTATCTTTGATTCTGTCGTTATGAACATGAGTAGCTAAACTCGTAGAGCTTAGACTAGATGAACCCTAAGTGACCCAGGGCTTTAAAGCGGTCACGGATCGGCGGTGATTAGATTCAAAGTTCAATCAGTTTCTCTTTCATGTTTGGTTTGTTCTTCATTGTTTAAGTTTCTTGTCTGGCTTGATCACCTAGATTAGATTCTTGTTAAGCTGAGGATAGAAGCGAACGCTCGCCTCCTTTAAAACATCAAATCAACAATTAACCTATTCATTGGAGTGTGCCTTTCGTAGGAACCAGTTATGGTTAATCCACTACAAGAGTAACTCATTAATCGTTAGTAATTCCGCCTGTTAGTTAAGTCATCGCAAGAAGCGACCGTACTCGGGCGGCTAATTAATCTAGGTAGCTAGATCAGATAGAGCGAACGTTCGCCAGTCTTAAACCTAAGGGTAAGGAGTTATAGTGGTGGCTTAGAATTGATTGAACGAGAATTGAAATCCGCTGATCTGTTGATTGCCAATGCTCTGGTGAACTAAGGGAGATTCGAAGTCTAAGCTTGTCTGTCGTCTTTGTTAAGTCAACCAATCTTTCAATCTGTCTTTCAATTTAGTCTTTATTTGCTTGCATTTTCTAGAATAGAAGTCGTGGAACTCACACCACGCACAACGTGTTAAACCTGAGTAATCTGCCTTTACGTTTGAGTAGACGATTATTAGAAGACCCATGGAATACGATTTGCTTAGCTTTTAGCTTAGTAGTTATTTGATAAACTTGTCATACAACATTCATCTAAATATTATCTGTGTGAGGAGTATGGTCGGTCAGGTCAAATTCGTGCATGATTGGTTACTAGTTCTATCGTGTGCAGTTTTAATTGAGACCAGGTTGTTTGGCTGATCAGTATGCATGCTAGGTTTCTTGTTCTAGAAGTAGCTGTCTAATAATTCATTGTGTGAGCTTAAACTCCAATTTAATCAGTCTTATCATCTGTGAACCTGGGTGTTTCTATTCAGTTTGCTTGAGGACATGCAAAAGCTTAAGATTGGGGTATTTGATGACACTCGATTTGACGTGATTATCAGCCTCATTTGAGCAACATTTTTTGTCTTAAAACATGGTTTTTAGGGCAGAATAGCGAATATTCACTCAACTACTCTATCTCGTGGCATCGGTGTTACTTTGGCCCATTTCGGGTCTATTTGATGGTTTTCTAGTGTTTTCATGATAGCACAGGTTTTTGCCGTCAAATAAAGTAGCCAAGGACGTGTCTAAGGCATTGGAACCTCGAGGAACCACACCAGAATCGATCCAAGAGTCAATCAAGTCAACACAAATCCTGCCCGGTTTTACAAAGAAGTTTTCGGTGAAAAGACCTGAAGTTTTCATCGAAAACTCAAGAAGAAATCGTCAGAGCTTACAAGAAGAAAATTTCGGCGAAAACTCAAAGTTCTCGCCGAAAAATCTAGATGAATTTGGAACATAAGAAACAGTCGAAGCAAGCAGAGTTTTTTAAAGGAAGTTTTCGGCGAAAACTTCCCAAGTTTTCGGCGAAAACTTAGCTGATTTCCAGCCAAAAACGCGGACAGCTATAAAGAAGAAATCGCGACTGAAAATAAAACACACTTACTTTTGGACTAAAATTCCAAGACTGAGACAAGAGAGAGAAAGAGTGAAGAGAGTTCGAGGAGCGAGGAAAGGATCGTGTCGCCATCCTTCCATCTCGGAGAACCAGTGCAAGGAGTTGAAGATCCCGCAGATCGAAGCTTCACGGATTCGTCGAAATTAGGTTTTACAGTTCTTCTCTGTCTTTCCTACTTGAGATGTATTCCTTGTTCGTTTTTGATTCTCCTGTATTGAATATGAGTAGCTAAACTCGTAGAGCTTAGATTAGATGAACCCTAAGTGACCCAGGGCTTTAAAGCGGTCACGGATCGGCGGTGATTAGATTCGAAGTTCATTCAGTTCCTCCTTCATGTGTTATTTGTTCTTTGTGCTCTATGTTTCTTGTCTGGTTTGGCCACCTAGATTAGATTCTTGTGAAGTTGAGGATAGTAGTGAATGTTCACCTCACTTTAAAACACCAAATCAAAAATTAACCTATTCATTGGAGTGTGCCTTTCGTAGGAACCAGTTAGGGTTAATCCACTTCAAGAGTAACTCATGAATCACTAGTAATTGCACTAGTTAGTTCTGTCATCGCAAAAATTGCACTAGTTAGTTCTGTAAGCGACCGTACTCAGGCGACTAAGTAATCTTGGTAGTTAGATCGGATAGAGCGAACGTTCGCCAGTCTTGAACCTAAGGGTAAGGAGTTATGATGGTGTCTGTGAATTGAATGAATTAGAATTGAAATCGTTGGTCTGTTGATTGCTAATGCTCTGGTGATCTAAGGGGTATTCGAAGTCTAAGCTCGCCTGTCGTCTGTCTAAGTCAAACAACCAATCATTCTACATTTTAATTTCATTTCAGTTTATCTTGCATCCTAGTGTAGAAGTCGTGGAACTCACACCACGCGCAAAGTGTTTGATTCTGAATAAAATTGCCAACATATTTGAGTAAGCAAGTAGAAGAGGCCCGTGGAATATGATCTGTCCTGCTCTGTACTTGACAGTTATTTGATAAACCTGTTTACAACGTTCATCACCACCCCTTTGTTTTTCATCCCATTGTGAAAGAAAATTGGAAAAATTATCGATATAGAAGTAGAGTTGAGCAGAAAAAAGAAAATAGAAAGATCAAGAAATTTAGCATGTTTAGAATAAAAGTGCTGAAAAGAGCTAGGCACGTCTGGCACTGATGCGCAAATTAATGCGCACTAGTTTTACTCGCTAGATTGCTCTAGCGAGATCGTTATTTCCCAAGGGTTTTTTTGTTTCTATTACTCAACGAATGTGGAATAAGCTATTCGGGTTTTTGTCGTAGGTTTTGAAGTGGTTTATGAAATGAATTAATCTAAGAAAGCAGTTAAATCAAACAAAGCAAGTAAAGTAGATTGGGGTTTTGGGTTCAGGCTAAGGCGATTGTTCAGACTTGAATCCACGCTAGTTCGGTTAAGATGGACGAAACTATGCAATCGACGAAATTCAACAGACTAGACGACTCGGCAAATCCTTTTGTAATCTCTACTCCATGGTCAGGTCGTAGAGATTCAATTCTATCAAACCTACAAGCTCCTTTGGTCAAGCTAACTTGCAAGAATTCAAGAACGATCAAGAACAATGAAATGCCACAACATCATGCAAAGAGATTAGGTTCTGACAATCCTATGGTCAATCTATTGGAGAACCTAACGACCTCCTAAACTCTAGAATGAATTGCGTTCATGGTCAGACCCGCAATTCAAAGATAAACTCAGAAACTAACAATTGATCAAGTTCCCAGAGTCAAACAATTTAAATTAGGGTTTAGGAGAAATCGCATCTAAGTCTGAAATATCATCGATTAACATAAACGGGTTAGAAACCCAAAATCATCCATACAAAATCCTTACTAACGCTTCATCTAATCTAAATAACCCTATGAGTTTAGCTCGACATCACTACAGAAGAAATCACAGAAAAAATATAGAAGAAAACCGGAGAAGAAGACATCTTACTCCGAGATAACCTAATCCTGATGAATCCTAGAAACTCCTAAGTTAATCTTGCTTCCTCTCGCTCAATCATCACTTCAAAGCTCCAAAATCCTCCTCCGAGAGTGTCTGGTTCGTCGAAATCAGCATGAAGTCTGAAAAGTGAAGTCTGCCCAATCCTAATCTCTCTCTCCTCTCAAAATAGACCAAAATCCGCAGGTGTTTAAAAGTGCGCCCAAAAAATGCACTTGGGCCGCACTTTTGAACCGCAGTTTTATACATGATTTTCAGCTTTGAATTTTTTCCTTCCAACGCGTCCCAAAGTGCTCCGATGCGATCCGAAGTTCCACCAAAGCGATCCAAACCTCGTGCAACTCGTCTTAGACTCTCCCTTGACATCTGTAGCCTGTAACGACATCAAATAGACCTGAAACGGGTCAAGGGCACTAAAACATAGTGTTTGACACAAAAATGAGAATGTACCTCGAATTATGCATAGAAGTGTGTAAAATGGATGAAATATCGCTTAGGAATGGAGAGATGAACGCGGTAAATCTAACATCATCAAATCACCCCACACTTACACTTTTGTTTGTCCTCAAACAAGAACACTAGCACAACAACGCACCAACCTGAATGAGCAAACCGAAAACCTCTTGGTTACTAGAATGATGTATATGGTGCTTCTATCAAACAAGAGGATTACCCGACTGACCACACAATTAAAACCAAACCTTTGCCGGAGTAAAAGAGGAATATGACTTTATCGAGCTAGTGAACAACCTGACTTCGTAAAGGCAAGACAATACTTACTTTCGCTACACTTACTCTAGACTGCAACCCGACACTTGCTAGATAAGGGAATATAAGAATTAAAAACTAAAAGCAAAATTTGTTTCTTTTTGTTTTTTTTTCTTCTTCTTTTTTTTTTCTTTTTTTCTCTTTTTTTTTTTTCGGGTGACCGGTACAGTTGAGAATCACATCAGGTATGGAGCAGCCGGAAACTTTTGGAATTCCGCGTTATCCGAAACCCTGACCACGATTGGGAGTAGGTTGAGAAGAAGAATGCCACATTGAAACTTCCCTTTGGGACTAAGCAATGGGCGGGCACGTATGCCAGCTCGTGAATCGACTCCAACTTCAATACCAAACCACACATTTTGTTCAGATTTCTCTGATTAGGTTCATTGACATTAATTTAAAGCACATATTTAAAAATCCCTTATCTAGACTCGATCATGGTATTAGAACAGCGAATTTGAGCAAAAGATTAGACCAAGTCTTGCACAACACCAAGTCACATGTTCACTAATCCAATAAGGACAGGTTCCTAGACTACTACAAACAAGAAGAACGGGAGATGGTCAAAATACGAGTTCTCACACACACATTTGGTCAAGAAAAAGCACCACATCAATCTCACCATATGGAAGAAGGCAAGCAATTCAGAAAGATATTAAGCAAGGCGAAGAGATACTTGCAAAAGAGAATGGGAAGCAGTGAAAGAGTGATAAAACAAAGCACAATCACCACCCATTTAATGACAAAACTTGGTACATATCATGCAAATCGCCCACCCCACACTTAATTAGGGCAGTGTCCACACTGGACCAAAATGAGGGAAAAGTGATAAGAAATACCTGGAAGTGGACAGAGAGAATGGCAACAGAGCTAACCTATAAAAGACTCACACAACACAAAAAGAAAGTATAAAAAGGAACACCGAACAAGTGTCCGAGATCCACACATAAAAAATGTGGTTGTACATCTAAGGCATCCCCTCAGAAGACACCGAAAAGAAAGAAAGAAAAAGACTCAAAGGGTGAGATACATGTTACCTCATTGTCTGCCGTCAGATGGTGGTGGTGATGGTGACCGGTATCCGGGCTGAAGCATGTAAATACGCCTAAGTAGATCCAACTGCTCTCGCAAAGCAGCAGTCTGCTGCAGCTGCCATGGGTGACCTCCCTCACTGAATGTAGTCTGCCACTGCTGCAACTAAGAGAGAGTGGTAGAGTGATCGACAAGGTCATGTGAAGGCGTCGATGAAAGGGGTGAAGTAGCTGGGGCGGAGGATCCAGCTTCTGGCTGAGGACGATGCTTCTTGGTTGGACGAGGATGGGGCGGAGCGGGCTCACATGTGTCTACACTAATGTCAATATCGAAGGACGCCACAAACTCAATGCCCTGGAGAATAGGAGGAATCCTAGGTTGAAGTTCATGCGCATCCCACCCTCGTAAGCGCCTGTGTCGAATGATGGCGGTGACGTATGCCCCGCCAGGTAAACGAGAGAACTCTTTGGATTTCTTAACCCGAAGATCGAAGAAACGAGCAACCACCCAACCAGGGTGAAGAGGGGTGCTCGTGTGCATAGCGCGAAACAATCGAAGTACCTCCTTATACATGTGGTGCTCACCGGTAGGTTTGTATGCAAATGACTGACGCCACACATTAATGATGAACCTATACACCGGATCGGTTATGCTCCCCGCCTTAGACGTACTAGTATGAAAGGTTGTCTCTCCTGTCAGTTGAGTCCATGGTTCTAAGTTCCTCTTCATGCGTTGATCTTCATCCTCATCAAAGCCTAACATCTTGCCTTGTAACTGCATGTCAGTAAATCCAAGGGCCTTGGCGAATGAATCGTATGTCTCCTCATGTTTCCGCCCACCAAGACGAAATGTAATACAAGTGGTGATTCGTGTCGCCTTCCTCCTCTTGTTGAGCTCAAAACTGCTCCAAAATTCTTGTAAGGGTAGCAAAAGTGAATCTTCCTATAATTGAGAAATGGCAAAGAGATTCCCTTGTTCGAGGCACTCGGCAACCTTCTCCGCCCATCCCGGTCGGGTGCGGAGGGACTCAAAATCGATGAAGACTGGAGGTTGCACTCTTAATTCCTTGATCTTACAATAACGCGCCCAATGCACATCATCCATGTCTGTCAGGTGTCTGTGAGCATCAGGGAATTCATTCCTAGGAGGAAAAGATGGTTCATCAATACTTATACCAGCTCGCTCTCGGGGTTGCACAACTGGAGGTGGAGGAGGAGATGGAGATGTTGGTGGAGGTGGTAATGCTTTCGCGGTGGACTTGGCTCGGGTAGGCTGAAGTTTCGCACAAGGAGTTGGTCGAGAGGAGCTTGCTACCTTCTTTCCTGCACGCCTGTTGGTCATTTTCGCAAAAGCTCGACGAAAATCGATGAAACACCCAAAATACTCGAAAATAAGACTTTTGCTCGAACTCGAGTTGCAGGGGGCCAAACCAGCCGAAACTTGGTTCGGCCGGTTCGGAAAAATGGCCGGAGAGCGGCGAGGTCGGGTCGATGCCGGCAGCGAGCTGGCTGGCCGGCGAGAGTAGGTGCCTTTCAAATAAAGGTGGCAGGGGCTTCTGATCGGGAGAGAAAAAGACAAAGAAGCATAATGCCCCTTCTTTCTAATACATGCTATCTTTCTTTCTTTTCTTTTTCATTTATTTTTCCTTTTTTTAATTTGAAAATAAATGCTATGTGAAAATGCACGCATATTTCAACAGCATTTAAACACAGAAATTACAGAAGCAGTGATTTTAGGCTGTCCAAAAGTGCGGATAAAAAAAATGCTGCATTTCCTTGGGCGCATTTTGAGACCTGTCACTTTTTAATTCCGAAAATATTTACCTCTTATTGAAAGAACGGACACCTGGAACACCCTAAACTCGACCCAAGACACTACAATCATGCAAGTACTGACTCAATAAAATAAAATACTGACTCCACGACTCTACCATAGACTCGACTCAAAAAATTAAAAGACTCCAGCCTCGGGTTGCCTCCCGAGAAGCGCTCTCGTTTAACGTCTTTGAGCTAGACAATACCTGGTCTAACGTGCGGCATCCCAGCTCAGAACTTCTTTCAAACTAGCATCCGTGTCTTGAAAGAATACCTTCATCGCTCCACTCTGAAGCACAAATTTCTTCCCGCTAGCATGGTAAAGCTCCAAAGAGTCGTCGCCCCACAACCCAGCTACCTCAAAGGGTCCAAACAGCTCCACTTTGTCCAGGACCACATCTGGAGGTTTGGTACGAGTACTTTCATGGGGCGGCGCCTTAGCTTTCGTAGGAGGCTTGTTCTTCTTCTTAAATCCACTTGTATCTTGGGTAGATACCATCGTCGCTACCTGATCCTGCAAAGATGAAGACGAATCAGGAGGATCTATATCGGTAAACACCGTATATACTGAAGCATTCTCAAATACTAATGACATTGATTTCTTAGCGGAAGAGTGCGCATTAGGATCAGGTGGAGACATTTCAAATGTAATAACTTTTTCCTTATCCCGAAAGGTTAACCTCCCAGCCTTTGCATCTATGAGTGCACTAGAAGTGGCTAGGAAGGGTCGTCCCAGGATAAGAGCAATGTTAACACTCTCCATGCAATCAATAACCACAAAATCAGCCATGAAGTAGCTATCATGCACCCTAACTACAACATTTTCAGCAATTCCCCTAGGATGTCTAACAGTTTGATCAGCTAGGTTGATATTCATGGCGGTAGGGGTTAACTTAGGCAGTCCTAGACGCTCAAACAACGAGTAAGGCATAACACTGATGCTAGCCCCTAAATCTGCAAGAGCTCTATCAATCAAATAAGTGCCAATAGAACAAGGGAAAGAAAAACTCCCTGGATCAGGTCGCTTTGGCACCACGTGGCTCTGCTTCGGAGCAGACTCGCCAGCTTCATGGAGGGTAACTGAGGCTATCTCCTCTATCTCGTCTGCTCTCATCTTTTGAGAGGAGTTCTTTGGAAGAGGATTGACAGCTTTGTCTTTCTTCTTGTCTTGAATCACGCTTCTCAGCTCCTCCACCATAGCAGCAACTTCTGCATTTTTCAGCTTCTTCTTTTTGGAGAGAATTTCTTTCATATGCCTCGCATAATCCGGGTTTGCAAGAAGTTCTTCCAATAAAGCAACTCCCATCTTCTGGTTATTAATTGTCACCAGAGTTTTCCCCAAATTCTCCTTGTTTAGCACAGGTCTGTTCAAGGCTGCAGGATAAGGTGCTTTTGGTTGGTAAGGATCGACGAGTGGAGTAGCTTCTTTCCTTTGCTGCTCCTTCTGACACAACTACTCCATTGGCTTCTCCAATTCCTCCGTACCATCCTGAAGAGAAACTGCTCCACAAAATTCTTCCTTAGTTTTGCTTCCTCTTGCATTGTTGGATGAAGAGGAGGGAGCTGTGCTAGGTAGAAGTCCAACTCCCATCTTCTTCAAAAAGTTGGTTATTGCCGTCACTCGATCGTCTAGCTTCTTGAGAGAAGAGTCGGTGTGTGAGATGTCCTTCTTGTTTGATTGAGTTTCAGCAAAAATTTTGTCCAACATGATATCGGAATAGGACTTAGGCTCAGAAGAGCTCGAACCACCGTTGTTGTTCTGATTCTGGTTCTGGTTCTGGTTGTTATTCCAGCCTCCTCTGTTCTGCCATTGGGAATTATGATTCAGATTCCCATTATTCCTCTGATAACCCCCTTGGTTCTGGTTATTGTTCCAGTTCCCTCTGTTCTGCCATTGGGAGTTCTAATTTTGATATCCTCCCTGGTTCTGGTTATTCCCTTGGTTTGGGCGACCAACATAAGCAATCTCCTCTTGTTGTTGGTCATGGTCACTCTCAAATTTCCAAGTACAGCCCTCGGCTGAATGACCTGCACCACCACAATTCGAACACGAAGTGGATACAGCTGATACATTCTCTGTCCGAGTAAGCACCTTGAACCCTGGCGGTGGAGCTGTAGGAACACCCGGTGAAGGAGCTATCTTAGCCCTTTCCAGCTCATGCTTTAATCTCTGCACTTTCATCTCCAATTTCGAGTTATCCAACTCCAGCTGACTTTGAACAAGGTCTATTGGTGCAGGAACTATGGGAACAGGGTATTGGGCATCAGCAAAAAATCTCCTTTGCCCCTGACCCCTGTCGTCCACCTTTAAGGGATTAGCTTGCATTAGAGACTTGATCCTCATGGCAAACGCATTGCATGCAGCCAAAGCCGCGGCTGCGGTCATATCATCCAAGTCCGTATTCAGCTGTAAAGAGAAATCTTTCCTCTTCTCATAATCCAAGCCTCGGAGGAATATAGAGAACTTATTATAGTCATCCCATCAATGGTGAGGACAAGCTCGGAGAAGCCCTTGAAATCTTTGCCAAGCCTCATAGAAGTTCTCCTCCGGAACACTTGTGAAACCTGTTATCTGTGCCCTGAGTGCATCGGTTCTGGAAGGGGAGAAGAACTCTTCTAGGAATGCTTTAGCCAGACCATCCCACGTAGTGAAGTTATTCGCAGGATGATCATACAACCACAGTTCTACTTGACCCTTCAGAGTGAAAGGAAAAAGCTGAAGCATGACTGCATTATGATCCGCTTCATTGTTAGAGACTGTATGAGCCAGCCTCAAGAAGTTCCTCACATGAGCATTCGGGTCCTCATTAACACCTCCAGAGAAAGTGTTCCCGTTTTCTTGAATCATGTTGATCAAGTGAGATGGGATGTGCAGATTTCGAGTTCCCGTGTTGGGAATCTGAATGCACGAAGCTGTCCCGTCTATGGTCGGACGATCATAATCCTTCAATGTCCTTTCCGCCGCCATAATTTCTATCTCAGGTGGGATAGGAGGATCTGTGGGAGGATCTGTAGTAGCAATAGTGGATGGTGAAGGCGAAGATGTAGATGAAGATGTGAAGAGGTTCTTCCTTGCTTTAGGTGTCTTGGCGGGAGGAGGAGATACCGGAGTAGTGCCGAAGTGAGTGTAGAAGACTCTACCCTTTTCAGCTATGTGCTTACTAGCCCGTTTTTCCTCCGAACCTGCAATCTTGCCTGAAACAACAAAAACAAGAAATACCAAGTAGTATAAAAATGTGGGAGATAAGAGATGATAAAAGAGTGAATGAAAAGCTTAAACGCACAATGCCTTTCCTAGAAAAAGAAAAGTTCCCCGGCAACGGCGCCAAAAACTTGATGCGCAAATTAATGCGCACTAGTTTTACTCGCTAGATTGCTCTAGCGAGATCGTTATTTCCCAAGGGTCTTTCTGTTTCTATTACTCAACGAATGTGGAATAAGCTATTCGGGTTTTTGTCGTAGGTTTTGAAGTGGTTTATGAAATGAATTAATCTAAGAAAGCAATTAAATCAAACAAACCAAGTAAAGCAGATTGGGGTTTTGGGTTCAGACTAAGGCGGTTGTTCAGACTCGAATCCACGCTAGTTCGGTTAAGATGGATGAAACTATGCAATCGACGAAATTCAACAGACTAGACGACTCGACAAATCCTTTTGTAATCTCTACTCCATGGTCAGGCCGTAGAGATTCAATTCTATCAAACCTACAAGCTCATATGGTCAAGCTAACTTGCAAGAATTCAAGAACGATCAGGAACAGTGAAATACCACAAAATCATGCAAAGAGATTAGGTTCTGACAATCCTATGGTCAAGCTATTGGAGAACCTAACGACCTCCTAAACTCTAGAATGAATTGCGTTCATGGTCAGACCCGCAATTCAAAGATAAACTCAGAAACTAACAATTGATCAAGTTGCCAGAGTCAAACAGTTTAAATTAGGGTTTAGGAGAAATCGCATCTAAGTCTTAAATATCATCGATTATCATAAACGGGTTAGAAACCCGAAATCATCCATACAAAATCCTTACTAATGCTTCATCTAATCTAAACAACCCTATGAGTTTAGCTCGACATCACTACAGAAGAAATCACAGAAACAATAGAGAAGAAAACCGGAGAAGAAGACATCTTACTCCGAGATAACCTAATCCTGATGAATCCTAGAAACTCCTGAGTTAATCTTTGCTTCCTCTCGCTCAATCGTCACTTCAAAGCTCCAAAAACCTCCTTCGAGAGTGTCTGGTTCGTCGAAATCAGCATGAAGTCTGAAAAGTGAAGTCTGCCCAATCCTAATCTGTCTCTCCTCTCAAAATAGACCAAAATCCGCAGGTGTTTAAAAGTGCGCCCAAAAAATTCACTTGGGCCGCACTTTTGAACCGCACTTTCATACATGATTTTCAGCTTTGAATTTCTTCCTTCCAACGCGTCCCAAAGTGCTCCGATGCGATCTGAAGTGCCCCCAAAGCGATCCAAACCTCGTGCAACTCGTCTTAGACTCTCCTTTGACATCTGTAGCCTGTAACTCACATGAAAGTACTACAAAACGACATCAAATAGACCCGAAACGGGTCAAGGACACTAAAACATAGTGTTTGCCACAAAAATGAGAATCTACCTCGAATTATGCATAGAAGTGTGTAAAATGGATGAAATATCGCATAAGAATGGAGAGATGAACGCGGTAAATATAACGTCATCAGACACCTAAGTGAAGTGTCCAAGTGGAGCACTAGTGTAGGCACCATAGTTTGTGATTGGGGATAGTTTGTGCTTGTTGGGGATTGTGTCTATTCTTTGTCTTAGTTAGCAAGCTAAAAGTCACACGTTTAGTAGCACATAAAGTCGAGTCAATTGCCACATCGTACCCTATCGACTACATCCAAATTTATCCTTACCCCTACACACACCTTAGCCCCATTACAACATTTTGTAAGTACTTTTGACTCGTTTTTAAGTGTCATTCAAAGTGGTAGAGAATATGGTCGAAGTGCACGCCTTTACAAAGCATAAACACGTCCCTAAACAAATAGTGTGAGTGTTTCTTCACATTTTTACTTAAAATACTTTGTGTGAGGAAGTCTGGTAGGGTGATAAAACTCGAATGCAATGTGCAAGGTGTGCATAATGTAGTGGAGCATTCACTTTCTAGATAGATGTTTGGGCGAGGTTGATTGTAATGATTGCATGCTAGGTAAGTCTTCATGAATTAGAGTCTATTGGAGTTGAACTTCGGTTAGTGAATCATTTGTGGATTTCTTACCATTGAGATTTATTCTTTGCTTGTGGACAAGCAAAAGCTCAAGTGTGGGGTTGTGATGACACCAGAAATATCTCTTTTATCCACTCGTTCTAAGCAACATTCTCTTGCATTTTCATAACCTTTGTATTAATTTGGGGGTAGTTTAGGTGACTTTGTTTATACCTTTTTTCTATCTCGCGTTACTTTGGTTACTTTGCCCCGTTCTAGGTCTATTTGACGTATTTTTTTTAGTGTTTATGATGGTATACATGTGTTAGACATTGATTGGTAACTTAGATGGGTGATAGAAAGTGTTTGGAGGCTCGAGTTGGAAAACAATTTTATGGAGTTCTTCTGCCTTGTCTACTACAAAAGCTAAGTACAAGGCTATTTGTGAAGTGTTCAAGGAAGTTGTTTGGTTGAAAGGATTGTATAGTAAGTTTCTTGGAGATAATTTGTGCATCACTATATTTTGTGATAACCAAAGTGAGATTTGTCTTACAAAGGATCAAATGTTTTATTAGAGATCGAATCATATTGATGTCAGGTATCATTACATCTGATGGGTCATTGCTCAAGGAAAAGTTAACATGACCAAGATTAGCATTCATGACAATCCAACTGACATGATAACGAAGGCAGTTTTTGCTATACTCAAACTTGGTAGGTATCACTCTCTAGTCGAGGAGGGATTTTAGTGCATGGTGGTGATTGCTTGTTTTCTTAACAGAATTGAAGTTTGCTATAAGAGAAAATTCATCTCAAGGTGGAGTGTAGACGTTTGGTGATCTGAATTCCCAAATATAAAAGGTTGGCCAGCCAAGCTAATAAGGGTAGAAACCAATTTTGTTTAATAGTTCTTATTTTGTGTACTAGTTTTTTTTTTGTATTCTTCTATCATAGTGAATCTTTCGTAGCCACCGGGCGTCCATGATTTCTCACAAGGCTTTTCATCTTAAATTATTTTATCGTCTCTTTCTCGATCGTTTTCTATTTCATTTATTGTCTGGCAATTTTTAACAGTCCTCTATTATAATTAGTTGTAGGGTTATCTTCGAAGGTATATAGTATCCTCATTTTCTCCAACGCTGTTATTTAATTTGACTATTATTTTCAACTAATGCATATACTAACTAACTCTGTTTTAATTGCATGCTAATTGTGTTACCTTTCGTACGTGGGCTTTGCATGGGTTATTGGGTTGTGTAATTGTGTTGGCCCATTTGGTTATGTTATTGTTTTTCGATTGGGTTTTGGCTTGGTGTTAGGGTTTCAGCTAGGTTGTGGAGTATTTAAGATTTGTTTGTGTTGTGGGTGAGGGTATGCTGTCGAGCTCGACATTGATCAATAATATTCGGAGTTTGGTTGGTCTGTGGATGTACTCAACACACTGTTGAGGAACCACGTTAATTCTCGTGTTCTTTGTCACTTACGTATTTCGTTTGGTTCGTTATCATGGTATCAGAGCTTGGACACATGGATCCCGAGAAAATAGATTCGATGCCTGTTCGTTTCAATGGAAAGAACTACGCAATATGGGAGTTTCAGTTTCGTTATCTTGTGGCAGGCAAGGGCCTTCTATCTTATCTGGACGGTAGCTCTGTTGAACCGGTAGCTCCTACTGGGTCCGACGCAGCTAAATCGACCGAGCTAGCAGCAACAGCTCAAGCCGAAGCTGTGAAGAATCTGTTGGTGTGGAAAACTAACAATGCTAAAGTTTTCTCATGGTTAATCAATTCAATGGAGACCCGTATTGCTCTCACTCTTCGCACATTCACTAAAGCGGATGATATTTGGACTCATCTAGAGAAATCTTATTCCAAGGTTAGCTCTTCTCGTATTTTTGAAATTGAATACGAACTCGCTAAATTGACCCAGTGAGATCGCGATATTGAAAGCTTTTATGTTGCAGCTCTTGACCTATGGACCGAGCAAGATTTGCTTTCATCTTCTACTCTTTCGGCAACTTCTAGTGCCGAAATTCTTCTCGAACGAAGGCAAACTCGAGTCTTATCTTTCCTCATGAAACTAAGGCTTGAATTCGAGTCGATTCGAGCTCAAGCTATTAACAACAACGTTGTTGATATTGATGAGATCTTGGGTGATTTAATTCGCACCGAGACTCGTTTGACCACTCAAGCTAAGTTGGACCGCAACTCTCTTCACGATAATTCTGATGGAGCTAATGTCTTTGCAGCCGGTCGTGGACGTCCTCACTTCACGACAGGTCATTCCCTAAACTATGGTCGACTTCAAGCTGCAAACACAGGGGATATTAAATGTAGGCATTGTGAAGAGATTGGCCATGTTCAGGCACATTGCAAGAAGCGCAATATTTGTGTTTATTGCAAACGCAATGGTCATATAATATCAGAATGCCGCACTCTTCAAAATAAGTCATCTTCTGGTTCTCGTCCAGTGGGAACAAGCTCATTCTTGGTTGCTGGGAACGAATCTTCGTCGACTAGTGAGGTTGGAAATTCACCTTCTCCGGCTACTCTCGATACCCTCGTGCAGGAAGCTCTTAATCAGGTGCTTCCATCGGCAATCCAAGCTGCTTTCTCTACCGTGGGATTAACAGGTAAATCTCATCTTTGGCATCTTGATTCGGCTTCATTTAATCACATGACGGGAAACCCTACGTTATTTCAAACTTATAACTTGGTTCGAGATATGTTTGTGGAGGTCGCGAATGGTCACAAATTAAAGGTTACTGGGATTGGACATGCACATACTCCTAACATTGATTTGCCTAATACTCTTTATGTTCCCTCGCTTGTGCCTAATCTAATATCTATTGGGCAATTGATAATGGGTGTCAAGTGACCTTCTCTCCTTCCGATTGTATTATACAGGACACGAGGACACAACGACAGATCGAAAGAGGGAGTAAGAATGGTCGGAACTTTTACATCGAGGAACTTCGAGTTGGCAAGCCAGGGGCTTTTATTTCAACGTTAGAGAGTAGTGGCATAGAAAATAAGATTATTTCTTTGGATTTATGTAATCGGTAGAAGCTAGCTTCACATTTGGATTTTTTTCATGGAACAAATAGTTATTCGGTTCAGAATAATACTCGGTTATGGAATTTATGGCACTCTCGATTGGGTCATCCACATGGAGCTCGCTTACGTACTATGTTTCAACATTCCTTGTTACCGGTTTCACTTAACACTCGCAACCTTCCTCCTGATATCGTTTGTGAGCATTGCATCGATGCTAAAAGTGTCAAGAAATCTATTTCTTCTAGTACGACAGTGATTGATGAGCCATTTTCTTTGGTACATACTGATTTATGGGGTCCAGCTCCTGTAACTTCTCGTCTTGGATATAAGTATTTTGCCTTATTTATCGACCATGCGACTAGGTATATTTGGGTATATTTTCTCCGGCTCAAGTCTGACTTACTTCAGGTAGCACAAGAGTTTGTAAGAATGGTGCAAACTCAATTTAATCGTCCAGTTAAGGTCATTCGATCTGATCTAGGTGGGGAATTCTCTTCTCATGCCTTGAAGAAGTTTTATACTGATAATGGAATGCTCTATCAGCAGTCATGTACGGGAGTTTCTGAACAAAATGGGCTTGTCGAGAGGAAACATCGTCATGTCTTGGACCTTGCTCGTGCTCTCTTATTAGAGTCACACGTTCCATCTTCCTTTTGGGTGGAAGTTGTTCATACTGTTGTGTATTTGATTAATCGGCAAATCTCTACTGTGCTACAAAACTGCACTCCATATGAGCTTCTTATGGGGACGAAGCCTTCTTATTCTATGTTACGAGTTTTTGGGTGTCTATGCTTTGTCTTACTACCACGGAGTGAGCGGACGAAGCTAATGGCCAAGACTGCTCGTTGTGTATTTATTGGATATAGTGATAATCACAAGGGATATATGTGTTATGATCCGCAACTTCGTCGGATCCGTATTGCTTATCACGTGGTTTTCTTGGAGCACATATATTATTATAACTTGCCAATTGCATCACAGTCTACTACATATGAACCTATTGATTTTGATCAACACTCTCTTAATGATACTGATGATGATGCAGTGTGTGAGGTTACTGATGCTTCTTTGCAATTGAATAATAGAGATATTGCCCTTGAGGGACACGTGGACACATCACTTTCTTTCCACAAATGATATAGGCCATGGTGATGATGCTATACTGGATTCACCTTTAGAGTCTCACGTACCCACTCATTTGGCTCCAAATCCTTTGGTACGTAGGTCAACTCGTTCCACAATTGGCCAATTGCCTTCACGTTATTCCGACTTCATTACTTATGCGGCTGATGTACAGATGGTCCCAACTTCTTATAAGAAAGCTATTTTGGAGTCTCATTGGGTTGAGGCAATGCAGGCTGAGCTAGATGCTCTCGAAGCTACCAAAACGTGGTCGCTAGTCCCACGACCACCTAATGCTCCGGTTATCGGATGTCGCTGGGTATATACTATAAAAGTACATCCTGATGGTTCGTTGGATCGCTATAAAGCAAGATTGGTAGCTCAAGGTTTTAAACAAGAATACGACATCGATTATGAGGAAACGTTTGCCCCCATCGCTAAGATGCAGACGGTTCGGACACTCCTCGCTTTAGCGGCACAAAAGAACTGGGATTTATTTCAACTCGATGTTAAAAATGCCTTTCTACACGGAGACTTGAAAGAAACGGTGTATATGGAGTGTCCTCCTGGATATAATTCTTCGGATCCGGATCAGGTGTGTCTTCTTCGTCGTTCTCCATATGGCCTTAAACAGGCTCCTCAAGCTTGGTTTGAAAAGTTTCATGATACTATTATTTTGAGTGGGTTTCAACAGAGTGCTAATGATCCCTCCTTGTTTTTGCGGCACTCATCCAAGGGTATCACTGTCTTGTTAATTTATGTGGATGACATGATCCTAACTGGGGATGACGTGGATGATATTGCGGAAGCTAAAAACTTTCTTCAAACACATTTTCAACTTAAGGACTTAGGTATTCTTTCCTACTTTCTTGGCTTGGAAATTCGGCGTTCTTCAGATGGTATATTTGTTTGTCAACAAAAGTACATCTCCGATCTTCTTGAGATAGCACGGTGTTCTGATTGTAAACCAGTCGGGACACCTATGGAATTAAATGCGAAGCTTCATCGCGAGTTGGGGGAACATGAGCCAAATCCTTCATTGTATAGGAGACTTGTGGTAGTCTTATCTACTTACAGGCCACTCGTCCTGATATTTCCTATACTGTTCAAGTTGTTAGCCAATATATGGCGGCACCTCGAACTGCGCATATGGCCGCAGTTTATCGCATCCTTCGCTATCTCCAAGGCACTCGTGTAGTAGATGTTCTTTTTCCGACATCAGGCACATCAATATTATGGGCTTATGCTGATGCAGATTTCGCAGGGTGCTTAGACACTCGGCGATCCACTTCTGGTTGGTGTATAATGTTTGGTAACTCTTGCATAGCATGGCGGTGCAAGAAACATGATCAGGTTGCAAAATCATCTACGGAGGCAGAGTACCGGTCTATGTCCGACGTTTGCTCTGAGATTGTCTGGCTCACTCGGTTATTTTCTGAGCTTGGTTCCTCAATTACTCTCCATGTGTCTCTCTATGCAGATAATACGAGTGCTATCCAGATTGCTACTAATCCTGTATTTCATGACCGGACGAAGCATATCGAGACACATGTCCATTATATTCGTGACCTTCTTACGGAAGGGGTTGTTCAGCTGCATTATCTTAGCACAGAGGATCAAGTGGCAGACTTGCTTACCAAATCTGTTGCGACTATCCGACATTGGTATCTCGCTAGCAAATTGATGTGTCGAAACGACCATCAATTTAAGGGGGGGTGTTAGCGTACGTATGTGGGCTTTGCATGGGTTATTGGGCTGTGTAATTGTGTTGGCCCATTTGGTTATGTTATTGTTTTCCGATTAGGTTTTGGCTTTGGTGTTACGGTTTCAGCTAGGTTGTGGAGTATTTAAGCTTTGTTTGTGTTGTGGGTGAGAGTATGCTGTCGAGCTCGACATTGATCAATAATATTCGAAGTTTAGTTGGTCCGTGGATGTACTCAACACACTGTTGAGGAACCACGTTAATTCTCGTGTTCTTTGTCGCTTACGTGTTTCGTTTGGTTCGTTGTCAAATTGGTATCTAGCAAGTTAAACAGATTGTTCAAGCTAAGAAGGGCCAAGATTAATCGTGTGCATCTCCTCAAGCTCATTGGTATCCAAACAAAATACGAAACGTGCTGATAGAAAAAGCTAGTACATACAATTCTGTGGTGCAGCTGAAGAGGAAGAGCAGGTAGGAGCGTAGACACCAAAATAGTTACGCATGATGGGAAAATACTGTACTATACGATAATACGACGGAAAAATACGTATAAAGATTGGATTTGTAGGAAATTGTAGACGTGATTACATGTATACGTAACTAGATGAATGAACAAGAGTTAGAATGAGAAGGAAAGGCCAAAACTTTTGGAGGTGTGGGAAGAGAGAAGTTTGTAGGGAGTAACATGATGAGCATATAAGAGGGAAGTGGATATGTTTGTTTAATTTAGGAAAACTGACAAAATGTCATTTGAACTTGGAAACCCCTGTTGCGTCTGTAAAATAATATTACAATTATTTACCTGCTGTTAAAACAAGGTTTCACTTTGAATTCTGTGCTGTTTTCATATGATAAAGCCTTTTTTTTTTTTAGTTTAATAATTTTGATTGTGAATTATGGAGTTAGTTACAAAGGCATTTGTTAGGGAACAACACTGACTGACCATTTAGACATGTTACATCTTACTAACAACCTCATTGCATCGCATGCTTCCCCACCTTCTTTATAATAAAGGCTTCCTTCCTTCCTTCCATACCAATTCATCACACTCACAGACTCACTTCATTTGCTATCTCTCTCTCTTTCTCTCTCTCTCTCTGCCTCTATATCTAAAAGCAAAGACAGATCCCACCATTTAAGCTTATTAAGCCCCCGTACCCTCCTCTGTTTCTCTTCTCACTCTCAATAAAAGAAAGAAAGATGGTTGCAGCACAGAAATCCCACGACTACCCGACAATGCCTGAGGTAAAATATCTATCCTATCTCTACTTATAATAATAATAATATGAAAAAGTATTAACACCCAAAAATGTAAACCAGAGGAGTTTTCATCATCATGTCAAAAAAAAACAAAAAAACCAACACTTTTTGGATATTTAGTTTCTCTTGTTTGATTTTCATTTTCAGGTGGCAGAGGAACTCAGAAGAATAATTGACATTGGTTGCCCACTAGCAACCATAAGCTTCCTTAGCTACCTTAAAAACATGATCTTAGTTGTTTGCATGGGAAGAATTGGAAGCCTTGAGCTAGCTGGAGGTTCATTAGCTATTGGATTCACCAACATCACTGGATACTCACTCCTCTCTGGCTTAGCTACTGGGATGGAGCCACTCTGTTCACAGGCCTTTGGTTCCAGAAACTTATCACTAGCTTCTCACACTCTAAGAAGAACTATACTCATGCTACTGTTTGCTTCAATACCCATTGGTATCATGTGGATCAACCTCCAGCCCCTAATGCTTACCCTCCATCAAGACCATGAAGTCATCCGAGTTGCAAGTCTTTATTGTCGATTTTCAATCCCGGATCTCATCGCTAATAGCCTCTTGCAGCCCATACGTATCTATCTACGCAGCAAAGGAACTACCTGGCCATTGTTGTGGTGCACATTAATCCCCATTGTTCTACACTTACCAATTGCTATAATCCTGGCCTTCACACTGAATCTCGGAGTAGCCGGACTTGCAATCTCCGCCTTCATTACCAACTTCAATGCTGTTTTGATGCTCATATTTTACATCTACTTTATTAATACACTCAGTCACAATGAGTTGCCACAGGAGAAACTTTTGGTTCAACCACCAACACCAAAATCAACACTAGCAAATGAGTGGGGTATCCTACTTAGACTAGCCATCCCAAGTTGCATAGCTGTATGTCTAGAGTGGTGGTGGTACGAGTTCATGACAATCCTATCTGGTTATTTAAGTGAACCTCGTGTCGCTCTTGCTACCTCGGCTATAGTAATCCAGACAACTTCTCTTATGTATACTCTGCCTAGTTCATTAAGTGCCTCTGCTTCTACGAGGGTAGGGAACGAGCTCGGAGCTGGAAGGCCAGAGAAAGCACGTTTAGCTGCTATTGTCTGCATAGGAGCAGCCCTATTAAGTTCTTTACTTGGATTGTTAGGAACCACATTTGGGAGAGAAACGTGGGGAAGATTGTTTATAGAGGACAAAGATGTCCTAGAATTGGCCATAACAGTACTACCCATAATTGGAATATGCGAGCTTGCAAACTGTCCCCAAACAACAAGTTGTGGGATCTTAAGAGGAAGTGCTAGGCCTGGAATTGGTGCTGCGATTAACTTGTACTCTTTTTACTTGGTGGGTGCGCCAGTTGCCTTTCTATTGGCCTTTGTTTGGAATCTTGGATTTGTGGGTCTTTGCTATGGTCTTTTAGCGGCTCAAGTTGCATGTGTTGTCTCTATTTTAACAGTAGTATACAAAACAGATTGGGAAAGAGAGGCTCTCAAGGCCAAAAACATGATGAGGAACAGTGACACATCGGAACCATATGAAGAAGAACAAACCTCATGTCTAATTAAATGTGAAGAAGGTGTTGGGATTCCTCGTTGAAGCATTTACACCCTGAGGAGAAGTGATGAAAAAACAGCAGTACTGTTGAGATGACAAAATCACAAACCTACATTTCCTTTTTTGTTTTCTGTTGTATTGTAACTGAATCTAGCTAGTTCTTGGCCCGTTTCTGCATAATTTTCTTCCTTACTTTTCATCTCCTAGTCGTCTACACAGCATTCAACCGTTACATGTAGCAAAATATTGTATACGTATCTTCGACTCACATGAACTCACGGATCTAATTTTGAACCGTACATCTGTTCCAGTTTTACCAAATGAATCAATTATGGAATGCAAAAAACAGTACTAAGAGAACCCCTAGACGATAATTAACATGCTTATGTGAAAAGGAAGCAGATAAGAAACGTGGAAACCCAACCACATGGGCATCGACGCCTAACAGTAGTACTACAGTTTGATCAATTAAACTCAACGTGTGTACGAAAGAATGTAGCTTCAGTTGAATTAATATAGCATACACACGTGCAAGTTATGGAACAACGTCTAATATCACATACGCATCCTTCCTTGTCAATTATCAGTAATCAGTAGTATATTTTGTTAGAGTAGATAGAAGATGAAAGAAGAACCCTCAAAAGGAGAAATAAAACAAGGAAAACGTACATGTGACATGCACATGCTAATGACGTGGCTTTAATAAATATATGGATGTGCAGATGCTGAACTAAGGAAAGTAACCCTTGGTCCTTGGACGTGTAGAATTCCTTTCTATCCAATAATCTTCCCCACGCTCCGCTGACGGCACATGCACAAACTTGGACTTTCAATGTTTACGAGTAAAAAAGTTTTAGGGGTCGTTTGGTATAGGGAAAATTCAGCTGTGTTTCTTGGAAACTCTGTATTCTGAGATATCCTTGTTTGTTTACTGTCTAATGGAGCTGGGGTTTTATATTTCAGATACCCAGAGTTTTTTATTGTCTTCAGAATGTGTATTCTGACAATTTCTACTTTTATCAGAAATTCTGACTTCCCCCAAATAGAATAATGGGACCCACTTTCTTCCCCTTCTATTTTCTTTACCAAATATACATACCAAACAATGTAATTTAACATCCTCCAATTTTTAACAAACATTTTTCCACCATTCTCCTATTTTCATATTTCCCCTAATTCTCAATCCCCTGTACCAAACGACCCCTTATATGATATGACAAAGGTTGGCGGTCCATTGTTGTTCCAAAAATACAAACATCACGTTTTCTTTCCTTTTTTCCATAACAAACCCTTCAGCTAAGTTGCTTCCTTACAGGCCTCAGTTACAGCTATGTACTCAATCTCAGTTGAGGACATGGCAACAATAGACTGTAGTTGAGACTTCCAAGAGATGTAATTGCTAGACCAAGTGAAGTAGTAGGAAGTCGTTTACTTCCTATTATCCTTGTTACTAGCAAAGTCAGAATCCTCATAACCAAAAACCTCATCCCTTGAAGAATGTTCAGACTAGATTAAACCAAGTTTATGAATTCGAAAGATGTACTTAAGAGCATATTTTTTGTCGTTTCTATGAGCTTCACCAGGATTAGACATGAATATTCTCAAAACACTTATAGCAAAGGCAAGGTCAGGTCTTTTGCATAACATTGAATACATCACAGAACCAACAACAACATCATAAGGAACATTTTTCATTTTGTTAACATATGACTGATTAATTGGGAAATGTCTTTTGGTCAACTCAAAATGAGCACCAAGAGGAAGTGGAGAAGGTTTGGCTTGCTTCATGGCATACCTTTCCAGAACATTGTCAACATAGTTTGTCTGGGATAGCTAGATAGTTCTCTGGCTACGATTTTAGATGATTTTGATGCCTAGAATTTTCTGAGCTGGCCCAAGATCTTTCATATCGAAGTATCTTTTGAGCTCAGACTTAATTCTAGTGATGCAGCAAAATTATCACAGATCAAGAGTATATCATCAACATACATCAAGACATACAAGAGCGACTTGGAATTCAAATGTTTCAAGTAGATACAAGTATCATACTTGATTCGTGTGAATTTCAAGTTTCTCATACAAGAGTCAAACTTAATATTCAACATGATTAGGTTTAGTTTATCCTCAAAGCCCTTAGGTTGCTTCATGTATATGATTTCTTTTAGATCACCATGCAAGAAGGCGGTTTTAACATCCATTTGTTCTAATTCCCAATTGTACACAACAGTCATGGCAAGTAAAAGTCTCAAGGACTTGACAACTGAAGCAAATGTCTCATTTTAGTATATGCCCTCTTTCTGTGTGAAACCCTTAGCAACTAATTTAGCTTTGAACCTAGGAGGATCCAGTGAACTAGATCCTTCATTGACACTAAAAACTCACTTGTTATCTATAAAACGAATTTTTTCAAGAGGAGGAACCAGAATCTAGGTTTTTTTAGCATGCATTGACTGAATTTCCTCATGCATACTATGAAGCCATTCATTAGAACTAGGACTTTTTACACCTTGCTCAAAGGTTTCAGCGACATTAGAGACAACAAGCTCATAAGCACAGGCAACAAACTCAGCAACATTCGAAGCATATTTTTTTTTTCGAATCACAACCCTAGGAACTCTATCCCTAACCAATTGATAATCAACTAGACTAGGAGCACCATTTTCATGTAGTTCAGGTACATGACTTAGATTTCTAGCCAAAAGACCAGATTCAGTATGAATAGGGTTCGAAGGATCGGGGGAAGGGATTGCCTCTGCACTTACCTCCCCACCTGATTGGTGAGTTTGTGAGTTATGTTCCTAATTACCCCTTATAATCTAGACAACATTAGATTCGTCAAAATAGTAAAAAGGTGGTCAAAAAGTGATCTAATGGCTAAAAAAAGGTTGGATTATTTTCCAACCCTTGCTAAAGGTTGGATCCGGATCAATTGCTTTTCTTTTCTTTAATTTTTTTATGCATTTAATTCTATTATTTTTTAATACCAACCAATCAAATTAGAGCTTTTATCATAAAACTTTAAACTTTATGACCACTAAAGATGATATTAAGCTACATGTCTGCACATTTTCAGTTGGACAAGTAAATACTTTATTTCAAATAGACTTGGTTAATATCAGTGTTGTTTTAAACCTGACCGGACCGGCTGGTTTGACCGGGAAAACCAAGAACCGGAGCACAGCCCGGTCCGGTCTGTGCCTAATTAGTTGCCGGTCCAATTAAGCTTTAAAAATGGGTTGAACCGGGAAACCCGGATAAATCGGTCAGCCCGTTCAAAGCGGGTTTCCGCGGTTCAGAAACTGACGGCCTGATTTTTTTTCAGTGTTGTCAGGACCGGACCGGTCATCAAACCGGCCATGCAAAAGGTTTAAGGGTCAAAGGTTCAACCGGAGTTGAATCGTAAAAACCAGTTATACTATTACTTAAAAAATTAGCTATCATTCTAATAATCACCTATAATTTAGGTATCAATTTGTAATAATGACATATATATATAAAAGAAAACCCTAACTCTATCTCTCCTCAGCCGCCACCACCACTTCTTTCTCTCTTTTCTTCTTTTTTTTATCACTTTCTCTATCTCTTCCTTTCTTCTTCTTCTTCTCATCCTTCCTCCTTCCTTTCTTCCTTTCTTCCTTTCTTTTTCTTCAACACAGCAGCAACCCTTAAACAAACTGCCAAACAAAGTAGCGATTTCAACTGTTCAACGAACCCTAACATTCGATGAAAATTGAAAGCGAAGAAGAAGACGACGTCGGACGGCGGAGGCTTGGCTGAGTGCCGGAGAAGAAGACGACAGCAGATGCTTGAGAAGATAAGGACGGCGATAGTTTTCGGTTTTGAGAATGAAAGACTATCGAGAGAGAGACAGATTCACGATTTCGATTTTAAGGATTAGGACTGATTTTTTTTTAATTTGTCCGACCGGCCAAAACCGCCCACACCGGGTTGACCGGTTTCCCCGATTTTACCGGGTCAACTCGCATTTTTGGGTAAATTGAACCGTTGTGATTTTAAAGGCCGACCGGACCGGATTTGGGTCCGGTTCCCGGTTTTATTGGTCGGACCGGCCGGTCCGGTCCGGTCATGACAACACTATTTTTTTTATAATTAACTAATTATTAGGATCCTAATTATTATTTCCTAACAAACCGCGGCTTCAGCGGTGCAATTATCATAACTTGTTTTTTTTTCTTATGAAAACCATTACTTGTTTCCTCTTTCAACTAAAACATTAAATCCCTAAAAAAAAAAACCCCAAATAGCTCTTATGTATCTGTATTATATTATACTGATGGTTTATTGTTAATTTATTATAGATGTGATATTGATATAATATTGCTAATTTTTCAGTTTAAAACTTATCGAAACATTGTGTTTTAGTATTATTGGTGTAATTTGGTTATTATGTTATATACCATAAATTATTAATTATGAATTATAAACTTTGGATGATGAATGGATTATGGATTGTGCACTATGGATCATGGTATTTTGGTGTTATATAGTGATCGGTTTTTATGGTCTGATCCCGGTCAAACCTCAAACCCTTGAACCTCTTGCTGCACCGGTTCAATGTCTGGTCCGGTCATGACAACAATGGTTAATATAAGTACTATTATATTCGCTGATCACATTACCCTTCCAAGCAACAAAATTATTTGAACATGAAACTTTAGTTATTAGCTAACAATGTTAAGAGGATTATCACGGAATGCAACATATAATTCACAATAATTATTTCTATTAGTGAGAAAATTTACTAGGAGTATTTTAGAGATTTTAGAAACAAACATTTGTCATTCGGTTCAGAATATAATATGAGTTCATATAACGATTACAATGGAACCTAATAAAATATAATCCTAATTACTTGTTTCGTTATCTTGATTCCATTATATTCGTTTCTTTGATAATCGCGGTATAATTTATTAAATCGAATATAATTCAAGAAATAAAATCAACACAACCAATATCTTCATTGTTAATAGACAAAACCTATCATTTACTAGTGTGAAAAGTTTGTCTCGATTATAACAAATTAAGACAATGATCATTGTCTCTTTATAACTGACATATGCAAATAAAACACAACGACAAAATTTCTTGTCTTCTATTCACAAAAAAAAAAAAGTTCTTGTCTTCTGCAATGACAAAATATACAGAGCTTATTTGAGGTCATACGGTAAATGGTGAAGCACACAAACGAAATCAGAATCTTGACCAAAATTGGGATCATTCCATATAAACTGTATCCTTAAAAAATCTATGAATATATAAAAAATTAGTGTTTAACATTAAATTTATATAATGGGCAAGATATTATGGAGGCAAGAGAAAAAAGAGTGCGAGTCATTTTTATTTTTACAAAAGCGCAAACATTTCTTTGTATTTATAATTTTGGGTCAAAGTTACGTAACTATGCACCATGAGTGATAGAAGTTCAAAATATATCAGGATTAAGCAAATGTAAATATGGGCTAGCACATATAGCAGCCTGAGAATACTTTAGCGTTAATTTAATTTGGATATGAATAATATATATTTAGAGTTAATCCACATGTGTATGATCCCTCGGAAAATTCTGGCCTTCTGAAACTTCAGCACCAAACTGGTGCTGAAGTATGAATCCGACGGCCCACGTCTGTTTCAATTGAGACGTATGGATCCAACGGCTTAGATGATTCAGACGTGGGGCCCTTGGGGAAGGAAAAGGAAGGAGGGGTATTTTCGTCTTTGCGCATGAGGTCTGAAAAAGTGGTAGAAATATATTAATTTATGTCAACTCATAATCTCTCTCTTAGTTTGCACACACATAATTTGGGTTTAATAATTAAACTTAACATAATTACTTCATCTTAAATCCGTTTTTAATAATTTAAATGTTAAAAGTTTCGTTGTTTAACAACGAATCTAACGATATCACTCTTGCTACATTCTAAGAAGAATAGATATTATAGACGTGCGTATAAATAAACACATACTTACGTCTATGTTAGTTGTAATTCTTACATATGTTTCGGTTAATACATACTTACGTCTATGTTAGTTGTAATTCAGACGTATGTGTATCACCTATCTTAAGTTCATACATGATGCAAGTAATTAGAGCATTTTAACTCAAACATTGTGCATATGTCTATGTATAATTCATATATATGTGTTTATTAATACATACGTACGTCTACGTAACTTTGACGCATTGCACGTATGTTTATGTGTAATTCAAACATATGTGTCTATTAATACATACGTCTATGTTAGCTATAATTCAGACGTATGTGTGTCATTTGTCCTAAGTTCATACATGATGTAATCAATTAGAGCATTTTAACTCAAACCTTGTGTTTATGTCTATGTATAATTCATATATGTGTGTTCATTAATACATACATACGTCTATGTAACTTTGACGCACTGTTAGCATTCGGATGTATATATGTAACTTTGACAGGTTTATTCCAAAGCTTTTGAGATGGATTTGTAACTTTGACGCATTGTTATCATTCAGACGTATGTATACAATATGTCTGCTAGTCCATACGTTTGTTGTAATTAATACGTGTGTTTGTGCAATGAACTCGTTGTTAAGATGCATTGCTGGTATTCAGAAGCTGTGTAACATGTCCTGAGTATGATGCACAATTAGAGTATTTTAACTCAAACCTTTTGCGTATGTCTATGCATAATTCATACATATGTTTCTGGTAATACATACTTACGTATATGTTAGTTGTAATTCAGACGTATGCGTGCCACCTGTCTTAAGTTCATAAATGATACAATCAATTAGAACATATTTTAAGTCAAACCTTGAGCGTGTGTCCATGTAGAATTCATACATATGTTTCTATTAATACACAATTACGTCTATGTTAGTTGTAATTCAGATGCATGCGTGTCACCTGTCCTAAGTTCATACATGATGTAATCAATTAGAGCATTCAACACAAACCTTGCGCGTATGTCTATATATAATTCATACATATGATTCTATTAATACATACTTACGTCTATGTTAGTTACCAGAGCCTGCACAAGGTGTTGTAATTAGACGTATGTGTTACATGATGCAATCAATTAGAGTATTAACTCAAACGTTGCGCGTATGTCTATGTATAATTCATACATATGTGTTTATTAATACATAAGTACGTCTACATAAGTTTGACGCATTGTTAGTATTTAGACGTATGTATACCATATGTCTGCTAGTCCATACGTTTGTGGTAATTCATACATGTGTAATTCATACTTATGTTGGTAATTGATGTGAACCCCGAAACCCGTTTCATGTGCATATGCATCACAGTAAGCCTTCTCTGATTTCCTTGTCCTGAATTGAAGCGAATCATCGCTGTCAACCCTTGTTAAATCTGTTTTAATTAAAACGACGTTGTATTACCAAATAATTTAGATGCATGTATAATTTAGACCAAAAGTACACGTACGTGTGTATATATAAGTACGAATGGCATAATAATAACATTTACATACCAAAGACAAGGTCTGCTTGTGAGTGACTTGTTGTTGATGCATGTCCTGTTGATTATAAGACTCGCGTATCAGATAAGTCATACGTACGTACATATAACTTAGATCCATGTAGCATACTATAGCACACGAACACGTACGTCTAGTGTTATTATAGAAGCACATGGTTCACATGCCACAGATTGGGCTACGACAACCCAGACATATGCATAGATTAATACAAGCATATGTATGTGTTTGCAACACCCTACATGTTGGTATATTATAACGAAGACATATGTATAGATTAATTCAAGCATACGTACGTCTGGATTCCTAACAGGCCTAGATCTGCTTAGCCCTCATAATTCAAGCATATCAAACACATAATATAGAAGACGCAAGTATTTGCGCTCTCACATGTAGGTGCACATAAATTAGGCGTGTGTCTGGATTATATTAGACACATGTATCATACTACAGTTATATTAGACGTGTGTCTGGATAAGTCATACATGCACATACATATTTTGCACACGTTAGTATTTATCAATACGCATGTCTTGATGAGTATTTGAAACAGAATAATACGTACGTTCGTAATGGAATAAACCTAGAACCTATGAACCGAGAGCACGAAACTAGTTTTGACCTTTCGGACATAACTACAAGGGAAGAACACGAATAACTCATTAGAACATGAATAATTGGTTAAAACATGAAAAAACAAAAACCCATAGATTTTCAACAAAAAAAACATGAAAACAAGTAAAAATGAGAAAGGGATGGAAATTTTAAAATTACAAATTTTGAAATGAGAAAGGATGCTGACTTTTTGATTATATAGTTTTTTTTTTCTATTCTTTTTTAGTTGATTGATGTCATGTCAGACGCACTTTATTAATTTAGACGCATGTGTTTATCTATACATATGTATAGATTAATTCAAGCATATGTATGTGTTTGCAACACACCTACAAGTTGGTCTACTATAACCAAGACATAAATATAGATTAATTCAAGCATACATACGTTTGAATCCCTAACTGGTCTAGATCTGCTTAGCCCTCATAATTCAAGCATACACACGCCTACTTAACCCTCATAATTCAAGCATATCAAACACAGAATAAAGAAGACGTGTACCTGTAGGCCATCCTTTATGTAAACGCATGCCCCATATAAATACAAACGTGTGCCTGAATCAGTTTAGACGCATGTCGCATGTAACATCTAGACACACGTCCTTATTTCTAATCTACACAGAGCAGTTCACGTGCGTCTAAATTAACACACGGGGAGTCTGAATTAATTCATACACCTGTAGGCCATCTTTATGTAAACGCATGCTTATAAAAATATAGACGTGTTCTTGAGTCAGTCATCTAGACGCACGTCCTTATTTCTCATCTAGACTGAGTAAGTACACGTGCGTCTAAATTAACACACGGAGTCTGAATTAATACGTACACCTTTAGGCCATCTTTTTATGTAAATGCATGCCTATATTAATATAGACGTGTGCCTGAGTCAGTCATCTAGACACACGTCCGTATTTCTCATCTACACTGAGCAAGTACACGTGCGTCTACATTAACACACATGAGTCTGAATTAATGCGTACACCTTTAGGCCATCTTTTTACGCAAACGCATGCCCATATAAATATAGATGTGTGTCTTAATAAGTCATCTAGACACACTTCCGTATTTCTCATCTACACTAAGAAACTAGATGTGCGTCTAAATTAACACACGAGAGTCTGAATTAATACACACACCTATCGGGCCATCTTTTATGTAAACACATGCCCATATAAATATAGATGTGTGTCTTAATAAGTCATCTAGACACACTTTCGTATTTCTCATCTGCACTAAGAAACTAGATGTGCGTCTAAATTAACACACGAGAGTCTGAATTAATACATACACCTATCGGGCCATCTTTTATGTAAACACATGCCCATATAAATATAGATGTGTGCCTTAATCAGTCATCTAGACACACTTCCGTATTACTCATCTACACTAAGAAACTACACGTGCATCTAAATTAACACACCAGAGTCTGAATTAATACATACACCTGTCGGACCATCTTTTATGTAAACTCATGCCCATATAAATATAGACGTATGCCTGAATCAATCATCTAGACAACCGTCCGTATTTCTCATCTATAATGAGCAAGTACACGTGCGTCTAAATTAACACATGGGGTGTCTGAATTAATACATACACCCGTCGGGCCATCTTTTATGTAAACAAATGCCCATATAAATATAGACGTGTGCCTAAATCAGTAGACGCAGAGTTTCTAACTAAACCTAGACATACGTCCGTGTTTCTCATATAACTTCGAACATATTACACGTACGTCTACATGAACATACCGCATATGAAGTTTTTTCAGTCGTATGTATCAACGAAATGATCGTTACTGGCCACTACTACGAGATGCTCGCGATTGAGCTCCTGCTGGTGCCCCTGGAGACGTAAAAAGGACATTATGAAGACATATACAACTATTGTACGTGATTTATATGTAACACAACAATCAAAGAGACGCACGGGAGCAAATCGGACCCATACCTGCTATTGCGTCTGGATTATCGGCTTCATATGTCTGCATTCTCTGTATTAATCCTTCGAATCCAGACGCGTGTCTACGAAATAAGAGGAGAAAGAAGGGGAATCCAGACGTGTGTCTACAAAATAAAAGGAGAGAGAAGAAAAATCCAGACGTGCGTCTGCGAAATAAGAGGAGAGAGAAGGGAAATCTAGACGTGCGTCTACGAAATAAGAGGAGCGAGAAGTAAAAAGCAAAGGAGAGAGGGGGGAAATTCAAATTTGGCATTTATGAGGGCTGATGGGGGTTTATATAGGCTGTTGCCTTTTCGTCACACCCGGCATGTCTCAATCAGAATATGCTGGCATATGTGTGAATTCCCCAAATTACCCTTAATGAGCTGACCCCCTATTTCTTCTTCCCCACCATTGGATATGATCCAATGGCTATAAGGGGCTTCAGCACTCTTATAGGGGTGGTGCTGAAAGGCCCCCTCAGCACCATAGAACGTCCCTGATCCCCGAAGCATTGAAAAAGAAATTGCTTTACCCATGATGGCATGATCCATCACCCAATACAAAAATAATGACTCAATTCTTTTTCACCTTCAGGTTTTAGTGGTTTTACCCGAAAATTGTTAACGAAAACTACCCAACCCAACTAACCCAAATGGTTGGTCAAATAAATAGTCCAAAAGCACTTCATGTGTAATTGGTCGACAGTAATTCTGAACACCCCACTTCATAAATATAATAATATAAACAGTCAGTCCAAACTTACATATTCCCATGCTGCTATGTGCAGGCTGGGCAGCGCATAGCTCACTGGGCTGCTATGCGTTGACCTAGCTTAACATTTGTCTTAATTTGGACGTATTTAAATTTTTTATCACTCACGGTACATAGTTACGTAATTTTGATCCCAAAACTACAAAACTCAATGTTACCCTATAATTCAACCCCTAATAAGCAAATAAATGAGAGATTTATAGTGATCAATCGAGCAATCTGGAGGGAACTTGATAGTGTCCCATAAACTACCAATAATAGAGGTGAGAGGGGGATAGGGAATGAATATTAATGTTAAAGTGCTTGCAACTTTCAAGGCTTGAAATTATTCGTGCATGGTGGTCACCCAACGTGGATCATAAGCCACTTGTGTTTTGGATTTTGGTATAGTAATAACAATGATACCATATATAGGTGAAAAAGTTGGTATAACGTACGTGTACGTGGGAAGATGGCCAAGTTAGAGTTAGTGGATCAGCAAGGTTGAGGACTATGGAGTGGATTATGAGGGTGGTGAAATTTGTAGAGATAATGGCGATTGGACATGTGCATGTGATGATACGAATTTGGAGAGAGATAGGAGGAGCAGATGAGGTTTGGCAGATAGGGGTTTTGCAAGAGGTTGTGACTTGTGACGGATGGGAACATGTTGTAAGTTTTTGAAGGCAAGGACTCACTATCAAAGTCAAAAGAGTACGTTAGGTGAGGTGCTAGTAGGTGTTGAATGATGGCTAGCATCATAGAAAAAGCTAAGAAAAAACCATGTGATATTCCATTTGTAGTTGGAAGATGAAGGGATAGTAACACAAAAAACCTTTGTCATGTTCATTATATCCAACAAAAATAGCTATTCTTGACGTAAGCTTGGTGCACTCATGATGAGATTGAAGAACTAGGACAAGTATCCATTAAGTGAACATGGGTTGACGAATTAGACCATGTCTTATGACTATTTTAATGGGCCATAAAGTGAGAGGGTTACCCAGGCGATCGTCGACTTCAGGGCAATTTGTAAGCCCTAACCTGGTGATCATCAACCTACTCCTAAGCAAGAAGCTAAGAATTAGGCTTGGGGGGAATTGATAGGCCCCATCCTGGCTATCATCAGCCTACTTCTAAGTAAGAAGCTAAGCAGTAGGCTTGGGGGCAATTGATAGGCCCCAACCTGGCGACTATGGGCCCTGGAAAGGCCCACCTGGGCCCCACAAGAAGCTAGTCAACGATCTGCAATCCATTGACCTGACCCACGCGAAAAGGACGATTGAAGAAGCGACCTAGAATGCCAGAGAAGTCCCACCTATTTGCCCTAGATGGTCTTAAGGTTTCAAGGGAGGCCATAGCCACATGTCGCTATCGCAGCAACTACCATGGACGATCATGATCGTCCCAACGGATGTAGCCAATCCTTGGGGAGCACGACATCAGGAGGACAAGCTATAAATACGACACTGTCTCTATTGTAGAGGGGCATACACTATTCACACAAGGATAATTCTCTCGGTACGTTATTCTCATTCCACTCACCCACATTCCTTGTTATCTCCTGAATCGCCCGTGAATTTACTATTATCCCCTCTTACTACCTGCGAGGTACCCCCCCACACTACATACCAGGCGACTGAGCTTTCTTTCTGTTGGATCAGGCAACTAGGCTGGAACAATTCTCCATTTTTCCTTTTGCTTGCTTAGAGACCTAAATTTCCCGCATAGCTCGAGCTGTATTAGGTGGAAGGTGTGAAGAGCAAGACTGCATTGGTTCACTTATTGTTTCTTATACCTGGTAAGCTAATATTTTGTTTAATCATTTGTATTTTTTGTATCGTCTATATATTTGTGTGTAGTCGTTGATTTTAGAACTAGTATTTCGATTAATCCAAACTAGTATTCCAATTAACATGATACCCCAAACGTGTATTCTGCTGAATTATGATTTTAGTGCAAACCTAGTTTTATGTCCTATGGTAGGCAGTTTATGTTTGATAATTATTTTGGCTTGAATATGATTTTGTTGTGTCAGTGTTGATTTAATACTAGTATTCTTCCCTATACTAGTATTTTCTGTGATACTAGTATATGGTAAGATACTAGTATGCTCTACCAAAATTAATGTTTCGGGAGCTCTCGTATGTCATGTTTTTTGGTAAATCTGTTTTTTTTGTGTAGTGAAACTTCATTGTTGCCTATTTCCTTCATACTTTATAATTGTTGTTTAGATAACTCAATTTCCTTAATCAACACTATTAAAGCGATACTATCATTTCGTAAATCAACTAATTATATGTTGTTGAGATAAATTGGAATTTTTAAATGGATTAAGCCTATTTTATTGTTTAGGATTTAGGCTATGGTGTCCTGTGCATACACAATCATTTGTAGTAAGCATATGTGTTACTGTATGAGTTATATCATTGTGTTATAATGTTGTGGTAATACTTGTATTCTTCCCTATAGTAGATTTGTTCATGATCGATATTAGTAAGTACTTGTACTTCCAAATGTGGCTTCTGTCGGTCATTTTTGCTTGTGCTTGCAAATATTGCAATGAATGTGCTTCATGTTGACAAAGTATCCATTTCAACCACATGCATATAATGTACTAGTTTCACCATCAGTGTTTCTGTTTTCTCTAGACCATGAATTAGTTTCACCATGTTATGATTTCTCTCGACCATGTATAGTTTCACCATCAGTGTTTCTGTTCGAGGTTTTGATGTATTAATTTAGTCGGTTGTGTGTGGCTATTGATTCAATACTAGTATTCTCTACTAAAATTCATGTGTGGTATTTGTGTATTGCAGAGTTGGTCTAGTAGCAAAATTTCAACATCTCAAATGGAGGAGCAGCAAACCAAAAATAAGTAACATGCTAGTTCTAATTATTGTTTTTTATTTGGATACTTGTTTTGCATGTTGCCTCTTGAATCTAACAGACTATCTGCTTGTTAGTTTTGAGACCAGGGCAGAAGGGACAATCATATGTAGATGCAGCCCCAACAAAATCAATGAATTAGTTTGGGCCGGAGATGAGGAAGTGGGTATTGGCTATATACGACATGAGTTCTCTGACATTCATAGTTGGGCTGGAGATGACACTCAAGATAACTGAAGAAGATGTGTATAACATGTATGAGATGCCGAGGGGTGTTAAAACGATAGAGCTGGAGAAGAAACGAGGAATGCCATGAATTCCATTGTGGGAGCTTGCGCACTGAAATATGCCAAAGCTACCAAGAAAGAGAGGGTGGAGCTTAAAGATTTTAATAGACTTTGTATAACATAATATAAAATCCGAAAAGGCATAAGCATCATATCATAAAATAAATAGCAAAACCTTTAATAGAAAACATAATTAGACTTTGTATCACATTATAGCAATTACACCAAAATTGGAATACTAGTATTTTTTTTAAAACTCATGTGCAAATCCAAAAATTCAGTACAAATCCATTGTCGGCTTCATCACCTCTCTTGTCCTCAAACTCTGATTCTTAAAAATTTATTGCATGAAAGAAATTACGCATAAAAAACATATATAGTTTCTATGAAAGTAGATTACATGAAAGAGCAATGGCTGAAAAAGAAGGAAAAAATATCGCAGCCACGCACGATTCCTTGTTGTTCAAGCGTCGGGATTGCATTATGATCGACGTAGTAGCATCAACATCGGGAGTATGATCGCTCAGGGAATTATTCAGATCGAAAGGAAATGAGAAAGAAGTTTCATTGACTTGGTAACTCGAACCTGGTGCATCCATCACAAAAAAAAACCCGCAAACCATGGTTCAGTAAAACAAAGAAATGATTCATAAAAAAAACAAACAAAGAATGGTGGCTGGCGTAATTCTAATTCCAAGATGAAGATGATGGCAGTAGTTGGTAAAAGGTATCGCGGAGGTTTCCGTCCTGAAACGCACTCGTTGCTTGCCCCTTTCTGTGGTGCACGTGGCAGTCATTTAGCATTGGCCACGATACGTCGGGTCGGCTCGCGCGGAAGGCGCAAAAGAGAGTTATGGGTTGAGAAAATGATTTCTTGGAGTCGCCATCGATCTATTTTTTGGGTGGATCAAACACCCAGAGGATCCGGTTCAAATCGTTGTGGTTCGATCCGGATATCAAAGAGGTCTGCGAAACTGAAATTCTAGGATCGGGGGTTGGTTATGTACGGGGAAGGGTTAGCACCCCCGTTCCGCCGACTCGAAGTCGGAACTGCTAAACTATTATAAGTTTTCTTTCATTTGTGGATGTGTGTTAAAAGATAAAGTGATTATTTTTGGATGGGTAAACGTTTAGTGGAAGATTGGACTCGAGTCAATAATTGACCGCCTACGTACCTAGAATTAGGGATCAAAGTCCACGTAGTTCGATATGGGTTGGTTTGCAATCCATTTATACCCTGGTGCTCGGGTTGAAGGAATTTGGCTTAGAGAAGGAGATATACGACGCGTTGCCACAATTGTTGGCGCACTAACGTCGATTAATCTTTAAAGTGAGTATGAGATATATATTATATAAAGAGGCATTCGACGCGTCTCCGTAATTGCTGGCGTATTAACGTCTATTTACTTTTTATAAGGTGGATATGAAGTATATACTATATAAAGAGGCATTTGACGCGTCGCTGCAATTGTTGGCGTATTAACGTTTATTAACCTTTTATAGGGTGGATATAAGGAGGCATTTGACGTGTCGCCGCAATTGCTGGCATATTAACGTCTATTAACCTTTTATAAGGTGGATATGAAGTATATACTATATAAAGAGGCATTTGACGCGTCATTGCAATTGCTGGCGTATTAACGTCTATTAACCTTTTATAGGGTGGATATAAGGAGCCATTTGACGTGTCGCCGCAATTGCTGACGTATTAACGTCTGTTAACCTTTTTCAAACTTTTGAAATTAAAAGTTTTATGTACAATGATGTACGTTTGATTATTACAACTTTTAACATAACGATCTTGTGTGAAAAAGTAGACTAGACCGAATATTTTAATTATAGGGGTAAACTTTTTAAAGTGTGTTAATTAAATTTGATTTTTTCTCAAATTACTTAATTTAGATAGCTAAATAAAATAAACATCGATATCTACATGTTTTGAACCAAAAACCTTCATGATATTAGACTAGAAGCTTAACCATTGGATTGAGTGAATTTATTTGATTTAGTTTAGCCCGAAAACTATTTAGGGTGTTCTGGACCTAAAGGACCTAAACGGGTTCAGCCCAATCCACGGCCCATTTCGGCGACCAAATAGTTTGGTTTGGTTCGGATAATCCTAATCTAAGGTGAAGAGTGAAGACGAACCCTAGAAAAAAAATCTTATCTTATCTCCACTCTCAGCCGACATCTCCTCTCATGCTCTAGAAACATCATCTTCTTCCTAACCCTAACACAAACTTCACCTCTCCTCGACTTCCGCCGATCTCCAACATCATCATCGGCGACTATCCTCGAGCCATGGTTACCACCAACACTCCTCTAGCGATCGACGACGGACGAGCTCACGATTAGACTTTCTCCCTCTCGTTGCCACTGTTTCCCTTCCGCTAGATGGAAAAATTGACGAGTTGACCTCAAGCATGTCTTCGAGATACTATTTTATCCTGATTCTTAAACTCTTCTGATATTGACGTCGATTTATATGCTTCGTCCGATTAGACTCCAAAGGAGGTTGATATGAAAAGCGTTGCTCGAGGATGGAAACTCCTTGGTCATCTGCTGCTCACGATGATGGTTTCGTTCTTGATCCCGTCTTGGCCGATACCCAAGAGTAAGTTTACTACCTTCCTTTCTTAAATCTCTTTCCATTTTTTCTCATAAGATTAAACTGACGTTGATGAAGGTTATTTTATAAATCCTGATTTCTTAAACTTCTTTCCATTTTGCCCATAAGGTTAATCTAATGTTTATGATTCTTATTTTATAATCTTTACTCTATTTCCATTTCTTAAATCTATTTCCACTTTTGCTCCTAGACTAAACTGACGTTTGAAGATGATGATGATTTCTTTAAGATTTTGTTAATCTTAAATCTCTTTCCATTAAGCTTTAACTGACGTATTGATGATTATAATTTTGTTAATCTTAAATCTCTTTTCCATTAAGCTTAACTGACGTGTTTTGATGATTTATTTTATAATCTTTATTTCTTATTAGGAGAATCGGTGATTTAATGACTTGGAGAAATTCAATCTTCTAAACTTAGCTTGGATTTTTTTACCGAGAGTGAGAAGGGTCATCTAGGTGGATTAATATGGCTGTTTATGGGGTTCGTTCGAATGAGTTAAATGTGGTTGTTCATCATGTTGTAGAGTGTTTAATGGCTGATCAGTTGGTGACTTAGGGGGGTAATTTTTTGGACTGTTTGGGTGATTAATGGGATGATATGTTGGCTGTCCGGAGATGATTGTTGGCTGTTTTATTGGTTGTTTTGGGTGGTTAGTGAAGTGACCCCGGGCAGCCGACCGGCTGAAAATCCCTGTTCCAACACCCCGCCAGGGTCACCCACAAGGGCAAAGGCCTTAGGGCCTTATAAGAAATGCCTGGAGCCTCGCCAACCCCCCTAGCCAAACCCCACAGAGGTTTATAAAGCCTCAACAGGTGGTGAGGTTCAAGTACAACCCTCCCCGAAGGGCCCAACAAGCAAGGATGAGCGTCCGGACCCATCCGACCCTAACTTGGGCACCGGTGCTTGATGTGACTTTATTTAGTGCATTTTGAGCTTATGATTGACCTATGAAATGCCCGTATTTGATCCTTAAAGGCCATGCTTAAGATGCTTTTATTGAAGTTTTATGCAAAGTGCTCTTTTGTTGTCCAAGTGCCACTTTGAGGGCACATTCAGTGCCTATTGTAGTTTTATCTGCGCATTTTCAGGCCTTGGCGTCGTATTACTGGTGACAAGGAGCACATAGGATCAAACGGAAGGTCAATCGGAGCTAGGACGGATGAGATATGGCCGTTGTAAAATCGAGGAAAATGCAGCTTTTCTGAAGAAGTTTTCAGCGAGAACTCTAAGTTCTCGCCGAGAACTCTCGGTCATTTGCAAACAGTAGATATCCGGAAATTTGGAGCTGATTTGTGAAGAAGTTTTCGGCGAAAACATTCAGAGTTTTCGCCGAAAAAACTATGAAGAAAGTCAAGGCTGGCTCGGTGATTTTCAAAGGAATTTTCGGCGAAAACTAAAGGAGTTTCGCCGAAAACTTTAGGTGTTTCCAGCAGACTATTTAAAGCAGTAATTGGCAGAATTTTGGAAGAGAGTCATTCATTAATTACACAACATTCGACACTCTCTCTCTCAATTGGGAATAGGTGATTTTCCTCCCCATCTCTCTCAATCATCATCCTCCATCAACCTCAACCTAAAAGCCAAGTGAAGATCATCTAAGAAGAAGGAACCATACCTTGGATTGAAGCTTGAAGAGCCAAGTTGCAAGATCCTCCATGGAAACAAGGATGATCTCCTCTCCTAAATTTTAGGTTTCTTCCATGGTTATGCTAGGCTAAGCCTAGGTTTAGTTTAGTGGGGGATGGATCAAGCTAGGATAGGTGATTGATTGTATGGATTGAGTTTCTCATAGCCATTGGTGTAAGATGATGATCCTAGACCTTGTGCTTGTTGTCCATGAGAGCTTGACTTGTTCTTTTGCTACATTGTTTATGTCTTTCAATACATGAGAATGATTGTTTGATGTTGATCTAAGGTGTTTGGATTGTAATTGAATGATTTGAGAGGTTGGATTATGCAATTGCAACCATTTTGAGCTTGTTTTCCTTTGTGACATTTTGTCGAACACTTGGTGTGCATTTAGTTTTCAGTCATTTGAAGGTTGAAAGGCCCTTTGATTGCTAGACTAGTGTTCTATGAATGACATGAGAGTGTCTTGCATCATTTACCTTGTGTTAGATGAATGTTAGCATAGAGATCAAGTGTTGAGCATTTCATTGAGCTAGCTAAAGCACTTCATTTCCTTTGTTCACATAGCGAAAGCATGGTGCATTTGGTCTAGGAGTAGAGAGTCAATTGTGCAAGAGTTCGTTGATTCTACTTGAGTGAATTGCATGGTCATCCGTTTATACATTGTTGCTTGAGATTCAATCCAGCTTTCATGATCCTTGAGCTTGAAGAAACTCCTTGCTAAGCTAGCCTACTTTTCTCTTTTTTGATCCTCTTCTTACCTTGTTAGCTATTGCTTTATTTGCTTGTTTAGTTTTTAATTCTGAAATTTTGTCACCAAAACCAAATCTCAATTTAAATTTTTAGACCGTTCATGAACTGTGTGAGTATTAGCTTATGAGAGGACCTCGTGGAATACGACCTTGATTGTTGTGAGTTGAAATTCACACATCAAGTTTTTGGCGCCGTTGCCGGGGACTCTCTCATTCCTAAGAAAGTAATTATTAGTGAACAGATATTTACACTTCCTTCCATTTTCCTTTTTGCTTCCTTGTTGCTCTTTGTTTACTTTGTTATCCCGCATCGTTGTATTACTCGAGTGTGTTTGTTGTGCTTGTTTGCAGGAGATTTGTGCTAGTGCATGAGGCGAATCACCCGTCTTCAAGCACGACTCCAAGGCATCAAGGTCGTGATTGAACCACCAACTCGTTCTCTTCCTCATTTAATTCATAGCACCACACGCAACAACATGTCTAAGCATGAGGACGAAGATAACCACTCGGAGCATTCACATCACACTAATGAAGACGATCAATCGCAAAGGGGTGCGAGGCGCACACTAGCTGATTATGCTCGCGCAACCCTTGAAGGGGCAACGTTGAGCATCGTGCGAAGACCAGTGAATGCAAGAAATTTTGAGCTAAAGCCTAATATGATTCTGATGGTGCAAAACGGAGTGGTGTTCAATGGTATAGATGGAGAGTGCCCGTCTAGACACTTGAAGGATTTTCTAGAGATATGCGATACGGTGAAGAACGATCAGGTTCATCCGGATTGTGTGCGACTCCGGCTCTTTCCTTTCTCCCTCAAAGGTAGAGCCAAGTCTTGGTTGGAGAACCAACCTAGTAGAGCATTCACTACATGGGAGGGACTAGCTGAAGCTTTCCTCGAAGAGTTCTTTCCTCCTTATATGACGGATGCAATCCGAGATCGTATCAACCACTTCACACAACACAAGGGTGAGCTCTTCCATGAGACTTGGAATAGGTTCCAAGCTCTTCTTCGGTCTTGTCCTCATTAGAATTTTGGCGAATGGAGCTTAGCGGACATCTTTGCTAGGTCCCTTGATTTTGAGAATACAAGGATGATCAACCAAGCCGCCGGAGGTGATTTAAGGATGCTCACTCCCGGAGATGCTCTTAAACTCTTTGCGGAGATGGCCAACAAGACAAGGAGTTGGTCTCGACAACAACCTCCTAAGTCTAAGTATGGAGGCGACACTCACTATGATTCTCGGGCTATAAGTGTTGATGCACCAAAGGAGCCATCTAGTTACGGGAAGAAGCCTAAGATTCCGGGACACCGTGATGAAGATGATCCCATTATCGCTCTCCTTATGTCCAAGATTGATGCCATGGCTTCTCAAGTAAGTAATCTTAGTATGCCTAAGCATCCCTCTAAGGCTTCATCATCTCATTTGGGTAATCCACCGGTTGCTTCAGTGTATTGTTGTGAATGTTGTGGAGGCCAAGGTCATGATGTCAATGCTTGCCCTTCCGCAACTTCCGAGCCTAACCAAGGTGAAAGTATTGAGGAAGTAAGATTTGTGCAAGGCCAAGGATTCTATGGAAACTTCAACCCTCAAGGGAATTACCAAGGTGGTAACTACAACCGTCCTTGGAACCAAGGAGGTGGGTACAACAAGCCTAACCAAGGGTACCAAGGCCAAGGTAATCAAGGTGGATTCCAAGGTTATAAAGGGTACAATCAAGGCAACCAATGGACTCAAGGAGGTAACCAAAATCAAGGTAACCAAGGTGGTGAGCAAGGTTCTAATCCACCGGGGATGTATAATCATAAGGGTAATGGACCCCCCGGCTTCAACAAGTCTTCTCAACACAAAAAAGGTGGTTCTTCAATCTCCCAAGAAGACACCAATGCGGCAATGATTCAACTTATCATGAATCAACAAGCGTCAATTACCAATTTGAATACTCAATTGGGTCAAATATCTAAGGCACTCTCGGAGAGACCAAAGGGTATCTTACCCTCCAACACCGAGGTCAACCCCAAGGTTCCCGAGGAGCTTATGATGGTAACATTGAGGAATGGTAAGCAAGTCCAAGATCCCACACCTAAAGCGGTAAGAACTCAAGATGACGACTATGTTTTGGTTGAAGACGTTGTTTCCGATGATGACATGGACAAGATTGAAGTACTAGATAATGGAGCCAAGGCTAATGAGGCTTCTAAGACTACCAATAAGATTGGTTCTCAAAAGGCTACGAAGAGTACTACTTCGGTCTCTCCTCCCGCACCGGTTGTGCCTCCGTACAAGCCTAAGCCACATTATTGTTCTCGCTTGAAGTCGGATTCCATGGAGAAAGATTTCAAGAGGTTTGTTGAGATTCTTGACAAGGTGCAATTCACAATGCCTTTTGGGGAAGCAATCACTAAGATGCCTCAATATGCGAAGTTCATGAAAGAGATATTCACCAACAAACGCAAGCTTAAGGATGTAACTTCGGCAAAGCTCAAAGAACAATGCTCCGCCATTCTCTCTAAGCAACCACTGGAGAAGCTTAAGGATCCAGGTAGCTTTACTATTCCTTGCACTATTGGTGAACATGCAATAAGTAGAGGCTTAGCCAATTTGGGTGCTAGTATCAATGTTATGTCGTATTGCATGTTTAAGAAGCTAGGCCTAGGGGAATTAAAACCTAATCAAATGAATGTTCAATTAGCGGATAAATCTGTGACATTCCCTCGTGGTATTGTTGAAGATGTGTTAGTTAAGGTTGGTGCTTTTGAATTCCTTGTGGATTTCGTTATTCTAGATGCTATAGGTGGTACTGATGTGCCTTTGATTCTAGGACGACCCTTCTTAGCGACCTCTCATGCTTTAATTGATGTCTATGGTGGTAAACTTACACTTAGGGTCGACAATGAATGCATGATCTTTGACCGTTCCAATGGCATGGAGTTTACTTTGTCTTATGCTAGTCACCATGATCCTAAGAATCCGCATGAGCTTACTTAGGCTACTAATAGCACTAACCTTGTCCGTCATAGTCTTGTGGAGTTGTTTGCACTTAATGATGTGCAAGAGACTAAAGATGAAGTAAAGGAGGCTCCACCTTTCGTACTCCCAAAGACACCACTTAAGGCTAAGAAGAAAGGTGTGAAGAAGCCAACTGAGAAAGGCAAGGAAGCCACACCGATGGGTGAGACGAGCAAGACTAAAAAGCCACCCGATGAGAGGATCAACTCCAAGTGGTTTGGTCCCTTCTCCATTGCTCCCACTTCACCATCCGGGAAATCCGTGCTCATTCCACCCGAAGTTGGTAAGGTACAATTCAAGTTTCGTGTGCCATACGAAGGTAATGACATCAACTTCAAGGAGATAATGAGTTGGGATGGTTTTATTTAGCCTACTCCTTGTGCTTTCGTCTAGCTAGAGACGTTAAAGAAGCGCTTCATGGGAGGCACCCCATGTTATCCTTACCTTTTCGCTTTTATGTTTGTGTGTTGTTTTAGCTCTTTGAATAAGATGTTGGCAAGCACTTAGGAGGATCACTCTTCACCACTGATCATCATGGAACTCTTTCACCATTATTACCTACTATGCTCTTCTCTACCAACGCGGTAATTTTGTTCCACCTTACCCTCTCTCTCTTGATCATTGAGGACAATGCTCATGTTAGTCGTAGGGGGAGTTGAGGTTTGGTGTGTTTATTTGTCGGTAGAAGTCTAATGCTATGCTTTGATGAGTTGCATGATCTTGATTGAGTGTCAAATTCCTCTATTGTAGAATCGTCCAGTTCTTGACTTTTGGTGTTTAGTTGACTTCAAGCTTTCATAATGACGTTTAGACTGTTCCACTTAGAACCTATAACCAGCATGTTAGCACTAATATCAAATGAGTCTAGGCCAGAACAGAGATTTTATCACTCTTGTATGTTGGTTGATTGGTTTGATACATGTTTTTGTACCGCTCGATAACGCCGTTCTAAGATGATAAAGGCGATTAGAATTTCACCACATTCAGCCAAAAAGCCTACCTGAATCAGTTCCTATAGGAAAACCCGTTGAGCCTTGGCCTATTTGTTAGATCATACACATTTTCAGCCCTACCACATGATCTTAAGAAGAGGGGTAGATAGATCTATTTGCTTCCCTGTACTTTCAACTAACATGGAAGACAAGAGAATCAACCATATGGAGGCCAACGTCCTCAATATTACTCAAACCCTCGCCACACTACAAGATGCTCTAGCTCGAATGGAACGGAAAGCAGCCGAGCAAGAATATGAGAGGGAGAGACCCCATGGCGACCGAGATCGGGAGGACAGAAGACCCCCCCCCCCAAGACGTCGACGATGATGTGAGCAGCCTCAAGCTGACTATAACCAAATTTGCCGGAAAGGCCAATGTCGATGAGTACTTGGACTGGGAAAGGAGCATGGAGGATTTCTTAGACTGCCACAACTACTCCGAGAGGAAGAAAATCAAGGTGGCCACCATAGAGTTCACTGACTACGCTACCTTATGGTGGAGTCAGTACCGGCGGCAAGTCCTACGAGAGGAGGAAGAACCTATCGAAACGTGGAGAGAGTTGAAGAGAAGAATGAGGAAGAGGTTTGTACCGGCGGCTTACAGTAGAGACTTGCACACCAAGCTACAAACCCTAAAGCAAGGGAGCCTGTCCGTGGAGGAATACAACAAAGAAATCAAGATTCTCGTGACGAGACTCGATCTAAAAGAAGATGAGGAGGCCTGGATAGCAAGATTCACCAACGGCCTACAAAGGGACATCATGCATCAGGTCAACATCCTTCACTATGTTGACTACGATGATTTAGTGGCCTTGGCGATCCGAGTGGAGAGGGAAATCAAGAATGGCTTCGGGAATAGGCCCGCGCCACCCGCCACTAGCACCTGGAGAGGCATCGCCAGCACCAGCCAACCCCCATGGAGATCCGGCCCTAACCAGGCCCAAGGCGGAAGGCCAAACCCTAGCCCCACCACCAACCGGGTAACACCAAGCACTGTCCCTACTGTATCGAGTACTAACCCTAGGCCTAGCGGCATTGTATGTTTTAAATGTCAGGGACGAGGACATGTAGCAAGGGAATGCCCTAACTAACGGGTGATGGTGCTCAGGTAAGGAGAAGTCATCACCGACGATGAAGGAGAAGAGGTGAAGGAAGAAGAAGGAGAAGACTCCAAGAGTGGAGAAGAAGTAGAGGCTAAAGGCCTCGAGAAATTCACAGAGATGTTCGCTAGAGACTTGGGCCTCAGCCCTAAAGCCCTGGCGGAACCATACATCCCCGGCCTTAGCCCAGCCCTAGAATAGTACCCGGCCAGCATCGAGTCAACCCCGAGCCAGCCCCAGGCATCTTACAGGTCAGCACTCGCGCATCCGATGGCTAGCCCTCTACTGGTGTAAGAACAGCACCCGAACACACCTAGACCCCCGAGGGACATCCAGGCTATCCGCAAAATGCACACAGAGGAGGTGTCTCACCGACTCTTGAGGCTGGCACCAATCCGGATTCGCCTACCCATAAAAGCGGCGGCCGAAGAAGAAAGCCCGTGCAAGGAGGAAGGGCTTCACTGGGATGATCTATACTCCCCTATGTCTTCTACGAGCCTTAACATCAAAGTCAGCAGTCCATCGACTGAAGACAACATGAGCACCGATGGTGCTAGCTCAGAAGACCCGTAGCCATGGTCAGACACGGACTCCAACGAGTACCCGAGCCCCCAGAGCATGTGGAAAGATGGCCCCGACACCACCACACAGGCCGTCGACTTGAGGAGGTACCTACCCAGTACTCACACGAAGAAAGAATGGGATTTGAGGACGAATCCCTTACAAGAAGAGGGGAATGAAGTGACCTAGGGCAGCCGACAGGCTGAAAATCCCTGTTCTAACACCCCGCCGGGTCACCCACAAGGGCAAAGGCCTTAGGGCCTTATAAGAAATTCTTGGAGCCTCGCCATCCCCCTAGCCAAACCCCACGGAGGTTTATAAAGCCTCAACAGGTGGTGATGTTCAAGTACATCCCTCCCCGAAGGGCCCAACAAGCAAGGATGAGCGTCCGGACGCATCCGGCCCTAACTTGGGCACCGGCGCTCAAAACTACCAAGGAGTCAGACTTGCCTGGCAGCTCTGGCACTCAGCCTACGGACCCAGGAGGTGCTACACAACCCTGGGATCCTATAGAAGCTTTCCTGGAAGAGTGCCGGCAGAAGAGGACCGAGCACCACTTTAGAGAGGCTCCAGCCGGCCCCGACCCGAGCGCTCCGCCAGCCCTAGCACCAAGACTAGGCTTCCAAGAGCTTAAGGAGCGGATGACTACAATGGGAGAACCTCTAAGGACCTTCCTGGACAGCTGGGTGATGCTGCAGTTTTAGCGGTATCAAATAACTAACCTACCGAAGTAGACTAGATCGTATTCCACAGGGTTTCTACTAATTGACTACTCAAAGAAGCTGCCAATTTATTCAGGTTTAAGCACTTAGTGCGTGATGTGAGTTCCACGACTTCTAATCTAATGAACAAAGGAAATAAAAGACAGAAAAATAAAAGGTTGACTAACGAGAAGATAGACGAGCTTAGATTTCGAATTCCCCTTAGATCACCAAGGCAACAGCAATCAACAGATCAGCGGATTTCAATTCTTGTTCAATCAATTTCTAAACACCACCATAACTCCTGACCCTTAGGTTTAAGACTGGCGAACGTTCGCTCTATCCGATCTAACTACCAAGATTAACTAGCCGCCCGGGTACGGTCGCCTCTCGCAACGACTTAATTAACTGGTGCAATTACTAGTGATTTATGAGTCACTCTTGCAGTGGATTAACCCTAACCGGTTCCTACGAAAGGCACACTCCAATTATAAGGTTAACTGGTTGAATTGATGTTTTAAAGAGAGGCGAGCGTTCGCTTTTATCCTCAACTTAACAAGAATCTAAACTAGGTGATCAAGGAAGACAAGTTTAAGCGCCAAAGCAGGGAGATGTCTAGCGACTAACCCTAGCTTGCAAAAACATAATCTAGGCGATCAACCAGAGAAGAAACATCAACAATCAAGAACAAAACAATCATGCAAAGAGAAACTGATTGAACTTCGAATCTAATTACCGCCGATCCGTGACCACTTTAAAGCCCTGGGTCACTTAGGGTTCATCTAATCTAAGCTCTACAAGTTCAGTTACTCATATCAGAAACAAGAGAATCAAAGGCAACAATGAAGATCATCATACATAGGAAGAACAGATAAGAACTGAAAAACCTAATTCTGACGACTCCCGCGAAGCTTCGATCTCCTGGATCTTCAACTTTAAGCTCCGAGTTCTCCGAGGTGAAGGATGGCGTCACGATCTCTCCATGGATCTTCGAACTCTCTAAACTCTATCTATCGACCCTAGAGTCGGTTGACTCTCAAAAGTCTGATTTTGAAAAGATGAATAATGATTGATTCTTTTGGCTGCCGGCTGCTTCTCTTTAAATATGTACGCTTAGGGTTTCCAATACAGCGCCTGATTTGGAAGATATTTTCGGCGAAAATATCAAATAATTTTCACCGAAAATTTTAGTTAAAATCCCCTGTTTGATTTCTTCTATGATTTTTGGCGAAAACTTAAGGAGGTTTTCGCCGAAAACTTCAGTGTAAATCAGCTGACGTTGCCTGTGAGTTTCTGAAGGTATTTTCGCCGAAATCCTCATAGTCTTTTCGGCGAAAACATTATGCTGGGCAGTTGGATCTTCGGTTCTGACTCTGGTTCAATTTCTGGTTCGATTCCGGTTCACTCCTTGAGGTCTTGAAAACGTCCGTGGCTACATAAATGATGGCAAAAACCTGTGCTTTCACAAAAACACTAGAAAACCATCAAATAGACCCAAAAAGGGCCAAAGTAACCAAATCGGTAGGAAATAGGGTAGTTGAGTGAATATTCGCTATTTTACTCCTAAAACCACGTTTCAAGCAAGGAAATGTCGCTTAAATGAGGCTGATAATCACGTCAAATCGAGTGTCATCAATACCCCACATTTAAGCTTTTGCTTGTCCTCAAGCAAACAGAACTAGAACACAATCAAATTCACAAATGACATGAGATTAAACCGAGATTCAATTCTAACAAATTGGTTTAGACTGTTCCACGTAGAAAGAGTGACCTACACATGCAAGAACATCAACCAGACAAGTTTTCGATCTCACTAATTTCTGCACACTTCAAGTAGTGGTTTTAACAAAGCTCGTTTCTTGGCAAAACAATTAATCATAATTAACCGACTACGATAACACCAATTTTAATCAAAAAGACTTTAAGCTCTAGCCATGATGTGGATGCGGAGGTAGGAAAAGTGACGTGGCTATCGACTCAACTTCATCCGTTTGTAGATCTGTGTGTTACATGTTCTAGCTAGGACTGATTTAAACAACAATTTATTTCAAGTTTCAACTTCTTCGTTCAATTTATTTACTGCATACTAGTGCTCGATACCAAACACTTCACTTAGGTGTTGGACCTGCCTAGCTCACAGTATTTGTGCTTAGGCTAGTGCTCAACCCGAGCACTTCACTTAGGTGTCGGGCTTGCCAAGCTTTATTTTCAGCACTTTAAAGAACTTAACATTAACTCGAACAACTCAGTTTACTTGATTTAACCATTTAGTCACTTAATCCTAGCTAGTTATAACTTTTTACACAAGATTTCGAATTGGATTTCCATCTAATCTCAAGCCACAATCACATGTGATCAAATATGGAGTGAAAAACATGGAAGAAGCTAGCATTTATCATCTTAGAACAGTGTTATCGAGCTTTGTTATTAACAAACCAATTAATTCAATTAATTCAAGTTTCAACTACAGAAGTGATTTATGATCTGCTCTGACCTAGACTCATTTAATATCAGTTCTGACACGTTGGTTACAGGTTCTAAGTGGAACAGTCTAGACGTCATTGTTCAAAATTGAAGTCAATTTCACATCAAAAGTCAAGAATTGAGCAATTCTACGCTAGAGAACTTTCAAAAATGAACCATAGAATCACAGAAAATTAAGCAAGATCATGCATAACCCTAGAATCCTACCCCACACTTAAACGGTACTGTGTCCCACAGGACTAAACTAGAGTAGAGTGATACGAAGAACCTGTGATGAGATGGTCGGTGTAGCGGATGAGCACGGAGAGTCCGGATTGGAGCGGAGTAGCTACTCAAGTTCCTACAAAAACAAAAACAACAAAAAGATCAAAAGGATACCGGGACAAGTGCCCCGGATCCACACAGAAGAAAAGTGGATCGAGATCCGAAAAGAAGAAGGAAAAGAAATGGAAAGGATAGAAACAACCTGATCACTGTTCCGAGGGTGGGGGGTTTGATTTTCGCGAAAATAAATACCTAAGGGGGCCTTAAATATCGGTGAAAAAAAATACATTTTCGGCGAAAAAGCTGAAGAATTTTCGGCGAAAATCTCAATTGGAATGAAGAAATGTTTTCAGCGAAAAGGTGGGATTTTCGGTCGAGAAGTAGAAACAGGAGAACAGGTCGGTTTTAAACACATATTTTCGGCAAAAATATGGGTGAATTTTCGCCTAAAATAATTTTAAAAATGGCGGCAGTTTTTTTTTTAACATAGGTTTCAAAACACAACGACTCAAAATGAAAATAACTGACTCCAGCCGTGGGTTGCCTCCCACGAAGCGCTTTTGTTTAACATCCGTGAGCCAGACGATACCTGTTAGGGGCCCCAACTTAGGAGTTCCTTGAAGTCAATCGTCTTCTTCAAGGACAGCGGTTGAGTGCCACGTAGCACTCCAGAAGGGTGATGCGGCCGGTAGTGCTCCAATAGATTGCGATTCTGGTTGGATGACCAGTTCTTCTTGAATTCTCCTTCTGGAGGAGGAAAGAGGTAGTACGGCGTGGCATGGTCAATGAGCTCCATCTTCTCCACCTGATGCTCATCAAGAGGTCTCTCAGGATCGAGTGTGTATACTTCCAAATCCTTGACGTCTTCGATTCCCATGTGCTCGTCTCTGGCTTGATCTATAGGTTGGCTTGGTGGAAGCTCAATTGAGGATATCTCCTCGATTTCTTCGTGCTCCTCTTCAGCTTCAACTTCAAAATGGATTGGCTCTATGTCTTCATCAACCACCACCACCAAGGATTCTTTATCAGATGCTTCTTGCTCGCAATAGTCATGGGTGAGATTGTCATGTTCATCTTCGTACGGCTCTTGACCATCTTCTTTCATTAGTGGATTTGGTTGCTCGAGCTCGACATCCACCATGTTATGAGCTTGTAGCTGCGAAATGAGATCATCCAAGGCGGATTCTACTCTTGCCGTCTGTTGTCGATGCTGATGAGCCGGTATATACACATCTTGGTGATTTTGTTGGTTGTGTGTAGCTTCAGGCTCTTCTTCGAAATGTTCTGGAGCATCTTCTCCCTTCAATTGCCTTAGTCGCTTGAGCGCGGCGTTCCATGCATCAACAGCATCGTCCATTGATTGGAGGTTGTCGATCGCGGCTTGGGTGCTTGCCATCCATTGTTGATGCTCATAAGTGTGTAGATCCATCTCTTGGGAGTCTTCGAGATATGGTGCTTCATTGATGTACCACCCTTGGTACCGGTCATCCCACCTGTAATCCTGCATAATTAATACTCAAAAACACTACCCAGGTAAATCATGAAAATATGGAGGAAAATAAATGGTAAGGCGGAAAGGTAGAAGAATAATTTGCTAATTCTTCTTTCAAACAATTAGAAGAGTCCCCGGCAACGGCGCCAATTTGATGCTGCAGTTTTAGCGGTATCAAATAACTAACCTACCGAAGTAGACTAGAACGTATTCCACAGGGTTTCTACTAATTGACTACTCAAAGAAGCTGCCAATTTATTCAGGTTAAAGCACTTAGTGCGTGGTGTGAGTTCCACGACTTCTAATCTAATGAACAAAGGAAAATAAAAGACAGAAAAATAAAAGGTTGACTAACGAGAAGATAGACGAGCTTAGATTTCGAATTCCCCTTAGATCACCAAGGCAACAGCAATCAACAGATCAGCGGATTTCAATTCTTGTTCAATCAATTTCTAAACACCACCATAACTCTTGACCCTTAGGTTTAAGACTGGCGAACGTTCGCTCTATCCGATCTAACTACCAAGAATAACTAGCCGCCCGGGTACGGTCGCCTCTCGCAACGACTTAATTAACTGGTGCAATTACTAGTGATTTATGAGTCACTCTTGCAGTGGATTAACCCTAACCGGTTCCTACGAAAGGCATACTCCAATTATAAGGTTAACTGGTTGAATTGATGTTTTAAAGAGAGGCGAGCGTTCGCTTTTATCCTCAACTTAACAAGAATCTAAACTAGGTGATCAAGGAAGACAAGTTTAAGCACCAAAGCAGGGAGATGTCTAGCGACTAACCCTAGCTTGCAAAAACATAATCTAGGCGATCAACCAGAGAAGAAACATCAACAATCAAGAACAAAACAATCATGCAAAGAGAAACTGATTGAACTTCGAATCTAATTACCGCCGATCCATGACCGCTTTAAAGCCCTGGGTCACTTAGGGTTCATCTAATCTAAGCTCTACAAGTTCAGTTACTCATATCAGAAACAAGAGAATCAAAGGCAACAATGAAGATCATCGTACAGAGGAAGAACAGATAAGAACTGAAAAACCTAATTCTGACGACTCCCGCGAAGCTTCGATCTCCTGGATCTTCAACTTTAAGCTCCGAGTTCTCCGAGGTGAAGGATGGCGTCACGATCTCTCCACGGATCTTCGAACTCTCTAAACTCTATCTATCGACCCTAGAGTCGGCTGACTCTCAAAAGTCTTATTTTGAAAAGATGAATAATGATTGATTCTTTTGGCTGCCGGCTGCTTCTCTTTAAATAGGTACGCTTAGGGTTTCCAATACAACGCCGGATTTGGAAGATATTTTCGGCGAAAATATCAAATAATTTTCGCCAAAAAATTTATTTAAAATCCCCTGTTTGATTTCTTCTATGATTTTCGGCGAAAACTTAAGGAGGTTTTCGCCGAAAACTTCAGTGTAAATCAGCTGATGTTGCCTGTGAGTTTCTGAAGGTATTTTCGCCGAAATCCTCATAGTCTTTTCGGTGAAAACATTGTGCTGGGTAGTTGGATCTTCGGTTCTGACTCTGGTTCGATTTCTGGTTCGATTCCGGTTCACTCCTTGGGGTCTTGAACACGTCCGTGGCTACATAAATGATGGCAAAAACCTGTGCTTTCACAAAAACACTATAAAACCATCAAATAGACACAAAAAGGGCCAAAGTAACCAAATCGGTAGGAAATAGGGTAGTTGAGTGAATATTCGCTATTTTACTCCTAAAACCACGTTTCAAGCAAGGAAATGTCGCTTAAATGAGGCTGATAATCACGTCAAATCGAGTGTCATCACTGGGAGAAGCACGGAAGGAAAGGTCTGGACGACAATGAAGAAGGCCCGAAGGCAGACTTCCCCGGGCGGCAGCATCGGCATCAAAGAGCCCCGGTCGGGTCTTAGCACCCAATCAGCAAGGGACTCAAGCCTTGGGAGGATTATCACCGGCCCTCAACCCCATACAAGGTCAGAAGCCAAGCCTAGGAGCTGCACCCTAGGGGCCGAGAGGAAATGGGGAGAAATGAAGAAATGGGAGGAGGAGGACCGAGCGGGCCGGTCGAGCAGGAACCCCGGATGCCGAGCAACATCAGCATCAGACCCGCCGGAGCCAGCAGCTGGAGCCCCGTGCATCCCCAAGCCCGAACACCCGACGCCGCCGCCATTTCCAAGCCCAACACCAAAGGCGGCGCCGGCTTTCCTAAACCAGCCCGCGCGTGAGCATCAAGCCCGACCGGACCCGCCGGATCCGCCGGTTTAGGGTTTTTCACGTTTTTTTATTTGTTTATTCCTTTTAAGTATTGGACTCGGATTTTCCCTTTTAGTTTTCGTTTCTTGAGGAACAATTAAGTCCTTTTTATTCTAAATAGGACTCTAGGTTATTATTTAATAATTTTCCGAGTTTTAGCCTAAGTAGGAAGCCACGGGGATGTTCCGGCTCCTCTAGTATAAATAAGAGGCTTCGGCCTCTTTGTAAACTCAACCCTTTTCGAAATCAAATATAAATCAGAACTTTGTTCTTCAATCCTTTAAATTTTTGCTGCGTGCATAGCTTAGGATCGGTGTTATCAATAGAAGCATTCATCTTCTGTCGTGGAGCCATTCTACCGGACACTACGGGTTCTCGGTTAATCGCGATCGACGGGTCCTAGTACTTTCCCACCCCGGCGCCAACTGTTCGATCAAGCAACGGACCAAGACTAGCCGTGGTTAGGGTCGTCTGCCCACGGTTGCAGCGGTTCACATCAGTTAGTATGGCTGGTTAGTGGGTTGTTTAGAGTAGTTAACATGGCTGGTCAGTTGGTGATTTGGAGGTCTTAACCGAAGCGACCATTCTAACCAAATTTGCACACCATTTTTCTTTTTAGTTCTATTTTCTTTGATTAAACTGAAATGGTTCATAAATCATGATAAGACAAGTATTTAATTACGAAGTAAGACAAGTATTTAATATGCCGTGATAACTAATTTGTCGTAACAATTCAAGTAGGAAGAATGAAAGTTAAATAAATGATGAGAAGAATGGTAACTTGTTTAGATCAACATGTGGGAGAATTCAAACCTTGGTCTTTCTAGCTCGATCCACTGTTTCGGCTTTTTTGATTGTGTCGCTCCCTTTTACTTCTTCTTTTGAGTTCTTCCTTTCCTTCCCTTGACTATGATTCTTGGTGAATGTAGGTATATGGTTCTTCTGAGAAACGTGATCTTTCACAAGATGTACTTTATGTTTTTTGAAGTGGGGATGGAAGGTGTCAACGGAAGGCTTCTGAACAAATGGAAATTGTAGCAGAATTTTTTGTGTTGTCTTTTCTCTCTATCTTTCCTTTTTTCTTCTCCTTTTTCTAACTAACCCCCCCCCCCCCTTATAGACTTGTAATTGAGATTAGTCTTAACCAAAAATAATAATTGGGATTAGTCCAAAAATGTGAAGTAAGAAGGAATGATGACTAGCATTCATTCCAGCCCACAATCACACATTTCAATGGGTGAATAGTTGGGCTCAAATAGTAGGTTACTGTTTTGGATAGGAGCTTGGGTCATTTGTATATATCCGGTTTGGTTAGCTGGTCTGACCAATTTGACCAACTGATCTAACCGATTTTATCCACTGATTTGACTGAATTGCCAAATTGGGTCGAGTTGACTCTTTTACCAAACCGAATTGGGTCGAATTGGCCTCCTTATACCAAACCAAATTGGGCAGAAATGTCTTTTTTATACAAAATCGAATTGGGCCGAACTGAATATTTAATTGTACCAAGTTGGGTTGAGTTGATCTTTTTGACCAAACTAAATTGGGCCGAGTTGGCGTGACATAATTGTTGTATTGATCTAATTTTATCCAATAAATGGGTCTGAGCCCAGTTTACTTTGGTTATTGAACGCAGAGTCTTTCATCAATGTATCGGGCTTGTTCCTATTTTTTCATCTAGGAATTTATAAGTCTGAATTTCGATCATCTCCACGTGTACACAGGGATAGAAATCGTAGCTCTTTAAGCAACCCACTTCGTTGTTGGTGATAGCTTCTAGTGGAACATTCATCGATAATGATTGGGTTTCAACCTTCTTCTTTCATGTGCGCAAATTTCGAGATGAGACTATGATAGTCAACAAGTGAGGTTCCGAAGAAACTTAGATTTGGTAAGAAGCGAGGACCCAAACAAATTCGGTTACCACAAAAGGGTTAAGGTATTTGGTTGCATATTTTAAGGAAGTGGAATATTTTAAAAAAATTAAAAGAATAAATGGACATTAAATTCGGAATATTAATTGCTTAGTGCGGTTACTTTAATTGGCATATTTTAAGGAAGTTGGATAATTTAAGGAGATTATTAAATCAGAAGATAAAGGAAAAAAATGAGATTTACGGCGCATACTTCTTCTTGTTCATATCTTCTTCTCGCCAGCCGGCCGATTCTAAATATTTCCCTCGCCGCTAACTGCCTTAGTTTCTTTTTTTTCTTCAAGAAGTGGAATTACTCGGATCGAACTACCAAGCCAGCGATCCTTCTTCCACATTCTCTTTCGATCTTAATAATCCTATAAGCGATCATATTGACGATTTTGATCCTACAACTGCCAATGAAAATTTAATCCCTTTTCATGTACATCATGAAATTGTCATGACTATGGTGATAACAAATACTAGTATTATAAAACAGACATATACTAGTATTCCAAACACACAACTACTGGTATGAATACTAGTACTCTAAAGAGAAGTTAAAGACAACCAGAATGTGAATTGACTGAATCTACCACACAATTGGATATGCAAGAACGATGTTCATATCATTTGAATGTATAACTAAGGTTTCTACCACATAAATCAAATACTTAAAGAACTTAATGACTCTATTTTCTATATTCAAATCCAATGGATACTTGAAACGAGGTTTTAATACTAGTATCCAAAATCGGGTCGGTATGCATGGAGGAATTCAATACTAGTATTTTGTGTTTGTAAAATTCGGGTTTGACCTTCAAAATTGTGGATAATGCAAAATATTATTAATTGGGGTTTCAAAATTAGGGTTTTGGTTAGAAAATAAGAGATTGCGTTTAATACTAGTACGCGCTTTCCAAATTAGGGATTCGTTAGGAAATTGGACCATTGGTGGATACTAGTATTTGCATCGCTATATAATACTAGTATCCATACTATATTAACTATCTAGTTAAGAGTATTAGTATGCAGACTAGTAGATGTGTTACAAAGTAGTGAAGTACTAATATTCATATCATAATATTTGTTATTGATATTAATCTTTATTAATATTTGCTTAGAATTTTTGGGATGAATAAATAACCAATTATTAATAATTATTATTAAATAATAAAATATTAAGGAGATAATCATGAAGGTGAGGTAAAAAAAATAGAAACTTAAATATTATAGACAATTAAAGATAATTATTACAATATTAATTAATAGACAGAATTTAAACAACAATAAATACTAGGTTTTATATCAACCGTTAGATCATATTTAATAAGATCTAATGGCTCACATCTAATTTTTTCATGGTCGCAAAATTCTTATTTTGTCACCCACTACTGTCCAATCAATCTGCTAGTGCGGTTTAGGTGTTTTGTAGATAATGGGTTTCTCTAAACTTATTAATTCGATTATGGGTGGTGGGTAATTCAATAGCTTGAAGAATCAAAATGAATTGGGTTCCTCTCTATTATAACAATACAAAAAGGGGTTATGAATAAGTTAAATTGATGTTTATGGTTTACTTGTTCAGGTTTGTTCTTTCAAATGAATTGGGTTACTTTACAGTAAATTTTGTTTACTGCAAACTTTGGGATCTACTACTATGAAAACACCCCTTAGTGTTTTGATATCAAAACACCTCTTAGAGCCGTAGGATTAGAGAGTAGATCTAATAGACTAAATTAAAATGAATAAAATAGTCATTTGAACTAATATATATAGTAAATCATACTAGGGTTTCACCACAAACCCTAATTCTCTTTACAATCAGCCAAAAAACCTCTCTCCCTCCTAACCCTATTTGCTCCAATCTCGTCGCCGCCACGTTACTCCACCCAACCGCCGCCGCCGCCATGTTGCTCCATCCAGCCATTGCCGCGGTGTTGCTCCATCCGTCGCCGCCATGTTGCTCCAGCCAGCCGCCGCCATCGCTCCAGCTCAGCGCCTCCGTCGAGTCTTCCGAGTTTCGACTTCAAGATCTGGCAAGTTTTCGGAGCAACCGCCGCTACTCCAGGCATGTTCAACCCATTCAATCTCAAATCTGTCGACGAAAAAACATCATGCTCCGCCATCGATGGAGGATTAGTGATGAACAACCCGATGACAACCGCTATCACTCAGTCCTCCACAACAAGCGCGATTTCCCGTCGGTGAACGGCGTTGAGGATCTCATAGTTCTGTCAAGAACTACGCCGACTCTGTCGTTCACCAGGCTGGCCAGGCAGTCTCCGAAGATCTGTTTCCTTTGATCTCATTTTCAGATCAGGACTGGATTCAATCTTCGTCTCGCCTGCATCTATTCTGGCTCTCAGTGCGTTGTTCAATTCTATTTGGTTAGGGTTATTGGTGCGACGACTCTAGTGTTTGACTTTTTGTCAGTAGGGGGATTTATCTTTTTGTTTTTTTATCCAAGTATCTGTTTCTCGAATTGGATGAATGTGTATTGAGATGATTTTCATTGTTAATTGTTTGATGTTGTAGCATGAATGTTATACATTGTTTCCATATTTTTTTGATCGAAATTTTATTTTGATCGGAAATTTTAATTGTTTCCATATTCTGTAGCTAGATTTCGTGTTACTGTAATTGGGATCTGCTTCAGGATAGAATTTTGTGTTCCAATTTACTAATTAGGAACAAAGTATTATCTTTTCATTGGGTTTGTGTTCCGAATTCTTAATTAGGAACAAAGTTGTTCCGGTTGACGATTTAGGAACATATATTTTATGAAAATTGTTACTAAATATGAAAAAAGAACAATGAATAAAAATATATTTTAAGAAGATTGTACCTAAATATGAAAACGGAACAATGAACAAATATATATTTTAAGAAGATTGTTCATAAATATGAAAACGGAACAATGAACAAATATATGTTCCTAAATATGAAAACGGAACAACGAACGACTATAAAGTAAGGCCGGAAAGAAATATGGTCGGAGAAGCAAAAATAAAGTGCAGATGGCGGAAAAAAAGAACCATGGGAAGAGATGAAAAATTAAAATAATTTAATTTAATTATAATTAAAGACCTTGAAAAATAAAAATCTAAAAAAATTAAAAATATACAATTACACTTCTATCATTTGAATATGGACCATTAGATCTCCCCTTGAAAAATGAATGATTATGATAGGTGTTTTAATATCAAAACACTAAGGGGTGTTTTCATGGTAGGATTTCACGCAAACTTTGGGTTGATGAGGTTTGTTACCATATGCTGAAGATAAAATGGGTGCTCAAGAGAAACAATATGGTTGTTTTTAGTTAATTTGTTTACTGGCCAAAATTTGCATATGGCTTTAAATGGTATTGTCGTTTCTTTCTATTGGAATATTGTATTGTGATTTGATGTGGAAGATATGTAGATCTATCTCATTTGGGATCTTTGTTGTTGTACGTTATGGTTCCTACTGTTCAATTTTAGACATTGACTGTCATTTGATAGTTTCATACATGTGGAGATTTTAAGGACTCATATGATGGTGGTGAATTTGCTATAATATTGACTTTTTCCCTAGATTAATTCATTTAGGATTTGTATCTCTTGTTTTTAGTAGAATTTTGATTGGTTTTTTAGGAATTCAGTCTCTTTTTATTTGTGTGTATTAGTTAGTTGGAATTGTGATTTCTGAATATCTTCTTCCTTGTTTAAAGATTGATTTAGTTTTACTAGAGTCGTGACTAATGGAGTTAATGTGTAGGCAATGTTGTCAGGACCGGACCGGTCATCGAACCGATATAGCGAGAGGTTCAAGGATTAACGGTTCGACCGGGATAGAACCATAAAACCCGGTAAAAAACCAGTAACCTATTATATAAAAAATTATATATCTTTGTTTATTTATCTACAACTTTAATTAATAATATTTATCTTACATGTGTCATTACTAATATTTATCTACAACTTTAATGACTCATTAGTAATATATAAACTATTTAGGTACTAAAATGTAATAATAATTACATATAAATATTAAATACACTCTTCTTCACAAACCCTAAATTTAAAGTGAGCACTGCCATACTCCACTTCTCCTCTCCCCTTTCTTTTCTTTCATCAAAGTCTATCTACTTTTTTCACTAACAAACGATTCAGTTCTTGAAAACAAGTCCTTCTTCTTCCTCCAGTTCTATGAAACAAACAATCCTATCAATTGTCTTTCTTCTTCCTCCACTCTTTCTTCCCCTTCATCACTAACTCGTATTCTTCTTATTTAAATCTAAAACTGAAATGGGTTTTGAAGAAGAGAAGATCCACTAAAATGAAGAAGGCCGGCCGGCCATCATAATCGTTGATGTAGGGGGACGGAGGCTGTGCTCTTGGAGGAAAGCTTGTCGGAGTCGAACTCGTGGATGAAATAAATCATCGTAGGGTCTGGTTCTGTTTGACGAAGAGGGTTTTTTTTTTTAATTTGCTCGACCGGCCAAAACCGCTCGAAACCGGTCGACCAGTTCAAGCGGTTTTACCGGGTCGACTCGGGTTTTTAGATCAATTGAGCCGGATGTGATTCAGAGGCTGACCGGATCGGCTTGGTAGCCGGTTCCCGGTTTTAGCGGTCGGACCGGCCGGTCCGGTCCGGTTTTAACAACACTGTGTGTAGGTCACAAGAGTTTTTGAGAGGGGATTGATGCATTTGGAAGTTCTATAAAACAAAGTAGTAGATTCATAAATTCGTGAGTGGAACTCATAGGTTTTTTTTTACTCTTACGTCATGGTTCTGTGCTACTAATTGATTTTTTGAAATGCTAATTGATATGTTTTGCTCTTATCTAATTTTTTTTTTCATCTGACTACAAAAAAGTTATGATATAGAGAAAGATACTTAGAGGCAAATATAAAATTAGCCTCTAAAAGTAACAAAAAACACAAATATTATATTGCCTCTGTATATACTATTATCTGCATGTAATTCTAAATTAATTATTAAGTTTGAACTAATATTAATTTAATTCTTTCATTTAGAGGAACTTTTTTGTAACTGCCACCTAAAAAGTTTTTGTTTTTTTTTTTTTGCACCAAACGTAATTAATTCACTTGAAATTTTTATTTTAATTTATTAATATCTTTTTAAAGGAAACTAATGATTTATGGAATTTCCCAAATTCAATAGCAAAAATTGAGGGGTGATTATCTTGGGAATTGGAATTTTGTAGCACAATTTTAAAAAATATGTACCGTCAGTAGCCAAATGCGTAAAAATGTCCAGAAATAGCACAATCTGACTGGCAGTCAGCGCTGCGCCAGCCAGATAGCGCTGCGCCACCCAGCCAGCGCAGCGCTGGCTGCCAAGTCCATTTTGTGCCGTTGCAGCGCTGCGCCATGTGGCACACTAGCCGTTACAATATATCCGTTAACTAACGGTAGTATTGAACCCAGGCAGCGCTGCGCTGGCTGGGTGGCGCAGCGCTACCTGGGATCAATACTACCGTTTTTTTTTTGGTATAAATACCCCCTACCCCCCACATACCATCTTCACACCTCCTCTCATACTTTCTGAAACTCAATTCTCTCTAAGGTATTTTCGATAGTTTGTTTGTGTTTGTCATAAATTTTTTGTTAGTATTATTGTACGCTAATGACGTATTTTATTTGTAGGTTCATAGCAATTGTCCGGCGAGGAAATTTCGTTTGAAGAAGGCCTGAACCCTCCCTCAAAAGGTATCATGCTATAAATTATATGGTAATTAAATTGTGTTTTACGATTTTATATGTATTTAACATTGCTTGTGGATATTAAATTGTAGATGGATTACATGTTTGGAGAGGTGCCGGTTGGGGTACGAAGTGGTAGTCCCGAGGACCCGTCGATTTTATGGGGTGATGCTGACCGACATCGAGCGGCGGGAATTTTTGAAGCTCAGGTTGGTACATTTGAAATGTTATTTATTGTAATATTAGGATCAAATTTGATAACATTCATAATTTAATAATATTCATAATTTAATTACTTATATTGTAATATTAGGATCAAATTTGAGCGAACATTAATTAGTATTAATTAGTATAATATTATATTGTACTATTAGGATCAAATACAAATTAGGAGCAAATTTGAATATTATATTGTAATATTAGGTTCAAATACAAATTAACTACTAGTTGACTACTAATATTAATTAGTAGCGAACATTATGTACCTTAGAAATTTACTAATAATAGTAATTAGTAACGAATATTAGTTCCGAATATTAGTAAAGAATATTAGTTACGTTAAAAAAGTTAAAAAGTAACAAATAATAGTAATTATATTAAAAAATTTAAATAGAATTAGTAATTCACTACTAATGATAATTAGTAGTACCTAATATTAATAATTATAATACTAATTGATATAATTACAAATAATGTAAGTCCTAATTCATATTACTATATAGTAATAATTGAAATGTTACTTCAATTTGAAATGTTAGTTATGTATAAATGTTTGTTATATGTAAATGTTAGTTATATTTGAATGTTAATTATATGTGAATGTTAATTACATTTAAATGTTTAGGGTGCACTCAGAAATTGAGTACTAGTTATTAATTTTGTTACATCTTCTTCCCCAACTATTAGGACCCACATATGACGCTTAATTGTCGCTTCTCTAAGAAGATCGTGAAGTACGATCCTAGGTTCGAGGCATACCTTGCCCCCATAGGTCTAGGTCAGTTGCGTGACTGCTTGGATTTTACCCTGATTCTGAGCTGATCACCGCATTGGTCGAGAGATGGCGTCCCGAGACGAGCACTTTTCACTTGTACCACGGTGAGGCAACCATATCACTCGAGGACATGTACTTTCTCACTGGTCTGAGCATCGATGGTGTGCTTGTGGAGTCGCAGAGGCGCATTCCGACTGTGGATTCTGATCTGCAGATTTACGTTGAGCAGCTTCTGGGGAAGAAACCATCTACCGCTGACCTGTCTGCTGGCAGAGTGAAGATGTCGTGGTTGCGTAACCACTTTGGCACCATCAGGGATGACGCCGACCAGGAGACTATCGAGCAGCACTGTCGCGCATACATTCTGGACTTCTTCGGCAGCTGCATCTTTGCTAATCGGTCAGGATCACACGCCTCACTCTTCTTCCTTCCACTGCTCGAGGACATGAGCCAGATAGGCGAGTACGCTTGGGGGGCTGCCGCACTTTCATGGCTATATAGGGAGCTTGGCCGGTGTGCTTTCCGCATAGAGAGCAACCCGTCCCGCGACCACGTAGGTGACATTGGAGGTTGGATGGCACTGGTTCAGGCGTGGGCCCTGGAGAGATTTACGTCCATTGCGCGTCGAGTCCACAAGAGTCGACAGATTGCACCGACGCACTCCCCCATTCCACGTATGACTAGGTTCGGGCTACGACTTATTCTTCCATTTTCATGGTTTATTCCATCTTATCAAGTTGTATGAATGACGTGGTTGATTCCGCAATTTTGTAGGTGGAAAGAATGGTATCACGCGAAGACCAGATACATCCTTGTTGGGGGGGTACCGCCAGCTGTTTGACGATGGGACTCCATTCGTGGTATTGTATTCTAACAAGAAGATCGTGTTTTTTCCCTTACAGTTTAGGTTTCGTAGTTGTCTAACTTTCTACTTTATTTCATATAGTGGTGTCCCTACTCGGCGGACCGTGAGCATTACAGTCCAGGGACTTTCCCCATCCATCGCGTCGTCGCACCGCTTATCTGCTTCTTCAGCGCTATGTGGCATAGGCCTGATAGAGTGCTGCGTCAGTTTGGGATGGACCAGCCTGTCCCTACATGGGATCAGCCAGTAGGTGAGGTCATCAGTAACCTGGAGCTGACACAGCGTGGATGGCATCGTACTGATGTGGTAGCTAGATTTGCTGGATATCGAGACCTGTGGTCCACTCGTGTTGACCACATCGCCTCAGGCCCGTGGCTGCGGAGCGAGGAGAGGGAGTCCTATCACTTCCACGACGAGATCAACCAGTGGTATCATGGCATCACTAGACGTACAGTTTCTCGCCGAGGAGCCGTGGACCAGTCTTTGGTACGTAGGTTCTGTCATAATTATTACAACTACTTCTAGTTACATGTTTAACCATTCTAATTATGTGTTGTAGCTTGATGGCATGGAGAGGCTATACGTGACTACTGGCCAGTCACATATCACGCCTCAGGAGCAGCAGGAGATGCATGCTACACTGAGGTCAATGATGCATGCTTCAGGCGGGATCCATAGGACGTCTGAGTCTAGGAGGGCACCCCGGCAGGCCACCCATCCACGACATGCTGACTACCCAGTGCCTGACCCGCCAGCCGCCAGGATTCCTTCTACACGTAGAGTCCGACAGCATGTAGATGTCCCCCCTGTCCCGCGATTGTGGGAGCCGACATTGCCTCAGTGGGATCCACATCACCAGCAGACCCGATACTCTGAGCACTATCCATTCGACACTACAGGCGACGCGACGTTCGATTATATGGGGAGTCAGGACTACACCCAGCCGGAGGATTACACACAGCATCCGGACCCGACCCAGCCATACCCCACTCCTACAGTCCCCACTGGAGGCTATACATCTTACGCCCCTCCATCCGGGTCTCAGTGGGGTCCTTCCTCATCGTACGCTGGTCCATCCGGGTCTCAGTATGTCACACCACCCGTAGTGACATATGAGGCATCTTTCGATGATGATGATACTCCACCCGCCGACGGGCAGCATCGATATGGACTGAGGCGAGAGCCTACGCAGAGGATGTGCGCTACTGGAGGCCATGAGCTGGGGGCACATTGGAGGGGACAGGGTCGGCGTAGGGGTCGAGAGGGTAGGGGTCGAGAGGGTGGGGGTCGGGAGGGGAGGGGTCGTGATGGGAGGGGTCGTGAGTAGTTATAGTATCTTATCAGTATATTTCATTGTATTTCGTATTTCAGAGTACTTCATAGTAGACGTTTGTTTCATGGTATTCGACTTTATAATTTGTGAAAGACTGCATCTGTTCACATAATTTTTGCAACCTATGCTTTGACAATACACGTGATAAAAGATGGAGCTCCTTATGAAGTCAACAGCTACCACTTAGATAGGTATAATTGATGCAAGCTCTGATTTGACAATACACGTGATAAAAGATGGAGCTCCTCATTAAGTCAACAGCTACCACTTAGATAGGTATAATTGATGCAAGCTCTGATTTGACAATACACGTGATAAAAGATGGAGCTCCTCATTAAGTCAACAGCTAACATTTAGATAGGTATAATTGTTGTAACCACTAATTCACACACATTATATTGAGGCGTGAGTCCACAATCACATTCCTCAACTCTTCCAAGCTGAATATTCAACGGACATGAATTTCGCGTTCTGGCTCCGATGGGATGGCGAAATAGTACACGGCCAACACGGTGGGGTGTGCTACAGTGGGGGAAAATTATGTCGCCTCAAAATGACGAGGCAACCTTCACTACAACAGGCATGTCCAGTGTTCTTGCGAAAGATGGGGGTAGGATCTTCGGCGGTGTTGCGGACTGTCATGTATCGATGTCCAGTTTTTGGGAATGACCAAATTGTGGCACACTACCCACTCATTCTTAATGACGTTACTGGGTTAGAGGTTATCTACAACATCATGGCAACCCAATCGGACTACCGGGTGGCAGAGCTATACTTTGAGTTCGACCACCGTGGGACGCCAGGCCAGGGAGACTCTATATTCATGGGCGATGGAGCGAGTGCCGGTTATAGTGGTCAGAGCAGTCAGAGCAATCACACACAATACCGTGGCGATAGCAGGCAAGAAAGTACGGTAGCGCACTTAGGAAATGAGATAGAAGGAGACTCATCAGAAAGCGACGTCAACTCGGAGCAGGACGCAGCACATGTCTCTGAGCCAGACATTGAAACTCAACCCTTTGTGAATGCGCAACCACCGAGAGAATATACCCCCCAAGCCATTTCACACATTTACCAGACGATATCGGTGACCTAATGACTACAAACAACAATGAGTACGGCGTTCATACTGTTCCACGGTGGCACATTGATGGGCCAGGGTTTGGGGTTGGGCAACAATTCGAAAGCAAGCTTGTGGCTCAAACTAGTCTGAAGCAATATGCACTCAGGAATAACCGCATGTTATGCACGACACGGTCTAGCAAATGGTTGCTTGAGCAACGATGTCATGGATATCGAGGCAATGGATGCCCGTGGAGGATAAGGCTAACTACAGATGAGAGCGATGTGTGGACGGTAAAACAATTCAATCCGGCCCATACGTGTTTGGGCAGTCAGAACAACATCAGTCCGACCCAGCTGGACGTTGATGTCATAGCCGATGCAGTCACGCCCTTTGTCCAGGCACGCCCCCATATTCGTATCAAACTTCTTCAGACAGAGATACATACTATGTACGAACGAGAAATTTCGTTCAAGAAGGCATAGAACGACAAACAGCGCGCCATGGAGCGAATATATGGTAATTGGGAGGAATCATACAACGAGTTACCTACCCTAATGAAGGCAATACAAGATCGGAACTATGGGACGGAAGTTGAATTCGTCACGAAAGAATGGACAACGGTTGATGGAGATACAATCATCCAATTCGACCGTGTGTTTTGGAGTTTTGCCCCGTCCATTGAAGGTTTCAAACATTGTCCTCCTGTGCTCATCGTCGACGGTACCTTCATGACCGGAAAATACAAGCACACACTACTCATGGCTAGTTCGTTCGATGGTAATAAGAACATCTTCACTGTGGCTTTCGCAATCGTGGATGTTGAGAGCAAGGAGACTTGGGAATGGTTCTTTGATTGCATACAACGACGAGTGACACAGAGACGCGGAGTATGTGTCATATCCGACCGACATGTGGGCATCGTGAGTGCAATGGAGAAAATCCAATTTGGATGGCATTGGCGATGGTGCGCCAGACACTATGTAAGCAATTACAACAAAGCCGCCAAGAACCCAAGAATGAAAAGCCGCCTTATGAATTTAGGTCAGTATCATGACACTCCACCAAGTACTTAACAATTTCAGTGTATATCATTTGTAATCCATTCTTTTTTACCTGCAGCTAAACGCCGGTCCTTCAGAAAGTTCACAAAGGGGGCAACAAGATTCGCAAGGGACGACCCCGTAAATAAAAAATGGGCGCTTGAAGATCAATTATATTGGTCAAGAGCCGTAGACGCTCAACACGACGGGGCACGATGGAACCAATTGACATCAAACATGGCGGAGAGCGTGAATGGGGCATTCAAGTCAATCCGGGCTCTCCCTGTTGCAGCTTTGGTGGAATCCACTTTCTACAGGCTGCAAACGTATTTTGAAGATCGACGAAAGAGGGTTCGAGAAGAACAGGCGGCCGGTGAAATCTGGACGAAGAAGTGTCTTAAGCGCCTACAGAAAAGAGTGAATAAGGCCACTTCCCACACAGTGAGGCAATTCAATTACGATGCTGGGATATTCGAAATACAGACGGCGATAAATCGCAGCAACGGGAAGGGAAACAATAGGCAAGAAGTTCGCTTGGACTACGAGGAGGGGGACGGTCATTGCTCCTGCGGCAAGTTCCAACAGTGGAAGATGCCTTGTTCACATGCTGTGGCCGCATGTAACGCCGCCAATCAAGATCCCTTATACTACGCCAACGGCCATTACAGGCTGGAAACAGTAAAACAAATATACGGACGGAGTTTCCTCCCTATCGGCTCGAAAGACGTCTGGGTGCCTCATGGAGGGCCTAAGTTGATGCCTGACCCAGGAAGGGTCAGGGAGATGGGGCGACCACGACATTCTCGCATACGCAACGAGATGGATTGGGTTGAAGATATTGAGCCTCACTGCAGTTACTGCCATCAAGAAGGGCACAATAGGAGGACGTGCCGACATGCGAGGCGAAGCAGCAGAAATCCAAACCCTACAAGGAACGGTTAATTGCACTATGAAATGTTTTAGTATTATGGGTTTGGTAGTTTGTGTTTGATAATCTGTATTTCAAATGCGTGGTTGTCAATTTCATGTTTCAGTTTCAATGTAACCTAATGTTTTGAAGTTGTACTATGAAGTTACTTTTATTAGTCAATCCTTCAACTGAGAAAGACTGCAACTATGTCATAACTACAAATGAAATGTGACAACACAATGAAGAAAGGCTGCAACTACAACCCAGTCATTTTATTAACTTTTATAATGACGCGAACAACGACAACAACAACAACGACGACAACAACAACAACAACAGCAACAACAACAACAGCAACAACAACAACAACAACACAAATAACAAACACACTAGGCCCAACATGGATGTCAATTGTAAGGACAAGGTCCGGTGGTGGTGGGGGAGGCCCTTCCCTGAGCAACCTATTGATTGAAACGTGCAACCATGAAATTTCTTCCCTCAGATCTCGAATAATGTTGTCCTTCTCCTCGACGATTTCATCCTTCTCCCTATTCGCTCAAACAAGTTGTTCGTCCTTCGCCCGAATGATTTGGTCCTTCTCCTTAATCGCACCATCCACGGCCTCCCGCACCTCCAGTTTTTCATAATAACCACACCCCTTCTCCTACAGATCATAAGGCAAACGTAGAGGGTTTTTGAGAACTACGAAAATGCAAATAATTAAATTCAAACCCTTTTTTTTACCTCTCTCTCACGAGGGCAGCCAAAATAGCGTTCCAGATCACTTGGTCGAACGGATCTCGTCGCCCTTAAGTCACACCAGCAGTTCACCACACTTGCCTCATAAACGAACAAGTCCTCTCCACCGGCTTCTTCAACTTGTGCATTACCCTCTCAGTATCTGTCACTACAGAAAAACAGTACTTAGTATACAAGACGAATTCGTTAAATGCATAAATAAGATAAGTACAAAGCACCCAAACGAAGTTCACTTACGCTTGCTCTTGCGAGACCTAGAGCCATAGTTGAAGAACGACATATTCTAAGCTTGGTTACGGCTGCCTACTACAAATTCTAAGTTTAGGGCTTCAAGGGAGGTGTGTGGTTCAAAACTGCATCATAGAGGGGGGTATTTATACTAAAAATTGACGACTTAGGGGTTTTTCAGTCCCAGCCAGCGCTGCGCCTCCTAGCTAGCGCATAGCTGGCTGGGATTGAGTAAACCCTAACGGTGCTATGACGGTAACATTTTCTGACTGCCAGACAGCGCTGCGCTGGCTGGGTGGCGCAGCGCCATCTGGGTGGCGCAGCGCCATCTGGCTGGCGCAGCGCTGTCTGCCAGTCAGATTGTGCTATTTCTGGACATTTTTACGCATTTGGCTACTGACGGTACATATTTTTTTATATTGTGCTACAAAATTCCAATTCCCGATTATCTTACCATCATATCTAACATATAGTAACAAACTTTATTCCTTAATATTCACAAAATATAATTACTAATTAAAATATTCATTCCACGACTGTAGTTGTACTTTTTTGTTTTTTGACGTAGCACTCCTAGGCGGAAGCGTGCTATAGATCGTGAATCAACCTAAGAGATAAAAATAAAAATAAAAAAAGAAAGGGGGAGAAGAGGGGGTTTGGGGTAGGGGGTGGGGTGGGGAAGTAACTGTGAACTCGATCAGTTGAAATCTTAAAAAAGTTTCAGAGAAAAATCTTGATAGGAGATCTAAATCGAGAACTTTGGAGCACCGAGCTTGTTCACATATAAATTTGAATCGAGCAATGGCTTATCCTCGAATCGAGGATAGCTATTGTTATGCCCTAATCGGCGAGAATGAGCCCTTATTGGCGAGATTATTCCCTTATTGTCGATGTTATGCTCTTATTAGAGAGATTATGCCCTTATTGGCGAGTTTGTACCCATAAGACAAGGAAAAATTTATCATCAACTCTTCTATCTCCTTAGGTACTGCATGAAAAAAACAAAAAGATTAGTTCGATCAAATTAAAACAAAAAACAATTAGCTCTCAAAATTTATGTGCTTAGTGTATGGTTATAGTTAGGAAAATAAAATTTATTATTTATGAACCAAAAAGTTTCTAACAAGCACTCACAATAAATACATTAATCATTCATAGCATTAGCATGGATCTATTACCATGAAAACACCCCTTAGTGTTTTGATATCAAAACACCTCTTAGAGCCGTAGAATTACAGAGTAGATCTAATGGACTAAATTAAAATGGCTGAAATAGTCATTTCAAACTAATATATATAGTAAACCATACTAGGGTTTCACCACAAACCCTAATTCTCTTTACAATCACCCAAAAAACCTCTCTCCCTTTCAACCTATTTGCTCCAATCTCACTGCCGCCGCCGCCGCTTTACTCCACCCAACCGCCATCGTCGTGTTGCTCCAGCCAGCCTCCACCCAACCGTCGTCGTCATGCTCTAGGCCAGCTGCCGCCGCGACGTTTCTCCAACCTAGCCGCCATCGCGGCGTTACTCCAGCCAGCCACCGCCGCGACGTTTCTCCAGCCCAGCCACTGTCGTGGCATTACTCCAGTCAGCCGCCGCCACCGCGTTTCTCTAGCCAGTTGCTATCGCGACGTTTCTCTAGCCAGCCGTCGTCGTGATGTATCTCCAGCCAGTCGCCCCCGTGATGTTTTTCCAGCTGTGGCGTTTCTCCAACCAGTCGTTGACGTGGCGTTTCTCCAGGCGGATCTGAGGTGATGGCGGATCTGAGGCAAGGACGGCGATGGCGGAACTGAGGAGACGGCGACGTTGGCGGAACTGAGGCGACGACGACGTTGGCGGATCTGAGGCGGCAGTCGTGATGATGGCGAGAGCCACGACCACAAGCCGTCGCTGACGACGACAGTGAGAGCCGCAGCGAAATTGGAGGAGATGGTGAAGATATACAATTTTTTCCTTTTTTCCTTTTTCTCATTATTTCCTTGTTTACTTTTTCCCTTATTTACTTTTTTCCTTTTTTCCTTCTTTCCTTTTTTCTTTTTTTCCTTTTTCATTATTTCATTATTTCTTATTTTTTCTAATGAAGATCCTATATGTTTGGTTCATCTGATGAAGATCCGATGGTTTATTATTTTATTTTCATTATTTTTTTCGATTATGTTCCAATTTACTAATTAGGAACAAAGTATTATCTTCATCATCTTCTTCTTTTAACGATTTAGGAACATATATTTTATGAAAAATGTTACTAAAAATGAAAACGGAACAATCAATATAGATGTAGTTTAAGAAGATTGTACCTAAATATGAAAACAGAACAATGAACAAAAATATATTCTAAGTAGATTGTTCCTAAATATGAAAATGGAACAATGTACAAAGATATTATAAAACGGCTCCCTATATGCTTGTTCCTAAATATGAAAACGGAACAACGAACAACTATAAAGTAAGGCCGGAGAAGATGACCGAAAAAAATATGGCCGGAGAAGCAAAAATAACACGGCGGAAAAAAAGAACCATAGGAAGAGATGGAAAATTAAAATAATTTAATTTAATTATAATGAATGACCTTGAAAAAAAATCTAAAAAATTAAAGATATACAATTACACTTTTATCCTTTTAACAGGGACCATTAGATCTTCCCTTAAAAAATGAATGGTTATGATGGGTGTTTTGATATGAAAACACTAAGAGGTGTTTTCATGGTAGGATAATGATCAATTTCGCTAATGGGCTGATGGCCTTTTTTCTCAGCTCAAGCTGAGACGTTCATTGGACGGCCAGGATTGCTATCTGAGATGGAAATGACATCCGACGGATGGGGGATTGGCGGGGGTAGTAGGGGAAAAGTTTCCGTCTGACACATGTTTAATATATTTTATTTATTTGAAAAATTGTGGTATTGAAGCGTCCCATATTTTCTCTCTCTCCCATCTTTGATTTGTCTCTCTCTTATTCAGACGCCTTTTTCTCTCTCTCACCCTCATCTAACATTGTTACGGCGGCGTGAATCAAGGAAATTAAGTAACCGCCGAAAACCGCCGTCGAAACTACTTAGTGGTCTGAAATTTATGTGAATGAAAAGGAACGAAACTCCCGAAGGTACGTTGTGGGTAGTTTCCTCCTCACTTTCCCATCTTCCATCTTCAACCGTCTGGGCAGTTTGCTATTAATGCCTGAACATTAGGGTTCTCAAAACCCAGATGTCTGTACTGTATTGTGTTCTTGGCATCGTCGTAATAACCTCTGGTTTATGCACAGCTATGGCTCGCAGCAAGACGAAAGCTTCGAAGAAGAAACATGGCCAACCCTTGGAGTCTTCCTCCCCTCAATCCCCACCACCAAGATCCTCGAAGAGACTTCAAGAGCTACATTCCCCTAGTAAGGAAGGGATCCTGGCTTCGCGGAGGAGAGGAGGCCGAAGAAGGCCAAAAAAACTGCATCGACGAACTTCGATGACGATTTCGAGGAGCCCCTTGTATGTAAACCGCCTCCTCATGACTTGACATGGATGCATGTTTAAATTCTGTTTCTCAGCTAGCTTGTAGGATGTTTGAATGCTGTTACGATTGCGGTATGAGTATGTTATGAGTGTGGGATGGTCGAATGCTGTTATGACTGATGCATGAGTACGATATTGTAGCATGAGTATGATATTTCTATGTTATATCTGTGCAAATGAGGATGTTCTGACCTTGTACGGATATTATTATGTGATGAGGGAGTGTAGCATGAGTATGATATTTCTGTGTTATGAGTGTGCAAATGAGGATGTTCTGACCTTGTACGGATATTATTATATGATGAGTATGTGATTAGTATGTTATGTGTATGTGATGAGTACGTGATGAGTATGTTATGGGATTGTTATTGGATTTGACATTGCTTGTGGTTTGCTAGATTCGGAAGAAGACGAAGAACCTCAAGGAACATGTTGGGAACAATCTGGACAGAAGAAAGAAAAGCCTGCATTGCAGGAGATGAAGGCACCAGAGAAAAAACAATGCCTGCTAGTGAGGAGAAGAAGTCAGAGCTAAAAATGTAGAACCTGCTGAGCAGGAGAAGAAGTTGCAGAAAAAAGGGAAGCCGATTGAGGCAGAGATAAAAAGAAAGCCTGCTGAGCTGGATACAAAGAAGAAGGGAAAGATGGCTGAGCAGGGATCGCAGAAGAAGGGAAAGCTAGCCAACGCCAATAAGGGAAAGGTTGAAAAGATTAAGGCGCTGCCGGCTGAACAAAAGCACAAAAAGAAGGGTGTTGTAGCGGCTGAGTCCTCTAGTAACTTCAGGATTGCATTCAGGTGCAAGACATCTCCTGTATGTGAAGTGAACAAGGCAATCCTGTCGAAGATAAGATGTAAGCAGATCCAACTGGGGCTCTGTGATGCGCAATTTCATGGACTGCTTGACATCCAAGCTTCTGTGGTGAACAAGGACCTTTCAGACCTCCTGATCCGAGCATACTCCCCGGAGAGAAAAGCCTTCATATTTCCAAATGGTGAGGTGCTGACTGTCAGAGAGACTGATGTCTCACGAGTGTATGGGCTAATGGAACACGGTGAGTCAGTTGTCCTCGATTCATGCACAGACAGGGAAATGAAACTCTTCCAGAGACATACCGGAGTTAGAATCAACAAGTCCCAGAATATTGAATGCACTGGTCTGAAGGTAGCGGCTAAGGAAACTAAAGATGTAGAAGCCAGCTGCAAGCTTTACATCCTCCACGCTTTGGGACTCTTCTCGTGCCTGGGAATTTGTGGAAGGTGTCAGCTAAACATGCTCATTTCCTAAATGATAGTAGTCTGCTGGAAGTTGTTAAGTACAATTGGGCCGACCATGTTCTGGGTGTGCTGCTGAAGGGATTGGAAATGTTAAGTTACGGTGATCATTTGACGTTTTCATGTGGGGACATCAATTTTTTGGTGGTATTTTCCTTAACCGATACTAATACATGTGTTATACGTAACGCATACGAGCCTCTGATGGCAACATTTTTTGTTTCACAGACCCATTTCCTTGACATGCTGGATCTCCCAGAAGAGCTCTGTCCGGATGTGAGGCCGACCTGCAGTTTCTGGGATGATGGGAGAGTTAGGAAAGCTGTGGCCCATATTCGGAGTGGCAAGTCTGGTTGGACGTTCAAATTTAGGGACCGAGCTGATGTTGAGGGAAGCTTGTCTGCAGTTGAGTATGAGTGGACCGAGAAGATGTTTGAGCTGCCCACCCAGGATGCCACCCAAGGCGAGCGAGCCGAAGATTTGGAGGCGGATGAGTTGTGGAGAGCGGCATCGGCTTCTTGTACCGCGTCTGCAGCCCTAAGTGTATCGTATAATGTGTGTAAGACCATTATCGTAGTCGTACGAACCTGTTATGGTAGTGGTACTCCCATAAGATGAACTTTATTTTTGTTTGTGTCGGCATCCGTAAGTGTACCGTATCATGTTTGACATATTTTGGTTTGTGTCTGTTGCGGTAGCAGTTGAAGGGGCTCTTGGAAGTAGCACGTACAGAGTGGTGCAACAGGGAAGAGATCTTGAAGAAACTGCGAAATGAGTCCGACGTTTGGCGTGCCAGACATGCAGCCTTGGAAGAGAAGCTGGTAGAGACAGAGGCTTCAGAGGAAAACAGGAGGGTTCACAGAGTTGTTTCTGGTTCGAGGTTGCGGTATGAGTCTGCAGAAGAAGAGGATGGCGATGATGAGCTTCCGAAGAAGAGGATTAGGGTAGGGGGATGATGATTCTTCTGACGAATCTGATGATGGTAAATGGGATGATGGTGACGAGTCTGATGATGGTAAGGGGTATGATGATGGTGATACGGATGATGGTGATGAGGGTAAGGGGGTTCAAACTGATGATGGTAAGGGTGTTGAGTCTGACGATGGCAATGGTGAAGAAGATGACGATGCCAATCCTGATGGGAACGAGGAAGGGGATGATGATGAAGAGGACTCAACTCCTGCTCAATCAGAAGAAGAGGAACCTGATGAGTGGCTGGTGCTAATCTTGCAACTCCCAAGGAAGTGGATGCTGCCCGATCCAGTTACATCAACTTGGAGGACCCTGCGACAGATAAACCAGCAGAGCAGGTGATGACGCAGGAGATGTCAGACATTTTTGTTGTTAAGAGCAACAAAAAAGGATCTGTGTCAGTAGGACGTACACCGGTTAATTTCGGAAGGGCAAGGAATCAGAAGAGTGAAATGAAGGTCTTGTACATCCTCCCTCATAAACAGAAGATTGCACTGACGGCTGAGGAAAGGTGCGTCATGACATATGCCATGTCAGCACTGGATCAGAGAGAGTAAGTCCGATTAGGATAAATAGCATATTCATGTCCGACAGATGCCTTACGAGTGCGCGATGTACCCCTTCCTAACATTGTGGTGTTTTTTTATAGGGGTGTGCAGGTGTGTCAGTTCCCGGAACATGGAACCGCAGTCCACAAGATGAACATTGGAAGCATGGCACGTACGAAATGCTTCACAAGTACGATAATTGATGCCATCAGTCACATGCTGAACAGGGAGCAGAAGCGCATCACACGTTTGTGTTTTCCAATTGTTGTCGCTGTAAGTTCCCAACCTTACAACCTGTATTGGTAGATTAGTTCCCACAATCCTTTAACAAATGTGTCTGAGTGCAGAACACCGCGAGACATGAGATCGAAAGTTCTCTGCCCTTCGCCCCACCTACCTCCTGGGTGCGTAGTCACATTGAATTGACCCTCAACGAGAGTTATGTGCCACACATGAAGAATGTCAACTGGAACGACATAAAATATGTAAGATATTGAATATATATGGGTATCTTGTTGTGGCAGGTGCTACGACTATAGTACTGACCATTCGTATGTGTGGTACAGGCCTTCTTCCCAATCCATGGAGGCCATGACTTCAAGCACTTCTACGTGTGGTTGTTGGACTTTGAGAAACATGAGAAGGTCATCCTGAATAGCATTCCATGCCGAAATGAGTTCTTGAGGAAGCCCTACTACAAGGACACCGGCACGTGCCTCATTTAATACCTGAGGGACATTTTCATTGAAAGAAAGGGAGTTGACATCAAGGACTTCACCTGGAAGGTTCTGGCTGCCCCAGAGCAGCCGGACACAACAAGTTGTGGCCTCTATGCAGTCCGCTTCATGGAACTTTACATTGGGCGGTTCACGGAGGAGCACCGCCAACAGTTCAGTGATAAAAATGCTATGAATACCGATAGGCTGAAGTATGCATCCAAGCTACTTCTTTCGGAAGACAATGAGTTGCGTGGTGAAGTCATGGCAGCAGCATATGCATTCCAGAGTGAAGTCAGCAAGTCGAAAAAGGCGAAGAAGTAATTTATAGGATGTGTTATGCGGGCAGTTAATCTCTTTGTTGGATGTGTTACAAGAGTCTTACATGTATCTTATTGTAGTGACATGGGTCTGTCATGTGTTAGGTACAAATATTTAGGGTTCTGGCTTTATTTTCTATAACCGTGGATATTTTAATTTTAAGGTAGTTGGTAAGACAATATAGTCAGATTTTAAGTAGAGATCTTCTCATGCATTGGCAATACATAGATAATACACAGGTGCGATGAAGGTACTACACGGAAAGACAAGTTCTAAATCAGAAACACAAAAGTACTACACCGGAAACACACAAGTAGTAATAATAAAAACACAAGTACTGAAGGATAAAACACATGATAACACAAACATATATTGCCTCCACAGTCAGTCCAAGTAGGAAGCTTTCCACTCTGCTATTTCCCACTTCAGACCCTCTATTTGATCCCTTAACACACCAACTTCACTTTCCAGATCCATATTTTTTTTCACCAACCCGTCACACACTTCAACTCCTTCTAGTTCCTCTGGCTTCTTGCGGTCCCTGAGCTTGCACCACATTGCCATGCGGCATCTACCTAGTTTTTTTTGGCACTCAAGGAAATGGTTGAATAGAGTGTGCTTCTGAGCAACAATGGGGTACAAGGCCTGAATGGTGGCCGGGAGACCACAGTTGCACATTGGGATGATTCTCTTTCCTCGTGTATCTGCATAAAAAAGACATTCAATGAGATGAGACGGGGGAATGAGTGGCATTGGAAACATCATAGAATGTTGTATCAACTAACCCAGAAATTTCAAAGCTTCACGTTCTGCCATGCTCGGATTGTTCTTTCTTGTTTGATGCAGGCGTACTATGGTTGTGGTGGTAAAGATAGTGGTGGGATAGTGTGAAGGCTTCAAGTGTTCCATTATATAGAGGGCGTAATAGGGTTTGCGTATCATGATGGTAGGTGCACCTAACCTCATTAATGACATTAAAGAGGATTGAACAATCCATTTGATTTTCCAAAGGGCAGTTATGTTCCCTCATTAAGTGAACATGATCCCTGACAGGTAGGTAGGAAGCACGACCCTATTAAATATAACTAGTAGAAAAGCAAGGGGAAAAGACAGAAACCATTACATCAGTACGACAGACGTGGTACAACTAATACATAGGTTCTACATAACCAATACAGTGGTTCTACACCCTTTCAAAAGTATTCCAGGTAATTAGCCTTAATATCTTTGTACTTCCACTGCAAGCCTCAACCTGTTCTCCCAACACCTCAACGTGGCTCTCGAGTTCCATATTGAGGACGACCAAATCGACACTTGCCTTTTTCTTCTTCTTCTTCCATGTTTCGATCCTTCATCACGCACCACATTGCCATGCGGCATCTTCCGCTTTCCTTTGGGCACCCAAGAAAGTGCTTGTATTTTGTATCTTTCTGGTGGAACGTGGGATACACGGCTTTCACCTTGGCAGGGAGACCACAGTCGCACATTGGAATGACTCCCACACCTCGTGTATCTGCAAAAAAAGTGGCTCACATGAGAGATGATATAGCGCGGGAATATAAGGGGTTATGTTTCACTGAACTCACCCGGAATCATGGCTTCAACTTCATCCGATGTGGGATACTGATCTCTTCTAGGTGATGGAGGTCCGTTTAGGTAAGACATTTGAGAAGCCGTATGGAGGTGTGTGTGGTGGTCATGTGGTGTGTATATATGGATGACAAGGGCTATACCTATCTACTTGCAGCTAGGTGCACCTAACCTCATTAATGTCATTAAAGAAATATCACCTAATTCAAAAATTACAATATAGGAGATCATTGTACACACATCAGTCCTACATACGACTACGTACAGAAGGAAATACCCACCCACGGGTCTCAAAAATACCCCCTTGAGTGTGGAGCGTACATGTAATGTAACTGTTACGCCTCCGCTACGGCAATAGGACAAGTCGTAATAGAGGCGTAACAGTGACGTCGCACGTCTGTTCAACACCCACAAAATACCTTCCTTCTACATCATCCCTTGAACACAAAATATCTACTGTGACAAGGTCAGGCACCCTGTCTTCCGCCGAATGCGACAGCAAGCTGGTCAGCTAGGTCTCGTTGTCGGGCCTCTTGTTCCGCCATAGCTTCTTGCTTGAATATCCTTGTATTTCTTGCGTTGTTTCATACGTGAAAGTTCACTTGCGGACTTAAACCGAGCTGTGTTTTTACTCGGCTTCATCCTATGGGTTTCTTAATGGCTATGCCCTTACCTCTGGTACGCTGGGTGGTAGCTACGTTTGGTGCACCGCCCTGAACAGGTTTGTCATCAACGATGCACAGGGTTTATTTCAGTATATTTGCCAATTCCATGGCCTTCATGTCAACTATGGGCCTCAGTCTGTCACACCTTACAGCATTCCTCACAATTGAGCCAAATTCCACACTGGATCGCACGTACCACTCGTCGTCTTCTCCCACACGAGTTAGAGGCCTCTGAATAATGAGATCATCAAATGCATCCCTTGCTTCTCGTGTCCACCTATCCTTGATGTACTCTTTCGGCAAATCCTGGAATGGAACACAGCCAAACGTTCCTAACGAGTGCATAACAATTAGGGAATGGCGACACAGCAATCTCATTGTTCCCACCATTTGCAGTCACATGACACCTTACCACGCTCCCGATCTGCTGTAACTACTCTCTCATCTAACCGTTGTCATTGGTGCATCTTGTAGGAGGTGTAGGCAGCCCCATTCTCTATTACGATGCCTGGGATAAGCTCTAGTTTGTATTCTAGTACCCTGGCATATTGCTCCTAGAACATGGCGAATATCATAGGAGTGTATCTCCTAGCGGCTGTGCATACTATAGGAATGTAAGGGCAATAGTTAGTCACCACTGAATTCCTGGCCTGAAAGTCAGCTTCTCTCTCAGCGTTACATCTACTCTGGACCATCCTGTGGAATAGGAAACCCTTATTCAAAATCCAAAGCACAACCCTTAACACACCCATAACACACCTGTAACACACCCATAATGCACCCGTAACACACCCGTAACACACCTGATGACACTCGATTAGGCTGATTATCAGCCTCATTTAAGCGACATTTCCTTGCTTAAGACATGGTTTTAGGGTAGAATAACGAATATTCAATCGATTGCCCTATCTCGTGCCATTTGTGTTACTTTGGCCCGTTTCGGGTCTATTTGATGGTTTTGTAGTGTTTTTATGTTAGCACAGGTTTTTGCCGTCGAATAGAGTAGCCATGGACGTGTCTAAGGCATTGGAACCTCGAGGAATCAAAACGGAATCGATCCAAGGAGCCGATCAAGTCAAACCAAAAATCTGCCCATTCACACTTGCACCTTCGGCGAAAATGAGCTTATGTCTTCGGCGAGAACGATAGTGCAAATCAATGGGTGCCAAGTGAAGAATGACTTCGGCGAAAACATTGTGCTCTTCGGACCAAAAATACAAGGCAGAGAAAGCACTCCCATTCACAAAGGAATTTTCGCCGAAAATTCCTTAAGAATTTCGGCGAAAATAATAAGAGGAATCCGGCTGATTAGGGTTAAGTATAAATACTTAACCCGGCGGCCCATAATATACAATCAGAATATACAATCATAATTCGAAAAAAAAACACAACTTTGTCGAATCAGAATCCTCTCAAGTTCTGGAGCGAAGAGTTGGAGTTCGAAGAGCCGGATAGAGATCGTGACGCCATCCCTTCCATCTCGGAGAACCGGAGCTAGGAGAGTTATCTACCGAAGATCGAAGTCTGTCAGAGTCGTCTAAATTAGGTTTTTCAGATTCTTTTCTGTTCTTCCTCTGGATGATGAACTCTTTCTTTATCTTTGTTTCTTTTATAATAATCATGAGTAGCTAAACTCGTTAGAGCTTAGACTAGATGAACCCTAAGTGACCCAGGGCTTTAAAGCGGTCACGGATCGGCGGTGATTAGATTCGAAATTCAATCAGTTCTTTTTTCATGTTTGATTCGTTCTTCTTTGTTCGTGTTTCTTGTCTGGATTGATCACCTAGATTAGATTCTGGTTAAGCTAAGGATAGAAGCGAACGCTCGCCTTACTTTAGAACATCAAATTAAACAATTAACCTTATAATTGGAGTGTGCCTTTCGTAAGAACCGGTTAGGGTTAATTCACTGCAAGAGTAACTAATTAATCATTAGTAATTACACCAATTAATTAAGTCGTTGCGAGAAGCGACCGTACCCGGGCGGCTAGTTAATCTTGGTAGTTAGAACGGATAGAGCGAACGTTTGCCGGTCTTAAACCTAAGGGTAAGGAGTTATGGTGGTGTCTTAGTAATTGATTGAATGAGAATCGAAATCTGCTGATCTGTTGATTGCCAATGCTCTGGGGAACGAAGGGGGATTCAAAGTCTAAGTTCGTCTGTCATCCTTGTTTTCAAACCCTAATTCCCAATCTGCTTTAGTTTAATTTGTTTTAATTTTTCTGCATTTCTTAGAAATAGAAGTCGTGGAACTCACACCACGCACAACGTGTTTTCCTTCGAGTATTTTGCTAGTTCTGAAGTAACCAATCATAGAAAGCCCTTGGAATACGATCTGCTATACGCTTTTTCTTAGCATTAGTAGTTTTTATTTGGCTGAACCCGTCCGAACAACGACCGGGCGGTTCACCAACACCCGTAACACACCCATAACACACCCATAAAATGCTCATAACACACTTTTTAAAATGGACTACGTACCTTTCAAAGTGTGGGAAAAAAGTCAATCACACTCATGTTAGGTTTGAGGAAGCCCCGCACAACTGCATTGCATGACTCCACCAATTGTGTTGACACCATTCCTGCGGTGTAATGTATCCTAACCCAAGCAGAAGGCCACTGAGTGCGGAAACGAAAGATATACGCACACCAGCTGTGGCCTTCAGGACCATAACTAGGGAAGCATTCCTTTATCATGTGAGTCCACACACAATTGAAATCTGCTTCACTGTCAACGTTGTAAAACAGAAGCAGTAGCCTACGAACCAACTCCTGGTTGAATAAAGACGTACCGAGAATCTTACGAGCATTTTGAAGTATATGAAATGTGCACAGTCCATGGAAAACGCCAGGCATTTCCTCTCTGATTGCAACAGCCATTGCTGCATCCTGATCGGTGAATATGGTTTCCGGCTTCTTACCCTTCATGCATCGTAGGAATGTATGAAACAACCATTGGAAAGACTCAGCTGTCTCGTCGTACATCAGACATGCTCCAAAAATCATGCCCTGGTGGTGATTGTTGAACCCGACAAATAGAGCTGGAAGAAAACAACGGCTGGGTCAGACAAACATACAACACATTAACCCTTACTATGCCCGTCGGTGGTGATGTAGTAGACTAATATGAGTCTGTTATGAAACTCATATGAGTATATTATAAAACTTGTATGAGTTAAGTATGAAACACTCACGGAACTTACCAAGAGGTCTACATTTGTCGTTAGTCCTGTAGGTCGTGTCGAAGGTGATGGAATCACCAAAACACGCGTAGTCATCTCGCATCCTAGCATCTGCCCAGAAGATGTTTGCCATATGCTCGGCCAGGTCCATCTCAGTCGCATGGAAGAAACCAGAATGATTTTCCTTCTTCTCGCTGAAATACTCGTTAATGGTCGATTCCTCACCGTACATCAACGTCTTCTGCCTAATTTTGTTAAGCAAATTTTTAACATCTACCTTCGTGCAACCTAAATTACCTGCCCCCCCTGCATTTTTGCAAAGAATCTCATATGAGGAACGTAACCCTATACCAGCTTCCTTATTGATCGAAGCCATGTGCCCAATGGCATCATCCACGTGCCTTGAACCTCCCATCATATGTCGGTCACGTGACAGGTTCATGGGGTGATTGTGCTCTCCAACCCACTGAGTTATCTTGTACATACCAGTTGTCTCATTCATACGAAAACGAATTTTGGCCAAGCAACCAATACGTTTCTCGTTATGGACTCATTCAGGCTGCACTTGTGGCTCAGGATCCATCACAGCTTCTCCAATTTGCACTTTGGGCTTCAACAGGCTACCTTTCTTGTAACCTTGCCTACGACAAGCTAATGTCACGTATATTAACTTCCCACTGTTGTCACCCTTCTTGCCAGAACGACTCCGATAATGAATCTTTATGGCGAAGCCTTCTCGCGTAGCATAATCAAAGTAATTGTTGAACGCCTGTTTGAAGTCGTGAAACCACAACTTCTTCCATGCCTCCACGTCAGCCAGTCCACTCAGTGCCCCTGTAATAACACCGACGTTACATTGTGTTATACTACACGGGCTTTACATGTATGCTACACCACTGGTACAACCTATAGATATCTCCAAAATATTTCTTCCTTTACAACTACATAACATGTACGTGTACATTACGACACTAATACAGCAACGCCAGCCTTACGCCGACTTTACATTTCTTAGACTACACGGTCTTTACATGTATGCTACACCACTGGTAGAGCATGTACGTGTACGTGTACATTACGGCACTGATACAGCATATGATGAAAGTGAGTAAGTGAACTGGAGCAGGTTATTTGTACTTGTTGTAGAGGAACACGCTTACAGACCAACTACATATCCACTACGATAAATTTTACAGGATTATTAAAGCGAGGTGGGGATATTAAATGCAGACATGAACTGTCAGGGAGGGAATATTCATTCAATGTGAAGCCAAATAACCACTTTTGCATTAAAAGCTTTGGGAATAAGAATATTCAATGTTCAGTGTTTGTTTGTTTGTTTGTATCTGTAAAAACCCTAAAACTATGGAAGAATGAAGACAAACCTTCATGCACGGGTGGGACAGAGGTGTCATTACGTGGTTCTGCATTACGGGGAAGTGGGTCTTCGTAGACTATCTCTTCATCTCCTGTCATCGTCATCGTCTTCTATCACTCGCAGTGTTTCTTCGTCAAGGCTCTTAACCCATTTGTCGTCCTCTTCCCACCGGAGAAGCATTTCGTCCTCCAAAGAAGCGCGATGGGAGTTCGACGGCCACAACCATGAGTGTCTTTGCCATCGGAAAACCCTTTTCGAAGAACTAATCTCCGTCGGAAAATGGCTATCCGGCGGAAATAGTGCTAAAATAACACCAAAAGGAATGGAGTGAGAGAGAAAAATGAAAGGCTGGCGATGTGACTATTGTCAGATGGGCCCCGCAATTTCCATCAACAAGTACACATTTTCCCGCCCAAAGCGCGTGAGATGGACCTTCGATGCGGGACCACAGTTTCCGAGTACCAAAAATGCCCTTTCGAAATTATTCACTCCTCTCTCCTCCTCCAATGGAAGGATTTCATCGAAGTCTCATCTGATGGTCAGGGCCGTCTCAGCTGTAGCTGAGATAATAGCCTCTCTGCCCATTAGCCGGACAGGATAATGATCACAAAACACAACCTACCACATTCACACAACCAAGATTAAATTTTGTAATTAATTGGAAAAACATTAATGAATAAAAAACCTTGAAAGGACGGCATAAAAAAGCTGATTATGGGAGCGAACTAATAAATACAAATAAATTTCAATAAAAAAATTCCGCTAATTTAGACTTACCAAAACAATTGTCATAAATACCTAGGGGTGGGAAGCCCAGCCCGTTTGACCAGGCTTTGACCGACCCGACCCGGTAAAACTGGGCTTCGAGCCACCCGAAAACCCAGATGATTTCTCATAGGGTCGGGCCCGGGCATACTAATAGTTGTCTGACCGGATTTCGGACTTTTCGAGTTTAGCCCGGTTAAACCCCGGCCCGAACACTGACCCGGCCGGGATTAAGAAAGTTTTTTTTTTATTTCAAAACATTAAAATATCACTAGTTCACTACTTTTAAAACCTATCATATTTTATATTATATTTATTTGTGTGGTAATTTTTGGCATGAAACACATATAGTTATGAGCTCTAAGCCCAAACAATTTTAAACTTACAAACCAAAACCCTAAGAACTAATCTTTGGCCATGAAACCGCCGCCTGCCTCCTCTTACTTTTTGTTAATGAAACAAAAATAAAGTAACAAACCTAAACATGCCACTTTGAGTTCCGCCGCCTGCCTTCCTGTTGAAATCACCACAACCATCGTTCACTAGCATCAATCAACGAAAGAAATGGATATACATGGCATAAACAAAGATGTCGCGTGCGTCGTAGGGTTTGAACCAGAGCGGGATAAACTCAAGGGTTGGGATCTGAACCGGATCGACAATGACGATGAAGACGATAACCAGATTGAGGCGATGTAGTCGAATCAGGAGGAGTCTTTGGTGATGAGGACGTCGAGCCTATTGATGCTCTCAGACGAAGAAGAAGAATGAGAAGACAAAGAAGAAGGAAGACAGAGAAGAAGAAGAAAGCAGAAGGTTTGGTGATGAGGAAAGCGAGCCTTCTGATGCTCTCAAACGAAGAAGACTGAGAAGACGAAGAAGAAAGAGGACGGAGAAGAAAAGAAAGAAGAAGAAAGCAGAAAGTTTCGAGAGACTTCTTCTATCAATTTTTATTCTCTTTTTTTTTAAGTTAGCTAGATTATTCGGGTAGTCAATCGGGGGCCCGGGCCCAGCTGGGACCCGCGTTGACCGGGCTCTGGGTACCCGGTCACTATCCTCGGGCCGGGCTCGGTCAAATAAATTGTAATCGGGCGGCCCAAAAACCCGGTTGACCGGTCCGGGCCCGATGCCCAGCCCTATAGATCTATTATCTATTATATATATATATATATAATCAAATATAAAAGACACCCCATTTTATTCCTTCTCTCCTTAAGTGTAGGGAATTAACCAATCACAATTTTCTTATTAATTAATTCTTATTTGAATAAATTTTAAATAATAAATAATAATAGAAAATAATCTATGTCACTCCCACGTTTTTTACCACCCACTTTGGTGGTTTTCTTTTTCGTTTCATTTAAACTTTTTTTACTTTTTTCATTTAAAAGTTAATAAATAATTAGCTTATCGTAAATATATATTGGATTTATGTTTAATATTTCATTAAATTGAGTAAACCGATAATAAGTAATGACTAGCTACCCTATATTATTAACATTTCAATAAACGTATATCATATATCTATTGAGATTCATGAATATTTTACCATGTTTTTTATAATATTTTTTAGGAAAAATAGCACTTTGACCACCTCTCTTTGTCAACTTAACATATAGTCTCATATACTATAAATTGTTTTTTACCCTCTCCTACTTCACAATTTTTCCTTTTGGGCCATTTCGTTCCAACTTTCGTCTTCTTATCACTTAATTAACGTACATCCAGCACACCACATCAGCTCCAATAACCACATATTAGCTAACTAAGTATTTTTAATTGGGAATATAAATATATATAATTACATATGATTAAATTGACGGATAAAACATGTGGTTATATAACTCTTCATATTTCACCTTATTATTCGCGATACCTCCTCCAATTTTCCTCCCAGACCAACTTTTCATCTCCGACCTCCGATATATCTCTGTAGATTTATATTATATAAGTACATTTAGAATTAGAAGACTATTCTTATTCTTTCTCTAGCTAATTAATCAATCATAATTTTATCACATTAATTAATCACTATTTAAATACTTTTTAAATAAAAATTAAACTATTATTCTCACATTTTTGTGATGTTATCCACGTTTTATTTGTTTTAGTATTTATTATTATTATATGCTACCTTTTTACGCATAATTTCTAAAACATTAAGGGGATTAATTAATTTATAATTAAATCTTATGCTTAATGTTTGTCCATTCTAGGAAAAATCTATAAGAAGTTATTCTCCATACACTAATAAGGGCTATATGGATTCTGGAGAAGAGAGGAACCATGGTGGTCCCTCCCAGATCGCCTGGATCTCACGAGTGCAGAATGAACCATAAAAGAAAATTCCTATTAACGAATCACAACAATACACGTTACAAACAAATAATAAGTAAAACGATATTCTCTTTTCATTAAACTCTCACATCTTTTTTGGATAGTAACCACGTTTATTTTTTTTTTTAATTCTTTTTATTACACTGTCCCTTTGAACAAATAATTTTTTAAAACATAATTTTTTTATATTTACGTTAATATTTTAAATATTTATTGAGTTTAAAATAAAATTCCATTAAATTTTAAATGAAATTATAATATATATTTATTGATTAATTTTTATTCATTCTCTCTTTACTTTAGACTTTAAAACAATGAAAATTAGCCTTTTAAAAAATGAATTTACATTATTTCATAATTTTCCCTTCCATATGAAATTGAAATGTTCATTTTCAATATATTTTATGTATTATAGACAAAATTATTATAATTTCACTTTCACAACTCTCTAGCCCACAACAAGATTTTCTCTCTCCCAAATTTATAAATTTCTTATTCTCTTGAGAAGTTACGAGCCACAAATTTATGAAATAATTTATTCAGTCATCTATTGTTTTTTATTTCACTACAATTAATTAAAATGAGTTGATCATGAGGATAAACAATTGGAAACCGGCCATTAGAAAATATAAATAAGGGTTTGGTTCAAATGCATCACACACAACAATATTATAAGGGTCCGAGGATCCAAATTTTGCATCACGTGTTTAGAGTTTGTTGAGCATAATAAATAAAACTAACTAGCAAGACATGATGAATAACATAGAACCAGCATCTACCAACATAGATCAAGACAATCAACAATCTCCAATATTATTCATAAAAAAAAAAACAATTTCCAATATCGTAATGAGCTATTTTTTTCACATTTCATTAAAATAATGCATATGATAAATATCTATTGGGTTTCATGATATTTTTATTTTCTTCTCCAATTTAGATAAATAGAATTTATTTTGCTAACGCAAAATGAGTTTTTTTATTCATAAAATATTCAATGGAGTAGATAAGTTTTTGGTTTGTCTTTATCATGAAATAATTTATGATTATAGGTTTTATTGTAAATATTATGTTCACATTTCCTATTTGGATAGACCAAGCCTTTTATATATAATCATTCCACAAATGAACATAAACTTATAGTAATAACCTATTTTTTTTCAAGCTACAATTCTCATCATGTTCATTACGAATGTAATCATAATTTTCTATATTTTATTTAATTTTATACGATCCACATGATTTTAATTAAACATGATATTGATCGAGTTTACATTAACAATAATTACCTGGATAAAAAATTATTACAGTAACTCTACTTTACTAAAAAAAAACTATGGAAAAATTAGACACGATATGTTAATAATGAAATAAAAACACAAAAAAAATAATGATCTAACATTCAATGGAAAATTTAGAAAAACAAAATAGAAAATATATGTCGACAGAATAGGAAATGTCAGTCTACAAACATCAAATCAAATCCAAGTACATGATCTCGAAAAATTTCAAGCTACAGTTGGTATGGAACATGTTCACAAAAGAAACACATAAACAAGTACTGCACACAACCTTACATAAAAATTAAAAGGTGCAACTCCAACTATAGCCAATATTTACAAACACTAAGATATTGAGATCCATTACCAATAATTTAAACAAAACCCCCATGGGCTAAAATGAAAAAAAATGCATTAAAAATTAAAAAAAAAACACTAGAAATATTATTTCCGGCTATTTTTAATTAATTCATCCATAACATTTTTGAATATGTAGTAAAATTCACTTACATTTAGTTTAATTTTATACTCTCTTTTCCATTTAAGTTTTTCATCCTTAATTCATTCTCTATTATACTCAATCTTTAATCGTGTCTTATTTTTAATAGTATTTTATGAGGTTTTAGCTATTAAGGTTAATATTATCTATCTACACATGGCCACTGGTCGGACGGTTCAGTGGCAACAAACGAAAGTGGTGACATTGGGAGGAGTTCTAAGAGACTATAAGGCACAGACTATAGATGCCTTCATGACCAATATTGGGACATGTTCAATAACCTGTGCTGAACTCACAAGCATTGTCATAAGCATGGAGAGAGCTTGAAATGTTGGGGGTGAGACCTAGAAGTACAAATCGACTTCATATGTACAGTTAAACTCTTATCAACGACCACGTACCTGGACCCCCAACATGCAACAATCATTTGTCAATATAGAAGACTGCTGGAGAGGAACTGGAAGGTTACTTTAAAACACATCTATAGAGAGGCGAACCACTTCGAGGACGCACTGGCGAATAAGAGTCATGGAGTTGACTGGGAACACACACAGTAGAGTGTTCGAATAGCATAATTAAATACTAAGAGCGATATGCCCTTATGAGAGGGTCAGAGACTCTATTAATTTTCATGCAAATTAATTTTCATTCTTCCTAAAGAAAATTTTGCCGCTACGCGGGCCACAAGCTAGTACCATTTCCTAGCCGGAAAAATTGTACCGCCGGCGAGAAAAATTTGTCTGTCTCCATCATCTTATTTGCACACCAGGTGAATCCAAATCCATGACCGGATCTTAGCCCCAATTTCACCCAGAACCTTCGGTTCTACTCTGTTGTTCAATGATGCATCCTAGATCAAATCCGCTGCATTCACCCCAGTTCTTTATGATTATCTTTTCATTTCTCCACCAACATTGATCAGTCCACATATAAATCTCCATGCCACTAGTGATGGTTAGAAATTAACCGATCCACTAACCAATAGGGCATTCGTCTTCATTGTTCCTTCTACTGATGTTGGTCAACTGACCGCTGAAGTTTCTATCAATCATTCTTCACTCTCAATATATACGATGGCATCAACCCCTAATTTACTCAATTTTGACCCCATGGACATACCTCCGTAAATTGTAAGTCATTCTTTCTCAGTTCCATAAGCACTAAACCAATTTAAATTTATCAGATTAAACAACAGTATGGATGATGATATGTTGCTTATTCACTAGTTTTTCTCTTTCTGTGAATTTCTTAGTTTATTCCATGTATATAGTTTGATAAGGATAAGTATATTTAATAGGATTATTAGTTATGATTTGTAATTATCTCCAAATATATTTTATATCTATAAATAACATACAAAGGCACACGGTTGGGTGTGAGAAAACTATTCCAACCAATTCACTTTACATGGTAATCAGAGCTTCACGTAAGTTGCTCTCTCTCTCTCTCTCTTTTTCAGCCAACCCTAGCCGCCTCCCTACACTCTTTCTAAAAAAAACAACCGTAAAACCCTATCCCAATTTGATAATGGCGGCAGCTCAGCAAACTCTCCCAACTCTGCCGACCCAGCTAGCTGTCAAGCTTGACGCCAGCAACTACGTCCCGTGGAAGCTCCAGATCGAGTCGTTCCTTGCAGGATACGATCTGAAAGGCCATTTTGATGGCACGATTGAGGCACCGATGCGCACCACGACAGAAGGGGCCATCTCGCTACAATACACGAAGTGGTTTCGACAGATTAGTTGTTGCTCGAATGGCTCATTCACTCCCTGTCGCGAGTGTTATCCACACGTTGGTCGGTGTCGACACGGCCAGAGAAGCTTGGACCGCCTTGGCGACGACATTCGGAACCAGGAGCCTGTCTCAAATCAGGTCATTAAAATCTCAATTGCTTGATTTGCGTTTGTCAACTAATAAGGTTGGTGATTATTTACAGAAAGCTAAACATATTGCGGATTGTCTCCACGCTCTCAATGAGCTCGTGAACGATTTGGATCTGGTACATTATGTTACTCGCGATCTACCTCCATCGTACAGGCCCCTCGTGCGATCCCCCTCCATCGTACATGCCGCTTGTGCGATCCCTTCATAATCGTAGCGTACTAGTGTCGTTTCTGGAGCTACACGGATTGTTGTTGTCGGAAGAACAAGATTTGGCCACTAATGAGGCGGCTGCCGCCTTGGTGCCACAGGCGAACTACACAGCCCAACCGGCTCAGAACCGCAATCGGCGCAGCCGCTATTTCCCGCAGACCTGCCGCCAGCCAGGACCGGCTTATGGCTACTGCCCGCCACCTCATATGAGCAGCATCATGTCATGACCCAGAACCAGCCGCCACAGTCGCCTCGACCGATGGTATGTTTTAACTGCAATAAAGTTGGCCACCACTACAAGATGTGCCCATCGCCTAGATAGAACCAACCCAACCCACAAGCCCACCACATGACCTCACCCACGCAACACGCACCACCTCCCTGGACTCTCAACTCCGGCGCGACCCACCACCTCACCAATGACCTGTCCAACCTTGCTCTACACTCCGAGTACCAGGGCACCGAACAAGTCCAGCTGAGCGATGGTAATCTTGTCCTTATATCTCACTCTGGTTCTGCAAATTCATATATTAGCGGCTAAAAAATTGCTCTTGATAATATGTTTGTGGTACCAATGGCTTGTCAAAACTTGTTATCAATTAGTGCGCTAACTCGTGATAACGGTTTGATGACACTCAATTTTACGTGTTTATTAGCCTCATTTAAGCTACATTTCCTTGGTTGAATCTCGGGTTTTAGGGTAATTTAGCATGTTTTCACCAAAATGCTCTAATACATGTCGTTTTGGTTACTTTGGCCTGTTATGGGTCTATTTGATGGTTTTCTAGTGCTTTTGAGAATGCACATATTTTTGCCGTCAAATACGTAGCCACGGACGAGCTCGGGGGCAGAGGAACCTCAAGGGATGGCCCGAGATCAATCCAAAAATCAACCAAGCCAGAAGAAATCACTGTCCCAGCTGTAACTGAAGTTTTCGGCGAAAAGAATGAAGTCTTCGCCAAAAACTATACACGAAAATTCACAGACGAAGACAGGAGAATCCAGCCAAAGTGTCACCTGAAGTCTTCGGCGAAAACTCCCAAGTTTTCGCCAAAAACTATTCCCTTTTTTCGGCTGGAATCAGAAACCCTATAAATACTAAACCGGCGGCCACATTCAAAGATATACCTATTCCGTGGATTAAATTCCAGACTTTTAAAGTTCGAGAGAGAGTTTAGAGAGTTCGAGGAGCCAGGAAGAGATCGTGACGCCATCCTTCCATCTCGGAGAACTCGGTGCTAGGAGTTGAAGATCCAAGAGATTGAAGCTTCACAGATTCGTCTGAAATTAGGTTTTACAGTTCTTCTCTGTTCTTCCTACCTAAGATGTATTCTTTGATTGTCTTTGATTCTTTTGTTTTGAATATGAGTAGCTAAACTCATAGAGCTTAGATTAGATGAATCCTAAGTGATATGGGGCTTTAAAATGGTCACGGATCGGCGGTAATTAAATCTAGTTTCAATTAGTTTCTCTTGCATGTTTGGTTTGTTCTTAATTGCTTCTGTGCTTCTTTTCTAGCTTGATCACCTAGTTAAGACTCTAGTTAAGCTGAGGATAGTAGCGAACGTTCCCTCACTTTAAAACACCAAATCAATAGTTAACCTATTCATTGGAACAATTTCTCTATGTAGGAACCAGTTAGGGTTAATCCGCTTCAAGAGTAACTCATAATCACTAGTAATCGCGCTAGTTAGTTTTCCGTTGCAGAAGCGAACGCACGGGCGGTCAATTAATGTTGGGAGTTAGATCGGATAGAGTGAACGTTCCCAGTCTTAAACCTAAGGGTCAGGAGTTATGGTGGTGTCCGAGAACTGAAAGAATTAGGATTGAAAACCGCTGGTCTTGTGATTGCCAATGTTCTGGTGGTCTTAGGGGGATTCGAAATCTAAGCTTGTCTGTCATCTTGTTAAGTCAATCAATCCTTCAACTTTTTTTTGTTTTCTATTTTCATTTCCTGTTTCCTGCTTTATAGTTTAGAAGTCGCGGAACTCACACCACACACAACTTGTGATTTAAACTTGAGTAATCTTCCTTCATATTTGAGTAGACGATTAGAGAGACTTGTGGAATATGATCTGCTTAGCTTTTAGCTTAGTAGTTATTTGATTGCACGCATTACAACGTTCATCAAATTGGCGCCGTTGCCGGGGACTCTTCTATATTGTTTGAAAAAAGAGTTGGCATTTTATTCTTCTACCTTTCCATCTTTCATTTTTTCATCACACTTCGATTTTACACTGGTTGTTTTTGTTTTTGCTCTTTGTAGATTGTTTTTCAGATTTATGAACTGCTCGTTCACTTGTTATCCGTCTAAGTCTATCAAGTCTTCTACTTCGGACAAGCCGAGTAGTTCTGCTCCTCTTAGACAACCGCGAGTTTCGAAGCAATCTATTACCGTTCCACCTTCATCTTTCACTCCAATTAAGATCGAGGAGCCGAAGGAGAGATCCTCATCTTCATCTTCATCCGCTTCATCCACCGCATCACTCTCGCCACCATCTTCTCCAAGAATGGCCGTCGCACAGAAAAGCCTTACAGATTACAATAAGCCGAGCGCGACCAGCGTTCAATCTTCCATCTCTGTGCCGCGTAATGAAGACGATCCCGACTATGAGATCAAGGTCCCCTTCCTGGGAATGATCTCTAGGGACGTACAGTTCGAAGGAAAGTCGCACGACAATCCGTGCACTCACTTGGAGGACTTCATTGCCCTTTACGAGACCTTCAAGAATGGGAATCTCGACAAGAACACCTTGTGCTTGCGAGCCTTTCCATTCTCTCTTCGAGGTCCCGCTAAGAGATGGTTAAACAGTAAGCCCCACGGTTACTACACTGACTGGGATAAGCTGGCTCAGGATTTTTTCGTGGAGTACTTTCCTCCTTCCAGAACAACCGCCTACAAAGACAGCATCTCTAAGTTCAGACAAAAAGAAGGAGTGAGCTTATATGATGCTTGGAACGAATTCCAAGAGCTTCTCTACAGCTGCCCTCATCATTGCTACACTCAGAGGCAATTAGCAGAGACCTTTGCCCAGGGTATGAACGAAGAGTCATCTACATGGGTCAACTCGTTGGCAGAGGGAGACTGTACTATGCTCACACCAGAAGCTGCTCTTCTCCACTTTGCAAACTGTGCTTCCAAGTCCAGGAATTGGAAGAGACAAACAGAAGGAGCTAGGAGTAAGCTCATTATCGAAGAGCGGATTGAAGCAGAAGTCCAAAAGCGTTTGAAGGAAGCTTGATATGAAACGCGACAATCGTGGGCAGACGACCCGAACCACCACAAGCTGATCGTCACAGCAACAAGAAGAAACCATCAGAACCGGGATGGAAGAGGACTTTGACCCACTAGCTATAAATGAGCTAGGAACCAGAAGTATCAAGTCGAGGGCGCCACTTCAAGAGATGTGTGCTCTTGATGATAAGCCGACCTTAAGCAATGCAACAATGAGCAAAGGCTTGAAGGGAAAAGAAACATGTGTTCTAAAAATTGTATATTGATTCAAAGGGGGTTGGTTTACAAGGGTGGCCGGCGGCCTCCTTATATAGGTGAGGGAACAAGCTCTCCTCCCTAATGACTACTACCGAAATAAGAATATAATAAAGAATCCTAATTCTAATTAGAACCCTAAATTCCTAAACAACTTGATCTAAAAGGGAATAAAACATAAAATAATAAATGGAGTCTTTTATGTTGAATAAAAGACCTAAATAGGTCAAAAATCCTAATCCGGCCGCGGTCGGCTACTCGGGCCGGTTGGGCTATGGTGGCGGCCCGGTGGGTCGTGCCTCGAAACCAAGGACTCCAATTCTTCTCATGGCTCGGCTCGGGGTCAGTCCTTGGATGCCCTCCTTTTCCGGCTAGGTACTCTTGAGCTCTTCTCCTCCTGTACTCCAGAAATGCTTCCAGAGGGTCACTCAAGGGGCCAACTTCTTCAGGGCTCTTGGAGGTCAGGCTAGGGGCAGACTGAGGCTTGTCTTCAGTGCTAGGGCTTATATCCTCGGCCAGCAGCATGGCCTGGAGTAGCATTCCATCTCTTGGAGTCTTTCTACCTGCAAGGGAAGGCCTTAGTCGATATTTCATGTCATACCTTGGCTTTAGGGCTTGAAGATGGCCTGCCCTTGGATCTACATGCTTCTTGTGAGGTCCTAGGGTCCTGCCTCGGACAGGTGACCCTGGTGGGGTGTAGGAGTACCAGTTGGGATCAGGCAGCACTAGTGGATCATATCATCCCCCTCTTCTTACCTTGGATTTGTCCCAAAATCCATCTCGGGTCCTCTCATACTACTCATCACTCTCTTCCAAACTTCAGCAATTTTATTGGCCACGATCGGGAACGACTCAGCATCTTCTTTAGGGCCAGGAGTGTCACTTGAGTCAGTAAAGGACCAAGGCTCGGGTCCTTCAGTGCTTTCTCCATCTGTGTCCATAGCTCCTTCTCCTGAAAAACTATCAACAATAATGTTAAGGCTTGGGGAGGTAGCCAGTGAGAGTTCCTCACTCATTTCCACATCCGGGTCCGCGTCCGGATCATCCTCGCTCGGGGCAGCCCTAAAAACTCGTCGGGAGGTGATTTCCCATTGAATGTCGGGTGCATAAGGGTCGGACTGTGAGGTGTTGGGACGGAGCACTAGGGTGCTGGGGGCGCCGGTGGTATGCCACGGTGGGTCGGGGCAGTTGAATGCTCCTTCGGGCAGTGGCGCGTCGGGGGCGTCGGGCATCGTCGCGTCGGGAACGTCGGGCAGGTCTCGTCGGGGGTGTCGGGTAGTGGCATGTCGGGGCCGGCTAGGGCCGCGTCAGAACGTCGGGCAGTGACGCGCCGGGTGCATCGGACAGTGATATGTCGGGGACCGCGTCGGGTAAAGATGCGTCGGGTGGCGACGGGCTGGGGCCAAGCAAAGTCGCGTTATGGCCCAGCAGTGGGACGTCGGGGGCAGGCGCTGGGGTGCCAGGGCTGGACAAGGCCCTGTCAGGGGTGCCAGGGTTGGGCCGTGGCACGTCGGGGCTGTGCACCTGGGCGCCGGGGACGTGTCGACCAGCGTCGGGGCGGAGTGTTGGGGCGTCGGGGGTGCCGTGGCCGTGTCGGGCAGCGACGGGGCGGGGCGCTGGGGCGCCGGGAATGCCGAGGGCGTACCGGGCATCGTTGAGGCTGGGCGCTGGGGCGTCAGGGCCGGTCGGGCAGCGTCGGGGCGGGGCGCCAGGGATGCCGTGGGCGTGCTGGGCATCGTCGGGGAGGGGCGTTGGGCGCCGGGGATGCCGTGGGCGAACCAGGCATCATCGGGGCTGGGCGCCGGGGTGCCGAGGCCGGTCGGGCAGCGCCAGGGCTGATCAGGGCCGGTTGGTCAGCGTCGGGGCCGGGCGCCGGGGTGGCCACGGGTGCTAGGGTTTTAGAGATTAACCCTGTAAACTTCTCAAGTCCTTCGGGCTTGACTTCCTCTCCTTCATCTGATTCTTCTTCTTCTTCCTTCTTCTCATCTTCTTCATCATCTATCTCGATTCCTCCTTCTCTTATCACCATCGTCCGTTGATTAGGGCAGTCCCTTGAGATATGTCCCCTACCTTGACATTTAAAGCATACAATTCCACTGGGACGTGGGTTAGAGCTTTGAACATTAGAAGTCGGTGGAGCAGGTGTTACCCGTGGTGCCGAATCCCAAGGGTTAGGGTTTGGCCGTGAGTTGGGTCCTCGAGGCTGTCCAGGCTTCCATGGGGCTTGGCTTGCACTTGAGCCTCCTCTCTACTGGATATTGGCTGGTCTTCTCGTGTAGCCCTTCTTCAACTCTCTCTCCACGCGGTTAGCTAGGGCTTTGAGATCCTCGTTGATGTGAACCGCTGCAACCGTGGGCAGACGACCCTAACCACCGCAAGTTGGAACGTGCAACGAGGTAGAAACCTTTGGGAACCGGGGCAGAATAGTACTTTGACCCGTCGGCTATATAACAGCCGGGAACCAGAAGTGTCCAGTCGAAGACGCCACGCCAAGAGATGGATGCTCTTGATGATAAGTGAACCTTAAGCAATGCTCCTCACATTAACTCGAAGGGAAAAGAACATAAGTTCTGAAATATATTTAATCAAAGGGGGTTCTTAGTACAAGAGGTGGCCGGCGGCCTCCTTATATAGGTGAGGGAACAAGCTCTCCTCCCTAAACCCTACTTCTTAAATAATAATAAAATAAAGAAATAAAAAGAGTCCTAATTAGAAAAACTAAAGAGGACTTTAACTAATCCTAATCTAGACTAAAAAGAGGGAAAATTCGGACTCCAACCCTATAAGGGAAGAGAATCCTACCTAAACAAGAACTCCTAAAAAGGAGGCTGGAAAATCCTAAAAACAGCTAAACGGGTTCTGGAAATATTAGCCAAATAAATACTAAACAAATTCGTAAAATTCTGATCTTTTGCAGATCACTAGTAGACTCCATGGGCTACAACTTTCATGTTGGACATAAGCCCAAATTATGTCTCCAAGTAGCCCATATTCGTCACTCTTTGTCGGGCTACGAATCTGTCCAGAAATCCAGCTTTGCTTAGTATTGGTCCAGCTTTGGCCCGTGACTGCTCGGTCATGGGCTGACCTCTTGGCTCTTCTCCAAGATTGGATTCTCCTTGATCCTCTCCTATTGGATCAGGCTCAGGTGGTGGCCTGATCACAGCTCCTCGTTTGGCCTTCCTCGGATCAGCATCCGAGGCTTCCTCTTTGGTGCTCCCACCAAGCTTCACTAGGGCTTGGCCTAGCTCTATCTCCTTCAGTACTGCTCCAAATTGAGCACCGTTTGTTGGAGCTGATTCATGGGCCTTCAAAGTAGCCAAGGCCTTTAAAAGAACCCTAATTCGGCCGTGGTTGGGCTGCTCGGGCCAGTTGGGCCATGGTGGCGGTCGCGGGCCGGGTGCTCCGGGTTGGTCTGGGGCCGGGCTTCTTCAGGGCTCTCAGAGGTCAGGCTAGGGGCAGGCCGAAGCTTCTGTTCAGTGCTAGGGCTTGTGTCCTTGGCCAGCAGCATGGCCTGGAGTAGCATCCCATTTGTTGGAGTCTTTCTACCTTGGCCAGGTGAGCCGGGTGGGGTGTAGAATGACGTGACCCTGGCCCCCAAGGCCGGCGTGGACACGCCACCACGGACACCCGACCATGAAACCTCCACGAGAGCGCCGGACAAGGAGAATTTAATGATCGTTCGGCCTAGAGACTTGAAGCCGAACGAGGACTACACCGGCCCCAGGCCTACACCGGCACCACCTCCAGAGCCTTGGAGAGACCAAGCTCCAAGTTCAGGCCCCAGGCCAAGCCTAGGGCCAAGTCCAGCCCCGAGCCCCGATAAAGGCCTAGCACCTAAACTAGGCCCCATGCTAAATGCCACGAGCTCTAGACCGACACCAGCCCCTAAAGACACCCCTAAGGTACCCAGGGAAGAAGGCTCGGAGCAGAACTCAAAAGGCCTGGACAGATTTGAAGAAGGCCCCAAGCTAAGCCTGCCACAGGCACAAGGCCCATGCCAGCGCCCGTCAAAGGAGCACTTTTGGCCCAGCGAACGATTGACCCATGCCTTTTGGGATTTTCCAAAGGCACTGGAATACTTATGGCTCCAGGAATACACTCCAACAAACGGAGCTGAATTTGGAGGAGAATTGAAGGAGATAGGGCTAGAACAAGTCCTAGTGATGCTTGGCCTAAGCATCAAGGAGTGGAGCTCGGATGCTGATCCGAGGCTGCACATGATAGGAGCTACGATCAGGCCACCACCTGAGCCTGATCCATGGAGGTATTGATGACCATTCATGCTATGGGAAATGAAGAGAGGAAGCCAAGTACATTCAAGCAAGAAATCCTAATCAAGCTAGGATTTCCCGGTTTTGGACAGATTCCTAGTCTGACAAAGAATGACGAATTTGGGCTACTTGGAGGCAGAATTTGGACTGATGTCCAACATGAAAGTTGAAGCCCATGAAGTCTACTAGTGATCTGCCAAAGGGCTTAATTTTCCGAATTTATTTGCTATTTATTTGGCTGAATCTTCCAGAATTTAGTGTTTTTGTTTAGGAATGACTCTTTTCCTTGGTGAACAAGGCTACGAGTTTCAGTCCTTATTTTTGTATTCTTTATTAGTTTTATTAGCTATTTCGTAGGAGGAAAAGGAGAGCCTGTTCTCCCTTCCTCACCTATAAATAAGAGGCCTCGGCCTCGTTGTAAGGAACAACTTTGAAAGAAATAAACACTCAAAACTTCGGTTTTTCTCTTAGCATGGAATTGCTAATCTCTGTTCGACCATCATGGAATTGATCGTCATCTAGACCAGTTTATCATCAAAGGCATTCATCCTTTGTTTGTGGCACCGAATTTGACCGAATACTTGGGGTTCCTAAGTCATTACTTAGTTGATTTCAAGTGTTCTCCGCGGTTTCAAAGGTTAGGTTCTCGTGGGGCTGATAATATAGTTTTGGGTGTTGAGTCGATCCCTTCCTGGAGAAGGCGGTTCGCATCAGTACTGGATGGTACTAGGGCAGCTTGGCTGGGTCATATCATCCCCCTCTTCTTGCCTTGGATTTGTCCCCAAATCCATCTCGGGGTCTCTTCTAGCAGTCACCACCCTCTCCCAAACTTCAGCAATCTTGTTGGCCATGGTCGGGGAAGACTTAGCATCATCCTTAGACCTAGGAGTGTCATTTGAGTCAGTAAGGGACCAAGGCTCGGGTCCTTTAGTACTTTCTCCTTCGGTCTCCATAGCTCCCTCTCCTGAAAAACTATCAATAATAATGTTAAAGCTCGGGAAGGTAGCGGGTGAGAGTTCCTTACTCATTTCTATATCCGGGTCAGCATCCGGATCTTCTTCACTCGGGGCAGCCCCTAAAATCCGTCGGGAGGTGATCTCCCATTGACTCTTGGGTGCACAGGGGACCGGCGGTGAAGCGTCGGGTCGGGGCACTGGGGTGCCGGAGGCACCGGGGGTCGGCCAGGCTGCGTCGGACAGGGCGACGTGTTCGGGAAGTGGGGCGGCGGCGGCGTCGGGCAGTGACGCGTCAGGCAGTGGGAAGTTGGCGGCGGCGGGCTGTGGAGAGCCGGCGGCGGCGGGCAGTGGGAAGCCGGCGGCGGCGGGCAGAGGTGCGCCGGGAAGGTCGTGGGCATCGGGCATCTTCGCGTCGGAAACGTCGGGCAGGTGCTCGTCGGGAGGGTCAGGTAGCGGCACGTCAGGGCTGGCTAGGGCCGCGTCGAAACGTCGGGCAGTGATGCATCGAGGGGCGACGGGTGGCGACGGGCTCGGGCCAAGCAAGGCCGCGTCGTGGCCGGGCAGTGGGACGGTGGCGGCGGGCAGTGGAGTGCCGGCCACAGGGGTGCCGGGGATGCCGAGGGCGTGCCGGGCAGCGTTGGAGTGGGGGTGGACAGGGCGGCGCCGGGGTCAGGTGGTGTCGGGTCGGGGTCGGTCAGGACGGCGCCGTGGTCATGGGACCCGTCAAGTGCTGGGGCAGGGCGCGGAGGCGCCGGGGCTAGGTCTGGCGTCGGGCGCCGGAGGCCGCTTGGGAACTGGGCGCCGGTCGGGCGCTGGTGGTGCCATGGCTGGGCGCTCGGGCGCTGGGGCGTCGGTGCTGGGGCGCCGGTGCTGGGCGCTCGGGTGCTGGGCGCTGGGGCGCCGGTGCTGGGCACTGGGGCGCCGGTGCTGGGCGCTCGGGCGCTGGGTGCTCGGGCTCTAGGCGCTGGGGCGCCGGTGCTGGGCGCTCGGGCGCTGGGTGCTGGGACACCGGTGCTGGGCGCTCGGGCGCTGGACGCTGGGGTGCCGGTGCTGGGCGCTCGGGCGCTGGGTGCTGCTCGGGCGCTGGTGGCGCGGTGATTGGGTGCTGGGGCGCCGGGGCCTGGTCGGGCAGCGCTGGGGCTGGGGCCGAGCGCTGGGGCGCTAGGACCTGGGGCAGCACCGAGGCTGGGGCCGTGTGCTGGGGTGTTAATGCATGGGGCAGCGCCGGGGCTGGGGCCGAGCGCTGGGGCGCTGGGGTCTGGGGCAGCGCCGGGGCTGGGGCCGAGCGCTGGGGCGCTGGGGCCTGGGGTAGCGCTGGGGCTGGGGTCGAGCGCTGGGGCGCTGGGGCCTGGGGCAGCGCCGGGGCTGGGGCCGAGCGCAGGGGCGCTGGGGTCTGGGGCAGCGCCGGGTCTGGGGCCGAGCGCTGGGGCAGCGCCGAGGCTGGGGCCGAGCGCTGGGGCGCTAGGGCCTGGGGCAGTGCCGAGGCTGGGGCGCTAGGGCCTGGGGCCGGGGCTGGTGCCTTGGAGCCAGGGGCTCCTCTTCCACTAATCGGGCGAGGTTCGCCTGTAACTGTTGCATGATTCGGGAAGCATTCCCCATCAGAGCTTCTATCTTGGCTAGTTTCTCGTCTGTCATGGTTAGTGGAACAAACAAACACCAATACTTTTTCTAATATAATTTTCTAATGCTCTTTTTCTAGGACTCGATGCAACAACTAGTGGCTAAAAGTAGGGTCGTGGCTCGGTTTAACACAAGCAACAGAAGCTAATCTATCCCCTCTTCTTAAACACACTATTATAATGAAAATAAAGAACTTGGCAAGGGTGGCCTTGCTTGATTTTTCTGTTTTCTGACTCTTTTGAAATTTTCTTTTGATGACTTGGTCGGCCACCAATCTTTTCTTGCCTTACAAAGAGACTCAAAACAAGAACTAAAATAGATGGAGATTTTCGAAATATTTTCTAAACAACAAAAGTAAAGGGATATGAATCCAGGGTTTCAAACCTCAAGACTGGGATAGATTGTGGTCCGTGTGTTTGAACCGTGCTCTGATACCAACTGATGTGAACCGCTACAACCATGGGCAGACGACCCTAACCACCGCAAGTTGGAACGTGCAACGAGGTAGAAACCTTCGGGAACCGGGGCGGAATAGTTCTTTGACCCGTCGACTATATAACAGCCGGGAACCAGAAGTGTCCAGTCGAAGACGCCACGCCAAGAGATGGATGCTCTTGATGATAAGTCAACCTTAAGCAATGCTCATCACATTAACTCGAAGGGAAAAGAACATAAGTTCTGAAATATATTTAATCAAAGGGGGTTCTTAGTACAAGAGGTGGCCGGCGGCCTCCTTATATAGGTGAGGGAACAAGCTCTCCTCCCTAAACCCTACTTCCTAAATAATAATAAAATAAAGAAATAAAAAAAGTCCTAATTAGAAAAACTAAAGAGGACTTTAACTAATCCTAATCTAGACTAAAAAGAGGGAAAATTCAGACTCCAACCCTATAAGGGAAGAGAATCCTACCTAAACAAGAACTCCTAAAAAGGAGGCTGGAAAATCCTAAAAACAGCTAAACGGGTTCTGGAAATATTAGCCAAATAAATATTAAACAAATTCGTAAAATTCTGATCTTTTGCAGATCACTAGTAGACTCCATGGGCTACAACTTTCATGTTGGACATAAGCTCAAATTATATCTCCAAGTAGCCCATATTCGTCACTCTTTGTCGGGCTACGAATCTGTCCAGAAATCTAGCTTTGCTTAGTATTGGTCCAGCTTTGGCCCGTGGCTGCTCGGTCATGGGCTGACCTCTTGGCTCTTCTCCAAGATTAGATTCTCCTTGATCCTCTCCTATTGGATCAGGCTCAGGTGGTGGCCTGATCACAGCTCCTCGTTTGGCCTTCCTCGGATCAGCATCCGAGGCTTCCTCTTTGGTGCTCCCACCAAGCTTCACTAGGGCTTGGCCTAGCTCTATCTCCTTCAGTACTGCTCCAAATTGAGCACCGTTTGTTGGAGCTGATTCATGGGCCTTCAAAGTAGCCAAGGCCTTTAAAAGAACCCTAATTCGGCCGTGTTTGGGCTGCTCGGGCCAGTTGGGCCATGGTGGCGGTCGCGGGCCGGGTGCTCCGGGTTGGTCTGGGGGCCGGGCTTCTTCAGGGCTCTCAGAGGTCAGGCTAGGGGCAGGCCGAAGCTTCTGTTCAGTGCTAGGGCTTGTGTCCTTGGCCAGCAGCATGGCCTGGAGTAGCATCCCATTTGTTGGAGTCTTTCTACCTTGGCCAGGTGAGCCGGGTGGGGTGTAGAAGTACTGGATGGTACTAGGGCAGCTTGGCTGGGTCATATCACTCGTAGTCAATATAGTTAAGTATATTGACTTGGTGCATGATCTCGGGGTGTAGTCCACCCACAAACCTGGCTATTCTGGCTTCGGGTTCTTCTCTGAGGTCGAGCCTGGCTATCAACATCTCCATCTCCTTGGTATATTGCTCCACGGACATGGTGCCTTGCTTTAGGGTTTGGAGAGAGGTGTGTAGGTCTCGGATATAGGCTCCCGGAACAAACCTCTTCCTCATCTTCCTCTTGAGATCTCTCCATGACCCGATGGGGGCTTCCTCATCTCTTTGAACATGTCTCTTGAACTGGCTCCACCATAGAGCAGCATAGTCAGTAAATTCAAGAGTGGCGATGATTACCTTTTTCCTCTCCGAATAGTGATGGCATTCAAGGAAATCCTCCATACTTCTCTCCTAATCCAAGCACTCGTCGGCATCATTCTTGCCGGCAAACTTGGGGATGGTGAGCTTGAGGTTGCTCACTTCATCATCAATCTCCTGAGCTAGCCTTCGAGCTCTTCAATTTAGGTCTTCAAGGCTTTCTTCTTGGCGCTCGTCTCGGCCTCTTCCTCATTGAAGCCTTGCTAGGGCTTCTTCGATTGCATCTAAAGTAGTTCCAAGATTCTGGATATGTACCTCCATGTTGGCTATTCTATCGTCTGCCATGGTTAGTGCTAGCAAACGGAAGCAAACTTTCTATCCCCTCTTCTTAGAAATAAACTTATAAAGCAAGGAAATAACTTGGCAAGGGTGGCCTTTCTTTTCTTTTCTTTTTTCTTGACCTCGATTAGGGGTTTGTTGATGGTATGATGGCCACCAATTTTCTTTGCCTTACAACTCAAAAACTGAATACAAGAATTGAAATAATAGGGATTTTTGAAGCTATTTTCTAAGAATAACAAGAAACAGAAAGGGATATGAATCCAAGATAAACCTGGAGACTGGGATAGAGTGTGGTCCTTGTGTTTGAACCCTGCTCTGATACCAACTGATGTGAACCGCCACAACCGTGGGCAGACGACCCGAACCACCACAAGCTGATCCTCACAGCAACAAGAAGAAACCATCGGAACCGGGATGGAAGAGGACTTTGACCCACTAGCTATAAATGAGCTAGGAACCAGAAGTATCAAGTTGGGGGCGCCACTTCAAGAGATGTGTGCTCTTGATGATAAGCCGACCTTAAGCAATGCAACAACGAGCAAAGGCTTGAAGGGAAAAGAACATGTGTTCTGAAAATTGTATATTGATTCAAAGGGGGTTGGTTTACAAGGTGGCCGGCGGCCTCCTTATATAGGTGAGGGAACAAGCTCTCCTCCCTAATGGCTACTACCGAAATAAGAATAAAATAAAGAATCCTAATCCTAATTAGAATCCTAAAACTCCTAAACAACTTGAACTAAAAGGGAATAAAACATAAAATAATAAATGGAGTCTTTAATGTTGAATAAAAGACCTAAATAGGTCAAAAACCCTAATCCGGCCGCGGTTGGCTGCTCGGGCCGGTTGGGCTATGATGGCGGCCCAGTCGGGCGCCGGGCCTGATACGGGTGATGGTCGCGGGGCCTGGTGCTCTGGGCTGGTCCAGGGGCCGGGCTTCTTGGTGGCCGGCCTTCTGAGATCCCTCGGATCGGCCCGGCTCTCGGTCTAAGGCTCGGGGCTGGACCTTCCTTGGGGTTTCTTCATTTCGGCTCAGGGCTTCCTCTTTAAGCTTCGGGCAGGTCCTCAAGTAGCTCCAGATACAGCTCTCAGGAGTTGGGGTCGGCCCAGGTATCGTGCCTCAAAACCAAGGACTCCAATTCTTCTCAGGGCTCGGCTCGGGGTCAGTCCTTGGATGCCCTCCTTTTTCGGCTAGGTACTCTTGAGCTCTTCTCCTCCTGTACTCCAGAAATGCTTCCAGAGGCTCACTCAAGGGGCCAAATTCTTCAGGGCTCTTGGAGGTCAGGCTAGGGGCAGACTGAGGCTTGTCTTCAGTGCTAGGGCTTATATCCTCGACCACCAGCATGGCCTGGAGTAGCATTCCATCTCTTGGAGTCTTTCAACCTGCAAGGGAAGACCTTAGTCGATATTTCATGTCATGCCTTGGCTTTAGGGCTTAAAGATGGTCTGTCCTTGGATCTACACGCTTCTTGTGAGGTTCTAGTATTCTACCTCAGACAGGTGACCCCGGTGGGGTGTAGGAGTATCGGTTGGCATCAGGGCAGCACTGGTCGATCATATCAAAGCCGAGGTGCTTACCACCCCTCTGTCAGCCCCTGTCTTCGGGGTTGATTGTCAATGGTGTGGGGTATGTGCTCATGATGGAGGAAGTTGTCAGAATTTTGGTAGAGCTGCTGTCTCGTCCATAGAAGAAATAACATTTATTAATGGAGGCTTCGCCAACAACTAACAAGGCTATATCGACTACCACAACTACCGGTAGCCACAACAGCAAGGAAGCTTCCAAGAGCGACCTCCCTACAACTCCGGAGCTAATCAGACTCTGAACAACTGACCATCTAAGTCGTTTCAAGATCAAAAGCCTAATAATCAACTCGGAGGAGGTGTACCAGCCGCCTCACAGAAACCAAGGCAACTATGGGACAGCTCCTGGCAATCGCCATAATCAATACTTCAGCAACAACTATCAAGGCCCTCCTGGATTTACCAGAGGACAGCAGCCCCAAAAATCACTGCCTCAAGATAACAAGGATAGCGATATGGTCAAGAAGCTTGACTTAATCATGACAAAGCTCGACGACCATGAAGAAAAATTTAAAGAACAAGCCGCCTTAAATCAAGGATAAATGGCTCAAAGTCAGCGAGTGGAGAGCACGATCAATAGCATTGCTAACATAACAGCCCCCTCTTCAGTCAACCGTCAGTTCAAACCAACTCTACCCCGAGGGAGAACATGTTAAAGATATCTCCACCAGAAGTGGCGAACAATTAGCTGGTCCTACAACTCCAGATCCGGTCATGATTCCTGATGCTATAACCATTGACATGCCAGAGACTGAGGAGGAGGTGACTACCCCGCCTCCCCTGAAAAAGAAAGCACATGCGCCACCTCTTCCTCCATATCAGCCTCAGATTCCGTATCCGAAGGCCATGAAGCCAAAGACTCTCAACACCAAATACGAGAGATGGTATTCGATCATGAAGAACACGGAGATCAAGATACCAGTCACTGATGCTATCTAGATGATACCAGAGGTTGGAAAAGTCGTGAAGGATCTTGCGAAGAATAAAAAGAAGGGAGAGTTATCTTCTGTCTCCCTCGAGGAAGAATGCTCTGCTATCCACAACCAGACGTCATCCATACCTCCCCCAGCTAAGTGTCCCGATCCCGGTGCTTTTACTTTACCTTGCACTATTAATGGTGTGAAAATTGATCGCAACTTAATCGATCTAGGTGCTTCTATCAATGTTATGCCTACTTGCTTGTATGAGAAATTGAACCTACGAGAGTTGAAACCAAGTAGTTTGCATTTAGTGTTTGCTGATAGATCTATCAAACTACCTAGGGGCATATTAGAAGATGTGGTTGTCCGTTGTGGTCCTTTCACTATCTTGGCTGATTTTGTTGTTATGGATACCGGAGAGGAAGATGTCACTCTACTCCTAGACCGACCGTTTATGGAAACAGCCGGCATTAACATTAATGTCCCGAATGGCTCGTTGACATTGAAGGTCAGAAAGGACACTATGACATTCCGCCTCAAGGACGCTATGCAAGTCCCCAGAAAAGAAGAAACACACTGTTTATCTATTGAAACTGTGGAGTTGGCTTCGGTCAACTCCAGTACTAATGAAAAATCTAGAGCTTCTTCAGAAATTTGCTTGCCAGATGTTGGACAAGTCCTTGATTTGAAGTATGAACCTCCAGAACATAAGCCAAAGAAGAGGAAGGAACCGAAGGCATACCCTAATGAATCACCACGAGCTAAAGACCCCGGTGAAATGAAGAAGGAGGATAAAGCAAAAACCAAGGCAGGCTGGAAGCCAATTGCTCCGCCCCCGTCTACCGAGCCACCAGAGAAGAATGATCCTCCGATAGACCTTTTTGGATCGTTTGAAGTCACCGGGCATATCCCCGACGGATGAACCCAATTGACACATATTAATGGGAAGCGGTTCTTACTCACCGGAGGAAAACCGAAGCTATATTTCATCAATTCCGACACGAGCGTGAAGGAGATCCTGAGTTGGAATGTCTCCTAACACCATCCAGGTATCATCCAGCTCAAGGACGTTAAACAAGAGCGCTTCGTGGGAGGCAACCCATGGCTGAAATCCGTTTTCAATTATTGAGTCAGTCTTTTCGTCGTCCGAGTCAGTTTCGGGGAGCCAAAGTGTCAGTTTTAATTTTTCGTTACTTTTAATTCTTTTGTTAGGTTTTTCAAAAAAAAATCAGATTTCAAATAAGTATGCGGCGAGAACCTAAAATTTCTCACCGAAAACTTTACTTATTTTTGAACAGTGAGCGTCTGTTTTATTTTTGTGTGTTTTCGAAGAACTTTTCGGCGAAGACTTCAAAGTTTTCACCAAAGACTTCAAAGTTTTGATCAAAAACTTTGATCGCCTAAAAACTTTGACTTGCGTCTGTTCTTCAAAATTCGTTTTCCTTTTTTCGGTCCGATTCCAATGCATACTTGATCGCCCAAATCGGAGCTCTGTAGCTCCGGTTATCCCCGAAAAAAGCTTTTCGCGTTTTTGGCCAACTTCGTCGCTTTCCGTCCATTTTCTTGAGTCATGTCTTCAAGGTTACTTGTTGGATTTTTAATTTCAAATCTTTTGACATGCTGATTGTTGAATTTTGACGAGTTTTATTTTGGTTGACTTTTTGGTCCACCTCGTTTTGCGTGCCTACTGTTTCGGTGTGATTTTTGCTGATCTGATTGAACTTAGATGATCTAGAATTCTCTAGGAGTGTTGTGCCATGAGTTTGTGCCGTAAAAAAAATATTTCAAAAAAATTCCCCTAACCTTCTTCGTTCTTACTTTTATTCTCTGTGGATCCGGGACACTTGTCCCGGTTTCCTTTTGATCTTTTTGTTTTTTTTTTGTTTTGTAGGAACTAGAGTAGCTACTCCGCTCCGCTCCGGGCATTCCGTGCTCATCCCCTACATCGACCACCTCGTTCCAGGTTCTTCGTATCTCTATTCTAGTCTAGTTCTGTGAGGACATAGAACGGTTTATGTGTGGGGTAGGGTGTACAAATTGCATGATCTTGACTTGAATTGTTGTGATTTCGTGGCTTATCTGGTTCCTCTAGTTTAGAATTGCTCGATTCTTTACCTGTGATGTTAAGTTAGTTTTCAATCCTTCATAATGATGCTTAGACTGCTTGACCTAGAACTTGTAACCAACTTGCTTGCAATCGATGCTAAATTTCTTGGTTAGAACATAAAATTTTATCACTCTTGTAGTCTTTCACCTTGATTGCATAATAATGACCGAATCCGACTAGCAAACCAACTGTGAGCTTTTCATCAATTGCACATAACTTGCAATTTCAATTCTTTTTGAGTGGTTTTCTGTCTTCTTGAATGAGTTAGAATTTGCATGAGACCTATTCGAGACCACACGATGACTCGAGTTCTAGGAGGATAAGGGCACCTAGAATAAATCTTCAAAGCCAGATAGCCTACCTAACGTTAAATCCTCTAGGTTTAAACCCTTGAGCGTGGCCTTTCTTTCGGTTCGCTATACATTACAGCCAATCCCCATTCTTTCATTCCCCGTTGATCCCCTGTGGTAGTAGTTCTAGATTAGCCTACCGGAAGTCTGTTTGTGGTAATTTGCATAGCCAAGAAACAGGTGGTCTTAGCTATTATGTCCAGACATGTAAACCCCTCTAGCAACTAAAAGAAAATCGGCACAAAGAAAAAAAATAGAAAAGAGAGAAAAAGAAGAAAATTTGAAAAAACTGAAAAAGTTACAAGTTTCAAAGTTTTTAGTATAGCTCAATAATGTTCTTCTCCCTACATATGGAAGAACGAAGTCAAAAGAAAATGTAAATATATATATGCGAAATAAAGTGCTAGGTTGCTTGAGGGTATCATAGGACGAGCATACACTATTCCACTCGTGTTTGGTTAGACGGTAGGAAGCCATAGGCTAGATTCGAGGGAAATTAGTCGAAAGCTACGCTGCACCAAAGCCATCATCATACATTCCCATCATCCTTCTCATTATAAACCCTTGTAGTGTAGAATGCGTTACAGTCCAAAGCTAGGAAGTCCTTCTTGACTAGTTACTCGTGTTGTCACAGTGGTGAAGATGTGGTCGAATTGCAAACCTATGACAGAATTCAGTGACAGAAAATGATTGAGAGCATAAACACGTCCCTAAACACAGAGTAAGAGAGTTCCCTTGTACCAAATATTACTTGTGTGAGAAGTCTGGTTGGTTAGGTCAGATTTGTGCATGATTTGTGTTTGCTACTTGTTGTGTGCAGATAATTAGTGAGACCAGGTTGTTTGGTTGACGTGTAAGCATGTTTGGTCACTTGTTCTAGAACTAGCAGTTTAATAATTCATTGTGATTGCTTGAACCTTAACTTAATCGATCGTGTCATTTGTGAATCTGAGTGCGTTCTAGTTCAGTTTGCTTGAGGACAAGCAAAGGCTTAAGTGTGGGGTATTTCATGACACTCAATTTTATGTGTTTATCAGCCTCATTAAAGCTACATTTCCTTGCTTGAATCTCGGGTTTTAGGGTAATTTAGCATGTTTTCACCAAAATGCTCTAATATATGTCGTTTCGGTTACTTTGGCCCGTTATGGGTCTATTTGATTGTTTTCTAGTGCTTTTAAGAATGCACAGGTTTTTGTCGTCAAATACGTAGCCACGAACGAGCTCGGGAAGCAAATGAACCTCAAGGGATGGCGCGAGATCAATCCAGAAATCAACAAAGCCAGAAGAAATCATTGTCCCAGCTGTAACTGAAATTTTCGGCGAAAAGAATGAAGTCTTCACAGAAAACTATACACAAAAATTCACAGACGAAGACAGGAGAATCCAGCCAGAGTGTCACCTGAAGTCTTCGGCGAAAACTCCTAAGTTTTCGCCGAAAACTATTCCCTTCTTTCGGCTGGAATCAGAAACCCTATAAATACTAAACCGGCAACCACATTCAAAGATATACCTATTCCGTGGATTAAATTCCAGACTTTTAAAGTTCGAGAGAGAGTTTAGAGAGTTCAAGGAGCCAGGAAGAGATCGTGACGCCATCCTTCCATCTCGGAGAACTTGGTGCTAGGAGTTGAAGATTCAAGAGATTGAAGCTTCACAGATTCGTCTGAAATTAGGTTTTACAGTTCTTCTCTGTTCTTCCTACCTAAGATGTATTCTTTGATTGTCTTTGATTCTTTTGTTTTGAATATGAGTAGCTAAACGCATAGAGCTTAGATTAGATGAATCCTAAGTGACACGGGGCTTTAAAGCGGTCACAGATCGGCAATAATTAAATCCAATTTCAATCAATTTCTCTTGCATGTTTGGTTTGTTCTTAATTGTTTTTGTGATTCTTTTCTAGCTTGATCACCTAGTTA